>OX465406.1:0-1200000 GCA_950005105.1 Lycophotia porphyrea
TAACCTAACCTAACCTAACCTAACCTAACCTAACCTAACCTACCTAACCTAACCTAACCTAACCTAACCTAACCTAACCTAACCTAACCTAACCTAACCTAACCTAACCTAACCTAACCTAACCTAACCTAACCTAACCTAACCTAACCTAACCTAACCTAACCTAACCTAACCTAACCTAACCTAACCTAACCTAACCTAACCTAACCTAACCTAACCTAACCTAACCTAACCTAACCTAACCTAACCTAACCTAACCTAACCTAACCTAACCTAACCTAACCTAACCTAACCTAACCTAACCTAACCTAACCTAACCTAACCTAACCTAACCTAACCTAACCTAACCTAACCTAACCTAACCTAACCTAACCTAACCTAACCTAACCTAACCTAACCTAACCTAACCTAACCTAACCTAACCTAACCTAACCTAACCTAACCTAACCTAACCTAACCTAACCTAACCTAACCTAACCTAACCTAACCTAACCTAACCTAACCTAACCTAACCTAACCTAACCTAACCTAACCTAACCTAACCTAACCTAACCTAACCTAACCTAACCTAACCTAACCTAACCTAACCTAACCTAACCTAACCTAACCTAACCTAACCTAACCTAACCTAACCTAACCTAACCTAACCTAACCTAACCTAACCTAACCTAACCTAACCTAACCTAACCTAACCTAACCTAACCTAACCTAACCTAACCTAACCTAACCTAACCTAACCTAACCTAACCTAACCTAACCTAACCTAACCTAACCTAACCTAACCTAACCTAACCTAACCTAACCTAACCTAACCTAACCTAACCTAACCTAACCTAACCTAACCTAACCTAACCTAACCTAACCTAACCTAACCTAACCTAACCTAACCTAACCTAACCTAACCTAACCTAACCTAACCTAACCTAACCTAACCTAACCTAACCTAACCTAACCTAACCTAACCTAACCTAACCTAACCTAACCTAACCTAACCTAACCTAACCTAACCTAACCTAACCTAACCTAACCTAACCTAACCTAACCTAACCTAACCTAACCTAACCTAACCTAACCTAACCTAACCTAACCTAACCTAACCTAACCTAACCTAACCTAACCTAACCTAACCTAACCTAACCTAACCTAACCTAACCTAACCTAACCTAACCTAACCTAACCTAACCTAACCTAACCTAACCTAACCTAACCTAACCTAACCTAACCTAACCTAACCTAACCTAACCTAACCTAACCTAACCTAACCTAACCTAACCTAACCTAACCTAACCTAACCTAACCTAACCTAACCTAACCTAACCTAACCTAACCTAACCTAACCTAACCTAACCTAACCTAACCTAACCTAACCTAACCTAACCTAACCTAACCTAACCTAACCTAACCTAACCTAACCTAACCTAACCTAACCTAACCTAACCTAACCTAACCTAACCTAACCTAACCTAACCTAACCTAACCTAACCTAACCTAACCTAACCTAACCTAACCTAACCTAACCTAACCTAACCTAACCTAACCTAACCTAACCTAACCTAACCTAACCTAACCTAACCTAACCTAACCTAACCTAACCTAACCTAACCTAACCTAACCTAACCTAACCTAACCTAACCTAACCTAACCTAACCTAACCTAACCTAACCTAACCTAACCTAACCTAACCTAACCTAACCTAACCTAACCTAACCTAACCTAACCTAACCTAACCTAACCTAACCTAACCTAACCTAACCTAACCTAACCTAACCTAACCTAACCTAACCTAACCTAACCTAACCTAACCTAACCTAACCTAACCTAACCTAACCTAACCTAACCTAACCTAACCTAACCTAACCTAACCTAACCTAACCTAACCTAACCTAACCTAACCTAACCTAACCTAACCTAACCTAACCTAACCTAACCTAACCTAACCTAACCTAACCTAACCTAACCTAACCTAACCTAACCTAACCTAACCTAACCTAACCTAACCTAACCTAACCTAACCTAACCTAACCTAACCTAACCTAACCTAACCTAACCTAACCTAACCTAACCTAACCTAACCTAACCTAACCTAACCTAACCTAACCTAACCTAACCTAACCTAACCTAACCTAACCTAACCTAACCTAACCTAACCTAACCTAACCTAACCTAACCTAACCTAACCTAACCTAACCTAACCTAACCTAACCTAACCTAACCTAACCTAACCTAACCTAACCTAACCTAACCTAACCTAACCTAACCTAACCTAACCTAACCTAACCTAACCTAACCTAACCTAACCTAACCTAACCTAACCTAACCTAACCTAACCTAACCTAACCTAACCTAACCTAACCTAACCTAACCTAACCTAACCTAACCTAACCTAACCTAACCTAACCTAACCTAACCTAACCTAACCTAACCTAACCTAACCTAACCTAACCTAACCTAACCTAACCTAACCTAACCTAACCTAACCTAACCTAACCTAACCTAACCTAACCTAACCTAACCTAACCTAACCTAACCTAACCTAACCTAACCTAACCTAACCTAACCTAACCTAACCTAACCTAACCTAACCTAACCTAACCTAACCTAACCTAACCTAACCTAACCTAACCTAACCTAACCTAACCTAACCTAACCTAACCTAACCTAACCTAACCTAACCTAACCTAACCTAACCTAACCTAACCTAACCTAACCTAACCTAACCTAACCTAACCTAACCTAACCTAACCTAACCTAACCTAACCTAACCTAACCTAACCTAACCTAACCTAACCTAACCTAACCTAACCTAACCTAACCTAACCTAACCTAACCTAACCTAACCTAACCTAACCTAACCTAACCTAACCTAACCTAACCTAACCTAACCTAACCTAACCTAACCTAACCTAACCTAACCTAACCTAACCTAACCTAACCTAACCTAACCTAACCTAACCTAACCTAACCTAACCTAACCTAACCTAACCTAACCTAACCTAACCTAACCTAACCTAACCTAACCTAACCTAACCTAACCTAACCTAACCTAACCTAACCTAACCTAACCTAACCTAACCTAACCTAACCTAACCTAACCTAACCTAACCTAACCTAACCTAACCTAACCTAACCTAACCTAACCTAACCTAACCTAACCTAACCTAACCTAACCTAACCTAACCTAACCTAACCTAACCTAACCTAACCTAACCTAACCTAACCTAACCTAACCTAACCTAACCTAACCTAACCTAACCTAACCTAACCTAACCTAACCTAACCTAACCTAACCTAACCTAACCTAACCTAACCTAACCTAACCTAACCTAACCTAACCTAACCTAACCTAACCTAACCTAACCTAACCTAACCTAACCTAACCTAACCTAACCTAACCTAACCTAACCTAACCTAACCTAACCTAACCTAACCTAACCTAACCTAACCTAACCTAACCTAACCTAACCTAACCTAACCTAACCTAACCTAACCTAACCTAACCTAACCTAACCTAACCTAACCTAACCTAACCTAACCTAACCTAACCTAACCTAACCTAACCTAACCTAACCTAACCTAACCTAACCTAACCTAACCTAACCTAACCTAACCTAACCTAACCTAACCTAACCTAACCTAACCTAACCTAACCTAACCTAACCTAACCTAACCTAACCTAACCTAACCTAACCTAACCTAACCTAACCTAACCTAACCTAACCTAACCTAACCTAACCTAACCTAACCTAACCTAACCTAACCTAACCTAACCTAACCTAACCTAACCTAACCTAACCTAACCTAACCTAACCTAACCTAACCTAACCTAACCTAACCTAACCTAACCTAACCTAACCTAACCTAACCTAACCTAACCTAACCTAACCTAACCTAACCTAACCTAACCTAACCTAACCTAACCTAACCTAACCTAACCTAACCTAACCTAACCTAACCTAACCTAACCTAACCTAACCTAACCTAACCTAACCTAACCTAACCTAACCTAACCTAACCTAACCTAACCTAACCTAACCTAACCTAACCTAACCTAACCTAACCTAACCTAACCTAACCTAACCTAACCTAACCTAACCTAACCTAACCTTTTTTTTTTTTTTTTTTTTTTTTTTTTTTTTTTTTTTTTGACGCTGGGAAAAAATGCATTACGCATACCCTCCCGTCGGGGGATGGGAGGGGTATGTGGGACTCCCCGGGTGGCCAAACACCACGGTATACCCACTAAAACGACCCAGCGCATTCCCGCTTCGTCATAGTGGAGGGGGACTGGGAAACCGGCACAGCCTTTACTTCCAGTCCCCCGCCGACGAACACACAAGGCGGACCCCCCTCTTGTCCTCACGGCACGGACGTGGAGGGGGGGTTCGGGAATGACCGACGGAGGTGACGGGTGCAATGCGGGCGGAGGCACCCCCGCGCCTGTCGCCCGCCCGTCACCGTGAGGAGGGAGGGCAAACGCCCCTTCCCCCCCCCCGCCCGCAGAGCAGCGCAGCGAGAGTAAACTCCTGCTGGCGCTCCGCCTCCTCCTTCTGCGAAATCGCAAAAGGAGGCAACCGCTGACCAGGCCTCTCGCCCCCCAGCATGGTGTTCACGCACGCACGCCGGGAAGCGTGAGGCCCAGTCGCCCGCAAGGTGACGGGTGCAATGCGGGCGGAGGCACCTCCGTGCCTGTCGCCCGCCCGTCACCGTGAGGGGGGAGGGCAAACGCCCCTTCCCCCCCTCTCCGCTAGCGGAGCGGCGCAGCGGGAGGGTCCTCCCGCGCGCGCTCCGCTGACCAAGCCTCCTCTCCACACTCCCCAGCATGGCCTCGACCACGCCGGGAAGCGGGAGGCCCAGTCCCCCGCGGCACTCCCCTGCTGTGCCCTCCGCTATGCCCGCTGCTCAGAGGGCACGCAGGGGAACGCACACCGCACATCGCATGAGTCATCACACGACGTGCGGCGCGCCCCTCCCCAGAAAGCGCCTGGTGGTTTTTTGTTGCGTCTATTTCTTATGGAATTAGACCAAGAACAGGGCGGCAACCACGTGAAGGTAACACACCAGACTTGCCTTGAGGATCTACACGACCGTAGCGCTCCCCCTCAAGACCCCGCCACCCTACCGCCTCTGAGGGAGGCAGTAAGGTAGACCTGCATCTATGCTACCAAGCAAAGCATGTGCAAAGCTTGTCGTTGTGCAACCGCGAAAGCATAAATACAGATCCGCCCCAACCTAACCTAACCTAACCTAACCTAACCTAACCTAACCTAACCTAACCTAACCTAACCGTTGATATCTTCGCTTCCAGACGCGCGATTTTGACGCTGTTTTCAGCTCAAATTGACATAACTAGGCGTCCGCCTACGTATTGACCACCCCGCACTGACCTGCACCCCTGGATAAAATATTTACGACCTACCCCTAGTTTTTTAATACATTTTTCAAGTAAATCGTCTAAATTAATTGTTTTTCCAAATTTTCTTTGCAATCTAACATCAAATTATAGTTTCAATAGTACTCACCCTTCATCCCTGTGTCCCGGTCCGCGTTCCGTGAGCCGGTGTCCCGGTTGGAGGCTGATAACCTAAATTTTTTGGTTCAAAAACTGGTTTTTTGACCATAACTCCAGAATTTTCTTCGGCACCCATCCCGTTTTATTTCACAGTTCGCTAGCCCGCGCGAAGACGCGTCTCTGGACGTATCGCACGTGCGTCTAGCTCAAATAAAATTTTCCCACCCACCCGCCCTTTGGCTTATAGAAAGGGTGGAACCTGGGATTTCGGCCAAAATTTTTATTCAGGTTTTTAATTTTTGAACGTTTGTGGGGACCGTAAAACCCCTTATTTTATTTATACAACTTATTTTATTGATAAGACGAGTCCTTTTTCTAGGATCAAAATTATACACTAATCATTTATCAACATTTTAACTCTATTTATATTAATTACATTTTATATCTGTGATCCCCCCTTTACAGGGATCCAGATACTTATACTAGTCCCCTCTAACACGTCCAAAACATGCTCGGGCTAAGGACCCCCCACAAGCCGAAGGCTGCTGAGGAGTGTTCGGGTGCGGGGGAGGAGGGCCCAGCGCCAATTGGCCCCTCAGTGAGGCGCAGCATTGGGGAGTGGGAAGCGGAGAAACATAAATCGGAGCAACCCCAGAAAGGCAAAACACCGCCCACAAAGGCACCCGTTCCCACCCCCCCCAACAAGACAGCTGGACCCACCTCCCCAAAACCCAACCCCAAAAGCACGACAACCCAACGGGCAAGGACCGGAACTTACGGTCTGCCGGGGAAGGTCTTGGAGAGCCCTCCTCGAGAACAGCCACCAATCAAGTACCTAAACAGGACCTCGGAAGCCAAGGCGTGTCTCTCCAAGGCCAAGATTAACCTAGAAAGCTCCAGGAACCTAAAAAAGGAGATCAAAGATGCGATCACAAAAGCTGTAGAGAGACTCTATCACCTTGTCAGGGAGGGAGAGATGGAGAGGGCCGAAACATCCGGAGAGGTAGTCGTACCCGAGAAGGCCCCCAGGGACCTGACACCGACCCCCAGCGCGCCGACGGAGCTCGTGATGCAGCTCATGGAGAACCTCCAGCAGCACAAAAAGGCGCTGGAGGAATGCCAGCTGCACACGCGGGCGCTGTCGGAGCAACTTACACAGGCACCTCGCTTTGTCGCGGGCCAGGGGCCCTCGTTCGCTGAGATGGCCGCCGGCCCAAAGCAGCACATCCAAGCGCCTCTTCACTCGATGGTCGTGTCATCAGTTGATGACAAGGACACGGGTGAAGAGGTGATTGAGAAGCTAAGGACGGCGGTAGATGCCAGGAATGAGGGCACCAGGGTGGAAAGGCTGCGGAAAGCGAGGGACCAGAAGGTGGTGGTCGGCTTCAGGACCAGGGAGGAGCTGACTCGGGTAAAAGACAAAATACAGAAGGCCGGAAACCTCATGGTGGAGGAGGTCCAAAATAAGGACCCCCTTATTATCCTAAAAGACGTCCTCTCCTGTCACTCTGATGTGGAGGTCACAGAGGCGCTGAAGCGCCAAAACACCCACCTGATTGGGGACCTGCCTGCGGATGATGTGAGGATGGGGGTAAAGTACCGTCGTAGGACGAGGAACACCCACATGTCCCACATCATCATGCAGGTGTCCCCTTCTGTGTGGCAGAGGCTGACTAACGCGGGTCGAGTGCACATCGACTTGCAGCGGGTGCGCGTGCTGGATCAGTCGCCACTTATCCAGTGCACTCGCTGCTTGCGCTTCGGCCACGGCCGTAAACTGTGCACTGAACCCGCTGACCTCTGCACACACTGTGGAGACCCCCACCTCAGAGTCGACTGCCCCGCACGGTTAGCTGCCGAACCGCCGAAGTGCAGGAACTGCGTGACTGCGAAGCAGGGGAAGAGTGAGCATAACGCCTTCGACAGTGAGTGCCCAACTCGCGTAAAGTGGGACGCATTGGCACGACTGTCGGTGGCGTACTGCTAAGGGCCAGCCTGCGGAAACAAGAAGTGGCTTACCCAGGGATTCCCGAACACGCCCGAGCGCGCATAAGGATTACCAGGTAATCCAAGCGAATCTGCAGAGGAAGAATCTAGCAACCCAAGAGCTCATGATTGTGGCTAGTGAGCGGAGGGTTGCGTTCGCATTGCTCCAGGAGCCGTATGTGGGTGGGGTTAAAAGGATGCGAGACTACCGGGGAGCGAGAGTCTACCAGTGCGCTGAACAAGGAGATGGAACTGTGAAGGCGGCAATAGTCGTCTTCGACCACGACCTAGACGTCACACAGTGTCCGAAACTCACCACCAATAACATCGTGGTGGTGAGGATCCGTACCAGCGCCTGGGAAATCGCAGTAGTCTCCTTCTACTTTGAACCAGACCAGCCCATACAGCCATACCTGGAGCAACTTTTGCAGATTCGCGAGGAAATAGGCCCCACGAGGATGATTATTGGCGGCGATGCCAACGCCAAGAGCACCTGGTGGGGTAGCCTGGTAACCGACAGCAAGGGTGAGGACATGTCGGGAACCCTGGAAGAAATGTGCCTGCAGGTACTCAACGTCGGCAACACTCCGACCTTCGACACCGTCAGAGGTAACACCCTGTACAGCAGCTTCGTTGATGTAACAGCCTGCTCAACGGAGCTGCTGGACTTGGTGGAGGACTGGCGGGTCGAGGAAGGTCTCACGAGCTCGGACCACAACGGTATAGTATTCAAAATTAATCTCCAAAAATCGAAAGGAACCAATGTAAACAGGACTACTAGAATTTACAACACCAAAAAAGCAAATTGGAGCCAGTTTCATTCGAAACTGGCCCAATTAAAAGCAGATTCAAATTTAAATGCAATAGAAGTTAATAAAATTAGTAACACATCAGACTTAGAAATCATAGTAAATAAATTTATAGCTAATATTAAAGAGTCCTGTGAAGAAACATTGGTTAAAATTAGTAACAACACCCTACTAACTATACCGTGGTGGTCCAAAGAGCTCGCTGAGCTAATGTCGGAGGTCAATACCCGAAGACGCCGCATCCGATGCGCTGCACCTGTCCGGAGGCAAAAAGTCGTCGATGAATACCTGCAAGCAAAAGCTAAGTACGAGTCCCTAGCAAAAAAGGCGCAGACAGAAGGATGGAAGGGCTTCTGTGAGAAACAGGACAGGGAGGGAATGTGGGAGGGGATATATAGGGTCATAGGACGGACCGCCAGGAGACAGGAGGACTTGCCGTTGGTGAAGGACGGAGTGCCACTGAGTGCACAGCAATCGGCTTTGCTGCTGGCCGAGACCTTCTACCCCGAGGACCTAGAAGAGGGAGAAACTGCAGACCACCGTCGGACACGTGAAGCGGCCAGTCGTGTAAACGAGTGGGCGCATGATGAACAACATGACCCACCGTTTACACTTCAGGAGCTGAAAACCGCGGTGGAAAGTTTCAACCCGAAGAAGGCACCCGGGGCAGACGGTCTCACAGCCGATATCTGTGCCCAGGCTATATCCCGGGACCCAGGGACGTTCCTTGCACTGGCCAACAAGTGCCTTGAGCATGGACACTTCCCTGGGGCCTGGAAGGTAGCCACTGTGGTGGTCCTCCGAAAGCCCGGCAAGGATTCCTACACCACCCCTAAGTCATACAGGCCGATCGGCCTCCTACCAGTCCTAGGCAAAACCTTGGAAAAACTCCTAGTAGCAAGGCTAAAATGGCACCTAATCCCGCGGCTCAGTACTCGCCAGTTTGGCTTCATGCCACAGAAAAGCACCGAGGACTCCCTCTACACCATGATACAACATATCAAGGGGAAGCTAAGTGAAAAGAAGCTGATCACTGTTGTATCACTGGACATAGAGGGAGCCTTCGATAGCGCATGGTGGCCGGCCATTAGGACCAGACTGGCTGAGGAAAAGTGCCCGGTGAACCTTAGGAGGCTGCTAGACAGCTACTTGACTGGTAGGAGTGTCCGAGTTAGGTACGCGGGTGCCGAGTGTCGAAGGGACACGACGAAGGGGTGTGTGCAAGGGTCCATTGGCGGTCCGATCCTGTGGAACCTGATCCTCGACCCCCTGCTGAAGGGGCTGGAGGCGCGTGGCGTCCACTGCCAGGCGTTCGCCGATGATGTTGTGATGATCTTCGACGGTGACACAGCGTTGGAAGTCCAGAGACATGCCAATGCCGCCCTCGAGTATGTTCGGTTGTGGGGCATCGGAAACAAGCTGAAGTTTGCACCGCAAAAAACTTGTGCAATGGTGATAACCAAGAAGCTGAAGTACGATGTCCCACTCCTGAGCATGGGCGGGGTAGACATTGGCATGTCTAAGGAAATAAAAATACTGGGGCTCACCGTCGACCACCAGCTCACTTTCAACACCCACGTCGCAAACGTTTGCAGAAAAGCTGTGAACATCTACAAACAGCTGGCACGTGCGGCAAAAGTGAGCTGGGGCCTTCACCCGGAGATCATCCACACCATATACACGGCGGCAGTGGAGCCAGTCATTCTGTACGCGGCCAGTGCCTGGGCGCCGGCAGCCAAAAAGATCGGAGTGCAGAAAAGCCTCAACACGGTCCAGCGAGGATTCGCGCAGAAGCTCTGCAAATCCTACCGCACCGTTTCACTGAACGCGGCCCTGGTGCTGGCTGGGATACTCCCTCTCGACCTTCGTATACAAGAAGCAGCCGCTCTGTATGAGGCAAAGAGAGGGGTGCCACAGCCGGCACTTGCGGGCAGGGAGGTGGAGCGGGTGGTGGCATTTGCAGAGACTCCGCACCCGGCGGAACATATGGCCATGGAGTTCGTATGCCTGGAAGACCGGACGCTTGTGGATACCCACAACATCCAAGCAGTCAGGGTGTTCACGGACGGCAGCAAGATCGAGGGCAAGGTCGGAGCAGCGCTGTCGCTCTGGGACAGCAATGCCGAGATCAAGTCCTTCAAGCTTAGCTTGCCGTCGTACTGCACGGTGTACCAGGCTGAACTTCTGGCCATATGCGTAGCCACGCGCGAAATCCTCAAGAGCAAAGAGGGAACCTTCGGTATCTATAGTGACTCAAAGGCTGCACTACAAACAGTCACAAACCAAGGTTCCCTCCACGCCCTGGCCGTGGAGGCGAGAGCGAACGTGGCCGCAGCTTTATCCCAGAGCAAAGATGTGTCTTTGTTCTGGGTAAAGGCACATGCGGGGCTAGAGGGCAACGAGCGCGCGGACCACCTCGCCAAGGAAGCTGCACTCCGGTCCAGGAAGAGGCCGGACTATGACCGCTGCCCGGTTTCATTCGTCAAGCGGCAGATCCGTCTGGGGTCGCTCGACGAATGGAACCGGAGGTACCAGAACGGCGAAACAGCCTCCGTCACGAAAATGTTCTTCCCAGATGCGATCGACGCCCACAGAATCGTGCGGAAAATTAAACCAGCCGGAATAGTCACGCAGATCTTAACGGGTCACGGTGGGTTCTCCGAATACCTGCACCGCTTCAGGTGTAAGGAGAACCCAGCGTGTATCTGCGAGCCGGATCGGGTGGAGTCGATCGCGCATATCCTGACGGAATGCCCAGTGTTCGAGATAGATAGGTACGATGCCGAGCGTATGCTGGAGACTAAAATTAGTCAAAACAATATACACAAATTAATGTCAGAAACTAAACTTAGGAAATTTTTTATAGAATACTGCTTAACAGTGGCGACAAAAGTAATAAGACGAAATAAGGAAATTTAGAATACTGTGCTTTATCAAATATGAATATTTCAAAAACAGAAAAGATATTTAGATGTAAGCACAGAATTTTTTTAGAATATAGTGAATGAATTAAAAATATTGGCAATAAAAGTTTCAACATTTAGAAAAACAATCTTAAACTAAAAGTATACTTTTTAAAATTTTTAAAAAACTAATTAAACAAAAATAGCAGTTAAAATGACCAAAGCCTAATAAGGTCTCTGACTATGTCAGGGGGACACTAGTCAGGCAGGAGTGTGGTTTTAGCCGGTTCGAGTCCGGCACTACCTCGACTGTCTCACATCCAGCGGGGCAGTCGAGGTGTCCGTGGGGATTTCCCACTCCTGCCAAAACAAAAAAAAAAAAAAAAAAAAAAAAAAACCTAACCTAACCTAACCTAACCTAACCTAACCTAACCTAACCTAACCTAACCTAACCTAACCTAACCTAACCTAACCTAACCTAACCTAACCTAACCTAACCTAACCTAACCTAACCTAACCTAACCTAACCTAACCTAACCTAACCTAACCTAACCTAACCTAACCTAACCTAACCTAACCTAACCTAACCTAACCTAACCTAACCTAACCTAACCTAACCTAACCTAACCTAACCTAACCTAACCTAACCTAACCTAACCTAACCTAACCTAACCTAACCTAACCTAACCTAACCTAACCTAACCTAACCTAACCTAACCTAACCTAACCTAACCTAACCTAACCTAACCTAACCTAACCTAACCTAACCTAACCTAACCTAACCTAACCTAACCTAACCTAACCTAACCTAACCTAACCTAACCTAACCTAACCTAACCTAACCTAACCTAACCTAACCTAACCTAACCTAACCTAACCTAACCTAACCTAACCTAACCTAACCTAACCTAACCTAACCTAACCTAACCTAACCTAACCTAACCTAACCGACGCTGTTTTCAGCTCAAACTGACATAACTAGGCGTCCGCCTACGTATTGACCACCCCGCACTGACCTGCACCCCTGGATAAAATATTTACCACCTACCCCTAGTTTTTTAATACATTTTTAAAGTAAATCGTCTAAATTAATTGTTTTTCCAAATTTTCTTTGCAATCTAACACCAAATTATAGTTTCAATAGTACTCACCCTTCATCCCTGTGTCCCGGTCCGCGTTCCGTGAGCCGGCGTCCCAGTTGGAGGCTGATAACCTAAATTTTTTGGTTCAAAAACTGGTTTTTTGACCATAACTCCAGAATTTTCTTCGGCGCTCATCCCGTTTTATTTCACAGTTCGCTAGCCCGCGCGGAGACGCGTCTCTGGACGTATCGCACGTGCGTCTAGCTTAAATAAAATTTTGCCCACCCACCCGCCCTTTGGCTTATAGAAAGGGTAGAACTTAGGATTTCGGCCAAAAATTTTTTATCCAGGTTTTGATTTTGAACGTTTGTGGGGACTGTTTAAGCTTTTTTATATCGTTTTAAAGCTCCTTTATCGTCAAATTTGGTGACAGAGGAGAAAATTCAAACTCTCTTTTGCGATTTCATTTTACTTTTTTGACAGGACAAGTCCTTATTCTAGGACCGAAATTATATTTTAGCATTTTAGTTATTTTATTTTAATAAATATCTCATATCTTAGATCCCCCCTTTACAGGGATCCAGATATTTATACCAGTGCCCTCTGACAGGTCAAAATATGCTCGGGCTAAGGACACCCCACAAGCCGAAGGTTGCTGAGGAGGGTTCGGGTGCAGGGGAGGAGGACTCAGCGCCAGCTGGCCCCTCAGTGAGGCGCAGCATCGGGGAGTGGGAAGCGGAGACGCACAAATCGGGGCAACCCCAGAAGGCCAAAACACCGCCCACAAAGGCACCCGTTCCCACCCCCCCCAACAAGACAGTTGTGCCCACCTCCCCAAAACCCAACCCCAAAAGCATAACAACTCAGCGGGCAAGGACGGGAACCTACGGTCTGCCGGGGAAGGCCTTGGAGAGCCCGCCTCGGGAACAGCCCCCGATTAAATACCTTAACAGGACCTCGGAGGCCAAGGCGTGTCTCTCCAGGGCCAAGATTAACCTGGAAAGCTCCAGAAACTTGAAAAAAGAAATCAAAGATGGGATCACCAAAGCTGTCGAGAGACTCTATCACCTTGTCAGGGAGGGAGAGATGGAGAGGGCCGAAACATCGGGAGAGGTAGTTGTGCCCGAAAAGGCCCCCAAGGACCTGACACCGACCCCCAGCGCACCGACGGAGCTCGTGATGCAGCTCATGGAGAACCTCCAGCAGCACAAAAAGGCGCTGGAGGAATGCCAGCTGCACACGCGGGCTCTGTCGGAGCACCTTATACAGGCTCCTCGCTTTGTCGCGGGCCAGGGACCCTCATTCGCGGAGATGGCCGCTGTCCCAAAGCAGCACATCCAACCGCCTCTTCACTCGATGGTCGTGTCATCAGTTGATGACAAGGACACGGGTGAAGAGGTGGTTGAGAAGCTAAGGACGGCGGTAGACGCCAGGAATGAAGGCATCAGGGTGGAGAGGCTGCGGAAGGCGAGGGACCAAAAGGTGGTGGTCGGTTTTAGAACCAGAGAGGAGCTTACAAGGGTGGCCGAGAGGATAAAAAAGGCCGGAAACCTAACGGTGGAAGAAATAAAAAATAAAGATCCTCTCATCATCGCCAAGGACGTCCTCTCGTGCCACTCGGACGAGGAGTTTCTAGAGGCATTGAAACGCCAGAACAGCCACCTTATTGGGGATGTGCCTGCGGATGACCTGAGGTTGGGGGTGAAGTACCGTCGTAAGACGAGGAACCCCCACATGTGCCACGTCATCCTGCAGGTGTCCCCCGCAGTGTGGCAGAGGCTGACGCATGCGGGTCGTGTGCATATTGACCTACAGCGGGTGCGGGTGCTGGACCAGTCGCCACTGATCCAGTGTACCCGCTGTCTGCGATTCGGCCACAGCCGCAAGATGTGCACGGAACCCGCCGACCTCTGCACACACTGCGGGGAACCCCACTTGAGGGTGGACTGCCCCTCAAGGCTAGCAGCGGAACCACCAAAGTGTCGAAACTGCGTTTCCGCAAAAATGGGTAACACAGAGCACAACGCCTTCGACAGCGAGTGCCCAATTCGTGTCAAGTGGGACGGATTGGCGCGGCTGTCGGTGGCGTATTGCTAAGGTGGTCCCAGGCGGAAACGCAGCAAACAGCGCAGTCAGACCTCACCGGTATCGCGCCGTTCAAGCAAACCTCCAAAAGAGCAAACTGGCCACAGCCGAGCTCATTATGGAAGCTGCAAGGAGAAAATTGGCATTTGCAATGGTCCAAGAGCCGTATATAGGCGGGACCGGAGAAATGAAGAGCCATCCGGGTACACGAGTGGTGCAGTGCGCCAGAAAGACCGAGAAAGTCAACAAAGCGGCCATTGTACTCTTCGACGACACCATAGACCTCACACAATGCCCGACCCTGACGACAGAAAACTTTGCAGTGGCAAAACTGAAGACGGGAGCTTGGGAAATAGGTGTGGTGTCGGTGTACCTGGATGGTGGACAGCCTATCGAGCCAGACTTGGACCATCTCAAGAAAATTTTGGAGGAGATCGGAGTTAGCGACGTGATACTGGGGGGAGATGTCAACGCTTGGAACACGTGGTGGGGAAGCCGAGAGGCGGATCAAAGAGGGGAGGCCCTGGCAGGTGCCCTCGATGAACTGGGACTCCAGATCCTGAACATGGGAACGGCCCCTACCTTCGATGTCATCAGAGGCAGCCAAAGGTACAGCAGCTGCGTTGATATAACAACTTGTACAGAGGACATGCTACGGAGTGTGGCAAACTGGAGACTATCTGGGGACGTCACCACCTCGGATCACAAGGCAATCCTGTTTGAGTTAAAATTAGAAAAGTCACAGGGTATGGACATAAAAAGAACAACTAGGAAATACAATACAAAAAAGGCAAAATGGGTACAATTCTATGGGAAGCTTAATGAAAATTGGGAACTTAATAACATAAATAAAACTGAAATAGATAAGATACATACAATAGAAGAATTGGACAAAATAACTGAAAAATACACAGAGTCAATAGAGAAAGCATGCGAGGGGACCATACCGACCGTTAATAAAAGAAACCAGACAGGATTGCCTTGGTGGACCGAGGAACTGACACAAATGAAGGAGGAAGTCAAGAGACGGAAGAGGAGAATCTCTAGTGCCGCTCCGCGACGCCGAGCATGGGTTGTGAGCTTATATACCACAGCCAAGGAGGAGCTAAAACGAAAGATGGAGAGCACTCTGACGTCGAGCTGGTAGGAGTTTTGCGGAAGGCAGGAACGCGAAACTATGTGGGACAGTATATATAGGGTAATAAGCCGCACTACCACTAGGCAAGAAGACACACCGCTAGTACTAGATAACCGCGTACTCAGCAGCGAAGAGTCAGCCCGGATGCTTGCGAGGACGTTTTATCCTGAGGATAAAACACAGGACGATAATGCGGTCCACAGCAGGATAAGAGAGTTGGCGAATAGAGTGAATGAAAACGAGAATGGTGAGACATTCGATCGTCTATTCACAACGGAGGAACTAAAGTGGGCCGCATATAGTTTTAATCCGAAGAAAGCTCCGGGAATCGACGGACTTACCGCTGACATATGTAGGGCGGCTATTACCCACAACCCGCAACTGTTCTTGGCGATGCTAAACCGGTGCCTGAGCTTGTTCCACTTTCCAACTATCTGGAAAGAGGCGGTGGTCGTAGTCCTGAGAAAACCGGGTAAGGATGACTATGCCCACCCTAAATCGTACAGGCCGATTGGGCTTTTGCCTGTACTGGGCAAGATTATGGAGAAAATGTTGGTTCGAAGGATAAGATGGCATATATCTCCACAGGCGAGTAGGCACCAGTACGGATTCGTGCCCCAGCGCAGCACCGAGGACTCCCTCTATGACCTGATAAATCACATCAGAGACAAACTAAAACAAAAGAAGATCATCGTTGTCATATCATTGGACATAGAGGGAGCCTTCGACAATGCCTGGTGGCCAGCAATAAAGTGCCGACTGGCAGAGACAAAATGCCCTATAAATTTGCGACGTCTAGTAGATAGCTATCTGCGGGACAGGAGAGTAAGGTTGCGGTATGCGGGAGCTGAACACGTCCTAGAAACGGCCAAAGGCTGCGTACAGGGCTCTATAGGAGGGCCCACGTTTTGGAATCTGCTGCTGGATCCCCTGCTTAAAGAGTTGGAGGTGCGTGGCGACTACTGCCAGGCATTCGCGGATGATGTGGTTCTGATATTTTCGGGTGACACAGCGCTTGATGTCCAGAGACGGGCCAATGCGAGTCTCCTGCATGTCCAGAGGTGGGGAGTCGAAAATAAACTCAAGTTTGCGCCACAAAAAACGAAAGCTATGGTCGTCACTAACAAGTTGAGATTCGACTCACCACTTCTGCACATGGGCGGGGAAGACATTGTCCTGTCTCGGGAGATCAAGATTTTGGGGCTCACAATTGACGATAAGCTGACGTTTAATGCTCACGCCTCGAACGTCACGAGGAAAGCATTAAACTTGTATAAACAGCTGTCAAGAGCCGCAAAAATCAGCTGGGGTCTGAAGCCCGAAATTATCAGGACCATATACACCGCAGTGGTGGAGCCGGTCATCATGTACGCAGCTGGTGCCTGGGCTCCGGCCACTAATAAAGTGGGAATCAAAAAGTTGCTCAACACCGTGCAGAGGGGATTTGCACAAAAAATAATAAAGGCCTATAGGACAACATCGCTGAACTCGGCCTTGTTACTCTCCGGACTGCTTCCACTGGATCTTAGGATCCGGGAAGCAGCCTCTTTCTATGAGGAGAAAAGAGGATACTCCCGGAGAGTAACAGGGGACCGAGAAATTGAAGCACCGGTCCCTTACAGCAATGTACCACATCCTGCCAATCAAATTACTGTTGAATTTAAGTGCGTGCTGAACGATGCAGAAATGGACCAGCAAGGACCCGCTTACCCAAAGATTTTCACCGACGGAAGTAAAATCGAAGGTAAAGTCGGTGCAGCGGTAAGCCTTTGGGAAAATGGTGCAGAGGTGAAAGCACAAAAGTTCAAACTGGACCATTTCTGCACCGTTTATCAGGCCGAACTATTGGCATATTATATCATCCTTATATTTATGAACTGTCTCTTCTACTATTTATATTACTGGTGTTTTATTAAAATGATTGCTTATTTTATATTATATTTATCTATTACAACCCCTATGTTAATGCCCGTTTACTTTGAAACCTTGATTACTTAATTTTGTTTTCATATTTTCTGATTTTAATAGTTTTGTCTTTTTTATTTCTTGATATCTAAACTATATACTCACTATATAATTGAATATCATTTATTTTATTACTAATTTATTCATAATTATATCTACTGCTATTAATTTTCTAAGTATTTTACAAAACTGATTTCCATGTAAGAAAGTATTTGTAATTTCGACACAACTTGACGCATTCAGCAAGGCTGACCCTTGTTCCAGCATAACTTGTGCCAGTTTCTTATGAAACTGACTCAAGTTAATAATTTTTGTAAGGCCAATGGTGTTCGTTTGCTCAACACGCCTGTCCTTCGGTTGGGCTGAATTGGTTCTCTTTCTGTGCCGCCAGGAAGTGGTCGCAACGCCAACTTTAGCAGTATGCTATTGAAGCTCTTGCGAATGCGTCCCACTTCCTTCGCACGGGGCATTCGTTACTAAAAGCGTTGTGCTCAGTGGCCCCCTGTTTTGCTCTGGTGCAGTTCACGCAAGCCGCTGCTTTGCCGATCTGTCTATCCGGGCAGACCCCGCTGAGGTGTGGTCCACCGCAGTGGCCACACAGATCGGCTGGCTCTGAGCAAAAGCGTTTGCCATGGCCATACGCTAAGCAGCGGGTGCACTGCACCAGAGGCGTCTGGTCTTCGACGCGAACCCTCTGGAGGTCGATGCGGAGTTTTCCCCCTTCAATCGCCCTCCTCCAGACGGTAGGGGACACACCAAGCACAACGTGATTTGCGTGCGGGTTTCGTGTTTTCTTTCTGTATTTTATAACCATCCTTTGCTCCTCGTTGTCGAGCCCGTGAAAAATCTCCCGGTTCTGATTCTTAAGGGCTCTCAGAACTTCCTCGTCGCTATGCATCAGCAACACGTCCCTAAGAATCAGAAGCGGGTCTCGATTCTTCACGTCCTCGACAACGAGGTTCTCTCCGGCCGCTTCCAGTCTGGTTTTTATTTTGTGCCTCTCCTCCCTCGTTGCACAACCCATTATGACCTTCTGATCCTTGGCCTTCCTCACTCTTTCAACCCGCACCCAGCCCTCCTTCGCGTCCACCGCCTTTCTGACGCGTTCCAGAATCTCGTCCCCCGTATCCATTTCCTGAGTCGAGGAAATAACCACCGAGTGCAGCGTCGCTCGCTCCAGGGCCTGTCCCCCGGTGTGACGGTTACTCGCGGCCGCTGCACTGGCATAGGTCCTCTCCCCAACCTTTTCCCAGCCAGCCAGACTGTCTCGGAGCTTGTCCACTTTCTCAGAGTTTTCCCTTACGATTGAGATGTGCTCCTTTAATCAGCCTCCAACCGGGGCGCCGGCTCACGGAACGCGGACCGGGACACAGGGATGAAGGGTGAGTACTATTGAAACTATAATTTGATGTAAGATTGCAAAGAAAATTTGGAAAAACAATTAATTTAGACGATTTACTTGAAAAATGTATTAAAAAACTAGGGGTAGGTCGTAAATTTTTTATCCAGGGGTGCAGGTCAGTGCGGGGTGGTCAATACGTAGGCGGACGCCTAGTTATGTCAATTTGAGCTGAAAACAGCGTCAAAATCGCGCGTCTGGAAGCGAAGATATCAACGTTTTTATATTTCTCTTATCCCCTTACGTGGATTTTGGTACTAGCAGAAACTACTTGAAAATGACAATTTTGAAAAAATATTTATGTTTTATTTGAGCTAGACGCACGTGCGATACGTCCAGAGACGCGTCTCCGCGCGGGCTAGCGATCTGCGAAATAAAACGTGGTAGGTGCCGAATAAAAATCTGGAGTTATGGTCAAAAAACCAGTTTTTGAACCAAAAAATTTAGGTTATCAGCCTCCAACCGGGGCGCCGGCTCACGGAACGCGGACCGGGACACAGGGATGAAGGGTGAGTACTATTGAAACTATAATTTGATGTAAGATTGCAAAGAAAATTTGGAAAAACAATTAATTTAGACGATTTACTTGAAAAATGTATTAAAAAACTAGGGGTAGGTCGTAAATTTTTTATCCAGGGGTGCAGGTCAGTGCGGGGTGGTCAATACGTAGGCGGACGCCTAGTTATGTCAATTTGAGCTGAAAACAGCGTCAAAATCGCGCGTCTGGAAGCGAAGATATCAACGTTTTTATATTTCTCTTATCCCCTTACGTGGATTTTGGTACTAGCAGAAACTACTTGAAAATGACAATTTTGAAAAAATATTTATGTTTTATTTGAGCTAGACGCACGTGCGATACGTCCAGAGACGCGTCTCCGCGCGGGCTAGCGATCTGCGAAATAAAACGTGGTAGGTGCCGAATAAAAATCTGGAGTTATGGTCAAAAAACCAGTTTTTGAACCAAAAAATTTAGGTTATCAGCCTCCAACCGGGGCGCCGGCTCACGGAACGCGGACCGGGACACAGGGATGAAGGGTGAGTACTATTGAAACTATAATTTGATGTAAGATTGCAAAGAAAATTTGGAAAAACAATTAATTTAGACGATTTACTTGAAAAATGTATTAAAAAACTAGGGGTAGGTCGTAAATTTTTTATCCAGGGGTGCAGGTCAGTGCGGGGTGGTCAATACGTAGGCGGACGCCTAGTTATGTCAATTTGAGCTGAAAACAGCGTCAAAATCGCGCGTCTGGAAGCGAAGATATCAACCGGTTTTTTTTTTTTTTTTTTTTTTTTTTTTTTTTTTTTTCTGGCAGGAGTGGGAAATCCCCACGGACACCTCGACTAATCCACAGGGTGTGGGGGAGTCGAGGTAGTGTCGGACTTGAACCGACTAAAAACCACTCCTGCCTTGCCAGTGCCCTCCGACATGATCAGAGCCGTTTTTAAGCATATTTGGTCATTCGGCTGCTTATATTTATTTTTAAACTATTCTAGGGAATCCGGAGAGACTACTTCCTCTCGGTAGGGACAGCGGAGACTACAATTAATGTCTATTTTTTTCTATACCTATTTCTTACACTATAGTGACTTATACTATTATACTTTCTTATTTTTTTTTTTTTTTTTTTTTTTTTTTTTTTTTTTTTTTTTTTTTTTCAGGTTTTCATAATACTTATACTATATACTTATTATATAATTAAGTATTACTATTGCTTATATTCTTATTTCTACTTATTACTACGGTTGCAATTTTAATGCAGTATTCTAAAAATGTTCTACGTGTTTTATCTTTTGTCATCAGGTTTGGGAGATTTTCGGCTGCAAGTCCAACCCCAAGCTGTTGCTCTGCCTCAAACCTGGCTTTGGCTGTGATTGGGCACTCCAGCAGTATGTGGAGCACCGTCTCTTCTTTGCTGGGCTCACAAGCGCACGATGGGCTCTCTTTACACTTGAAGCGACTCAAGTATGCAGAGAACCCACCGTGCCCCGTGAGTATTTGCGTGGTGATGCTGTCGGGGACCATTTTGCGCACAACTCTGTACGCCGCCACCGCGTCAGGGAAGAAGATTTTTGTGCCCGATGCAGTTCCACCTGATCCGTACCTCCTGTTCCATTCGTCGAGCGTCTCTGATCGGATTCTTCGCTTGACGAATGATACGGGGCACAGATCGTAGTCCGGCCTCTTCTTCGACTTCAATGCGGCCTCTTTCGCCAGCTGATCCGCTCTCTCGTTCCCCTCCAACCCTGCGTGGGCTTTTATCCAGAACAAGGAGACACTCTTGTTCTGGAGCCTACAGCGTCGAATGGTGTCCCTAGTTTCCACAGCCAAGGGATGGGGGGAGCCGACATTCACAACTGACTGAAGGGCCGCCATGGAGTCGCTGAAGATGCCGAACGTGGTGTTACCGTTCTTGAGCACTTCTCCTGCCGCCTTCTGTAGGGCCAGAAGCTCGGCCTGGTAGACGGTACAGTAAGACGGCAAGGCAAGTTTGAGGGCCTTAGTTTCGGTGGCACCACTCCACAAGGATAGCGCCGCCCCAACCTTGCCCTCAATCTTGCTGCCGTCTGTGAATATACGCACAGCGAAGTCGCTGTGGTTGTGGTATTGTTCCTCGTCTACCAGGCTTCCAAACTCCAGGTTCACTTGGTCCGCGGGGTGCGGGGCCTCTATCGCTGGAGCCATCCGTTCAATCTCCCTGCCTCCTAGCACTGGCTGGGGCACACCCCTCTTGGCTCCGTACAATGCAGCCGCTTCCCGTATACGGAGGTCAAGTGGGAGTATCCCAGCCAGCACCAGTGCCGAGTTTAGGGAGACCGTGCGGTAGGCTCTGCACAGCTTTTGAGCAAACCCCCTCTGGACAACGTTCAGCTGTTTAATGACCCCTACTTTGTTGGCGGCAGGTGCCCATGCGCTTGCGGCGTACAGAATTGTAGGTTCTATGACAGCGGTATATATTACCCTTATCACCTCCGGGTGCAGACCCCAACTGACCCGGGCCGCTCTGGCCAGCCGCTTGTACATAGCTATCGCCTTTTTACAGACAATAGCTATGTGTTTGCCGAAGGTGAGTTTGGCGTCAATTGTCAAGCCCAGTATTTTGACATCTTGGGACATTCCAATGCCGATCCCTCCCATGCTCAAGCGCGGCGTGTCATATTTTAGCCTTCGCGTTAGTACCATCGCACAGGTTTTGTGCGGTGCGAAGTTCAGCCTATTTCTGACACCCCACGTCCGGACATGTTCGAGAGCGGCATTGGCCTGTCCCTCGATTTCCAGTGCTGTGTCCCCGTCGAACACCATCACCACGTCGTCAGCAAAAGCCTGGCAATAGTCGCCCCTGCTTTCCAGCTGCTTCAGGAGTGGGTCCAGTATGAGGTTCCATAATATGGGCCCTCCTATCGAGCCTTGAACGCACCCTTTGCTGGTCCTTCTCCTGCTTTCTTCACCGGCGTATCTCACTGTGACCACCCTGTCACTGAGATAGCTGCTGACTACCCGTCTCAAGTTTACAGGGCACCTTTCCTCAGCCAATCGTACTTTGATAACGGGCCACCACGCACTGTCGAAAGCTCCCTCAATATCGAGTGACACAAGCGTCACTATCTTCTTCTGTGCCAGCTTCGTGCGGATGTGCTGCACAAGCGTATAGAGGGAGTCTTCGGTGCTTCTTTGGGGCATAAAGCCGTATTGGCGAGTACTTATCCTGGGTAGCAAATAAAACTTGAGACGGGCAACCAGCATTTTCTCGTACACTTTCCCCAGGACAGGCAATAGCCCAATCGGCCTGTACGACTTGGGTACGGTGTACGAGTCTTTGCCCGGCTTTCTGAGCACAACCACTGTTGCTTCCTTCCAGATTTTCGGGAAGTGTTGTAGAGCCAGGCACTTGTTCAACAGTGCCAGGAAGTAGTTGGGGTCACAGTGAACCGCGTGACTGCAGATGTCCGATGTGAAACCGTCGGCTCCCGGGGCCTTTTTAGGGTTGAATGATCCCACGGACCTATCCAGCTCGCTTAGGGTAAACGGTGGGTCATGCCGCTCACCATGGCTCCACGCGTTTACCGTTTCTGCCTGTTGTCTTATTTGGCGATGGTCCATGGTATCATCTTCCTCTCGGTCCTCGGGATAGAACGTTTCGGCCAACAGCCTCACGGAGCCCTTCGCGTCCAGCGACTCGCCTCCCATCTGGAGTGGCAGGTCCTCCTCTCTCCTTGCGACTCTTCCCATCACTCTGTAGATACCTCCCCAGACCCCTTCTCTGTCCTGCTTCTCACAGAACTCTTTCCAACTATCTGTTGCGGCCTTCATCACCGCTGACTCGTATCTTTCCCTTTCCTTTTTGTATAGGTCTACAACCATCGCTCTTCGGACCCGCGCTGCGCATCTGACTCTGCGTTTCCTGGTGGCGACCAGCCTCTTCATCTCCGCAAGCTCCTCAGACCACCACGGCAAGGTCAATGTTTCGGTATGGTTTTTTCCCGGAATTGTATGTTGGCATGTGTCTGTAATGGCTTGTGTGTATGCATTTATTTGTGCCTCTAAATGATCTACTTGACTAACATTTGAGAGTTCCACCAAGGTCAGCCCCTTGTCCTGCATAATCTGAGACAGTTTCTCACGAAACTGGCCCCAATTTGCCTTCTTAGTGTTGTAGACCCTGGTGGTTCTCTCAATGTTCATGCCTTTGGATTTAGTTAACCTAATACCGAAAACAATGCCGTTGTGGTCTGAGTTCGTGAGACCCTCGTCGACCCGCCAGCCATCCACCAGGTCCAGCATGTCCGCAGAGCAGGCCGTCACATCCACGTGACTGCAGTACCGAACGCCTCCCCGAACGGTGTCAAAGGTGGGAGTGTCCCCGGTGTTAAGGATTTGAAGCCCCAGCTCCAACAGCGCACCACACATTTGCCCCCCTCGCAAATCTTCGCTGCTGCTACCCCACCAGGTACTTTTCGCATTAGCGTCTCCTCCAATAACCAACCTGCTAGAGCCCAGTACTCGCTCAATTTGACGAAGGTGCTCCAGGTATGGCTCCATGGGCTTGTCGGGCTCGAAGTAGAGGGACACCAGCGTGATCGTCCAGGCTCTGGTTCGGATTCTCACCACTACGATGTTGTTTGTGGTGAGTTGCGGGTACTGTAAGACGTCCAAGTCTTGGTCGAAGACGGCTATGGCCGCCTTGACAGTCCCTTCTCCTCCCTCTGAGCTCTGGAAGACCCTTACGCCCCGGTGACTTCTCATTCTTCTCACCCCACCCACGTAGGGCTCCTGGAGCAACGCTACGGCGAGTTTGCGTTTCGTCGCCTCTAGCAAAAGCTCATTTGTAGCAAGCTGGCTCCGTTGCAGGTTGGCCTGGACCATTTTGTACCTAGTGGTGGTTTCGGGGACAACCTTAGCAGTACGCTATTGAAGCTCGGGCCAATGCATCCCACCTTTTGCGCACCGGGCAGTCGCTACTAAACGCGTTGTGCCCACTGTTCCCCAACTTGGATCTGGTGCAGTTAATGCACGCCGCTGCTTCACCGATCAGTCGGTCTGGGCAATCCGCTCTGAAATGTGGGCCACCGCAGTGGCTACACAGATCGGCTGGCTCCTTACAGAGGCGTTTGCCGTGACCGTACCCCAAGCAGCGGGTGCACTGCACCAGTGGCGTCTGGTCTTCCACGCGGACCCTCTGGAGGTCGATGCGGAGTTTTCCTGCATCGATTGCTCGCCTCCAGATCGTTGGGGACACACTGAGCACAACGTGGTTCATGTGCGGGTTACGGGTCTTCCTGCGGTACTTTATAGCGGTCCTTTGGTCCTCGTCGCCGAGGCCGTGAAAAATCTCCCGGTTCTGATTCTTCAGGGCTTTGACGATCTCTTCGTCGCTGTGTATTTTCAGCACGTCCCGAAGAATCAGAAGTGGGTCCCGATTCTTTACTTCCTCGACAACGAGGTTACCTCCGGCCGCCTCCAACCGCTCCTTCACCTTGCGTCTCTCCTCCTGTGTTGCGCACCCCATGATAATTTTCCTGTCCTTGGCTTTCCTCACTTTCTCAATGCGCACCCAGCCCTCCTTCGCGTCCACCGCTCTCCTAACCCTCTCCAGGATTTCATCCCCCGTGTCCAGTTCTTGTGTCGAGGAGACAACCACGGAGTGCAGCGTCGTACGCTCCAGGTTCTGTGCCCCGGTGTGGCGTTTACTCACGGACGCTACACTCGCGTAGGTTCTCTCCTCCACACTTTCCCTGCTAGCCAGACTGTCTGTGAGTTTGTCCAATTTCTCAGAGTTGTCTTTCAACTCCAAGATGTGCTCCCTCATAAAGTTGAGGAGCTCGGTCTGGCCAGCTAGGATCTCGCTGGGATTGGGTCGGAGACTGTCAGCGGCGGGCACGGGTACAGGTACATCTGCGGGAACAGATACATCTGCGGGCGCGACAGGAGGCTTGCTTCGCTCCGACTCCTTTACCAGCTCAAAAAGCCTGTCAATGGACTCGAGCACCGCAGTCTTAATCTCCGCTTTGAGGTTGCGAGAGTTGCCTAGATTAAGTTTTGCTTTATTCAGGCAAGCTCTCGCCTCCGCAATGCGACTGGGGAACCCGACCCCAGGCCTTTTGAGCGGTCTTGAGGCGTCCACAGGGGCCCGAAGCGTCGCCGGAGTAACAGGACCATCTCGGGAGGCAGAGGGAGTGTCTTCTCCAAAGGAAATTCTTCTCCTCGCGATAGTTGGCGAAGGCCCCGCTTTCTCCGCCGATCGCGGCGAGCCATTAGAGCCTGGCGCCTTATAGTTTCAATAGTACTCACCCTTCATCCCTGTGTCCCGGTCCGCGTTCCGTGAGCCGGCGCCCCGGTTGGAGGCTGATAACCTAAATTTTTTGGTTCAAAAACTGGTTTTTTGACCATAACTCCAGATTTTTATTCGGCACCTACCACGTTTTATTTCGCAGATCGCTAGCCCGCGCGGAGACGCGTCTCTGGACGTATCGCACGTGCGTCTAGCTCAAATAAAACATAAATATTTTTTCAAAATTGTCATTTTCAAGTAGTTTCTGCTAGTACCAAAATCCACGTAAGGGGATAAGAGAAATATAAAAACGTTGATATCTTCGCTTCCAGACGCGCGATTTTGACGCTGTTTTCAGCTCAAATTGACATAACTAGGCGTCCGCCTACGTATTGACCACCCCGCACTGACCTGCACCCCTGGATAAAAAATTTACGACCTACCCCTAGTTTTTTAATACATTTTTCAAGTAAATCGTCTAAATTAATTGTTTTTCCAAATTTTCTTTGCAATCTTACATCAAATTATAGTTTCAATAGTACTCACCCTTCATCCCTGTGTCCCGGTCCGCGTTCCGTGAGCCGGCGCCCCGGTTGGAGGCTGATTAAAGGAGCACATCTCAATCGTAAGGGAAAACTCTGAGAAAGTGGACAAGCTCCGAGACAGTCTGGCTGGCTGGGAAAAGGTTGGGGAGAGGACCTATGCCAGTGCAGCGGCCGCGAGTAACCGTCACACCGGGGGACAGGCCCTGGAGCGAGCGACGCTGCACTCGGTGGTTATTTCCTCGACTCAGGAAATGGATACGGGGGACGAGATTCTGGAACGCGTCAGAAAGGCGGTGGACGCGAAGGAGGGCTGGGTGCGGGTTGAAAGAGTGAGGAAGGCCAAGGATCAGAAGGTCATAATGGGTTGTGCAACGAGGGAGGAGAGGCACAAAATAAAAACCAGACTGGAAGCGGCCGGAGAGAACCTCGTTGTCGAGGACGTGAAGAATCGAGACCCGCTTCTGATTCTTAGGGACGTGTTGCTGATGCATAGCGACGAGGAAGTTCTGAGAGCCCTTAAGAATCAGAACCGGGAGATTTTTCACGGGCTCGACAACGAGGAGCAAAGGATGGTTATAAAATACAGAAAGAAAACACGAAACCCGCACGCAAATCACGTTGTGCTTGGTGTGTCCCCTACCGTCTGGAGGAGGGCGATTGAAGGGGGAAAACTCCGCATCGACCTCCAGAGGGTTCGCGTCGAAGACCAGACGCCTCTGGTGCAGTGCACCCGCTGCTTAGCGTATGGCCATGGCAAACGCTTTTGCTCAGAGCCAGCCGATCTGTGTGGCCACTGCGGTGGACCACACCTCAGCGGGGTCTGCCCGGATAGACAGATCGGCAAAGCAGCGGCTTGCGTGAACTGCACCAGAGCAAAACAGGGGGCCACTGAGCACAACGCTTTTAGTAACGAATGCCCCGTGCGAAGGAAGTGGGACGCATTCGCAAGAGCTTCAATAGCATACTGCTAAAGTTGGCGTTGCGACCACTTCCTGGCGGCACAGAAAGAGAACCAATTCAGCCCAACCGAAGGACAGGCGTGTTGAGCAAACGAACACCATTGGCCTTACAAAAATTATTAACTTGAGTCAGTTTCATAAGAAACTGGCACAAGTTATGCTGGAACAAGGGTCAGCCTTGCTGAATGCGTCAAGTTGTGTCGAAATTACAAATACTTTCTTACATGGAAATCAGTTTTGTAAAATACTTAGAAAATTAATAGCAGTAGATATAATTATGAATAAATTAGTAATAAAATAAATGATATTCAATTATATAGTGAGTATATAGTTTAGATATCAAGAAATAAAAAAGACAAAACTATTAAAATCAGAAAATATGAAAACAAAATTAAGTAATCAAGGTTTCAAAGTAAACGGGCATTAACATAGGGGTTGTAATAGATAAATATAATATAAAATAAGCAATCATTTTAATAAAACACCAGTAATATAAATAGTAGAAGAGACAGTTCATAAATATAAGGATGATATAATATGTAGTAAAATTTTTTAGAACAATAGTAAAACAAACAAATAAAAAGTAAAATTCTGTGTGATTAAATTGTGATAATAACCATAATGAAACAAAAACGCATATAATGTGGTCTTTCCGGTCACCAAACAGCGTACCAAAAACAAAAAAGACAGATGCTAAGGACTCTGATCATGTCAGAGGGACACTGGCTGGGGCAGGAGTGGTTTTTAGCCGGTTCGAGTCCGGCACTACCTCGACTGTCTCATAACCTGTGAGGCAGTCGAGGTGTCCGTGGGGATTTCCCACTCCTGCCAATTATTAAAAAAAAAAAAAAAAAAAAAAAAAAAAAAAAAAAAAAACCTAACCTAACCTAACCTAACCTAACCTAACCGGGGTTAAAAGGATGCGAGACTACCGGGGAGCGAGAGTCTACCAGTGCGCTGAACAAGGAGATGGAACTGTGAAGGCGGCAATAGTCGTCTTCGACCACGACCTAGACGTCACACAGTGTCCGAAACTCACCACCAACAACATCGTGGTGGTGAGGATCCGTACCAGCGCCTGGGAAATCGCAGTAGTCTCCTTCTACTTTGAACCAGACCAGCCCATACAGCCATACCTGGAGCAACTTTTGCAGATTCGCGAGGAAATAGGCCCCACGAGGATGATTATTGGCGGCGATGCCAACGCCAAGAGCACCTGGTGGGGTAGCCTGGTAACCGACAGCAAGGGTGAGGACATGTCGGGAACCCTGGAAGAAATGTGCCTGCAGGTACTCAACGTCGGCAATACTCCGACCTTCGACACCGTCAGAGGTAACACCCTGTACAGCAGCTTCGTTGATGTAACAGCCTGCTCAACGGAGCTGCTGGACTTGGTGGAGGACTGGCGGGTCGAGGAAGGCCTCACGAGCTCGGACCACAACGGTATAGTATTCAAAATTAATCTACAAAAATCCAAAGGAATCAATATAAACAGGACCACAAGAATCTATAACACTAGAAAAGCAAATTGGAGCCAGTTTCATTCGAAACTGGCCCAATTAAAAGCTGATTCAAATTTAAATTCAATAGAAATTAATAAAGTTAGTAACACATTAGAACTAGAGAGTAAAGTTAATAAATATATCGCTAATATTACAGATTCTTGTGAAGAGACATTGAACAAAATTAAAAACAACACCCAACTTACTATACCGTGGTGGTCCAAAGAGCTCGCTGAGCTGTTGTCGGAGGTTAACACCCGAAGACGCCGCATCCGGTGCGCTGCACCAGTCCGGAGGCAAAAGGTCGTCGATGAGTACCTGTTAGCAAAAGCAAAATATGAGTCCCTAGCCAAAAAGGCGCAGACAGAGGGTTGGAAAGGATTCTGTCAAAAGCAGGATAGGGAAGGAATGTGGGAAGGGATATACAGGGTCATAGGACGAACCGCCAAAAGACAGGAGGACGTGCCGTTGGTGAAGGACGGAGTACCACTGAGTGCACAGCAATCGGCTTTGCTGCTGGCCGAGACCTTCTACCCCGAGGACCTTGAAGAGGGAGAAAATGCTGACCACCGTCGGACACGTGAAGCGGCCAGTCGTGTAAACGAGTGGGCGCATGATGAACAACATGACCCACCGTTTACACTTCAGGAGCTGAAAACCGCGGTGGAAAGCTTCAACCCGAAGAAAGCACCCGGGGCAGACGGTCTCACAGCCGATATCTGTGCACGGGCTATTTCCCAGGACCCAGGGACGTTCCTTGCACTGGCCAACAAGTGCCTCGAGCACGGACACTTCCCTGGGGCCTGGAAGGTAGCCACTGTGGTGGTCCTCCGAAAGCCCGGCAAAGAATCCTACACCACCCCCAAGTCATACAGGCCGATCGGCCTCCTACCAGTCCTAGGTAAAACGCTGGAAAAACTTCTGGTAGCCAGGCTAAAGTGGCACCTTATCCCGCGGTTTAGTACTCGCCAGTTTGGTTTTATGCCACAGAAAAGCACCGAGGACTCCCTCTACACCATGATACAACATATCAAAGAAAAGTTGAGTGCAAAGAAGCTGATCACTGTTGTATCACTGGACATAGAGGGAGCCTTCGATAGCGCATGGTGGCCGGCCATCAGGACCAGACTGGCTGAGGAAAAGTG
This sequence comes from Lycophotia porphyrea, assembly GCA_950005105.1. Classification (NCBI taxonomy): domain Eukaryota; kingdom Metazoa; phylum Arthropoda; class Insecta; order Lepidoptera; family Noctuidae; genus Lycophotia; species Lycophotia porphyrea. The sequence continues at coordinate 29,798 of OX465406.1, forward strand.
CCCGGTGAACCTTAGGAGGCTGCTAGACAGCTACCTGACTGGTAGGAGTGTCCGAGTACGGTACGCGGGTGCCGAGTGTCGAAGGGACACGACGAAGGGGTGTGTGCAAGGGTCCATTGGCGGTCCGATCCTATGGAACCTGATCCTCGACCCCCTGCTGAAGGGGCTGGAGGCGCGTGGCGTCCACTGCCAGGCGTTCGCCGATGATGTTGTGATGATCTTCGACGGTGACACAGCGTTGGAAGTCCAGAGACATGCAAATGCCGCCCTCGAGTATGTTCGGTTGTGGGGCATCGGAAACAAGCTGAAGTTTGCACCGCAAAAAACTTGTGCAATGGTGATAACCAAGAAGCTGAAGTACGATGTCCCACTCCTGAGCATGGGCGGGGTAGACATTGGCATGTCTAAGGAAATAAAAATTCTGGGGCTCACCGTCGACCACCAGCTCACTTTCAACACCCACGTCGCAAACGTTTGCAGAAAAGCTGTGAACATCTACAAACAGCTGGCACGTGCGGCAAAAGTGAGCTGGGGCCTTCACCCGGAGATCATCCACACCATATACACGGCGGCAGTGGAGCCAGTCATTCTGTACGCGGCCAGTGCCTGGGCGCCGGCAGCCAAAAAGATCGGAGTGCAGAAAAGCCTCAACACGGTCCAGCGAGGATTCGCGCAGAAGCTCTGCAAATCCTACCGCACTGTTTCGCTGAACGCGTCCCTGGTGCTGGCTGGGATACTCCCTCTCGACCTTCGTATACAAGAAGCAGCCGCTCTGTATGAGGCAAAGAGAGGGGTGCCACAGCCGGCACTTGCGGGCAGGGAGGTGGAGCGGGTGGTGGCATTTGCAGAGACTCCGCACCCGGCAAAACATGTGGCCATGGAGTTCGTATGCCTGGAAGACCGGACGCTTGTGGATACCCACAACGTCCAAGCAGTCAGGGTGTTCACGGACGGCAGCAAGATTGAGGGCAAAGTCGGAGCAGCGCTGTCGCTTTGGGACAGCAATGCCGAGATCAAGTCCTTCAAGCTTAGCTTGCCGTCGTACTGCACGGTCTACCAGGCGGAACTTCTGGCCATATGCGTAGCCACGCGCGAAATCCTCAAGCGCAAAGAGGGAACCTTCGGTATCTATAGTGACTCAAAGGCCGCACTACAAACAGTCACAAACCAAGGTTCCCTCCACGCCCTGGCCGTGGAGGCGAGAGCGAACGTGGCCGCAGCTTTATCCCAGAGCAAAGATGTGTCTTTGTTTTGGGTAAAGGCACATGCGGGGCTGGAAGGCAATGAGCGCGCGGACCACCTCGCCAAGGAAGCTGCACTCCGGTCCAGGAAGAGGCCGGACTATGACCGCTGCCCGGTTTCATTCGTCAAGCGGCAAATCCGTCTGGGGTCGCTCGACGAATGGAACCGGAGGTACCAGAACGGCGAAACAGCCTCCGTCACTAAGATGTTCTTCCCAGATGCGATCGACGCCCACAGAATCGTGCTGAAAATGAAACCAGCCGGAATAATCACGCAGATCTTAACGGGTCACGGTGGGTTCTCCGAATATCTGCACCGCTTCAGGTGTAAGGAGAACCCAGCGTGTATCTGCGAGCCGGATCGGGTGGAGTCGATCGAACACGTCTTGACAGAATGCCCAGTGTTTGAGATGGAAAGGTATGATGCCGAGCGTATGCTGGAGACAAAAATTAATCGAGATAACATAAACAAAATAATGTCACAAACAAAATTGAGGAAAATTTTAATAGAATATAGCTTAAAAGTGGCGACTAAAGTTATAAATCGCAATAAAGAAATTTAAAAAACCGTGCTTTTTCAAATATGACATTCTCTATCAGAAAAGATATTCGATATAAGCACAGAAATTTTATAGAATATTATTAGCCAATTAACAACATTAGTAAGAGTAAATTCAACGTTTAGAATCACAAACCAAAATTAATAGCATATTTTCAAAAATTGAATAACTAATTTAACAAAGTCGCAAACAAAATTAACAAAGTCAAATAAGGTCTCTGACTATGTCAGGGAGACACTAGTCAGGCAGGAGTGGGTTTTAGTCGGTTCGAGTCCGACACTACCTCGAAAACGGACACCTCGACTGTCTCACAACCCGTGAGACAGTCGAGGTGTCCGTGGGGATTTCCCACTCCTGCCAAAACAAAAAAAAAAAAAAAAAAAAAAAAAAAACCTAACCTAACCTAACCTTTTTTTTTTTTTTTTTTTTTTTTTTTTTTTTTTTTGACGCTGGGAAAAAATGCATTACGCATACCCTCCCGTCGGGGGATGGGAGGGGTATGTGGGACTCCCCGGGCGGCCAAACACCACGGTATACCCACTAAAACGACCCAGCGCATTCCCGCTTCGTCATAGTGGAGGGGGACTGGGAAACCGGCACAGCCTTTACTTCCAGTCCCCCGCCGACGAACACACAAGGCGGACCCCCCTCTTGTCCTCACGGCACGGACGTGGAGGGGGGGTTCGGGAATGACCGACGGAGGTGACGGGTGCAATGCGGGCGTAGGCACCCCCGCGCCTGTCGCCCGCCCGTCACCGTGAGGAGGGAGGGCAAACGCCCCTTCCCCCCCCCCCGCCCGCAGAGCAGCGCAGCGAGAGAAAACTCCCGCTGGCGCTCCGCCTCCTCCTTCTGCGAAATCGCAAAAGGAGGCAACCGCTGACCAGGCCTCTCGCCCCCCAGCACGGTGTTCACGCACGCACGCCGGGAAGCGTGAGGCCCAGTCGCCCGCAAGGTGACGGGTGCAATGCGGGCGGAGGCACCTCCGTGCCTGTCGCCCGCCCGTCACCGTGAGGAGGGAGGGCAAATGCCCCTTCCCCCCCTCTCCGCTAGCGGAGCGGCGCAACGAGAGGGACCTCCCGCGCGCGCTCCGCTGACCAGGCCTCCTCTCCACACTCCCCAGCATGGCCTCGACCACGCCGGGAAGCGGGAGGCCCAGTCCCCCGCGGCACTCCCCTGCTGTGCTCTCTGCTATGCCCGCTGCTCAGAGGGCACGCAGGGGAACGCACACCGCACATCGCATGAGTCATCACACGACGTGCGGTGCGCCCCTACCCAGAAAGCGCCTGGTGGTTTTTTGTTGCGTCTATTTCTTATGGAATTAGACCAAGAACAGGGCGGCAACCACGTGAAGGTCACACACCAGACTTGCCTTGAGGATCTACACGACCGTAGCGCTCCCCCTCAAGACCCCGCCACCCTACCGCCTCTGAGGGAGGCAGTAAGGTAGACCTGCATCTATGCTACCAAGCAAAGCATGTGCAAAGCTTGTCGTTGTGCAACCGCGAAAGCATAAATACAGATCCGCCCCAACCTAACCTTTTTTTTTTTTTTTTTTTTTTTTTTTTTTTTTTTTTTTTTTTTTTTTTTTTTTTTTTTGACGCTGGGAAAAAATGCATTACGCATACCCTCCCGTCGGGGGACGGGAGGGGTATGTGGGACTCCCCGGGCGAACCCGGTATACCCACTAAAACGACCCAGCGCATTCCCGCTTCGTCAGAGTGGAGGGGGACTGGGAAACCGGCACAGCCTTTACTTCCAGTCCCCCGCCGACGATTACAAGGCAAGACCCCTCACACCCTCACGGGTGTGGGGGGTCGGGAATGACCGACGGTGGTGACGGCTGCAATGCGGGCGGAGGCACCCCCGTGCTTGCCGCCCGCCCGTCACCATGAGGAGGGAGGGCACGACGCCTTCTCCCCCTTCTCCGTCTGCGGAGGGGCGCAGCGAGAGGGTCGTCCTCCCGCGCCCGCTCCGCCTCCTCCTTCTGCAAGAGTACGTCCTCGCAGAAGGAGGCTACTGCCGACCAGGCCTCCTCGCTCCCCAGCATGGCGTTAACCACGCCGGGAAGCGAGAGGTCCGGTCCGACCACCGCGGTGAGACCGCGGCGCAGCTCGGACCACGCCGGGCACACCTCGAGGGTGTGCTGTGCCGTGTCCTCCGACGCGCCGCAGTCGTGGCACGCCGGGGTTTCCTCCCTCCCGATCCGGTGCAGGTGCGATCCGAAGCAGCCGTGCCCAGACAACACCTGCACCAGACGGAAAGAGAGGAAACCGTGGGACCGCTCGAGCCAGCCCTGCAGGACCGGACCGAGCGCATCCAACGTCCGGCGGCCAAAGGCGGCGCTGGCGAGGTCCTCCGTCCAATGGAGGACGATGGCGTCCTTCGCCTCTCGCCGCACCGCCTCCCGCTCTTCGCCCGTGGGGCGCTCCCCGAGCGCCTTTCGGCGCGCCGTCCACTCGTACACTCTGGCGAGCACCCAAGCCTCCAATTCCCATGGAGGGGTGCCCGCCAGAGCGCACGCCGCCGAAAAGCCCACTGAGCGGTAAGCCCTCGCCACCCGCTGTGCAATAGCCCGCTGGGGCCTGCGGATGGCGGTAGCGTTCTCCCTCCTATGGAGGGAGTCCGCCCAGATGGGTGCCCCATATAGGGCCATGCTCCGCAAAATGCCGGCATAGAGGCGCCGGCACTTCGCCTTGGGCCCCCCCAGGTTTGGGAGGAGCCATGAGAGGGCGTCCGCGGCCTTCAACAGGCGCGTCGACAGCCCGCTGAAATGCGGGCCGAAGCGCCACCTGTCGTCCAGCACCAGCCCCAGATATTTCATCCGGGGCTGGAACCCTTTTTTTTTTTTTTTTTTTTTTTTTTTTTTTTTTGTTTTGGCAGGAGTGGGAAATCCCCACGGACACCTCGACTGTCTCACGGGTTGTGAGACAGTCGAGGTGTCCGTTTTCGAGGTAGTGTCGGACTCGAACCGACTAAAACCCACTCCTGCCTGACTAGTGTCCCCCTGACATAGTCAGAGACCTTATTTGACTTTGTTAATTTTGTTTGCGACTTTGTTAAATTAGTTATTCAATTTTTGAAAATATGCTATTAATTTTGGTTTGTGATTCTAAACGTTGAATTTACTCTTACTAATGTTGTTAATTGGCTAATAATATTCTATAAAATTTTACTCTTACTAATGTTGTTAATTGGCTAATAATATTCTATAAAATTTTTGACGCTGGGAAAAAATGCATTACGCATACCCTCCCGTCGGGGGACGGGAGGGGTATGTGGGACTCCCCGGGCGAACCCGGTATACCCACTAAAACGACCCAGCGCATTCTCGCTTCGTCAGAGTGGAGGGGGACTGGGAAACCGGCACAGCCTTTACTTCCAGTCCCCCGCCGACGATTGCAAGGCAAGACCCCTCACACCCTCACGGGTGTGGGGGGTCGGGAATGACCGACGGTGGTGACGGCTGCAATGCAGGCGGAGGCACCCCCGTGCCTGCCGCCCGCCCGTCACCATGAGGAGGGAGGGCACGACGCCTTCTCCCCCTTCTCCGTCTGCGGAGCGGCGCAGCGAGAGGGTCGTCCTCCCTCGCCCGCTCCGCCTCCTCCTTCTGCAAGAGTACGTCCTCGCAGAAGGAGGCTACTGCCGACCAGGCCTCCTCGCTCCCCAGCATGGCGTTAACCACGCCGGGAAGCGAGAGGTCCGGTCCGACCACCGCGGTGAGACCGCGGCGCAGCTCGGACCACGCCGGGCACTCCTCGAGGGTGTGCTGCGCCGTGTCCTCCGCCGCGCCGCAGTCGTGGCACGCCGGGGTTTCCTCCCTCCCGATCCGGTGCAGGTGCGATCCGAAGCATCCATGCCCAGACAACACCTGCACCAGACGGAAAGAGAGGAAACCGTGGGACCGCTCGAGCCAGCCCTGCAGGACCGGACCGAGCGCATCCAACGTCCGGCGGCCAAAGGCGGCGCTGGCGAGGTCCTCCGTCCAATGGAGGACGATGGCGTCCTTCGCCTCTCGCCGCACCGCCTCCCGCTCTTCGCCCATGGGGCGCTCCCCGAGCGCCTTTCTGCGCGCCGTCCACTCGTACACTCTGGCGAGCACCCAAGCCTCCAATTCCCATGGAGGGGTGCCCGCCAGAGCGCACGCCGCCGAAAAGCCCACTGAGCGGTAAGCCCTCGCCACCCGCTGTGCAATAGCCCGCTGGGGCCTGCGGATGGCGGTAGCGTTCTCCCTCCTATGGAGGGAGTCCGCCCAGATGGGTGCCCCATATAGGGCCATGCTCCGCAAAATGCCGGCATAGAGGCGCCGGCACTTCGCCTTGGGCCCCCCCAGGTTTGGGAGGAGCCATGAGAGGGCGTCCGCGGCCTTCAACAGGCGCGTCGACAGCCCGCTGAAATGTGGGCCGAAGCGCCACCTGTCGTCCAGCACCAGCCCCAGATATTTCATCCGGGGCTGGACCCCTATACGGACGCCCTCCACGACGATGTGGCCGTCGGGAGGGCAGCGCTGCCGGGGACCGCGAAAGAACACGGCCTCCGTTTTGTGCAGCGCCACCCTCAATCCCAGGCGGCGGATCCTCTCTGCCACCAAGGATCCGCCAGCCGAGGCCAAACAAGCCGCGTCGGCGAAGTTCCTCCCCCGGGCAGTAAGGAGAGTGTCATCCGCGTAGCAGATGACACTCGTGCCCGGGAGGAGGGCTCCCCGCAAGAGCCAGTCGAAGCCGATGTTCCACAAGGGAGGGCCTAGCACCGACCCCTGTGGAACACCGGACTCTGCGCCGTACCGCCTCACCGTGGCCAGCCTGTCTACGAGGAGGACCTCTCGGCCCTCCAAGTAACTGGCCAGCAGGTCCCGCAAGTATTGGGGCACTCCGTGATATCGGAGTGCCTCCAATATCGTCGAGTGGGGGACGGAGTTGAAGGCGTTGGCAATGTCGAACGACACCGCCAGCACTCCGTCCCCCGCCTCCACCGCCTCCTTCACCTGGCCCTTGAGTAGGGCCAGCGCATCGATCGTCGAACGCCCACGACGGAAACCGAATTGGGCGTCCGACAGATCCGGCCCTACCCCCCTCAGGTGGCTTTCCAGTCTCCCGGCGACAATCCCCTCGAACATTTTACCGACCTCATCGAGTAAAACGATGGGCCGGTATGCCGAGGGTGAGTCCACCGGGCGACCCTCCTTTCGGAGGAGGCATAGCTGCCCCTCCTTCCACAGTTTCGGGAACCTCCCAGCCGTAAAACACAGGCTGAAGAGGTCCCGAAACCTGTCCTCCATTTCGGTGGCGGCGATCGCCACCACCCGCGCGGGGACGCCGTCCGGCCCGGGGGCGGTCTTCTTCGCGCGGAGGCTCAAAACCCCCGCGTAGAATTCCGCCGACGTGACCGAGGGCACCTCCGCCTCCGGTGGAGCCGCCCCTTGCGGGGGATCCATTGTTGGTGGGGCGAAGTCGGTCCTGCGCGGAAACAGGGACCGAACCACCCCATCCAACATTGCCGGCTCGAGGGTCTCCGACAGTGGGGGACCATAGGGGCGGAGCTGATTCCGCGCCGCCTTGTACGGTCTCCCATAGGGGTCCCTGTCGAGACCCTCCAGCATCTCGGCCCTCGCCGAATCCTGCGCAGCGCCCATTGCAGACTTGAGGGCCACCGTAGCCTCTCGGTAAGAGGCGTACAGGCGGTCCTCCTCCGCCCGGACTCGGTTCTGGGCGCTGCGCCGCCGGCTCCGCGTGTAGGCCCTTCGAGCCGCCACGCAGGTGGCCCGGAGCCCCGCCAGCTCCTCCGTCCACCAGTACACGGCACGACGGGGAGGCGGACGGCGAGACCGAGGCATGCAGGAGTTGCACACCTCGGTCAAGGACCCCCGTAGCCGGACCGCTGCGGCGTCCACGTCCGGGGCCTCCTCGACAGGGGGAGGCGACAGCCAGTCCTGGAGGAAGGCAGCCTCCCTGGCTGCCTCCCGGTCCAGGCGGGTGAGCGCCCACCGCGGGAAGGGAGATTGCCCAGCGCGGGCCGTCCCCCCTCCCCGCTGTGTGGAGATGTCGAACCGCACGTAACGGTGGTCCGACAAGGTCTCCACCAGCTCCACCCGCCAGTTCACAACGCGGGCGGCCAGCGCGGGGGTAGCGAACGAGACGTCCACCACCGACCCGCCCTGTTGCCGCACACACGTGTGGACCGCCCCCCTGTTGAGGAGGGACACACCGCACGAGGCCGTCCAAAACTCGACGGCGCGTCCCCGGACGTTACAACCGGCGGCCGGGTTGCCCCAGGCCGCCGACTTGGCGTTGAGGTCGCCGAGCACCACGACCTGGCGTGGTGCCGCCCTCCCTACGACAGCAGTGAGGATCTCTAAGAAGTCCTCAAAGTCCGAGAGAGGGCGGTTTGGGGAGAAATACACCCCCACTATCGCTATCTCTCCCCACGCGGCGGCCACGTATCCCGGTCCCCTCTCTAAGAGCGAGAGGGGAGGGGAGTCTGTGGAAGACCGCGCCACCAACGCCACTAGGCCATCCCGGTCGCCCAGCCGACGGCCAGGGACCGAGTATGGTTCGGCGACCACCGCCAAGTCCACCAACCACTCAGCCATGGTCTGCATCAGCAGATCCTGGGCTGTCCTGCAGTGGTTGGCGTTCGCCTGAAGGATGCGATGTTCGACTCTGGGCATTAGTCGGACATCGCACCCTCCTCCGCTGCCGCCGCAGGAACGGCGGCGTTAGCGGCAACAGCTGGCGCAGGCCCGGTCGGCGCCTGCGCTTTGCCACGCTTAGGGGGGGGATTGCACCTCCTCCCCATCGTGACGTGGCCTGCCAGGCGGCCACTGGCGGCACACACCGCGCAGTGCGGCGTGGCGGCCTGGCAGGAGGAGGCTTTGTGGCCCTCCTTGCCGCAGCGGTAGCAAGTGTCCGACCGATCCACTTTGGACGGACACAGGGGCCGGGTGTGGCCGATGCCGAAGCACCGGAAACACCGCAAAGGCTGGTCCTCGAGCGCCCGAACCGCACCCGAGCTAAACCCGACTTGAAGCCGTCCTTTTGCAAGGACGGCTTCAAGTGGAGGACTTAGAGGCGACATCCACTATCTCCTCTTCGTCCTCCTCCGCCATTTGCTCCAGCTCGGCCAGGGAGTGGTCCGCGTACACAACGCGGGACGCGCCGTACCCGGACTTGGCCCGGGCAACGCGCGCCCGCTGCTCCTTCGCAATGACCTGCTCCTCCAGGTCTTGCTGGAGCTGCGCCCGTCTAGCCAGGTCTAGCTGGCGCTGGGCGTCCGCAAGCCCAACGACGTGGGTGTCCGCAGCTGTCGTTGGCTTTTTTGCCTTCAACTGCCGCGCCGACCCCGACCCCGATGAGCCCTCGGACCCATCCTTTCGGAAGGCCCGCTTACGCGACTGCGCATCGGCCGCGTCCGACACACTGACGAATGTGTCGGAGTCTGACGACTCGTCCGCCCTTCCGAAGAAGCTAACCGCAGACGGCGCGCGGCTAGCCTCTGACGCCGAAGCGTCGGAGTGGCCCTGAGAAGGGCCTTTTGGTTGGCCCTGAGAAGGGCCTTTGGGTTGGCCCTGAGAAGGGCCTTTGGGTTGGCCCTGAAAAGGGCCTTTTTTGAACCGCCCGGAGGCGTCCCGCGTGGGTTTAGGCATTGCCTAAAATAAAATAAAATTCCGCAAACTCGAGAGCAACAAGACAAATATAGCTACGAGAGCACAGAGCACTTTGGCCAGTCCCAGTCTGCCACTCCGTTACGGTGGTCAGAACTGGGCTGTTTCCAGGGGACGCGACGTGGACGCAAGCTCTGTGGGGTGGTCCCCCAACCTAACCTAACCTAACCTTTTTTTTTTTTTTTTTTTTTTTTTTTTGTGACGCTGGGAAAAAATGCATTACGCATACCCTCCCGTCGGGGGACGGGAGGGGTATGTGGGACTCCCCGGGCGAACCCGGTATACCCACTAAAACGACCCAGCGCATTCCCGCTTCGTCAGAGTGGAGGGGGACTGGGAAACCGGCACAGCCTTTACTTCCAGTCCCCCGCCGACGATTGCAAGGCAAGACCCCTCACACCCTCACGGGTGTGGGGGGTCGGGAATGAACGACGGTGGTGACGGCTGCAATGCGGGCGGAGGCACCCCCGTGCCTGCCGCCCGCCCGTCACCATGAGGAGGGAGGGCATGACGCCTTCTCCCCCTTCTCCGTCTGCGGAGCGGCGCAGCGAGAGGGTCGTCCTCCCGCGCCCGCTCCGCCTCCTCCTTCTGCAAGAGTACGTCCTCGCAGAAGGAGGCTACTGCCGACCAGGCCTCCTCGCTCCCCAGCATGGCGTTAACCACGCCGGGAAGCGAGAGGTCCGGTCCGACCACCGCGGTGAGACCGCGGCGCAGCTCGGACCACGCCGGGCACTCCTCGAGGGTGTGCTGCGCCGTGTCCTCCGCCGCGCCGCAGTCGTGGCACGCCGGGGTCTCCTCCCTCCCGATCCGGTGCAGGTGCGATCCGAAGCATCCATGCCCAGACAACACCTGCACCAGACGGAAAGAGAGGAAACCGTGGGATCGCTCGAGCCAGCCCTGCAGGACCGGACCGAGCGCATCCAACGTCCGGCGGCCAAAGGCGGCGCTGGCGAGGTCCTCCGTCCAATGGAGGACGATGGCGTCCTTCGCCTCTCGCCGCACCGCCTCCCGCTCTTCGCCCATGGGGCGCTCCCCGAGCGCCTTTCGGCGCGCCGTCCACTCGTACACTCTGGCGAGCACCCAAGCCTCCAATTCCCATGGAGGGGTGCCCGCCAGAGCGCACGCCGCCGAAAAGCCCACTGAGCGGTAAGCCCTCGCCACCCGCTGTGCAATAGCCCGCTGAGGCTTGCGGATGGCGGTAGCATTCTCCCTCCTATGGAGGGAGTCCGCCCAGATGGGTGCCCCATATAGGGCCATGCTCCGCAAAATGCCGGCATAGAGGCGCCGGCACTTCGCTTTGGGCCCCCCCAGGTTTGGGAGGAGCCATGAGAGGGCGTCCGCGGCCTTCAACAGGCGCGTCGACAGCCCGCTGAAATGCGGGCCGAAGCGCCACCTGTCGTCCAGCACCAGACCCAGATATTTCATCCGGGGCTGGACCTCTATTCGGACGCCCTCCACGACGATGTGGCCGTCGGGAGGGCAGCGCTGCCGGGGACCGCGAAAGAACACGGCCTCCGTTTTGTGCAGCGCCACCCTCAATCCCAGGCGGCGGATCCTCTCTGCCACCAAGGATCCGCCAGCCGAGGCCAAACAGGCCGCGTCGGCGAAGTTCCTCCCCCGGGCAGTAAGGAGAGTGTCATCCGCGTAGCAGATGACACTCGTGCCCGGGAGGAGGGCTCCCCGCAAGAGCCAGTCGAAGCCGATGTTCCACAAGGGAGGGCCTAGCACCGACCCCTGTGGAACACCAGACTCTGCGCCGTACCGCCTCACCGTGGCCAGCCTGTCTACGAGGAGGACCTCTCGGCCCTCCAAGTAACTGGCCAGCAGGTCCCGCAAGTATTGGGGCACTCCGTGATATCGGAGTGCCTCCAATATCGTCGAGTGGGGGACGGAGTTGAAGGCGTTGGCAATGTCGAACGACACCGCCAGCACTCCGTCTCCCGCCTCCACCGCCTCCTTCACCTGGCCCTTGAGTAGGGCCAGCGCATCGATCGTCGAACGCCCACGACGGAAACCGAATTGGGCGTCCGACAGATCCGGCCCTACCCCCCTCAGGTGGCTTTCCAGTCTCCCGGCGACAATCCCCTCGAACATTTTACCGACCTCATCGAGTAAAACGATGGGCCGGTATGCCGAGGGTGAGTCCACCGGGCGACCCTCCTTTCGGAGGAGGCATAGCTGCCCCTCCTTCCACAGTTTCGGGAACCTCCCAGCCGTAAAACACAGGCTGAAGAGGTCCCGAAACCTGTCCTCCATTTCGGTGGCGGCGATCGCCACCACCCGCGCGGGGACGCCGTCCGGCCCGGGGGCGGTCTTCTTCGCGCGGAGGCTCAAAACCCCCGCGTAGAATTCCGCCGACGTGACCGGGGGCACCTCCGCCTCCGGTGGAGCCGCCCCTTGCGGGGGATCCATTGTTATTGGTCCTGCCCGGAAACAGGGACCGAACCACCCCATCCAACAATGCCGGCTCGAGGTTCTCCGACAGTGGGGGACCATAGGGGCGGAGCTGATTCCGCGCCGCCTTGTACGGTCTCCCATAGGGGTCCCTGTCGAGACCCTCCAGCATCTCGGCCCTCGCCGAGTCCTGCGCAGCGCCCATTGCAGACTTGAGGGCCACCGTAGCCTCTCGGTAAGAGGCGTACAGGCGGTCCTCCTCCGCCCGGACTCGGTTCTGGGCGCTGCGCCGCCGGCTCCGCGTGTAGGCCCTTCGGGCCGCCACGCAGGTGGCCCGGAGCCCCGCCAGCTCCTCCGTCCACCAGTATACGGCACGACGGGGAGGCGGACGGCGAGACCGAGGCATGCAGGAGTTGCACACCTCGGTCAAGGACCCTCGTAGCCGGACCGCTGCGGCGTCCACATCCGGGGCCTCCCCGACAGGGGGAGGCGACAGCCAGTCCTGGAGGAAGGCAGCCTCCCTGGCTGCCTCCCGGTCCAGGCGGGTGAGCGCCCACCGCGGGAAGGGAGATTGCCCAGCGCGGGCCGTCCCCCCTCCCCGCTGTGTGGAGATGTCGAACCGCACGTAACGGTGGTCCGACAAGGTCTCCACCAGCTCCACCCGCCAGTTCACAACGCGGGCGGCTAGCGCGGGGGTGGCGAACGAGACGTCCACCACCGACCCGCCCTGTTGCCGCACACACGTGTGGACCGCCCCCCTGTTGAGGAGGGACACACCGCACGAGGCCGTCCAAAACTCGACGGCGCGTCCCCGGACGTTACAACCGGCGGCCGGGTTGCCCCAGGCCGCCGACTTGGCGTTGAGGTCGCCGAGCACCACGACCTGGCGTGGTGCCGCCCTCCCTACGACAGCAGTGAGGATCTCTAAGAAGTCCTCAAAGTCCGAGAGAGGGCGGTTTGGGGAGAAATACACCCCCACTATCGCTATCTCTCCCCACGCGGCGGCCACGTATCCCGGTCCCCTCTCTAAGAGCGAGAGGGGAGGGGAGTCTGTGGAAGACCGCGCCACCAACGCCACTAGGCCATCCCGGTCGCCCAGCCAACGGCCAGGGACCGAGTATGGTTCGGCGACCACCGCCAAGTCCACCAACCACTCAGCCATGGTCTGCATCAGCAGATCCTGGGCTGTCCTGCAGTGGTTGGCGTTCGCCTGAAGGATGCGATGTTCGACTCTGGGCATTAGTCGGACATCGCACCCTCCTCCGCTGCCGCCGCAGGAACGGCGGCGTTAGCGGCAACAGCTGGCGCAGGCCCGGTCGGCGCCTGCGCTTTGCCACGCTTAGGGGGGGGATTGCACCTCCTCCCCATCGTGACGTGGCCTGCCAGGCGGCCACTGGCGGCACACACCGCGCAGTGCGGCGTGGCGGCCTGGCAGGAGGAGGCTTTGTGGCCCTCCTTGCCGCAGCGGTAGCAAGTGTCCGACCGATCCACTTTGGACGGACACAGGGGCCGGGTGTGGCCGATGCCGAAGCACCGGAAACACCGCAAAGGCTGGTCCTCGAGCGCCCGAACCGCACCCGAGCTAAACCCGACTTGAAGCCGTCCTTTTGCAAGGACGGCTTTGGCAGCTGCGATTGGGCACTCGAGGCGGATTGTGCCCATTCCGCCGCGGCCGGGCCTTATGTCCCGGCCTTGGACCGCCGCTGCACCACAGCCCCCTACCGCTGCGACCGCCGCCACTACCTCCTCCTTGGTGACGGAGTCATCCAACTCCGTCACTTCGATGGCCGCCGACTTGACCGGCCGGGCCACCCTCGCCGAGTCAGCGATGACCTCTTGCAGCTTTGCTGCGAAGAGGTCCGCGTGGGCACTCCCCTCGGCCCCCGGGAACTCGAATATTCGAGCCCCGGCCTGGGTCCGCCGGCAGGACACACTGCCGATCCCCAGCTGAGCGGGATCGGCATTGCTACGCGCCCGCACCAGGATGGAGGCGTAGGTCTCCCCCCGCCCCGCAGCCTCTGCGGTGAGCGTCACCACGACGGCTGCGGTTTTAGGGGGGACTAACTTCCCCCTTCCCTTTTCTTTCCCCTTCCCCTTTCCCTTGCCAGTCGTCTGTGGCTGGCTGGCCAGGGTGGTTGCGGGGACGGCAGGGACGGCTGTCGGCGCCTTTTTGGCCTTGCCCTTCCCCCTACGGACCACTTCCGTCCACCCTGGCTGGTTGGACGGGGTGGTGGCTGGAAGAAGGGCGTCTTCCTCCTGGGACGAGGACGGCCCCGGCTCAGACCGCCTTACATCCGCCTGGGAGGACGACGGCTCCGGCTCAGACCGCTTCTTATCCGCCGCAAGCGGTGGTCGGAGGCGCTTCTCCGGCAGGAGCCGGTCCTCAATCCCTGCAAAGCAGGCTCTTGTGAAGGCCCTCTCCTCCAATATGACCTTGCGGATGACATCCTCAAGGTTGGAGGAGGGGCCCTCTGCCGCCGGGCTCGCCTTGGCCCGTTGTGGCTGGGCCGAGACAGGGCCCTCTGCCACAGGGCTTGCCTTGGCCTGCTCTGGCCGGGCCGTGGCTTCAGCCAGCTTCTGATGAAGCTGGCTGACCTCCGACTGCAGGCGATCCACCCTCGCCTGCAGTTGCCGCGTCTCGTCGCTGGTCGTCCGCTGGACCAACTCAGCGACGACACCACGCAGGCTCGCGGCCCTGCACTTTAGGGCCTTTTGCAAAGTGCCCTTTAGGTTGGAGGACTTAGAGGCGACCTCCACGATCTCCTCCTCGTCCTCCTCCACCATCCTCTGGAGCTCTTCCAGGGACTGGTCCGCGTACAGAACGCGGGACGCACCGTACCCGGACTTTGCCCGGGCAGCCTGCGCCCGCTTCTCCTTAGCGGCCACCCGCTCCTCCAGCTCTTGCTGGAGCTGCGCCCGTCTAGCCAGGTCTAGCTGGCGCTGGGCGTCCGCAAGCCCAATGACGTGGGTGTCCGCAGCTGTCGTTGGCTTTTTTGCCTTCGACCGCCGCGCCGACCCCGACCCCGATGAGCCCTCGGACCCATCCTTTCGGAAGGCCCGCTTACGCGACTGCGCATCGGCCGCGTCCGACACACTAACGAATGTGTCGTCGGAGTCTGACGACTCGTCCGCCCTTCCGAAGAAGCTAACCGCAGACGGCGCGCGGCTAGCCTCTGACGCCGAAGCGTCGGAGTGGCCCTGAGAAGGGCCTTTTGGTTGGCCCTGAGAAGGGCCTTTGGGTTGGCCCTGAGAAGGGCCTTTTTTGAACCGCCCGGAGGCGTCCCGCGAAGGTTTAGGCATTGCCTAAAATAAAATAAAATCCCGCAAACTCGAAAGCAACAAGGCAAATAAAATAGCTACGAGAGCACAGAGCACTTTGGCCAGTCCCAGTCTGCCACTCCGTTACGGTGGTCAGAACTGGGCTGTTTCCAGGGGACGCGACGTGGACGCAAGCTCTGTGGGGTGGTCCCCCAACCTAACCTTTTTTTTTTTTTTTTTTTTTTTTTTTTTTTTTTTTTTTGACGCTGGGAAAAAATGCATTACGCATACCCTCCCGTTGGGGGACGGGAGGGGTATGTGGGACTCCCCGGGCGGCCAAACACCACGGTATACCCACTAAAACGACCCAGCGCATTCCCGCTTCGTCATAGTGGAGGGGGACTGGGAAACCGGCACAGCCTTTACTTCCAGTCCCCCGCCGACGAACACACAAGGCGGACCCCCCTCTTGTCCTCACGGCACGGACGTGGAGGGGGGGGTTCGGGAATGACCGACGGAGGTGACGGGTGCAATGCGGGTGGAGGCACCCCCGCGCCTGTCGCCCGCCCGTCACCGTGAGGAGGGAGGGCAAACGCCCCTTCCCCCCCCCCGCCCGCAGAGCAGCGCAGCGAGAGTAAACTCCCGCTGGCGCTCCGCCTCCTCCTTCTGCGAAATCGCAGAAGGAGGCAACCGCTGACCAGGCCTCTCGCTCCCAGCACGGTGTTCACGCACACACGCCGGGAAGCGTGAGGCCCAGTCGCCCGCAAGGTGACGGGTGCAATGCGGGCGGAGGCACCTCCGTGCCTGTCGCCCGCCCGTCACCGTGAGGAGGGAGGGCAAATGCCCCTTCCCCCCCTCTCCGCTAGCGGAGCGACGCAACGAGAGGGTCCTCCCGCGCGCGCTCCGCTGACCAGGCCTCCTCTCCACACTCCCCAGCATGGCCTCGACCACGCCGGGAAGCGGGAGGCCCAGTCCCCCGCGGCACTCCCCTGCTGTGCCCTCTGCTATGCCCGCTGCTCAGAGGGCACGCAGGGGAACGCACACCGCACGTCGCATGAGTCATCACACGACGTGCGGCGCGCCCCTCCCCAGAAAGCGCCTGGTGGTTTTTTGTTGCGTCTATTTCTTATGGAATTAGACCAAGAACAGGGCGGCAACCACGTGAAGGTAACACACCAGACTTGCCTTGAGGATCTACACGACCGTAGCGCTCCCCCTCAAGACCCCGCCACCCTACCGCCTCTGAGGGAGGCAGTAAGGTAGACCTGCATCTATGCTACCAAGCAAAGCATGTGCAAAGCTTGTCGTTGTGCAACCGCGAAAGCATAAATACAGATCCGCCCCCCCCCAACCTAACCTTTTTTTTTTTTTTTTTTTTTTTTTTTTTTTTTTTTTTTTTTTTTTTTTTTTTTTTTTTTTTTTTTTTGACGCTGGGAAAAAATGCATTACGCATACCCTCCCGTCGGGGGATGGGAGGGGTATGTGGGACTCCCCGGGCGGCCAAACACCACGGTATACCCACTAAAACGACCCAGCGCATTCCCGCTTCGTCATAGTGGAGGGGGACTGGGAAACCGGCACAGCCTTTACTTCCAGTCCCCCGCCGACGAACACACAAGGCGGACCCCCCTCTTGTCCTCACCGCACGGACGTGGAGGGGGGGTTCGGGAATGACCGACGGAGGTGACGGGTGCAATGCGGGCCTAGGCACCCCCGCGCCTGTCGCCCGCCCGTCACCGTGAGGAGGGAGGGCAAACGCCCCTTCCCCCCCCCCCGCCCGCAGAGCAGCGCAGCGAGAGTAAACTCCCGCTGGCGCTCCGCCTCCTCCTTCTGCGAAATCGCAGAAGGAGGCAACCGCTGACCAGGCCTCCTCGCTCCCCAGCATGGTGTTCCGTGGCACGCACGCCGGGAAGCGGGAGGCCCAGTCGCCCGCGAGGTGACGGGTGCAATGCGAGCGAAGGCACCTCCGTGCCTGTCGCCCGCCCGTCACCGTGAGGGGGGAGGGCAAACGCCCCTTCCCCCCCTCTCCGCTAGCGGAGCGGCGCAGCGGGAGGGTCCTCCCGCGCGCGCTCCGCTGACCAGGCCTCCTCTCCACACTCCCCAGCATGGCCTCGACCACGCCGGGAAGCGGGAGGCCCAGTCCCCCGCGGCACTCCCCTGCTGTGCCCTCCGCTATGCCCGCTGCTCAGAGGGCACGCAGGGGAACGCACACCGCACATCGCATGAGTCATCACACGACGTGCGGTGCGCCCCTCCCCAGAAAGCGCCTGGTGGTTTTTTGTTGCGTCTATTTCTTATGGAATTAGACCAAGAACAGGGCGGCAACCACGTGAAGGTAACACACCAGACTTGCCTTGAGGATCTACACGACCGTAGCGCTCCCCCTCAAGACCCCGCCACCCTACCGCCTCTGAGGGAGGCAGTAAGGTAGACCTGCATCTATGCTACCAAGCAAAGCATGTGCAAAGCTTGTCGTTGTGCAACCGCGAAAGCATAAATACAGATCCGCCCCAACCTAACCTTTTTTTTTTTTTTTTTTTTTTTTTTTTTTTTTTTTTTTTTTTTTTTGACGCTGGGAAAAAATGCATTACGCATACCCTCCCGTCGGGGGATGGGAGGGGTATGTGGGACTCCCCGGGCGGCCAAACACCACGGTATACCCACTAAAACGACCCAGCGCATTCCCGCTTCGTCATAGTGGAGGGGGACTGGGAAACCGGCACAGCCTTTACTTCCAGTCCCCCGCCGACGAACACACAAGGCTGACCCCCCTCTTGTCCTCACGGCACGGACGTGGAGGGGGGGGTTCGGGAATGACCGACGGAGGTGACGGGTGCAATGCGGGTGGAGGCACCCCCGCGCCCGTCGCCCGCCCGTCACCGTGAGGAGGGAGAGCAAACGCCCCTTCCCCCCCCCCGCCCGCAGAGCAGCGCAGCGAGAGTAAACTCCCGCTGGCGCTCCGCCTCCTCCTTCTGCGAAATCGCAGAAGGAGGCAACCGCTGACCAGGCCTCCTCGCTCCCCAGCATGGTGTTCCGTGGCACGCACGCCGGGAAGCGGGAGGCCCAGCCGCCCGCGAGGTGACGGGTGCAATGCGAGCGAAGGCACCTCCGTGCCTGTCGCCCGCCCATCACCGTGAGGGGGGAGGGCAAACGCCCCTTCCCCCCCTCTCCGCTAGCAGAGCGGCGCAGCGGGAGGGTCCTCCCACGCGCGCTCCGCTGACCAGGCCTCCTCTCCACACTCCCCAGCATGGCCTCGACCACGCCGGGAAGCGGGAGGCCCAGTCCCCCGCGGCACTCCCCTGCTGTGCCCTCCTGGCTGCTCAGAGGGCACGCAGGGGAACGCACACCGCACATCGCATGAGTCATCACACGACGTGCGGCGCGCCCCTCCCCAGAAAGCGCCTGGTGGTTATTTGTTGCGTCTATTTCTTATGGAATTAGACCAAGAACAGGGCGGCAACCACGTGAAGGTAACACACCAGACTTGCCTTGAGGATCTACACGACCGTAGCGCTCCCCCTCAAGACCCCGCCACCCTACCGCCTCTGAGGGAGGCAGTAAGGTAGACCTGCATCTATGCTACCAAGCAAAGCATGTGCAAAGCTTGTCGTTGTGCAACCGCGAAAGCATAAATACAGATCAGCCCCAACCTAACCTTTTTTTTTTTTTTTTTTTTTTTTTTTTTTTTTTTTTTTTTTTTTTTTTTTTTTTGACGCTGGGAAAAAATGCATTACGCATACCCTCCCGTCGGGGGATGGGAGGGGTATGTGGGACTCTCCGGGCGGCCAAACACCACGGTATACCCACTAAAACGACCCAGCGCATTCCCGCTTCGTCATAGTGGAGGGGGACTGGGAAACCGGCACAGCCTTTACTTCCAGTCCCCCGCCGACGAACACACAAGGCGGACCCCCCTCTTGTCCTCACGGCACGGACGTGGAGGGGGGGTTCGGGAATGACCGACGGAGGTGACGGGTGCAATGCGGGCGTAGGCACCCCCGCGCCTGTCGCCCGCCCGTCACCGTGAGGAGGGAGGGCAAACGCCCCTTCCCCCCCCCCCACCCGCAGAGCAGCGCAGCGAGAGTAAACTCCCGCTGGCGCTCCGCCTCCTCCTTCTGCGAAATCGCAGAAGGAGGCAACCGCTGACCAGGCCTCCTCGCTCCCCAGCATGGTGTTCCGTGGCACGCACGCCGGGAAGCGGGAGGCCCAGTCGCCCGCGAGGTGACGGGTGCAATGCGAGCGAAGGCACCTCCGTGCCTGTCGCCCGCCCGTCACCGTGAGGGGGGAGGGCAAGCAGCGGGAGGGTCCTCCCGCGCGCGCTCCGCTGACCAGGCCTCCTCTCCACACTCCCCAGCATGGCCTCGACCACGCCGGGAAGCGGGAGGCCCAGTCCCCCGCGGCACTCCCCTGCTGTGCCCTCCGCTATGCCCGCTGCTCAGAGGACACGCAGGGGAACGCACACCGCACATCGCATGAGTCATCACACGACGTGCGGCGCGCCCCTCCCCAGAAAGCGCCTGGTGGTTTTTTGTTGCGTCTATTTCTTATGGAATTAGACCAAGAACAGGGCGGCAACCACGTGAAGGTAACACACCAGACTTGCCTTGAGGATCTACACGACCGTAGCGCTCCCCCTCAAGACCCCGCCACCCTACCGCCTCTGAGGGAGGCAGTAAGGTAGACCTGCATCTATGCTACCAAGCCAAGCATGTGCAAAGCTTGTCGTTGTGCAACCGCGAAAGCATAAATACAGATCCGCCCCAGCCCCAACCTAACCTTTTTTTTTTTTTTTTTTTTTTTTTTTTTTTTTTTTTTTTTTTTTTTGACGCTGGGAAAAAATGCATTACGCATACCCTCCCGTCGGGGGACGGGAGGGGTATGTGGGACTCCCCGGGCGAACCCGGTATACCCACTAAAACGACCCAGCGCATTCCCGCTTCGTCACAGTGGAGGGGGACTGGGAAACCGGCACAGCCTTTACTTCCAGTCCCCCGCCGACGATTGCAAGGCAAGACCCCTCACACCCTCACGGGTGTGGGGGGTCGGGAATGACCGACGGTGGTGACGGCTGCAATGCGGGCGGAGGCACCCCCGTGCCTGCCGCCCGCCCGTCACCATGAGGAGGGAGGGCACGACGCCTTCTCCCCCTTCTCCGTCTGCGGAGCGGCGCAGCGAGAGGGTCGTCCTCCCGCGCCCGCTCCGCCTCCTCCTTCTGCAAGAGTACGTCCTCGCAGAAGGAGGCTACTGCCGACCAGGCCTCCTCGCTCCCCAGCATGGCGTTAACCACGCCGGGAAGCGAGAGGTCCGGTCCGACCACCGCGGTGAGACCGCGGCGCAGCTCGGACCACGCCGGGCACTCCTCGAGGGTGTGCTGCGCCGTGTCCTCCGCCGCGCCGCAGTCGTGGCACGCCGGGGTCTCCTCCCTCCCGATCCGGTGCAGGTGCGATCCGAAGCAACCATGCCCAGACAACACCTGGACCAGACGGAAAGAGAGGAAACCGTGAGACCGCTCGAGCCAGCCCTGCAGGACCGGACCGAGCGCATCCAACGTCCGGCGGCCAAAGGCGGCGCTGGCGAGGTCCTCCGTCCAATGGAGGACGATGGCGTCCTTCGCCTCTCGCCGCACCGCCTCCCGCTCTTCGCCCATGGGGCGCTCCCCGAGCGCCTTTCTGCGCGCCGTCCACTCGTACACTCTGGCGAGCACCCAAGCCTCCAACTCCCATGGAGGGGTGCCCGCCAGAGCGCACGCCGCCGAAAAGCCCACTGAGCGGTAAGCCCTCGCCACCCGCTGTGCAATAGCCCGCTGGGGCCTGCGGATGGCGGTAGCGTTCTCCCTCCTATGGAGGGAGTCCGCCCAGATGGGTGCCCCATATAGGGCCATGCTCCGCAAAATGCCGGCATAGAGGCGCCGGCACTTCGCCTTGGGCCCCCCCAGGTTTGGGAGGAGCCATGAGAGGGCGTCCGCGGCCTTCAACAGGCGCGTCGACAGCCCGCTGAAATGCGGGCCGAAGCGCCACCTGTCGTCCAACACCAGCCCCAGATATTTCATCCGGGGCTGGACCCCTATACGGACGCCCTCCACGACGATGTGGCCGTCGGGAGGGCAGCGCTGCCGGGGACCGCGAAAGAACACGGCCTCCGTTTTGTGCAGCGCCACCCTCAATCCCAGGCGGCGGATCCTCTCTGCCACCAAGGATCCGCCAGCCGAGGCCAAACAAGCCGCGTCGGCGAAGTTCCTCCCCCGGGCAGTAAGGAGAGTGTCATCCGCGTAGCAGATGACACTCGTGCCCGGGAGGAGGGCTCCCCGCAAGAGCCAGTCGAAGCCGATGTTCCACAAGGGAGGGCCTAGCACCGACCCCTGTGGAACACCGGACTCTGCGCCGTACCGCCTCACCGTGGCCAGCCTGTCTACGAGGAGGACCTCTCGGCCCTCCAAGTAACTGGCCAGCAGGTCCCGCAAGTATTGGGGCACTCCGTGATATCGGAGTGCCTCCAATATCGTCGAGTGGGGGACGGAGTTGAAGGCGTTGGCAATGTCGAACGACACCGCCAGCACTCCGTCCCCCGCCTCCACCGCCTCCTTCACCTGGCCCTTGAGTAGGGCCAGCGCATCGATCGTCGAACGCCCACGACGGAAACCGAATTGGGCGTCCGACAGATCCGGCCCTACCCCCCTCAGGTGGCTTTCCAGTCTCCCGGCGACAATCCCCTCGAACATTTTACCGACCTCATCGAGTAAAACGATGGGCCGGTATGCCGAGGGTGAGTCCACCGGGCGACCCTCCTTTCGGAGGAGACATAGCTGCCCCTCCTTCCACAGTTTCGGGAACCTCCCAGCCGTAAAACACAGGCTGAAGAGGTCCCGAAACCTGTCCTCCATTTCGGTGGCGGCGATCGCCACCACCCGCGCGGGGACGCCGTCCGGCCCGGGGGCGGTCCTCTTCGCGCGGAGGCTCAAAACCCCCGCGTAGAATTCCGCCGACGTGACCGGGGGCACCTCCGCCTCCGGTGGAGCCGCCCCTTGCGGGGGATCCATTGTTGGTGGGGCGAAGTCGGTCCTGCATGGAAACAGGGACCGAACCACCCCATCCAACAATGCCGGCTCGAGGGTCTCCGACAGTGGGGGACCATAGGGGCGGAGCTGATTCCGCGCCGCCTTGTACGGTCTCCCATAGGGGTCCCTGTCGAGACCCTCCAGCATCTCGGCCCTCGCCGAGTCCTGCGCAGCGCCCATTGCAGACTTGAGGGCCACCGTAGCCTCTCGGTAAGAGGCGTACAGGCGGTCCTCCTCCGCCCGGACTCGGTTCTGGGCGCTGCGCCGCCGGCTCCGCGTGTAGGCCCTTCGGGCCGCCACGCAGGCGGCCCGGAGCCCCGCCAGCTCCTCCGTCCACCAGTACACGGCACGACGGGGAGGCGGACGGCGAGACCGAGGCATGCAGGAGTTGCACACCTCGGTCAAGGACCCCCGTAGCCGGACCGCTGCGGCGTCCACGTCCGGGGCCTCCTCGACAGGGGGAGACGACAGCCAGTCCTGGAGGAAGGCAGCCTCCCTGGCTGCCTCCCGGTCCAGGCGGGTGAGCGCCCACCGCGGGAAGGGAGATTGCCCAGCGCGGGCCGTCCCCCCTCCCCGCTGTGTGGAGATGTCGAACCGCACGTAACGGTGGTCCGACAAGGTCTCCACCAGCTCCACCCGCCAGTTCACAACGCGGGCGGCCAGCGCGGGGGTGGCGAACGAGACGTCCACCACCGACCCGCCCTGTTGCCGCACACACGTGTGGACCGCCCCCCTGTTGAGGAGGGACACACCGCACGAGGCCGTCCAAAACTCGACGGCGCGTCCCCGGACGTTACAACCGGCGGCCGGGTTGCCCCAGGCCGCCGACTTGGCGTTGAGGTCGCCGAGCACCACGACCTGGCGTGGTGCCGCCCTCCCTACGACAGCAGTGAGGATCTCTAAGAAATCCTCAAAGTCCGAGAGAGGGCGGTTTGGGGAGAAATACACCCCCACTATCGCTATCTCTCCCCACGCGGCGGCCACGTATCCCGGTCCCCTCTCTAAGAGCGAGAGGGGAGGGGAGTCTGTGGAAGACCGCGCCACCAACGCCACTAGGCCATCCCGGTCGCCCAGCCAACGGCCAGGGACCGAGTATGGTTCGGCGACCACCGCCAAGTCCACCAACCACTCAGCCATGGTCTGCATCAGCAGATCCTGGGCTGTCCTGCAGTGGTTGGCGTTCGCCTGAAGGATGCGATGTTCGACTCTGGGCATTAGTCGGACATCGCACCCTCCTCCGCTGCCGCCGCAGGAACGGCGGCGTTAGCGGCAACAGCTGGCGCAGGCCCGGTCGGCGCCTGCGCTTTGCCACGCTTAGGGGGGGGATTGCACCTCCTCCCCATCGTGACGTGGCCTGCCAGGCGGCCACTGGCAGCACACACCGCGCAGTGCGGCGTGGCGGCCTGGCAGGAGGAGGCTTTGTGGCCCTCCTTGCCGCAGCGGTAGCAAGTGTCCGACCGATCCACTTTGGACGGACACAGGGGCCGGGTGTGGCCGATGCCGAAGCACCGGAAACACCGCAAAGGCTGGTCCTCGAGCGCCCGAACCGCACCCGAGCTAAACCCGACTTGAAGCCGTCCTTTTGCAAGGATGGCTTTGGCAGCTGCGATTGGGCACTCGAGGCGGATTGTGCCCATTCCGCCGCGGCCGGGCCTTATGTCCCGGCCTTGGACCGCCGCTGCACCACAGCCCCCTACCGCTGCGACCGCCGCCACTACCTCCTCCTTGGTGACGGAGTCATCCAACTCCGTCACTTCGATGGCCGCCGACTTGACCGGCCGGGCCACCCTCGCCGAGTCAGCGATGACCTCTTGCAGCTTTGCTGCGAAGAGGTCCGCGTGGGCACTCCCCTCGGCCCCCGGGAACTCGAATATTCGAGCCCCGGCCTGGGTCCGCCGGCAGGACACACTGCCGATCCCCAGCTGAGCGGGATCGGCATTGCTACGCGCCCGCACCAGGATGGAGGCGTAGGTCTCCCCCCGCCCCGCAGCCTCCGCGGTGAGCGTCACCACGACGGCTGCGGTTTTAGGGGGGACTAACTTCCCCCTTCCCTTTTCTTTCCCCTTCCCCTTTCCCTTGCCAGTCGTCTGTGGCTGGCTGGCCAGGGTGGTTGCGGGGACGGCAGGGACGGCTGTCGGCGCCTTTTTGGCCTTGCCCTTCCCCCTACGGACCACTTCCGTCCACCCTGGCTGGTTGGACGGGGTGGTGGCTGGAAGAAGGGCGTCTTCCTCCTGGGACGAGGACGGCCCCGGCTCAGACCGCCTTACATCCGCCTGGGAGGACGACGGCTCCGGCTCAGACCGCTTCTTATAGCCCCAACCTAACCTTTTTTTTTTTTTTTTTTTTTTTGACGCTGGGAAAAAATGCATTACGCATACCCTCCCGTCGGGGGATGGGAGGGGTATGTGGGACTCCCCGGGCGGCCAAACACCACGGTATACCCACTAAAACGACCCAGCGCATTCCCGCTTCGTCATAGTGGAGGGGGACTGGGAAACCGGCACAGCCTTTACTTCCAGTCCCCCGCCGACGAACACACAAGGCGGACCCCCCTCTTGTCCTCACGGCACGGACGTGGAGGGGGGGTTCGGGAATGACCGACGGAGGTGACGGGTGCAATGCGGGCGTAGGCATCCCCGCGCCTGTCGCCCGCCCGTCACCGTGAGGAGGGAGGGCAAACGCCCCTTCCCCCCCCCCGCCCGCAGAGCAGCGCAGCGAGAGTAAACTCCCGCTGGCGCTCCGCCTCCTCCTTCTGCGAAATCGCAGAAGGAGGCAACCGCTGACCAGGCCTCTCGCCCCCCAGCACGGTGTTCACGCACGCACACCGGGAAGCGCGAGGCCCAGTCGCCCGCAAGGTGACGGGTGCAATGCGGGCGGAGGCACCTCCGTGCCTGTCGCCCGCCCGTCACCGTGAGGAGGGAGGGCAAATGCCCCTTCCCCCCCTCTCCGCTAGCGGAGCGGCGCAACGAGAGGGACCTCCCGCGCGCGCTCCGCTGACCAGGCCTCCTCTCCACACTCCCCAGCATGGCCTCGACCACGCCGGGAAGCGGGAGGCCCAGTCCCCCGCGGCACTCCCCTGCTGTGCCCTCTGCTATGCCCGCTGCTCAGAGGGCACGCAGGGGAACGCACACCGCACATCGCATGAGTCATCACACGACGTGCGGTGCGCCCCTCCCCAGAAAGCGCCTGGTGGTTTTTTGTTGCGTCTATTTCTTATGGAATTAGACCAAGAACAGGGCGGCAACCACGTGAAGGTAACACACCAGACTTGCCTTGAGGATCTACACGACCGTAGCGCTCCCCCTCAAGACCCCGCCACCCTACCGCCTCTGAGGGAGGCAGTAAGGTAGACCTGCATCTATGCTACCAAGCAAAGCATGTGCAAAGCTTGTCGTTGTGCAACCGCGAAAGCATAAATACAGATCCGCCCCAGCCCCAACCTAACCTTTTTTTTTTTTTTTTTTGACGCTGGGAAAAAATGCATTACGCATACCCTCCCGTCGGGGGACGGGAGGGGTATGTGGGGCTCCCCGGGCGAACCCGGTATACCCACTAAAACGACCCAGCGCATTCCCGCTTCGTCAGAGTGGAGGGGGACTGGGAAACCGGCACAGCCTTTACTTCCAGTCCCCCGCCGACGAACACACAAGGCTTACCCCCCTCTTGTCCTCACGGCACGGACGTGGAGGGGGGGGTTCGGGAATGACCGACGGAGGTGACGGGTGCAATGCGGGCGGAGGCACCCCCGCGCCTGTCGCCCGCCCGTCACCGTGAGGAGGGAGGGCAAACGCCCCTTCCCCCCCCCCGCCCGCAGAGCAGCGCAGCGAGAGTAAACTCCCGCTGGCGCTCCGCCTCCTCCTTCTGCGAAATCGCAGAAGGAGGCAACCGCTGACCAGGCCTCTCGCCCCCCAGCATGGTGTTCACGCACGCACGCCGGGAAGCGTGAGGCCCAGTCGCCCGCAAGGTGACGGGTGCAATGCGGGCGGAGGCACCTCCGTGCCTGTCGCCCGCCCGTCACCGTGAGGAGGGAGGGCAAATGCCCCTTCCCCCACTCTCCGCTAGCGGAGCGGCGCAACGAGAGGGACCTCCCGCGCGCGCTCCGCTGACCAGGCCTCCTCTCCACACTCCCCAGCATGGCCTCGACCACGCCGGGAAGCGGGAGGCCCAGTCCCCCGCGGCACTCCCCTGCTGTGCCCTCCGCTATGCCCGCTGCTCAGAGGGCACGCAGGGGAACGCACACCGCACATCGCATGAGTCATCACACGACGTGCGGTGCGCCCCTCCCCAGAAAGCGCCTGGTGGTTTTTTGTTGCGTCTATTTCTTATGGAATTAGACCAAGAACAGGGCGGCAACCACGTGAAGGTAACACACCAGACTTGCCTTGAGGATCTACACGACCGTAGCGCTCCCCCTCAAGACCCCGCCACCCTACCGCCTCTGAGGGAGGCAGTAAGGTAGACCTGCATCTATGCTACCAAGCAAAGCATGTGCAAAGCTTGTCGTTGTGCAACCGCGAAAGCATAAATACAGATCCGCCCCAGCCCCAACCTAACCTAACCTAACCTAACCTAACCTTTTTTTTTTTTTTTTTTTTTTTTTTTTTTTTTTTTTTTTTTTTTGACGCTGGGAAAAAATGCATTACGCATACCCTCCCGTCGGGGGATGGGAGGGGTATGTGGGACTCCCCGGGTGGCCAAACACCACGGTATACCCACTAAAACGACCCAGCGCATTCCCGCTTCGTCATAGTGGAGGGGGACTGGGAAACCGGCACAGCCTTTACTTCCAGTCCCCCGCCGACGAACACACAAGGCGGACCCCCCTCTTGTCCTCACGGCACGGACGTGGAGGGGGGGTTCGGGAATGACCGACGGAGGTGACGGGTGCAATGCGGGCGGAGGCACCCCCGCGCCTGTCGCCCGCCCGTCACCGTGAGGAGGGAGGGCAAACGCCCCTTCCCCCCCTCTCCGCTAGCGGAGCCGCGCAGCGGGAGGGTTCTCCCGCGCGCGCTCCGCTGACCAAGCCTCCTCTCCACACTCCCCAGCATGGCCTCGACCACGCCGGGAAGCGGGAGGCCCAGTCCCCCGCGGCACTCCCCTGCTGTGCCCTCCGCTATGCCCACTGCTCAGAGGGCACGCAGGGGAACGCACACCGCACATCGCATGAGTCATCACACGACGTGCGGCGCGCCCCTCAACCTAACCTTTTTTTTTTTTTTTTTTTTTTTTTTTTTTTTTTTTTTTTTTGACGCTGGGAAAAAATGCATTACGCATACCCTCCCGTTGGGGGATGGGAGGGGTATGTGGGACTCCCCGGGTGGCCAAACACCACGGTATACCCACTAAAACGACCCAGCGCATTCCCGCTTCGTCATAGTGGAGGGGGACTGGGAAACCGGCACAGCCTTTACTTCCAGTCCCCCGCCGACGAACACACAAGGCTGACCCCCCTCTTGTCCTCACGGCACGGACGTGGAGGGGGGGGTTCGGGAATGACCGACGGAGGTGACGGGTGCAATGCGGGCGGAGGCACCCCCGCGCCTGTCGCCCGCCCGTCACCGTGAGGAGGGAGGGCAAACGCCCCTTCCCCCCCCCCCGCCCGCAGAGCAGCGCAGCGAGAGTAAACTCCCGCTGGCGCTCCGCCTCCTCCTTCTGCGAAATCGCAGAAGGAGGCAACCGCTGACCAGGCCTCCTCGCTCCCCAGCATGGTGTTCCGTGGCACGCACGCCGGGAAGCGGGAGGCCCAGTCGCCCGCGAGGTGACGGGTGCAATGCGAGCGAAGGCACCTCCGTGCCTGTCGCCCGCCCGTCACCGTGAGGGGGGAGGGCAAACGCCCCTTCCCCCCCTCTCCGCTAGCAGAGCTCAAGACGGCAATGGAGCCCACAGACCATATAGCGAACGCCTTTCTTGAGTTTCAAGCCATCATCAAAGCAACAAAAGCAGTCAGTCTCATGACTTGCCAGAAAATCATGCAGTCATACCAGCTGGAGATTGAAGGTCTGCTTAAAGTGAGACTCGAAGAGGCCAAAGCAGCCATCTACAATAACACCACCTCCCAAGTCATCAAAGGAGAAATGACTGGCACGTACATGACTGCGTACAACGCTACATACGGCTTCGTGCCGTTGGACGAGACGGCAACGTCACAGACTGGGCACATAACCTTCGTGACACCCGAAAGTGACCCAATAGTGGTAGTGGCTCGATGCACTAAAATCATGCTGGACGACAAAATCCTCGAACAGGCGGAAGCAATCTCGAGAAGCATAACTCAAAGCGAAGGTTGGGTATTTCCGAAAATAAAGTGGGTAAACGGCGTACCAGGAGGCGGCAAGACGACCTGGGTGATTAATAACTTCGATAGGGATCACGACGTTATCGTCACTACGACAACCGAGGCTGCGAAAGATCTGCGGCAAAAACTGGCACACCGAATTGGGGAAGACAACAGAACCAAGGTGCGCACACTGGCCTCAATATTATCGAACGGGTTCAAAGGGCCACACAAATGCAGGCGCATTGTTGTGGACGAGGCTCTCATGAACCACTTTGGGGCCATAGTGATGGCAGTTCGATTGTCGAGTGCGACTGAAGTGGTCCTTATCGGAGATATTAACCAACTGCCCTATCTGGATAGGGAAAACCTATTTCCCCTTAGATACGCCCGCCCGAACTCTGTGGCGACCATCAGCCAAGAGTTGTCCTGTACACATCGGAACCCGATGGATGTTGCGTATGCCCTGGCAGAAGTCTATCCCGGCATTTACTCGTCGAAGAACCAGGTCCACTCCCTGCAGCTGAAAAGGTTCACAGGCGCTGATATACCAAGCACACTCTCCAACACACTGTTCCTAGTCTACACGCAGGAGGAGAAAAAGTCCCTCATTGATCAAGGTTACGGTGTTGGAACTGGATCAAGCGTTCTGACCATCCACGAAGCTCAGGGACTCACATGCGAGACCGTCTTCATCCTGAAGACAAAGTCCAAAACTATTGTGATCCACAGCAGCGTCCCCCATGCGGTAGTGGCCGTATCAAGACACACAGCCAGCTGTGTATACTACGCTGACAACGCAGATGACGCTATTGGACGATTTGTGAGACGAGCACAGGAAGCCTCAACAAATGACATCATAAACACCAACATGATGAAGGCTATGCGACATCGGGACATGAAAGTCGTCGAGGCGCTGATACGCCTCCAAAAGCAATGACCGACTGATGCTTTTGACACAGGGTGGACACCCCCTTCTTATTCCAAAACTTCATATTTCTCATTGACCTAGTAGGCCGGCTGCAGCAGCCGTTCCACGGTGCGAAACTTGCAGCTGACGAGAAACCCAAAGACCATCCTTACCTTACCTAATTTCTATTTTAATAATTAATACGTTAAGAATAGTTTGTAAAGGAGGTGGGGCACAGCTGGCATCATGAACCTTGTCATACTCACTCAAACGACCCGCTGGTGGTGGCGTGAGTGTTGGATCGTTTGACTCCCTCAAATATGGTTGAGTAAGACGGTGCCAATGCAAGCGTCAGTTTTCGTGAACGAACGCTATCAGTAGAGTCCGGTCAGGTTCCAGTTGCCAGTTGTGCAAGAAAGCCGTGTGTGTAATATGTAAGTATTTAAAATATGTATTTGTATTAAGTATAATTAGGAAAAAAAAAAAATATAATAAAAAAAAGATTATATATATTATGTGTGATGGACTAATCAGTAGTAAGTTAAGTTAGAAGTAAGTTGTACTCCGGAGTCACCACTTGTACGTGGAGCTCAGAGTCCTAAAGAAAACTGTAATTAAACAAAGGCACGGACGTTTATGTCTGTGGATATTATTGTAAGGCAGGAGGTGGTTTTAGCCGGTT
Organism: Lycophotia porphyrea; assembly: GCA_950005105.1. Taxonomy (NCBI): domain Eukaryota; kingdom Metazoa; phylum Arthropoda; class Insecta; order Lepidoptera; family Noctuidae; genus Lycophotia; species Lycophotia porphyrea. The sequence goes on from OX465406.1 coordinate 59,828, forward strand.
GGAGCCCGGCACTACTCAGACTGGCTCGTCTGTGAGGCAGCTTGAGTGTCCGACCGGATTTCCCCTCCTGCCAAAAAAAAAAAAAAAAAAAAAACCTAACCTAACCTAACCTTTTTTTTTTTTTTTTTTTTTTTTTTTTTTTTTTTTTTTTTTTTTGACGCTGGGAAAAAAAATGCATTACGCATACCCTCCCGTCGGGGGATGGGAGGGGTATGTGGGACTCCCCGGGCGGCCAAACACCACGGTATACCCACTAAAACGACCCAGCGCATTCCCGCTTCGTCATAGTGGAGGGGGACTGGGAAACCGGCACAGCCTTTACTTCCAGTCCCCCGCCGACGAACACACAAGGCGGACCCCCCTCTTGTCCTCACGATACGGACGTGGAGGGGGGGTTCGGGAATGACCGACGGAGGTGACGGGTGCAATGCGGGCGTAGGCACCCCCGCGCCTGTCGCCCGCCCGTCACCGTGAGGAGGGAGGGCAAACGCCCCTTCCCCCCCCCCGCCCGCAGAGCAGCGCAGCGAGAGTAAACTCCCGCTGGCGCTCCGCCTCCTCCTTCTGCGAAATCGCAGAAGGAGGCAACCGCTGACCAGGGCCCTCGCTCCCCAGCACGGTGTTCACGCACGCACGCCGAGAAGCGTGAGGCCCAGTCGCCCGCAAGGTGACGCGTGCAATGCGAGCGAAGGCACCTCCGTGCCTGTCGCCCGCCCGTCACCGTGAGGGGGGAGGGCAAACGCCCCTTCCCCCCCTCTCCGCTAGCGGAGCGGCGCAGCGGGAGGGACCTCCCGCGCGCGCTCCGCTGACCAGGCCTCCTCTCCACACTCCCCAGCATGGCCTCGACCACGCCGGGAAGCGGGAGGCCCAGCCCCCCGCGGCACTCCCCTGCTGTGCCCTCTGCTATGCCCGCTGCTCAGAGGGCACGCAGGGGGAACGCACACCGCACATCGCATGAGTCATCACACGACGTGCGGTGCGCCCCTCCCCAGAAAGCGCCTGGTGGTTTTTTTGTTGCGTCTATTTCATATGGAATTAGACCAAGAACAGGGCGGCAACCACGTGAAGGTAACACACCAGACTTGCCTTGAGGATCTACACGACCGTAGCGCTCCCCCTCAAGACCCCGCCACCCTACCGCCTCTGAGGGAGGCAGTAAGGTAGACCTGCATCTATGCTACCAAGCAAAGCATGTGCAAAGCTTGTCGTTGTGCAACCGCGAAAGCATAAATACAGATCCGCCCCAACCTAACCTAACCTTTTTTTTTTTTTTTTTTTTTTTTTTTTTTTTTTTTTTTTTTTTTTTTTGACGCTGGGAAAAAATGCATTACGCATACCCTCCCGTCGGGGGACGGGAGGGGTATGTGGGACTCCCCGGGCGAACCCGGTATACCCACTAAAACGACCCAGCGCATTCCCGCTTCGTCAGAGTGGAGGGGGACTGGGAAACCGGCACAGCCTTTACTTCCAGTCCCCCGCCGACGATTGCAAGGCAAGACCCCTCACACCCTCACGGGTGTGGGGGGTCGGGAATGACCGACGGTGGTGACGGCTGCAATGCAGGCGGAGGCACCCCCGTGCCTGCCGCCCGCCCGTCACCATGAGGAGGGAGAGCACGACGCCTTCTCCCCCTTCTCCGTCTGCGGAGCGGCGCAGCGAGAGGGTCGTCCTCCCTCGCCCGCTCCGCCTCCTCCTTCTGCAAGAGTACGTCCTCGCAGAAGGAGGCTACTGCCGACCAGGCCTCCTCGCTCCCCAGCATGGCGTTTACCACGCCGGGAAGCGAGAGGTCCGGTCCGACCACCGCGGTGAGACCGCGGCGCAGCTCGGACCACGCCGGGCACTCCTCGAGGGTGTGCTGCGCCGTGTCCTCCGCCGCGCCGCAGTCGTGGCACGCCGGGGTTTCCTCCCTCCCGATCCGGTGCAGGTGCGATCCGAAGCATCCATGCCCAGACAACACCTGCACCAGACGGAAAGAGAGGAAACCGTGGGACCGCTCGAGCCAGCCCTGCAGGACCGGACCGAGCGCATCCAACGTCCGGCGGCCAAAGGCGGCGCTGGCGAGGTCCTCCGTCCAATGGAGGACGATGGCGTCCTTCGCCTCTCGCCGCACCGCCTCCCGCTCTTCGCCCATGGGGCGCTCCCCGAGCGCCTTTCGGCGCGCCGTCCACTCGTACACTCTGGCGAGCACCCAAGCCTCCAATTCCCATGGAGGGGTGCCCGCCAGAGCGCACGCCGCCGAAAAGCCCACTGAGCGGTAAGCCCTCGCCACCCGCTGTGCAATAGCCCGCTGGGGCTTGCGGATGGCGGTAGCATTCTCCCTCCTATGGAGGGAGTCCGCCCAGATGGGTGCCCCATATAGGGCCATGCTCCGCAAAATGCCGGCATAGAGGCGCCGGCACTTCGCTTTGGGCCCCCCCAGGTTTGGGAGGAGCCATGAGAGGGCGTCCGCGGCCTTCAACAGGCGCGTCGACAGCCCGCTGAAATGCGGGCCGAAGCGCCACCTGTCGTCCAGCACCAGCCCCAGATATTTCATCCGGGGCTGGACCCCTATACGGACGCCCTCCACGACGATGTGGCCGTCGGGAGGGCAGCGCTGCCGGGGACCGCGAAAGAACACGGCCTCCGTTTTGTGACCTCTCGGCCCTCCAAGTAACTGGCCAGCAGGTCCCGCAAGTATTGGGGCACTCCGTGATATCGGAGTGCCTCCAATATCGTCGAGTGGGGGACGGAGTTGAAGGCGTTGGCAATGTCGAACGACACCGCCAGCACTCCGTCCCCCGCCTCCACCGCCTCCTTCACCTGGCCCTTGAGTAGGGCCAGCGCATCGATCGTCGAACGCCCACGACGGAAACCGAATTGGGCGTCCGACAGATCCGGCCCTACCCCCCTCAGGTGGCTTTCCAGTCTCCCGGCGACAATCCCCTCGAACATTTTACCGACCTCATCGAGTAAAACGATGGGCCGGTATGCCGAGGGTGAGTCCACCGGGCGACCCTCCTTTCGGAGGAGGCATAGCTGCCCCTCCTTCCACAGTTTCGGGAACCTCCCAGCCGTAAAACACAGGCTGAAGAGGTCCCGAAACCTGTCCTCCATTTCGGTGGCGGCGATCGCCACCACCCGCGCGGGGACGCCGTCCGGCCCGGGGGCGGTCCTCTTCGCGCGGAGGCTCAAAACCCCCGCGTAGAATTCCGCCGACGTGACCGGGGGCACCTCCGCCTCCGGTGGAGCCGCGCCTTGCGGGGGATCCATTGTTGGTGGGGCGAAGTCGGTCCTGCCTGGAAATAGGGACCGAACCACCCCATCCAACAATGCCGGCTCGAGGGTCTCCGACAGTGGGGGACCATAGGGGCGGAGCTGATTCCGCGCCGCCTTGTACGGTCTCCCATAGGGGTCCCTGTCGAGACCCTCCAGCATCTCGGCCCTCGCCGAGTCCTGCGCAGCGCCCATTGCAGACTTGAGGGCCGCCGTAGCCTCTCGGTAAGAGGCGTACAGGCGGTCCTCCTCCGCCCGGACTCGGTTCTGGGCGCTGCGCCGCCGGCTCCGCGTGTAGGCCCTTCGGGCCGCCACGCAGGTGGCCCGGAGCCCCGCCAGCTCCTCCGTCCACCAGTACACGGCACGACGGGGAGGCGGACGGCGAGACCGAGGCATGCAGGAGTTGCACACCTCGGTCAAGGACCCCCGTAGCCGGACCGCTGCGGCATCCACGTCCGGGGCCTCCTCGACAGGGGGAGGCGACAGCCAGTCCTGGAGGAAGGCAGCCTCCCTGGCTGCCTCCCGGTCCAGGCGGGTGAGCGCCCACCGCGGGAAGGGAGATTCCGGGCCAGGTCTAGCTGGCGCTGGGCGTCCGAGAGCCCAACGACGTGAGTATCCGCAGCCGTCGCCGTCGGCTTTTTAGCCTTCGACAACGGCTTGGACCCCGAAGCCGAAGAACTCTCGGACCCACAGCTCAGAAAGACGCGCTTTCGCGCCCGAGAGCCACTCGCGTTCGACACACCAACGAGCGAGTCGCTGTCAGACGACTCTGCCCCGCCGTAGTAGCTAGCCGCAGACGGCGCGCGGCTAGCCTCTGACGTTGATGCGTCGGGGTGGCCCTGAGAAGGGCCTTTTGGTTGGCCCTGAGAAGGGCCTTTTGGTTGGCCCTGAGAAGGGCCTTTTGGTTTAAAAAAAATCGCCCGCAGGCGTCCCGCGATTGCTTGGGCATACCGCAGATTCTCGTAGAACAACGCAATGGATAAAATAAGCTACGAGAGCACAGAGCACTTTAGCCAGTCCCAGTCTGCCACTCCGTTACGGTGGTCAGAACTGGGCTGTTTCCAGGGGACACGACAAGGACGTAAGCTCTGTGGGGTGGTCCCCCAACCTAACCTTTTTTTTTTTTTTTTTTTTTTTTTGACGCTGGGAAAAAATGCATTACGCATACCCTCCTGTCGGGGGACGGGAGGGGTATGTGGGGCTCCCCGGGCGAACCCGGTATACCCACTAAAACGACCCAGCGCATTCCCGCTTCGTCAGAGTGGAGGGGGACTGGGAAACCGGCACAGCCTTTACTTCCAGTCCCCCGCCGACGATTGCAAGGCAAGACCCCTCACACCCTCACGGGTGTGGGGGGTCGGGAATGACCGACGGTGGTGACGGCTGCAATGCAGGCGGAGGCACCCCCGTGCCTGCCGCCCGCCCGTCACCATGAGGAGGGAGGGCACGACGCCTTCTCCCCCTTCTCCGTCTGCGGAGTGGCGCAGCGAGAGGGTCGTCCTCCCTCGCCCGCTCCGCTCCTCCTTCTGCAAGAGTACGTCCTCGCAGAAGGAGGCTACTGCCGACCAGGCCTCCTCGCTCCCCAGCATGGCGTTAACCACGCCGGGAAGCGAGAGGTCCGGTCCGACCACCGCGGTGAGACCGCGGCGCAGCTCGGACCACGCCGGGCACTCCTCGAGGGTGTGCTGCGCCGTGTCCTCCGCCGCGCCGCAGTCGTGGCACGCCGGGGTCTCCTCCCTCCCGATCCGGTGCAGGTGCGATCCGAAGCGACCATGCCCAGACAACACCTGGACCAGACGGAAAGAGAGGAAACCGTGAGACCGCTCGAGCCAGCCCTGCAGGACCGGACCGAGCGCATCCAACGTCCGGCGGCCAAAGGCGGCGCTGGCGAGGTCCTCCGTCCAATGGAGGACGATGGCGTCCTTCGCCTCTCGCCGCACCGCCTCCCGCTCTTCGCCCATGGGGCGCTCCCCGAGCGCCTTTCTGCGCGCCGTCCACTCGTACACTCTGGCGAGCACCCAAGCCTCCAATTCCCATGGAGGGGTGCCCGCCAGAGCGCACGCCGCCGAAAAGCCCACTGAGCGGTAAGCCCTCGCCACCCGCTGTGCAATAGCCCGCTGGGGCTTGCGGATGGCGGTAGCATTCTCCCTCCTATGGAGGGAGTCCGCCCAGATGGGTGCCCCATATAGGGCCATGCTCCGCAAAATGCCGGCATAGAGGCGCCGGCACTTCGCTTTGGGCCACCCCAGGTTTGGGAGGAGCCATGAGAGGGCGTCCGCGGCCTTCAACAGGCGCGTCGACAGCCCGCTGAAATGCGGGCCGAAGCGCCACCTGTCGTCCAGCACCAGCCCCAGATATTTCATCCGGGGCTGGACCCCTATACGGACGCCCTCCACGACGATGTGGCCGTCGGGAGGGCAGCGCTGCCGGGGACCGCGAAAGAACACGGCCTCCGTTTTGTGCAGCGCCACCCTCAATCCCAGGCGGCGGATCCTCTCTGCCACCAAGGATCCGCCAGCCGAGGCCAAACAAGCCGCGTCGGTGAAGTTCCTCCCCCGGGCAGTAAGGAGAGTGTCATCCGCGTAGCAGATGACACTCGTGCCCGGGAGGAGGGCTCCCCGCAAGAGCCAGTCGAAGCCGATGTTCCACAAGGGAGGGCCTAGCACCGACCCCTGTGGAACACCGGACTCTGCGCCGTACCGCCTCACCGTGGCCAGCCTGTCTACGAGGAGGACCTCTCGGCCCTCCAAGTAACTGGCCAGCAGGTCCCGCAAGTATTGGGGCACTCCGTGATATCGGAGTGCCTCCAATATCGTCGAGTGGGGGACGGAGTTGAAGGCGTTGGCAATGTCGAACGACACCGCCAGCACTCCGTCCCCCGCCTCCACCGCCTCCTTCACCTGGCCCTTGAGTAGGGCCAGCGCATCGATCGTCGAACGCCCACGACGGAAACCGAATTGGGCGTCCGACAGATCCGGCCCTACCCCCCTCAGGTGGCTTTCCAGTCTCCCGGCGACAATCCCCTCGAACATTTTACCGACCTCATCGAGTAAAACGATGGGCCGGTATGCCGAGGGTGAGTCCACCGGGCGACCCTCCTTTCGGAGGAGGCATAGCTGCCCCTCCTTCCACAGTTTCGGGAACCTCCCAGCCGTAAAACACAGGCTGAAGAGGTCCCGAAACCTGTCCTCCATTTCGGTGGCGGCGATCGCCACCACCCGCGCGGGGACGCCGTCCGGCCCGGGGGCGGTCCTCTTCGCGCGGAGGCTCAAAACCCCCGCGTAGAATTCCGCCGACGTGACCGGGGGCACCTCCGCCTCCGGTGGAGCCGCGCCTTGCGGGGGATCCATTGTTGGTAGGGCGAAGTCGGTCCTGCCTGGAAATAGGGACCGAACCACCCCATCCAACAATGCCGGCTCGAGGGTCTCCGACAGTGGGGGACCATAGGGGCGGAGCTGATTCCGCGCCGCCTTGTACGGTCTCCCATAGGGGTCCCTGTCGAGACCCTCCAGCATCTCGGCCCTCGCCGAGTCCTGCGCAGCGCCCATTGCAGACTTGAGGGCCGCCGTAGCCTCTCGGTAAGAGGCGTACAGGCGGTCCTCCTCCGCCCGGACTCGGTTCTGGGCGCTGCGCCGCCGGCTCCGCGTGTAGGCCCTTCGGGCCGCCACGCAGGTGGCCCGGAGCCCCGCCAGCTCCTCCGTCCACCAGTACACGGCACGACGGGGAGGCGGACGGCGAGACCGAGGCATGCAGGAGTTGCACACCTCGGTCAAGGACCCCCGTAGCCGGACCGCTGCGGCGTCCACGTCCGGGGCCTCCTCGACAGGGGGAGGCGACAGCCAGTCCTGGAGGAAGGCAGCCTCCCTGGCTGCCTCCCGGTCCAGGCGGGTGAGCGCCCACCGCGGGAAGGGAGATTGCCCAGCGCGGGCCGTCCCCCCTCCCCGCTGTGTGGAGATGTCGAACCGCACGTAACGGTGGTCCGACAAGGTCTCCACCAGCTCCACCCGCCAGTTCACAACGCGGGCGGCTAGCGCGGGGGTGGCGAACGAGACGTCCACCACCGACCCGCCCTGTTGCCGCACACACGTGTGGACCGCCCCCCTGTTGAGGAGGGACACACCGCACGAGGCCGTCCAGAACTCGACGGCGCGTCCCCGGACGTTACAACCGGCGGCCGGGTTGCCCCAGGCCGCCGACTTGGCGTTGAGGTCGCCGAGCACCACGACCTGGCGTGGTGCCGCCCTCCCTACGACAGCAGTGAGGATCTCTAAGAAATCCTCAAAGTCCGAGAGAGGGCGGTTTGGGGAGAAATACACCCCCACTATCGCTATCTCTCCCCACGCGGCGGCCACGTATCCCGGTCCCCTCTCTAAGAGCGAGAGGGGAGGGGAGTCTGTGGAAGACCGCGCCACCAACGCCACTAGGCCATCCCGGTCGCCCAGCCAACGGCCAGGGACCGAGTATGGTTCGGCGACCACCGCCAAGTCCACCAACCACTCAGCCATGGTCTGCATCAGCAGATCCTGGGCTGTCCTGCAGTGGTTGGCGTTCGCCTGAAGGATGCGATGTTCGACTCTGGGCATTAGTCGGACATCGCACCCTCCTCCGCTGCCGCCGCAGGAACGGCGGCGTTAGCGGCAGCAGCTGGCGCAGGCCCGGTCGGCGCCTGCGCTTTGCCACGCTTAGGGGGGGGATTGCACCTCCTCCCCATCGTGACGTGGCCTGCCAGGCGGCCACTGGCGGCACACACCGCGCAGTGCGGCGTCGCGGCCTGGCAGGAGGAGGCTTTGTGGCCCTCCTTGCCGCAGCGGTAGCAAGTGTCCGACCGATCCACTTTGGACGGACACAGGGGCCGGGTGTGGCCGATGCCGAAGCACCGGAAACACCTCAAAGGCTGGTCCTCGAGCGCCCTAACCGCACCCGAGCTAAAGCCGACTTGAAGCCGTCCTTTTGCAAGGACGGCTTTGGCAGCTGCGATTGGGTACTCGAGGCGGATTGAGCCCATTCCGCTGCGGCCGGGCCTTATCTCTCGGCCTTGGACCGCCGCTGCACCACAGCCCCCTACCGCTGCGACCGCCGCCACTACCTCCTCCTTGGTGACGGAGTCATCCAACTCCGTCACTTCGATGGCCGCCGACTTGACCGGCCGGGCCACCCTCGCCGAGTCCGCGATGTCCTCTTGCAGCTTTGCTGCGAAGAGGTCCGCGTGGGCACTCCCCTCGGCCCCCGGGAACTCGAATATTCGAGCCCCGGCCTGGGTCCGCCGGCAGGACACACTGCCGATCCCCAGCTGAGCGGGATCGGCATTGCCACGCGCCCGCACCAGAATGGAGGCGTAGGTCTCCCCTCGCCCCGCAGCCTCCGCGGTGAGCGTCACCACGACGGCCGCAGTTTTAGGAGGGACCAACTTCCCCCTTCCCTTCCCCTTTCCCTTGCCGGTCGTCTGCGACTGGCTGGGAGCGGGGGTGGCGAGGACGGCAGGGACGGCCGCCGACGACTTTTTCCCCTTCCCTTTGCCCTTCTTCCCACGGCCCACCTTCGTCCACTCGTTGGACGGGGTGGTCGACGGAAGCAGGGCGTCTTCCGCCTGGGACGAGGACGGCCCCGGCTCAGACCGCCTTTCATCCGCCTGGGAGGAGGACGGCTCCGGCTCAGACCGCCTCTTATCCGCCGCAAGCGGCGGTCGGAGGCGCTTCTCCGGCAGGAGCCGGTCCTCAATTCCTGCTAAGCAGGCTCTTGTGAAGGCCCTCTCCTCCAATATTACCTTGCGGATGACATCCTCAAGGTTGGAGGAGGGGCCTTCGGCCGCCGGGCTCGCCTTGGCCCGTTGTGGCTGGGCCGAGACAGGGCCCTCTGCCACAGGGCTTGCCTTGGCCTGCTCTGGCCGGGCCGTGGCTTCAGCCAGCTTCTGATGAAGCTGGCTGACCTCCGACTGCAGGCGATCCACCCTCGCCTGCAGTTGCCGCGTCTCGTCGCTGGTCGTCCGCTGGACCAACTCAGCGACGACACCACGCAGGCTCGCGGCCCTGCACTTTAGGGCCTTTTGGAAGGTGCCCTTTAGGTTGGAGGACTTAGAGGCGACCTCCACGATCTCCTCCTCGTCCTCCTCCGCCATCCTCTGGAGCTCTTCCAGGGACTGGTCCGCGTAAAGAACGCGGGACGCACCGTACCCGGACTTTGCCCGGGCAGCCTGCGCCCGCTTCTCCTTAGCGGCCACCCGCTCTTCCAGCTCTTGCTGGAGTTGCGCCTTCCGGGCCAGGTCTAGCTGGCGCTGGGCGTCCGAGAGCCCAACGACGTGAGTATCCGCAGCCGTCGCCGTCGGCTTTTTAGCCTTCGACAACGGCTTGGACCCCGAAGCCGAAGAACTCTCGGACCCACAGCTCAGAAAGACGCGCTTTCGCGCCCGAGAGCCACTCGCGTTCGACACACCAACGAGCGAGTCGCTGTCAGACGACTCTGCCCCGCCGTAGTAGCTAGCCGCAGACGGCGCGCGGCTAGCCTCTGACGTTGATGCGTCGGGGTGGCCCTGAGAAGGGCCTTTTGGTTGGCCCTGAGAAGGGCCTTTTGGTTGGCCCTGAGAAGGGCCTTTTGGTTTAAAAAAAATCGCCCGCAGGCGTCCCGCGATTGCTTGGGCATACCGCAGATTCTCGTAGAACAACGCAATGGATAAAATAAGCTACGAGAGCACAGAGCACTTTAGCCAGTCCCAGTCTGCCACTCCGTTACGGTGGTCAGAACTGGGCTGTTTCCAGGGGACACGACAAGGACGTAAGCTCTGTGGGGTGGTCCCCCAACCTAACCTTTTTTTTTTTTTTTTTTTTTTTTTGACGCTGGGAAAAAATGCATTACGCATACCCTCCCGTTGGGGGATGGGAGGGGTATGTGGGACTCCCCGGGTGGCCAAACACCACGGTATACCCACTAAAACGACCCAGCGCATTCCCGCTTCGTCATAGTGGAGGGGGACTGGGAAACCGGCACAGCCTTTACTTCCAGTCCCCCGCCGACGAACACACAAGGCGGACCCCCCTCTTGTCCTCACGGCACGGACGTGGAGGGGGGGTTCGGGAATGACCGACGGAGGTGACGGGTGCAATGCGGGCGGAGGCACCCCCGCGCCTGTCGCCCGCCCGTCACCGTGAGGAGGGAGGGCAAACGCCCCTTCCCCCCCCCCGCCCGCAGAGCAGCGCAGCGAGAGTAAACTCCCGCTGGCGCTCCGCCTCCTCCTTCTGCGAAATCGCAGAAGGAGGCAACCGCTGACCAGGCCTCTCGCCCCCCAGCATGGTGTTCACGCACGCACGCCGGGAAGCGTGAGGCCCAGTCGCCCGCAAGGTGACGGGTGCAATGCGGGCGGAGGCACCTCCGTGCCTGTCGCCCGCCCGTCACCGTGAGGGGGGAGGGCAAACGCCCCTTCCCCCCCTCTCCGCTAGCGGAGCGGCGCAGCGGGAGGGTCCTCCCGCGCGCGCTCCGCTGACCAAGCCTCCTCTCCACACTCCCCAGCATGGCCTCGACCACGCCGGGAAGCGGGAGGCCCAGTCCCCCGCGGCACTCCCCTGCTGTGCCCTCCGCTATGCCCACTGCTCAGAGGGCACGCAGGGGAACGCACACCGCACATCGCATGAGTCATCACACGACGTGCGGCGCGCCCCTCCCCAGAAAGCGCCTGGTGGTTTTTTGTTGCGTCTATTTCTTATGGAATTAGACCAAGAACAGGGCGGCAACCACGTGAAGGTAACACACCAGACTTGCCTTGAGGATCTACACGACCGTAGCGCTCCCCCTCAAGACCCCGCCACCCTACCGCCTCTGAGGGAGGCAGTAAGGTAGACCTGCATCTATGCTACCAAGCAAAGCATGTGCAAAGCTTGTCGTTGTGCAACCGCGAAAGCATAAATACAGATCCGCCCCCCCCCAACCTAACCTTTTTTTTTTTTTTTTTTTTTTTTTTTGTTGACGCTGGGAAAAAATGCATTACGCATACCCTCCCGTCGGGGGATGGGAGGGGTATGTGGGACTCCCCGGGCGGCCAAACACCACGGTATACCCACTAAAACGACCCAGCGCATTCCCGCTTCGTCATAGTGGAGGGGGACTGGGAAACCGGCACAGCCTTTACTTCCAGTCCCCCGCCGACGAACACACAAGGCGGACCCCCCTCTTGTCCTCACGGCACGGACGTGGAGGGGGGGTTCGGGAATGACCGACGGAGGTGACGGGTGCAATGCGGGCGGAGGCACCCCCGCGCCTATCGCCCGCCCATCACCGTGAGGAGGGAGGGCAAACGCCCCTTCCCCCGCCCCCGCCCGCAGAGCAGCGCAGCGAGAGTAAACTCCCGCTGCCGCTCCGCCTCCTCCTTCTGCGAAATCGCAGAAGGAGGCAACCGCTGACCAGGCCTCTCGCCCCCCAGCATGGTGTTCACGCACGCACGCCGGGAAGCGTGAGGCCCAGTCGCCCGCAAGGTGACGGGTGCAATGCGGGCGGAGGCACCTCCGTGCCTGTCGCCCGCCCGTCACCGTGAGGGGGGAGGGCAAACGCCCCTTCCCCCCCTCTCCGCTAGCGGAGCGGCGCAGCGGGAGGGTCCTCCCGCGCGCGCTCCGCTGACCAAGCCTCCTCTCCACACTCCCCAGCATGGCCTCGACCACGCCGGGAAGCGGGAGGCCCAGTCCCCCGCGGCACTCCCCTGCTGTGCCCTCCGCTATGCCCACTGCTCAGAGGGCACGCAGGGGAACGCACACCGCACATCGCATGAGTCATCACACGACGTGCGGCGCGCCCCTCCCCAGAAAGCGCCTGGTGGTTTTTTGTTGCGTCTATTTCTTATGGAATTAGACCAAGAACAGGGCGGCAACCACGTGAAGGTAACACACCAGACTTGCCTTGAGGATCTACACGACCGTAGCGCTCCCCCTCAAGACCCCGCCACCCTACCGCCTCTGAGGGAGGCAGTAAGGTAGACCTGCATCTATGCTACCAAGCAAAGCATGTGCAAAGCTTGTCGTTGTGCAACCGCGAAAGCATAAATACAGATCCGCCCCCCCCCAACCTAACCTTTTTTTTTTTTTTTTTTTTTTTTTTTGTTGACGCTGGGAAAAAATGCATTACGCATACCCTCCCGTCGGGGGATGGGAGGGGTATGTGGGACTCCCCGGGCGGCCAAACACCACGGTATACCCACTAAAACGACCCAGCGCATTCCCGCTTCGTCATAGTGGAGGGGGACTGGGAAACCGGCACAGCCTTTACTTCCAGTCCCCCGCCGACGAACACACAAGGCGGACCCCCCTCTTGTCCTCACGGCACGGACGTGGAGGGGGGGTTCGGGAATGACCGACGGAGGTGACGGGTGCAATGCGGGCGTAGGCACCCCCGCGCCTGTCGCCCGCCCGTCACCGTGAGGAGGGAGGGCAAACGCCCCTTCCCCCCCCCCCGCCCGCAGAGCAGCGCAGCGAGAGAAAACTCCCGCTGGCGCTCCGCCTCCTCCTTCTGCGAAATCGCAGAAGGAGGCAACCGCTGACCAGGCCTCTCGCCCCCCAGCACGGTGTTCACGCACGCACGCCGGGAAGCGTGAGGCCCAGTCGCCCGCAAGGTGACGGGTGCAATGCGGGCGGAGGCACCTCCGTGCCTGTCGCCCGCCCGTCACCGTGAGGAGGGAGGGCAAATGCCCCTTCCCCCCCTCTCCGCTAGCGGAGCGGCGCAACGAGAGGGACCTCCCGCGCGCGCTCCGCTGACCAGGCCTCCTCTCCACACTCCCCAGCATGGCCTCGACCACGCCGGGAAGCGGGAGGCCCAGTCCCCCGCGGCACTCCCCTGCTGTGCCCTCTGCTATGCCCGCTGCTCAGAGGGCACGCAGGGGAACGCACACCGCACATCGCATGAGTCATCACACGACGTGCGGTGCGCCCCTCCCCAGAAAGCGCCTGGTGGTTTTTTTGTTGCGTCTATTTCTTATGGAATTAGACCAAGAACAGGGCGGCAACCACGTGAAGGTCACACACCAGACTTGCCTTGAGGATCTACACGACCGTAGCGCTCCCCCTCAAGACCCCGCCACCCTACCGCCTCTGAGGGAGGCAGTAAGGTAGACCTGCATCTATGCTACCAAGCAAAGCATGTGCAAAGCTTGTCGTTGTGCAACCGCGAAAGCATAAATACAGATCCGCCCCCCCCCCCCAACCTAACCTAACCTAACCTAACCTAACCTTTTTTTTTTTTTTGTCTGCGCAGAACTGCGATAGTGCGGGCCGTCAGATCTGTCGCCCATATCGGGGCCCCGTACAGGGCCATCGATCGCACGATCCCTACGTACAACCGCCTACAGGCGGTGCTCGGCCCCCCCAAATTGGGAAGCAGCGTTGACAGCGCGCCCGCCGCGCCCATCAACTTGGGCACCAGCCGCTGAAAGTGAGGGCCGAAGTCCCAACGGCTGTCGAGCACCAATCCCAGGTACTTCATGGTTGAACCTAACCTAACCTAACTTAACCGTTGATATCTTCGCTTCCAGACGCGCGATTATGACGCTGTTTTCAGCTCAAATTGACATAACTAGGCGTCCGCCTACGTATTGACCACCCCGCACTGACCTGCACCCCTGGATAAAATATTTACGACCTACCCCTAGTTTTTTAATACATTTTTCAAGTAAATCGTCTAAATTAATTGTTTTTCCAAATTTTCTTTGCAATCTTACATCAAATTATAGTTTCAATAGTACTCACCCTTCATCCCTGTGTCCCGGTCCGCGTTCCGTGAGCCGGCGTCCCAGTTGGAGGCTGATAACCTAAATTTTTTGGTTCAAAAACTGGTTTTTTGACCATAACTCCAGATTTTTATTCGGCACCTACCACGTTTTATTTCGCAGATCGCTAGCCCGCGCGGAGACGCGTCTCTGGACGTATCGCACGTGCGTCTAGCTCAAATAAAACATAAATATTTTTTCAAAATTGTCATTTTCAAGTAGTTTCTGCTAGTACCAAAATCCACGTAAGGGGATAAGAAAAATATAAAAACGTTGATATCTTCGCTTCCAGACGCGCGATTTTGACGCTGTTTTCAGCTCAAATTGACATAACTAGGCGTCCGCCTACGTATTGACCACCCCGCACTGACCTGCACCCCTGGATAAAATATTTACGACCTACCCCTAGTTTTTTAATACATTTTTCAAGTAAATCGTCTAAATTAATTGTTTTTCCAAATTTTCTTTGCAATCTTACATCAAATTATAGTTTCAATAGTACTCACCCTTCATCCCTGTGTCCCGGTCCGCGTTCCGTGAGCCGGCGTCCCAGTTGGAGGCTGAGTTAACCACGCCGGGAAGCGAGAGGTCCGGTCCGACCACCGCGGTGAGACCGCGGCGCAGCCCGGACCACGCCGGGCACACCTCGAGGGTGTGCTGCGCCGTGTCCTCCGCCGCGCCGCAGTCGTGGCACGCCGGGGTCTCCTCCCTCCCGATCCGGTGCAGGTGCGATCCGAAGCAACCATGCCCAGACAACACCTGGACCAGACGGAAAGAGAGGAAACCGTGAGACCGCTCGAGCCAGCCCTGCAGGACCGGACCGAGCGCATCCAACGTCCGGCGGCCAAAGGCGGCGCTGGCGAGCTCCTCCGTCCAATGGAGGACGATGGCGTCCTTCGCCTCTTGCCGCACCGCCTCCCGCTCTTCGCCCATGGGGCGCTCCCCGAGCGCCTTTCTGCGCGCCGTCCACTCGTGCACTCTGGCGAGCACCCAAGCCTCCAATTCCCATGGAGGGGTGCCCGCCAGAGCGCACGCCGCCGAAAAGCCCACTGAGCGGTAAGCCCTCGCCACCCGCTGTGCAATAGCCCGCTGGGGCCTGCGGATGGCGGTAGCGTTCTCCCTCCTATGGAGGGACTCCGCCCAGATGGGTGCCCCATATAGGGCCATGCTCCGCAAAATGCCGGCATAGAGGCGCCGGCACTTCGCCTTGGGCCCCCCCAGGTTTGGGAGGAGCCATGAGCGGGCGTCCGCGGCCTTCAACAGGTGCGTCGACAGCCCGCTGAAATGCGGGCCGAAGCGCCACCTGTCGTCCAGCACCAGCCCCAGATATTTCATCCGGGGCTGGACCCCTATACGGACGCCCTCCACGACGATGTGGCCGTCGGGAGGGCAGCGCTGCCGGGGACCGCGAAAGAACACGGCCTCCGTTTTGTGCAGCGCCACCCTCAATCCCAGGCGGCGGATCCTCTCTGCCACCAAGGATCCGCCAGCCGAGGCCAAACAAGCCGCGTCGGCGAAGTTCCTCCCCCGGGCAGTAAGGAGAGTGTCATCCGCGTAGCAGATGACACTCGTGCCCGGGAGGAGGGCTCCCCGCAAGAGCCAGTCGAAGCCGATGTTCCACAAGGGAGGGCCTAGCACCGACCCCTGTGGAACACCGGACTCTGCGCCGTACCGCCTCACCGTGGCCAGCCTGTCTACGAGGAGGACCTCTCGGCCCTCCAAGTAACTGGCCAGCAGGTCCCGCAAGTATTGGGGCACTCCGTGATATCGGAGTGCCTCCAATATCGTCGAGTGGGGGACGGAGTTGAAGGCGTTGGCAATGTCGAACGACACCGCCAGCACTCCGTCCCCCGCCTCCACCGCCTCCTTCACCTGGCCCTTGAGTAGGGCCAGCGCATCGATCGTCGAACGCCCACGACGGAAACCGAATTGGGCGTCCGACAGATCCGGCCCTACCCCCCTCAGGTGGCTTTCCAGTCTCCCGGCGACAATCCCCTCGAACATTTTACCGACCTCATCGAGTAAAACGATGGGCCGGTATGCCGAGGGTGAGTCCACCGGGCGACCCTCCTTTCGGAGGAGGCATAGCTGCCCCTCCTTCCACAGTTTCGGGAACCTCCCAGCCGTAAAACACAGGCTGAAGAGGTCCCGAAACCTGTCCTCCATTTCGGTGGCGGCGATCGCCACCACCCACGCGGGGACGCCGTCCGGCCCGGGGGCGGTCTTCTTCGCGCGGAGGCTCAAAACCCCCGCGTAGAATTCCGCCGACGTGACCGGGGGCACCTCCGCCTCCGGTGGAGCCGCCCCTTGCGGGGGATCCATTGTTGGTGGGGCGAAGTATTTGTTGAGTGACGACACGGATGTCGGTAACAGCTGACTAGCTTACCACAGTTACAAGTTTAAAAATAAAATAACAGTGTTTTTCTAAAAACTTTATTGCTAAAAGTCATCAACGGGATACAGTACCTAACATATATTGTGGAACAGTGACAGTGTTCAGTTATACAATAATAAAAGCCTAAAATTAAAATCATAATAAAATAGTGAAAATCATCTACCCTAAACTATAAAACAAATAAATTAAACTTCAAGTGATTTGCAGAAACAGACAAGAAAATAGTGCAACTGAGTATAGTGACAATTTGTGTGGCGGATCATTGCAATAATTCGCGCCTACTGAAAACTACAGGACAGAACTACAGTCAGTTCGTTTCACAGTACATACAATCAACGCCATCTATGACTCCTTAGTGGTAACTTGGAACTATACCAAAGATTACGTACTTGGAAATTGTGTGGAACCCAAACAGACGGATCAATCATGGCGAAATGTGGTGGCTGCGGTAAGTTTATGGCTATGTCTGAGGGCGTTCGCTGCACTAAGTGTCCTGGGGCATATCATCCTGTTTGCATTGGCGTTACGTCAACTAAGGTGTCACCTAACTGGTTGTGCCCGACCTGTAAGGCAAAGATACCGAGAACGGACAATTCGGCTACGCCTGTTAAAGGTCCGTCTGATGGTAGCATAGTTAGTAGCCATCCAAATATAACCCAGCAAGATAGCAAGAGCCAGCCAGGAACTACCCCGACTGCAACTACCATCCAGTCTGCTACTACCATCCAGCCAGCAACTACCATCCAGTCAGCAACCATTCAGCCGACAGCCATTCAGCCTCCTCCGATACTACCAACACCTGCCTCTCACTCCACCCCCAAAGAGCAAATAGCAAAGCCGCAGCCTCAGGAGCTCAACGTAGCCTACGAGATTCGTTGTTTCCGTGAGGAGCTCAGTGCTATGAGAGTGGAGTTACGACAGTTCCGAGATGAAATGGCGAGTTTGAAGTCGGATGTCGGTTTATGTAGGGAGCGTATGGCAGTTGTTGAGGGCAGGGTTTCCTACCTCGAGAAACGTTTTGAAGAAAAGGAACCATCTTCCTACGACCATCTTGAGGAGACCATTGCTGAACTTAAGTTACAGCTGAATGAACGCGACCAGGAGCTCCTAATCAATGACGTCATCCTAACGGGTATACCCGAAACAAAAGATGAGAGCCCGCTACACATCCTGAAAGTGGTATCCCTGAAATTGGGGGTTAACGTCGACGAGCGCGAAATAGTGAACGCGGAGCGTGTTGGTATGGTGCGCCGTAACTTTGTTTCTACTGGCAGTGTTGACATAGCGGAGCCGCCGCGCGCGTGAGACGCGGCCTTACCACTGCCGATCTTGAACTGCATGGGCCCTCGCAGAGGTTTTATTTAAACGAGCGGTTGACGCCGATTAACGGGAAGCTGTTTTAAAATGCGCGTGAGGCTGGGCAGAGACATAAGTTTAAGTATGTGTGGACAAAAGAGGGCCGCATCTACGTGAAGAAAGAGGATGGTGTCCCTGCGCAACGTATTCGCTCCGATCTAGATTTAGGCCGAATTTTTGGAAATGCCTCATTTTAAATAGCTTGTTCCTAACTCGTAAAGTACTAAAACTACATAATATTATTTGTTTTTTTCCTGTTTCTTTCGTAATCTTTTTTGTTGTTTTTTTGTTCGCTTTTTCTGTACAAGTTTGGCCGCAGCATGCCCTGGCTAAGGGGGGCCCTTTTTTGGTTTGTATTTTCCGCAGTGAAACAGATTTGATGATACCTATTTCCCTTCAAAATAAGTTTATGTTCTTTTACCTACTGAAGATTATTTATTTACTCCAAACTTATTCCCTATATAATTATTATTTATCAGTTTATGCACTATTCATTAACACGATATTAGTATTCTGTACACGTTTTTTGTTATACTATTTCACATATTATTATTACGAAACAAAAACATATTACGAACACCCGTTAATTGTCTGCAATGTTTTAATGTGCCCTTGTACGAAGTATTACATTGTGATGTTTGGTGCCACTAAAACATTGTAATGAGTAAGAAGCATCACAAGTTTGGATTACTTAACGCTGGATCGCTAGGCACTAACCACGATGAGTTTATCGCCGCATTGGAGCGTCATGATGTTGATATAATGGCAATAAATGAGACCTGGCTTAGGACGGGTGAGGAGGGGCGCGCGCCCGCCGTGCCTGGGTATCGGCTGCGACACGTTCCGCGCCCGGTGACCGTGCGCGGCGGACGCGGCGGCGGCGTTGGGTTTTATATCAAGCGCGGGATGAATGTGCGCACCCATGCGCACCCTGTTGACCCGCTTCATGAGTCAGTGGATCAGATGTGGCTTGTTTTGAGCGCGAATGGTGTAAAAATCGCCCTTGGCACAGCGTATAGACCGCCGTGGATGGATGTTGACATATTTTTGGACGCGTTAACATGTTCAATAAATTCCGTAGTGTCATGTAAATATACCGTTTTGTTGGGAGATTTGAACATTAATTGTCTTAATCAAACTGACTCTAAAACTGCTAAATTAAATGCGTTTTTAAATAGCCTTGACTTAAGTCAAATGGTCACTTCTGCTACTCACTTTACGGCCACTAGCGAGACTCTTATTGACTTAGTGTGTACAGATACGAGGGTGAGCAGCATAGAAGTTGACTGGATAGTCGCGCTAGGCGCACATGCTTTTGTTTCAGCCGTTTTTAATTTAAAAAAAGAAAAGATACTACCCAGGGTTGTAACAAGTAGAAACCTCAAAAATATACAGATGGAGAAGTTTAAGGAAGACTTGAACTCTATAAATTGGCTTGCGCGACCTGTAGCAGGTGACGTCAACGCTGTGGTAGCTCATCTCAATTTTGGTATTACTTCCCTTTTTGACAAACACGCTCCACGTAAGACCCAGATTATAAGAGAAAAGTCATATCCGTGGATAACAGATAACATCAAGTTTATGATGTACTTGCGCAATCAAGCACATGTACGTTGTAGGAACTCAAATTCTGAGAGTAAAATTGAATATTACAAGGAATTAAAAAGTTTAGTGAACAAGTCCCTATATTACGAAAAGGTTGCTTATTTCAAGTTCAATATTATTAGTAAAATTAAACAACCCAAAGTTTTGTGGAGGAATCTAAAGACCACCTTGCTGCCTTTTAAAAGTGAAACTGATTTACCCTCTCATATTTTCAATGACCCAGATAAAATTAATTCTCACTTCTTGAATGTCCCAGGTGATTTAATGGCACCATCTACATGTTTAACTTACTATGAGTCTCATAGATTTAACGACGGCGTATTCGCCATAGAAACTGTAGCTCAATCAGACATAATGAAGATTTTATATAAACTTAAATCAAATGCAGAGGGTCTCGACCACATTACACTGAACATGTTTCTTCTGACTCTTCCACAGACTTTGGATATCCTCACTTCCATTATTAATCTCTCCATTTCAACCTCGACCTTTCCTGATCTGTGGAAAATAGCCGTTGTGCGTCCGATTCCTAAAATAGCGAACCCAACTACTGTAAAAGACTTAAGACCTATAAGTATTTTACCCTTTTTATCAAAAGTACTGGAAAAAGCAGTTAATGCCCAACTAACTGCATATCTTGAGCAAAATAACATCCTCCCTGAGGCTCAATCCGGTTTTAGGCGGGGGCGTAGTACTACAACGGCTCTGTTAGATGTTACTGACAACATATTATCAGCTCAAGATGAAGGGTGTTGTACTCTGTTGGTTCTGCTGGACTTTTCTAGAGCATTTGATGCTATTAATTTGAGTCTCTTGCTCTCGAAGATGACTTATTATGGATTCGACGCCGCTACTGTTAAATGGTTCGGAAGCTATCTGAGTAATCGTCAACAGCTTGTAGAAATTCGGGATGCGAATGGGTCTAGTGTTTTTTCTAATATGAGCCCAGTGGTAAAGGGAGTTCCACAGGGATCGATACTGGGTCCTCCTTTGTTTATTCTATATAGTGCCGATATTATTAATACTATAAATAACTGTAAATTTCATATCTATGCAGACGATATTCAATTATACCTGGCTTTTAAACCGGAAGATTATGAGAGCGCAGTAAAACTAGTTAACGAAGATCTGGCAAGGATTGTGGACTGGTCAAAACAGAACTCCCTTCTACTTAACCCGGCCAAAACTAAATTTATGCTTTTCGGGTCTAAAGGGCAACTGGGTAAAATAAACAGTAACCTTGCAAACGTGATGGTGATGGGCCAACGCATTGATCGTGTGTATGAGGCGAGAAATCTGGGTTTGATTATGGATCAAGGCCTTAACTTCGAGGCTCACACCGCAACCTGTGTGAGAAATTGTTTTTACCGCCTAAAAGTCCTGTATATAATGCGCCCATATCTAAACGAGGACCTGCGTGTACAGCTCGTTGAAAGCCTAGTTTTATCCAAACTAAATTATGCGGATACCGTCGTAGGTCCACGGCTACTAGCACGCACCGAAAGACTTATCCAGCGGGTTCAAAATGCCTGCGCGCGTTTTTGCTTTGACGTACCACCAAGGAGCCACTTGACACCATTTTTAAACAAACACAACATTTTAAAAATGAAATCCCGTCGTAAGCTGCACTTAGCATGTCTTCTTTTTGGAGTCATCAAATATAAATGTCCGTCATACCTGTACTCAAAGCTTACTTGGTTATATAACCACCGGCAGCACAAAGCCAGGCGTTGTGCTCAGCAGCTGGCTACACCACATCACAGAACTGCAGCCTTTCGAGGAAGCTTCCGGTATGCAGCCTCCAGATGTTGGAATAATATTCCTCCACCAATTAGGGACCTAAAGAACATAAATACATTTAAGTTAAGGCTTAAGACATTTATAATTCGTTCACAAATTGATTTTAATGATATAAATATTGACAAATCGTTTATCTAATTTAAAAATCTAATTATTATCTAGCTATTATTTACTATTTAACGATATTTTACATTTTTATTTTGAATTATTTATCAGCATAGTAATCACCAAATTTTAAATAAGTATATAATTAATGTGATTTACTTAACTTACTTTACCTAAACTACCACTACCTTACTACTACTACCTACCTTACTTTTACTTAAATTTCGAATTTATTTCATAGAAACTCACCGGCAAATAATGTGGGTAGATGCGCGGCGGTGGTAAATCCGTTGTCTGCGATCGCCAGAATCCATGTGTGATTTTGTTTTAAACTCAATGCTCGGCACTATTAGTCTACGGGCACTATACACTTTCTCGGAAGAAATTGTTTCGTTTTATTTAGCTCAATAAAATAATATTAACTAGGCAGTAGTCGCACTCTCACTGTAATGTCATTGCGGTATTGTAATTTAAAAATGCTTAGGTCGATGCTGCATCGGCCGGCTCGAAGTGCGTCATGCCAATAAACTGTGTTTCGTTTTCGGATAAGTACTTATTTATTTAGCAGGTTTCTTCATGTTCTATTATTACTAATATAATTATGTTATCCCTTGTGAGAAAAATATTTATTGTATATTATTTATTTATCACACACATATAAATGCTCATTTAATAGAACAACATTATTTATTTACTACCTACTACCCTCATCCGTGTGTCACTGCGGGGGGCCTACTGAAAACCAGCGCTGTGTGTTTTACACCCAGCATATGCTGAGTTGGTTACCCTTTCGTTATGGGCATGCTCAGCGCAGTTGAGCTGTTTAATTAATTGTTAAGCTGTGTGTTGTTATTTGTTTATGTATGTGCTGCTCTTTTGTGTTGCTGCTGTCCATTAACGAATAAATGTATATTCTATTCTATTCTTCTATTCTAAGTCGGTCCTGCACGGAATCAGGGACCGAACCACCCCATCCAACAATGCCGGCTCGAGGGTCTCCGACAGTGGGGGACCATAGGGGCGGAGCTGATTCCGCGCCGCCTTGTACGGTCTCCCATAGGGGTCCCTGTCGAGACCCTCCAGCATCTCGGCCCTCGCCGAGTCCTGCGCAGCGCCCATTGCAGACTTGAGGGCCGCCGTAGCCTCTCGGTAAGAGGCGTACAGGCGGTCCTCCTCCGCCCGGACTCGGTTCTGGGCGCTGCGCCGCCGGCTCCGCGTGTAGGCCCTTCGGGCCGCCACGCAGGTGGCCCGGAGCCCCGCCAGCTCCTCCGTCCACCAGTACACGGCACGACGGGGAGGCGGACGGCGAGACCGAGGCATGCAGGAGTTGCACACCTCGGTCAAGGACCCCCGTAGCCGGACCGCTGCGGCGTCCACGTCCGGGGCCTCCCCGACAGGGGGAGGCGACAGCCAGTCCTGGAGGAAGGCAGCCTCCCTGGCTGCCTCCCGGTCTAGGCGGGTGAGCGCCCACCGCGGGAAGGGAGATTGCCCAGCGCGGGCCGTCCCCCCTCCCCGGTGTGTGGAGATGTCGAACCGCACGTAACGGTGGTCCGACAAGGTCTCCACCAGCTCCACCCGCCAGTTCACAACGCGGGCAGCTAGCGCGGGGGTGGCGAACGAGACGTCCACCACCGACCCGCCCTGTTGCCGCACACACGTGTGGACCGCCCCCCTGTTGAGGAGGGACACACCGCACGAGGCCGTCCAAAACACGACGGCGCGTCCCCGGACGTTACAACCGGCGGCCGGGTTGCCCCAGGCCGCCGACTTGGCGTTGAGGTCGCCGAGCACCACGACCTGGCGTGGTGCCGCCCTCCCTACGACAGCAGTGAGGATCTCTAAGAAATCCTCAAAGTCCGAGAGAGGGCGGTTTGGGGAGAAATACACCCCCACTATCGCTATCTCTCCCCACGCGGCGGCCACGTATCCCGGTCCCCTCTCTAAGAGCGAGAGGGGAGGGGAGTCTGTGGAAGACCGCGCCACCAACGCCACTAGGCCATCCCGGTCGCCCAGCCAACGGCCAGGGACCGAGTATGGTTCGGCGACCACCGCCAAGTCCACCAACCACTCAGCCATGGTCTGCATCAGCAGATCCTGGGCTGTCCTGCAGTGGTTGGCGTTCGCCTGAAGGATGCGATGTTCGACTCTGGGCATTAGTCGGACATCGCACCCTCCTCCGCAGCCGCCGCAGGAACGGCGGCGTTAGCGGCAACAGCTGGCGCAGACCCGGGCAATGCGCGCCCGCTGCTCCTTCGCAGTGACCCGCTCCTCCAGGTCTTGCTGGAGCTGCGCCCGTCTAGCCAGGTCTAGCTGGCGCTGGGCGTCCGCAAGCCCAACAACGTGGGTGTCCGCAGCTGTCGTTGGCTTTTTTGCCTTCGACCGCCGCGCCGACCCCGACCCCGATGAGCCCTCGGACCCATCCTTTCGGAAGGCCCGCTTACGCGACTGCGCATCGGCCGCGTCCGACACACTGACGAATGTGTCGTCGGAGTCTGACGACTCGTCCGCCCTTCCGAAGAAGCTAACCGCAGACGGCGCGCGGCTAGCCTCTGACGCCGAAGCGTCGGAGTGGCCCTGAGAAGGGCCTTTTGGTTGGCCCTGAGAAGGGCCTTTTGGTTGGCCCTGAGAAGGGCCTTTGGGTTGGCCCTGAGAAGGGCCTTTGGGTTGGCCCTGAGAAGGGCCTTTTTTGAACCGCCCGGAGGCGTCCCGCGAAGGTTTAGGCATTGCCTAAAATAAAATAAAATCCCGCAAACTCGAGAGCAACAAGGCAAATAAAATAGCTACGAGAGCACAGAGCACTTTGGCCAGTCCCAGTCTGCCACTCCGTTACGGTGGTCAGAACTGGGCTGTTTCCAGGGGACGCGACGTGGACGCAAGCTCTGTGGGGTGGTCCCCCAACCTAACCTAACCTTTTTTTTTTTTTTTTTTTTTTTGACGCTGGGAAAAAATGCATTACGCATACCCTCCCGTTGGGGGATGGGAGGGGTATGTGGGACTCCCCGGGCGGCCAAACACCACGGTATACTCACTAAAACGACCCAGCGCATTCCCGCTTCGTCATAGTGGAGGGGGACTGGGAAATCGGCACAGCCTTTACTTCCAGTCCCCCGCCGACGAATACAAGGCGGACCCCCCTCTTGTCCTCACAGCACGGACGTCGAGGGGGGGGTTCGGGAATGACCGACGGGGGTGACGGGTGCAATGCGGGCGGAGGCACCCCCGCGCCTGTCGCCCGCCCGTCACCGTGAGGAGGGAGGGCAAACGCCCCTTCCCCCCCCCCCCCGCCCGCAGAGCAGCGCAGCGAGAGTAAACTCCCGCTGGCGCTCCGCCTCCTCCTTCTGCGAAATCGCAGAAGGAGGCAACCGCTGACCAGGCCTCCTCGCTCCCCAGCATGGTGTTCCGTGGCACGCACGCCGGGAAGCGGGAGGCCCAGTCGCCCGCGAGGTGACGGGTGCAACCCGTCACCGTGAGGAGGGAGGGCAAATGCCCCTTCCCCCCCTCTCCGCTAGCGGAGCGGCGCAACGAGAGGGACCTCCCGCGCGCGCTCCGCTGACCAGGCCTCCTATCCACACTCCCCAGCATGGCCTCGACCACGCCGGGAAGCGGGAGGCCCAGTCCCCCGCGGCACTCCCCTGCTGTGCCCTCCGCTATGCCCGCTGCTCAGAGGGCACGCAAGGGAACGCACACCGCACATCGCATGAGTCATCACACGACGTGCGGTGCGCCCCTCCCCAGAAAACGCCTGGTGGTTTTTTGTTGCGTCTATTTCTTATGGAATTAGACCAAGAACAGGGCGGCAACCACATGAAGGTAACACACCAGACTTGCCTTGAGGATCTACACGACCGTAGCGCTCCCCCTCAAGACCCCGCCGCCCTACCGCCTCTGAGGGAGGCAGTAAGGTAGACCTGCATCTATGCTACCAAGCAAAGCATGTGAAAAGCTTGTCGTTGTGCAACCGCGAAAGCATAAATACAGATCCGCCCCAACCTAACCTAACCTTTTTTTTTTTTTTTTTGTTGACGCTGGGAAAAAATGCTTTACGCATACCCTCCCTTCGGGGGAATGGGAGGGCTAGGTGGGACTCCCCGGGCTGACCCGGTATACCCACTAAAAGAACCCAGCGATACTCCCGCTTCGTCCGAATGGAGGAGGACTGGGAAACTGGCAGAGCCTTTACGTCCAGTCCTCCGCCGACGACTGCCCGCCTTTGCGGTGGACCCCTCACACCCTTCCCGAGGGGAGGGGCTCAGGAATGACCGACATAGGTGGTGAAGAGTGCAATGCGGGCGAAGGCGCCCCCGCACCTGTCGCCCGCCTATCACCACCATGAGGAGGGAGGACCTCCTCGACGTCCGATAGAGGGTGGTTTGGGGAGAAAGAGACCAAGAGAGGGCTATATCTCCCTACGCGGTGGCCACGTATCCCGTCCCCTCTCTAAAAGAGAAAGGGGAAGGGAGTCTGTGGAAGACCGCAACTCCAGCGCTACCAAGCCGTCCCGATCGCCCAGCCTTCGGCCAGGGACCGAGTAAGGCTCGGCAGCCACCGCCATGTCCACCAACCACTCACCCATGTTCTGCAGCTGCAGATCCTGGGCTGCCCCGCAGTGGTTGGTGTTCACTCGAAGGATGCGACCCTATCCATCAATCGGACATCGCTCCCCCCTCTGCAGCCGCCGCAGTTCCTATTTCGGGAACGACGACGCTAGCGACAGGCCCGATCGGTGCCTGCGCTTTGCCTAGCTTACGGGGAGGATTGCATTTCCTCCCCTTCATCACGTGGCCCGCCGGGCGCCCACTGGCGGCACACACTGCGCAGTGTGGCTTGGTGACCTTGCAGGAGGCGGATTTGTGGCCCTCCTTGCCGCAGCGGTAGCAAGTGTCTGTCCTGTTAACCGTGGACGGACAAAGGGCCCGCGTGTGTCCGATACCGAAGCACTTGTAGCAGCGAAGAGGCTGTTGTACAAGTGCCCGGACTGCACCCGAGCTGAATCCGACGGTAAGCCGTCCTTTGGCAAGGACGGCTTTGGCAGCGGCGACTGGGCACTCGAGGCGAATGGTGCCCATGCCGCCGCGGCCGGGCCTTATGTCCCGGCCTTGCACCGCTGCGACGGCACAGCGCCCCATTGCTGCGACCGCCGCCACCACCTCCTCTTTGGTGACCGAGTCGTCCAGGTCGGTCACCTCTATGGCCGCCGACTTCACCGGTCGGGCCACCTTGGCCGCATCCGCGATGACCTCTTGCAGCTTGGCTGCAAAGAGGTCCGCATGTGCGCTGCCTTCTGCCCCCGGGAACTCAAAAATTCGAGCCCCGGCTTGGGTCCGCCGGTAAGAGACTTTACCGATCCCTAGTTGGATGGGATCGGCATTGGCACGCGCCCGCACCAAAATGGACGCGTACGTCTCGCCTCTCTCCGCAGCCTCCGCGGTGAGCGTCACCACGACGGCTGCGGTTTTTGGAGGGACGAGCCTCCGTTTCCCCTTTCCCTTTTCCCTGTCGGTCGTCCGCGACTGGCTGGGAGGGGAAGTGGTGGGGACGGCAGGGACTGCCGTCGCCGCCTTCTTAGCCTTGCCCTTCCCCCTGCGGACCACCTCTGTCCACTCTGGCTGGTTGGACGGGGTGGTGGCAGGGAGAAGTGCGTCTTCCTCCTGGGAGGACGGCCCCGGCTCGCTCTGCCTCTTATCAGCCGCAAGCGGTGGTCGGAGGCGTTGCTCCGGCAAGAGCCGGTCCTCAATGCCTGCTATGCAGGCTCTTGTGAAGGCCCTCTCCTCCATTACGACCTTGCGGATGATATCCTCAAGGTTGGAGGTGGGGCTTTCTACCGCAGGGCTTGATTCGGCCTGGATTGGCCGCGCCGTGGCGTCAGCCAACTTCTGATGAAGCTGGCTGACCTCCGATTGCAGGCGATCTATTCTCGCCTGCAGTTGCCGCGTTTCGTCGTTGGCCTTGCGCTGGACCAACTCCTGTACGATGCCGCGCATGCTTGCGGCCCTGCATTTAAGGGCCTTCTGGAAGGTCCCTTTTAGGTTGGAGGACTTAGAGGCGACCTCCAGTATCTCCTCTTCGTCCTCCTCCGCCATTCGCTCCAGCTCGACCAGGGAGTGGTCCGCGTACAGAACGCAGGACGCGCCGTACCCGGACTTGGCCCGGGTAACGCGCGCCCGTTGCTCCTTGGCAGCAACCCGCTCCTCCAGGTCTAGCTGGAGCTTCGCCCGCCGAGCCAGGTCTAACTGGCGTTGGGCGTCCGCGAGACCAACGACGTGGGTGTCCGCGGCTGTCATCAGCTTTTTGGCCTTCGACTTCCTTCCTGATCCCGAGGTCGAAGAGCCCTCGGATCCATCCCTCATGGAGGCCCGCTTCCGTGACCGAGAGTCACCCGCGTCCGAGACACTTATTACCGACTCGATGTCGTCGGAGTCCAGCGTCTCGTCCGCCTTCCAAAGAAGCTAACCGCAGACGGCGCGCGGCTAGCTTCTGACTCCGAAGCGTCGGAGTGGCCCTGAGAAGGGCCTTTGGGTTGGCCCTGAGAAGGGCCCTTTGGTTGGCCCTGAGAAGGGCCTTTTTTGAACCGCCCGCAGGCGTCCCGCGCAGGTGTAGGCATAGCCTCCGCAGGTTCGTAGGTAACACGGCAAATAAAATAAGGAGGCACCCCCGCGCCTGTCGCCCGCCCGTCACCGTGAGGAGGGAGGGCAAACGACCCTTCCCCCCCCCCCCGCCCGCAGAGCAGCGCAGCGAGAGTAAACTCCCGCTGGCGCTCCGCCTCCTCCTTCTGCGAAATCGCAGAAGGAGGCAACCGCTGACCAGGCCTCCTCGCTCCGCAGCATGGTGTTCCGTGGCACGCACGCCGGGAAGCGGGAGGCCCAGTCGCCCGCGAGGTGACGGGTGCAATGCGAGCGAAGGCACCTCCGTGCCTGTCGCCCGCCCGTCACCGTGAGGGGGGAGGGCAAACGCCCATTCCCACCCTCTCCGCTAGCGGAGCGGCGCAGCGGGAGGGTCCTCCCGCGCACGCTCCGCTGACCAGGCCTCCTCTCCACCCTCCCCAGCATGGCCTCGGCCACGCCGGGAAGCGGGAGGCCCAGTCCCCCGCGGCACTCCCCTGCTGTGCCCTCCGCTATGCCCGCTGCTCAGAGGGCACGCAGGGGAACGCACACCGCACATCGCATGAGTCATCACACGACGCGCGGTGCGCCCCTCCCCAGAAAGCGCCTGGTGGTTTTTTGTTGCGTCTATTTCTTATGGAATTAGACCAAGAACAGGGCGGCAACCACGTGAAGGTAACACACCAGACTTGCCTTGAGGATCTACACGACCGTAGCGCTCCCCCTCAAGACCCCGCCACCCTACCGCCTCTGAGGGAGGCAGTAAGGTAGACCTGCATCTATGCTACCAAGCAAAGCATGTGCAAAGCTTGTCGTTGTGCAACCGCGAAAGCATAAATACAGATCCGCCCCAACCTAACCTTTTTTTTTTTTTTTTTTTGACGCTGGGAAAAAATGCATTACGCATGCCCTCCCGTCGGGGGATGGGAGGGGTATGTGGGACTCCCCGGGCGGCCAAACACCACGGTATACCCACTAAAACGACCCAGCGCATTCCCGCTTCGTCATAGTGGAGGGGGACTGGGAAACCGGCACAGCCTTTACTTCCAGTCCCCCGCCGTCGAACACACAAGGCGGACCCCCCCTCTTGTCCTCACGGCACGGACGTGGAGGGGGGGGTTCGGGAATGACCGACGGAGGTGACGGGTGCAATGCGGGCGGAGGCACCCCCGCGTCTGTCGCCCGCCCGTCACCGTGAGGAGGGAGGGCAAACGCCCCTTCCCCCCCCCCGCCCGCAGAGCAGCGTAGCGAGAGTAAACTCCCGCTGGCGCTCCGCCTCCTCCTTCTGCGAAATCGCAGAAGGAGGCAACCGCTGACCAGGCCACCTCGCTCCCCAGCATGGTATTCCAGCACGCACGCCGGGAAGCGGGAGGCCCAGTCGCCCGCGAGGTGACGGCTGCAATGCGAGCGAAGGCACCTCCGTGCCTGTCGCCCGCCCGTCACCGTGAGGGGGGAGGGCAAACGCCCCTTCCCCCCCTCTCCGCTAGCGGAGCGGCGCAGCGGGAGGGTCCTCCCACGCGCGCTCCGCTAACCAGGCCTCCTCTCCACACTCCCCAGCATGGCCTCGACCACGCCGGTGCGATGCGAGGGGATGGAGGGGTCAAAGTAAACTACATGCTAGTTACTACTCCAAGAGTCGATTACTCTTCCACCTTTAATTAGCAACATTATATACATAGTTACGACGTGATGTTATGTCGATAATCTACAATCACGTATTCACATACTATCTACCTTAGCATATTATACTACGTGCTGTACGTGACGTGCTGACATCACACCACATCACCCCCCTTAAATAAATAAAAAAAACTAAATTACAAGGTTTTTTTTTCCTCATTACTAACTATCACTCTAACTCTTACAATACAATTTTGTTCTATTCTTATGCACTATATCTATTTTATTTTTATACTTAATCACCACATTTGGTGACTTGTCTTTTACAACTTCAAAAGGTCCATTATAAATACATTCCAATTTGTTGCCAGTTTCATTCTTAATCAAAACTAAATCACCTTCCTTATAGGTTACAGAATTAAGATTCTTATCATAACAATGTTTTCTAGCTAATTTACTCGCTATTAAATTCTCCCTTGCATCATTTTGTGCCCTTTGCAATCTGTACTTAAATTCTAAAGGATAATCATCAAAATTATACAATGGTTCAACACTTTCTCCTTGAAGACTACTTGGTAATCTGCATATTCTTCCAAACACTAATTCATAAGGTGTATATTTGGTAACAGTATTAACTGTCGTATTATAAGAAAAACACCAAAATGGAATCCAAGTACTCCATGATGATGGGTTATTATTCGTCTGTATCCTCAAATATGCACCTAATGTTTTATGTACATTCTCCAATGAACCTATACTCTCATGATGATACGACGTCGACATGACTTTATTGATGTTCAAGATATCACATAGCTCTATCATTACTTTCGAAACGAATTCACTACCCCTATCCGTAGCTATTGTTTTTGGTATTCCATATCTCAAAACAAAATTCTCTGCCAAAGCTTTTGCTACCTCATTTGCGGATTTATTCTTTAACGGATAAGCCTCTACAAACTTCGTAAGTTCACATTGAAGAGTTAATATGTAAACATTGCCCCTTTCGTCTCTATCTAAGGGTCCCACTATGTCTAAATAAACCTTCTCAAACGATGTTGATGCAGTAGTCGTAATCGTCATGGGTTCCCTAGTATTCCTAGAATACTTTTGCTTACAACATTTATCACATTTACCAACGTACTCCACTACGTCTTTCTCTATAGAAGGCCAATAATAATACTTCTTTATATTATTCACCATCCTACGTATTCCTGCATGACCACTCGTGGGTAAAATATGGAAATCATTCAAAATAACCTTCTTCTCATCTTTCCCTTCTATTCTCCGTAAATCCTTCACTACACACAGTTTAAAATCCCCACAAATCGAACTTCTATTTTCCTTTAAATATTTTGCCATTCTTGTAATAAAATCAATGTTATAATGATTTTTCATAATTATTACTTCTTTAATGCCTTCTTCAATACAAAAACTGACTATGTCTTTCGATAACTCGTCTCGCGAAGTTCCCGATAAAGATTCATAGTTTACATAAATACTCGAGTTTTCTGGCATATACACTAAATTGCGCGACTTTGAAAATATCTTCCTACAACCATTTTTATTATTGTTGTTATTATTATTGTTACGTAACATTTTCTCCCAATCATCTAAACAAATCTCAATGTCATTTCCTTGTTTCTTAAGTACTTCCACGATCCTAGGGTGATCAGTCCCAGATACCACGGAGTCCCTATCACAAACATTTGGCTTTCCCAACTGCTTGTACTGCGCCCTCGTCATCACGGATATCGTCTTTTCCCGTATCAATTTCAAATCCTCACTCGTTATCACTATTCTAGAAAGTGCATCCGCTAGAACATTCTCTTTGCCCCTAATATATTCAACCTCGAAATCATACTCCTCTAAACACAAACGAAACTTAGTCAACCTACTGGATGGATCTGTCATGTTAAACAAATACAGTAATGGCCGGTGATCCGTCTTTACAACGAACCTCCGTCCGTACAAATACGGTCTAAAATATTTAACTGACCAAACTATTGCCAACAACTCCTTCTCTATTATCGGATAATTTAACTCACTCTTCCCTAACGACCTACTAGCATATGCGATGGGTTTTCCGTTCCCATTACACAACACACTCCCTATAGCATATCCAGAACTATCGGTTTGCAATATAAAAGTATTGCTATCAGAAAAATCAGGATAATCCAACACCGGTGGATTCATTAACGCTTCCTTAAGCAACAAAAACGACTTCTCGCACTCATCGGACCAACTAAATACAACACCTCTCTTACACAGCCTATTCATAGGTACCACTATATCAGCAAACTGTGGTATGAATTTCCTATAATAATTCGCAAACGCTACAAACCGCTTCACCTCATCAACCGTCGATGGACGCGGATAACCTCTAATAACTTCTACCTTCTCCGGATCTGGTGAAATACCTTCCGCCGATATTACATGCCCCAAATAAAGCACTTGCTTCTTCAAAAATTCACATTTAGACGGATTCAACTTTAGATTTACTTCCCTCAAGCGTGAAAATACTGACATTAGGTTTCGATTATGTTCATCTAAATTCCGTCCAAAAATAATGAGATCATCCAAATAAATCAGACACCCATCGTAACTCAATCCAGACATGGCCACAGTCATTAATCTACTAAACGAACTCGGACTTATCTTCAACCCCATCGGCAACCTACACATTTGATACTGCCCCTTGCCTGTTGTGAATGCAGTGTACTTTCTACTACTCTCCTCCAAAGCGCACTGATAATAAGATTGTGACAAATCACAGTGACTAAAGTAAACTGCGCCTGACATCGAATCCAAAATCTCAGTTATATTCGGCAATGGAAACTTATCATCCTGTATCTTTTCATTCAACTGCCTATAATCTATAACCACACGCCATTTCTTCTCTCCACTACGATCCGCCTTTTTGGGGACCACCAAAACAGGACTAGACCACTCACTAACCGCCTCCTCAATGATATTACTCTCCAGCATCTCCTGCACTTGCCTATCAACCTCCTTCTTCTGTGCATAAGGTATCCTATACTGCCTCTTGTACACCGGAGTAGCATTCTCTTTCAAGCGTATAGACTGCTCATACACGTTAGTGACAGCTAATTTATCACCCGGGAGATGAAAAACATCCGAAAACTTTGCACACACTTGCTCAATCGACAACCGCTCCTCGGCGTTCAAATAGTCGAGTTTAAGTAAAGAAAGTACCCCTTTTACACGCCCAACGTCCGTCCCTGGCTTCACGAAATTACAACAATCAAAATCACTCAACGGACAAACTTCCACACCGGACATACTACACACAACTTCCTCGGAGTTCGTATTTAAAATCCTAACGGGTACCATCCCGTTTCTAGGCCTTACTATCACATTAGCCAAGAAAACGCCTTCCCGCAATTCCTGCCTTACTACCACACAATCTTCCGCTCTGTTAACGGGGTAATACCTAACCACCTCACAACGTGCCGGAATAGTCAACAAGTAATCATAGGACTTAAGTGGCATCGAAACCACCCGCCGTTCACGATCCCTAAGAGAGAACCTATCCGCCGAAAAATCTACAATACC
This sequence comes from Lycophotia porphyrea, assembly GCA_950005105.1. Taxonomy (NCBI): domain Eukaryota; kingdom Metazoa; phylum Arthropoda; class Insecta; order Lepidoptera; family Noctuidae; genus Lycophotia; species Lycophotia porphyrea. Next base: position 92,865 of record OX465406.1, read on the forward strand.
ACCATACTTCTGCAAGAAATCCTGACCCAATATACCAACCGACTTACATGGCAAATCATCAAATATATAAAACTTATGCGCGAAAGAACATCGTCCATATTCCAACGTTAAATATACATAACCTATAGCCCTCAAACTACCTCCTACACCATTAATCACTAATTCTTCCTTAACTACCTTACAGCACAAAGCATTGTTCAACAAGAACCCACTCTTTACAGCCGATATCGACGCGCCCGTATCCACTAACCATTCCGCATCTACATTATTCACTAGAAAATTAACCCAATTAATACTATCGCAAGCTAAAATACGCTTAGCCTCGAAAAAACTGCAACTGGTGGTCAGCTGCTTCATTACGTCGTGACATTGACGTTCCGCCTGAGTCAGCATCACTACGCGCATGCTCGAAATACGCTACACGCCTCCGACCTTGTTGAGTCGAATGACCACGATGAGCATTATTGCTACGACCCCGCATTCCACGATTATGCCATACGGTGGCATTTTTGCGCGTACGCTCAACAGCTGTTTTATGTTGCGCGTATCCACTTCCTACTGTAGACCGCCTATAACCATTTCCGCGACCTCTATTATCAAAACCACCCCTTGCGGGCCAACGCTGATACGCCATAACCTGTGCCGACGATGCACAACCTTCGTCTTCTGCTACCCTGACCGCATCCTTCAAACAAGTCAAATTCCGCGCCGTAATGATCGTACCCAAACGCTGATTGCGAAGCCGGTCAGCAAACTTCCTGATCGCGTACTTTTCGTTCAATGGCCGCAAAATCTCATATGCTTCCAAACTTTCCCCGGCTTGAGAAATAGTCAAATTAACCATTAACTTCTCTATCTCAGCCCCAAAATCCGCGACCGACCTATCATTCTGCCTAGCGCGAGCAAGTTTCGCTTGCACAGCTACGTCTGACTCTACTGTTAACAAATGCTTCTTCATATCAGCTAACAGACAATCTACCGTTGCGTAACTAGAGGACAACCGAATCCTAGCACCCTGGGTAAGTCGCGTAGTCAAAACAAATTTAATTAAAAGTGCATTATCTGCTTCCACTAACATAGAACTATATAATCCTATGGCATCAATTAAGTCTTGCGTAACTTGTTCATCACCACTCATCTTTGGGAGTAGGCCAACTGCCGTTCTCAAAGAAAACTTTTCCGCCGCCATGTTTTGTTCCGTTTCGGTTTCGCTCTCAAACTTAATAGTGTCGACGTATAATGCTTCTATCTTACATACCAACTGAGCCAATTCTTCTGAGAACTTACTAGATTCTGAAACTATACACTTAAATTTACGATAAAGCGCTTTCACCTCACTAATCTTACTATCAAAATTTCTGCCTCTCCGCCTACTAGGGCCTAACTTGACAATAGATTCCCTTAATAACTTAAGTTGTACAAATAGCGACGTTAACTCCACTTCCATTTAAATTAATGTCTCTAAATTTAACGATGAACACAAGCACCGAAACACACTTATTCACTCCCACTTAAGAAACACTTACTTCGTTCCTCCGACGGCTCCTGGTCAAACCATCTGTACAGCCTTCTGGACTTCCCGCTGTCTCATCTTTTCTTCAATCCAGTTGTGGTGACATCTCCGATACATGCGAACCGCCAACCCTATGATGACAACTGCCATACACACAGCCACAAACAGCAACACGGTCTTGATAGCCGCCAGCTGCTCCTGAGTAGCCGTTGCGGTATTTGCACCACTCGTAGACGCCTGAGCGATAATCACCTCTTCCTTGGACGTCGTGCTCCCCATGGCCTGCGACGTGACGCGACTGACGTGATACTCAATGAAGACAATCAAACCGCCAACCACGAACCGTGACTAGCTCCTGGTCGGGCAACTATAACGCCGTCCAGCCGACTGGCAGGGTCGCCATGCGATGCGAGGGGATGGAGGGGTCAAAGTAAACTACATGCTAGTTACTACTCCAAGAGTCGATTACTCTTCCACCTTTAATTAGCAACATTATATACATAGTTACGACGTGATGTTATGTCGATAATCTACAATCACGTATTCACATACTATCTACCTTAGCATATTATACTACGTGCTGTACGTGACGTGCTGACATCACACCACACCGGGAAGCGGGAGGCCAGTCCCCCGCGGCACTCCCCTGCTGTGCCCTCCTGGCTGCTCAGAGGGCACGCAGGGGAACGCACACCGCACATCGCATGAGTCATCACACGACGTGCGGTGCGCCCCTCCCCAGAAAGCGCCTGGTGGTTTTTTGTTGCGTCTATTTCTTATGGAATTAGACCAAGAACAGGGCGGCAACCACGTGAAGGTAACACACCAGACTTGCCTTGAGGATCTACACGACCGTAGCGCTCCCCCTCAAGACCCCGCCACCCTACCGCCTCTGAGGGAGGCAGTAAGGTAGACCTGCATCTATGCTACCAAGCAAAGCATGTGCCAAGCTTGTCGTTGTGCAACCGCGAAAGCATAAATACAGATCCGCCCCAGCCCCAACCTAACATTATTTTTATTTTATTTTATTTTTTTTGACGCTGGGAAAAAATGCATTACGCATACCTTCCCGTCGGGGGATGGGAGGGGTATGTGGGACTCCCCGGGCGGCCAAACACCACGGTATATCCACTAAAACGACCCAGCGCATTCCCGCTTCGTCATAGTGGAGGGGGACTGGGAAACCGGCACAGCCTTTACTTCCAGTCCCCCGCCGACGAACACACAAGGCGGACCCCCCTCTTGTCCTCACGGCACGGACGTGGAGAGGGGGGTTCGGGAATGACCGACGGAGGTGACGGGTGCAATGCGGGCGGAGGCACCCCCGCGCCTGTCGCCCGCCCGTCACCGTGAGGAGGGAGGGCAAACGCCCCTTCCCCCCCCCCCGCCCGCAGAGCAGCGCAGCGAGAGTAAACTCCCGCTGGCGCTCCGCCTCCTCCTTCCGCGAAATCGCAGAAGGAGGCAACCGCTGACCAGGCCTCTCGCCCCCCAGCACGGTGTTCACGCACGCACGCCGGGAAGCGTGAGGCCCAGTCGCCCGCAAGGTGACGGGTGCAATGCGGGCGGAGGCACCTCCGTGCCTGTCGCCCGCCCGTCACCGTGAGGAGGGAGGGCAAATGCCCCTTCCCCCCCTCTCCGCTAGCGGAGCGGCGCAACGAGAGGGACCTCCCGCGCGCGCTCCGCTGACCAGGCCTCCTCTCCACACTCCCCAGCATGGCCTCCTCGCAGGCTCCGGCAGGTTCTCCTCGCTAGAGGACAAACCCGCTGAAGCCGCGTCAGACCCACAGGCACGCGGGCGCTTCCTCCAAAACTTTGAGGGAGCGACCGCAACTGCTTGCGGTGTGTTCTCAACATGCGACACCGCACTCACCGTCCGCAGAACCACACGTGGTTCCACTGGAGCCACTGCTCCCGTCCTAAGTGACGCAGCGCCGGAGTCCGACACTGTGTCCGCACTACTCTCAACCAGTTTGCGGTCGGGTGTTTTGTAAGAAATCAGGTCTTCGAAAGACCGTGATCTCGTTGAGCCTCCTCGGCTTTCGTTGCCATTGGCAAGTGGATGACGGTGGTTGCCCTCCCCAGAATACGAGGGGCTTGACGATCCCGAAGGGATCGTGGCGGATTCTCCAGCTGCGGAGCAGCTGGTACCGCCCTGGGGTATTTTTTTTCCAGTCGAACCTAACCTAACCTAACCTAACCCGTTGATATCTTCGCTTCCAGACGCGCGATTTTGACGCTGTTTTCAGCTCAAATTGACATAACTAGGCGTCCGCCTACGTATTGACCACCCCGCACTCACCTGCACCCCTGGATAAAAAATTTACGACCTACCCCTAGTTTTTTAATACATTTTTCAAGTAAATCGTCAAAATTAATTGTTTTTCCAAATTTTCTTTGCATTCTTACATCAAATTATAGTTTCAATAGTACTCACCCTTCATCCCTGTGTCCCGGTCCGCGTTCCGTGAGCCGGCGCCCCGGTTGGAGGCTGATAACCTAATTTTTTTGGTTCAAAAACTGGTTTTTTGACAATAACTCCAGAATTTTCTTCGGCACCTACCACGTTTTATTTCGCAGATCGCTAGCCCGCGCGGAGACGCGTCTCTGGACGTATCGCACGTGCGTCTAGCTCAAATAAAATTTTGTGTGAAGAGTAGGTATCCACTAAAATAGGGTTTTCCGAAATTCTACCCCTAAGAGGGTAAAATTGGGGGGTTGAATTTTCAGTGAAACGTTGTGTTCTCTTGGTCATTTGACTCAAAAATTGGTGTACACACTCTTCAATTATAATTATGAGACACGTATAACACAGTTTTGGCGCGCATGTTGCGAAGGGCGTGCGGGACGTGATTTTTTTTAAATTAACGTTGAAAAAAATTTATATGGGGGGCTCTAAATGATAAACTGAACACGTGGTAACCATTTTCGCGTCGGTGTCAAATGTCAAATTATTATAAATGCGAAAGTGTGGATTGTTAATCAATCACGCCCGAATGGCTCAAAAGATCGGGATAAAAATTGGCACAGAGATAGATTATAGAATGGTATAGCACATAGATTACTTATTATCCCAGAAGTAAGATCCCGAGAGCAATTCCCGAACTCCACGCGGGAGCAGCCGCGGGCAAAAGCTAGTTTTTGAATAAATTTATTATTATATTATTATTATACTGTGGACGCTATAATGTGGGTAAGAGTCCTGGTGGGGGAAGCGGTGTCCCGAGGCGTGGTGATGTTGGCGGTGTCCTTGGACATTTCCAACGCTTTCAACACCCTGCCCTGGAGCTGTATTCGGGAGGCGCTCTGCTACCACAGGGTGTCTCCGTACCTCCGCCGCATCGTTGGGGCTTGTTTGGCTCAAAGGTGTGAACCTACAGGGGACGCGATGCGGTCGGCATCGGAAGAAGACGGAAGCGTCCGCCTCCTCACGCCACCGGTACAGTGACGCGAGGACTCTCGCCTTTAGATGCCAAGGTGGTGACTCGGCCAGTGCACAAGCTGCCTCGTAGGAGATTGTGTGATTGTCCTCTCTGAGCTGGACTCGACACCCGGATCCAGGCTTGGACGATAGTGACTTCCTCGAGAGCCTCCCTGTCGATGCGTTTCAGCGCCCAACGCGGGCCGTCGCTCCGGGGGGACGATTGGCTACGACCTTCAGCGGTCTGGAGAGAGACGTCGAAACGGATGTATCGGTGATCCGATAGCGTCTCCACCTCCACGTGCCAATCTCGAACGCGGTGTACGACAGCGGAACTAGCAAACGAGACGTCCACAATGGACCCGCCCCGCTGTCGCACACACGTGTAGACCGAACCCCGATTTAAGACGGCCAGGCCCGTCGTGTACTGCTCAGCGACCACTGCCTCAATTATCGACCACTCCGCCATGCTCAGGACCAAGAGATTCTAAGCTCTGGTGCGGTGGTTGATATTTACCTGGAGGAAACGGAAGTGTGCCATCACTGGCACTCCATTTCCTCAGCGTTTTGTCCTACCACAGGCCGGAAGTCAGCCAGAGAGGTGCTACGGGCTGCGGCCCCCGCCGGTTTGATCCAACGCTTGCTGCGCTTTCTGGGCGCGCCGCAAGCGTTGCGGCCTATTCTGTACCCCACGAACTTTCCTGCAGCTGCAAAGAGGCTTCAGTTTGGCTCCGCGGAGCACAGGAACGAATGAGAACAAACAAAAAAGTGGTATGGTAGATAGATACATTCGGTGTAGGAATATTGGAGATACCAGATAAACAAAAAATGGAGTTTTCTCTTGTCCAAAAAAAAACTTATTTTAAGCAAATTGCTAACTTACTTTACTAACGCGTACGAAGTCGCGGGTAACAGCTAGTTAAGTGTATAGTATACATATCACTACATTTTATTAGACTTAGTACCTACCTCGTGTCCTCGTGTCATCACTACTGGTGCCCCCATTTTAGGAACCTCACCAATATGAAACTGCCTTCGTTGATATTAGTTTCTTCACTGTCGGCCACAGCTGAAACTTCAGATGAAATGTTGCCATCGTCAACATCGAATATTTTGCTCATTCGTAAGTTAATGAATACCTACAGGGTATTTATTCTTCCAGTGTTTTGATCAGCAGCACTTTATTATAGTCTACGAAGCTGAGACGGCTGAGACTGGCTTAGCCCTCAAAATCTAAGTATTTTTCCTTTTTGAGTCAAGTATAGTTTCAATATGCTTTCCAAAAAAGAAAAAAGAAATTTTTATAAAGAGATTTTGGTGTCATAGGTAGGGCCCCTTTGCTGAGGCCTCTGTCGTTATGATTGGGTCTGAAGTGTGAGTATATTGTTACGTAGTAAGATACCTATAATATGTGCGCGCACTTAGATATGTAAGCAACTTTTCTTCATATTCCTTTTTATTGTAATTAAGAGTTTAGTCTTATCAAAGACACCAAACTGTAAACAGTGTTTCCTTTAATACAAGCCAAGGTTCCAACATCACATGGCGACCTTACCAGGGCTCTGCCAAGGAACTTTGTTTCCTTTTGGTTCAGTTTTTAGGTGCTAGTTACACAAGTAAAAAATTTAAGCTGGTTTCAAATTCGTTCTCAAGATGTGTCAGTCAAAAGTAGAAAAAGAAGACATGTTTCTAACCCAGAATGCTGCGGGCGATAATGCGGCTCAGTTGAAACATTTTGGACCCACATTCAAAGTATGAGCATGGTAACATATATTTTGCTGGCCCAGGTTTTGGTACTTGTACTATTTTTTGGTTGCAAGTTATATAGGGCGCGCCATCGACGCCTAATTCAAGAAGAAATGGGTATGCAGGCAATATCCCGCATCAGGTCGTCTCTACGAGCCAGGCGCAGCGTTGAGGAGACTACTGCGTAAGCAAATAAACTTTTCGTGAGTGTTATACAATACCTTATGAACTTCATTCCATTGGCCTCAACCTCAACCTTTCAAAATGTGAAATTTATGTAGCGGACAGTACCGACAGCCAACAGACTCTATCAAAATTTAACGCCATAGCCCCCGGCATCAAAATTACAGAAAAAAGCTTTCTTCGTCTCCTTGGGTCTCCCATCTTTGAAAATTCTTTTCCCGATTTTATCGAGGAAAATATTCAAAATTTCAATGATGTTTCGGAATGATTGCTCGAAATTAACATACATTCGGCCATCACAATAATTCGTTACTGCTGTTTCAGTCCAAAATTAACGTATTTCCTTCGTGCTTCCCCTTTATGGAAGCACACTCCCCTTTTGGACAAAATGGATGAAATTATCAGACATACTCTAACGTCAATTTTATGTGGCTTTGGACGACCGAGCTTGGGCACAAGCTACTCTTCCTATTCGCATGGGAGGACTCGGCGTCCGCAAAATTTCCAGTATTAGTTTACCGGCTTTTATATCCTCGGTCCACGGCACTAAGAAATTAATCAGGAATATCCTGTCTTCCACACTGATTGATTTTGATGTGCCGTGCATGCCCGAGGCTATCGATGCTTGGAAACTCGCTTGCCCGAATACTGAAGAACCCGACCATCCATTTTCCCAGAGACGGTGGGACGAGCCGCTCTGCAGAGTTGTTCAGAGCAATCTGCTGAACACATCTGCTACTACTGCTGAGCGTGCACGCCTGCGGGCTGTGGGTGAGTGGGAGCCGGGTCTTTGGCTTCACGCACTACCGTCATCGAGCATAGGCACATTGTTCGACGACACAACCTTCCGCCTCGCTGTTTCTTTACGCCTTGGTGCCGCTTGCTGTTCTCCTCATCGCTGTCACTGCGGTGAAGCTGTCAACAACCTCGGTCACCACGGCCTGTCATGCAGCCTTGCAGGCCGTTTTGCACGGCACGCAAATATAAACGACATTATCCGACGAGCTCTTGTCACCGTCGGCGTCCCAGCTGTTTTAGAACCCAATGGCTTGGCACGCGACGATGGCAAGAGACCGGACGGCATGTCTTTGTTTCCTTGGAAGATGGGTAGGCCTTTAGTGTGGGACGCAACATGCGTCGATACTCTTGCGCCATCCCATCTTCCAAGCTCATTGTGCTGTGCTGGTGCTGCCACTGCGGCTGCAGAGAACCTCAAGCGGCGTAAATATAGAAACCTGTGTGGTAACTATATTTTCAAGCCGTTTGGGGTTGAAACTCTAGGGCCGTGGGGTCCGAGTGCTAATAGCCTATTTAAGGAAATTTCGAAACGCCTAGTTGACGCTTCCCGTGACCCAAGGGCTGGCTTTTACTTTGGCCAGAGGCTAAGTGTTTGCATACAACGTGGCAACGCCGCCAGTCTCTTGGGCACATTACCATCTGACAGCGTTGAGGAGGAGTTTTTCGATGCCCTTTTATAGTTTGTTGTTAGTTTATTTATTTTAGTTTAATAGTTTTTAATTATCAATGTATATAGTTAGTTTAACCTAATAAAGTAAACAAGCCAAAAAAAAAAAAACTTGCAAGAAAATGATATCATAGAAGAATGTAGCAGTGCATGGTCAAGCCCAATATTGTTAGTACCTAAAAAAAGTATTAAAGGTCAAAATAAGAAATGGAGACTAGTAGTAGATTATAGGAAACTAAATGAGATCGTGCCTGATGATACATTTCCGTTGCTAAATATCACTGAAATATTGGTCTCTCTTTGAAATATTGGCGCAATTTATTTTAGTCACCTTGACCTTCACCGGTTCTTCAAGGTTATTACCAAGTGACCTTGAATCCACAGAGTCGTAAGTATACGGCATTTACAACTAGTTCAGGACAATATCAAATGAAACGTTTACCGATGGGCCTTAAAATTTGTCCAAGTTCATTCAGTCGTATGATGTCAGTTGCTATGTCGGGCCTAGCATTTGAAAAATGTTTTGTGTATTTAGATGACCTAGTCATTTTTGGACGCAATTTGACTACTCATAATCAAAATTTAATAAGCGTAATGGAAAGACTTAGAAAAGTAAATTTAAAATTAAACGCTCAAAAGTGCGAATTCCTAAAATAAGAACTTTTGTATTTAGGACACGTGGTTTCAGATAAAGGCGTTTCTCCTGATCCAGAAAAAACTAAAACTAAAACCATTTCAATGGACTGATGAGTGTCAAAAGCGTTTGAAATCTTAAAAAAGTTGTTGATGACGCCCCCGATATTGCAATATCCTGATTTTATGAAAGACAATGAATTCGTAATACAAACAGACGCATCAGGAATAGCTATTGGTGTAGTTCTATGCAACAAAGACTTGAGACCCATAGCATACGCAAGTAGGCCATTAAATAAGGCAGAAAGGAATTACCCAACCATCCAAAAGGAATTTTTCGCTATTGTTTGGGCTGTGAAGTACTTTAGACCATATGTTTACGGCAGAAACTTCACATTAATGACTGACCACAAACCCTTAGTGTATCTTTTTGGAATCAAAGATCCATCTAATAGATTACTTAAATTTAGACTTACACTTTTTGACTTTTTTTTTACGTACGTAAAGGGGAAAGAAAATACTGTAGCAAATGCTTTATCAAGAGTTAGTATGACATCGGATGATTTAAATAATATGCATGAACAAGTTGTAAATGAGACTAGAGCATGAGATGAATGATTATAACGTTTTAAAAGGGAATGCAGATCTTAGTAAATCTGAAGACGATTGGCCTGATCTACCAAAAGTCGTAGATATTTATTAAGAAAACCGCGTGACACGATTGAGATGATGTTTATGGATGGCAAAACATTAGATAAATTGAGAATGAGAAATATGATTACTACGGAAATAGAGTGTTTTGCTTTTAGATCATATATAAAACATTTATACATTAATCTTAATTTCAAGGCGTATTTCTCGTGAGTCGAATTTGTGCAGAAATTAAGTTTATTTTGCAAAAAGATAGGTATCCAAGAGGTTTGCATAGTAAAAGATGAACAAAATGTTGAATTTATTAAACATATTTGCAGTGAAATAAAGTCACTAAACAATTGGACTGGACCCCGCATATGTATGTATATTGCGAGGTGTTAAAAGAATAACGGACGATAAAGAGAAAACTCTCATTATGAACGATTTTCATTTACTGCCATCTAGCGGGCATGCTGGTATACGCAGAATGATAAATACTATTAAGAAGCGATATTTTTGGCCTAGTATTGAAAAAATGTTCAAGAATTTGTACGTAAATGTACGAAGTGTCAGAAAATGAAACATAGGCGTTACACTAAAGAGCCAATGGAGATAACCAGTACGGAACCTACGGTACGGACCTTTGAAAAAGTATATCTAGATGTAGTAGGACCCCTAGACAAGTCCATAGATGATTATTCTTATATTTTAACTATCCAATGTGAATTGACCAAATTTGTACAGGCAATTCCTCTTGCAAATAAAGAAACTACGTCCATTGCTGATGCATTCGTGCGTAATTTTATTCTGGTATTTGGTATTCCTAAGGTAATAGCCACTGATCGAGGAACGGAGTTTATTTCGTCTACAATGGAACAGGTATGTAAGATTTTGAATATTAAAAAACTTTGAGCTTTGGAAAATACCCACAAAGTGTTGGGTTCATTTTTAAGAATTCAGTGCGACAATCATCCGGAAACTTGGAGTCAATGGTTACCTTTTTGGTGTTTCAGTTTTAATAATACTATGCATTCGGAAACAAATTACACGCCACATGAATTAGTATTTGGTAAACTTTGTAATATACCTTCTAATTTGTCTGATCATGTAGAACCATTATACAATGTAGACAGTTATCCATTCCAATTAAAATACACATTACAGTTGGCGCAAACTGAAGCTAAAAATAACTTGATAACTAAAAACATAAGAGAAAAGCCAATTATGATATTGCGATGAATCCTGTTAGATATAGATTTATATATACATAGATATAGATTAGTTAGGTAGGAGATTTAATATTAATTAAGATAGAAACCGGACGTAAATTGGATCCTCTGTATAATGGTCCATATTATGTAGTTGTAGAAGACTTAGGATGTATCGTTAAGAAAAAAAAAACAAATAAAGATGTGATTATTGTTTTGTGTGATTATTGTTTTTTTTTATGTATAACATTATCATGTTTATTTGTTTAATTTTAATTTTCCCGTAATAATAGTATTACAGAGTTAAAAAAAAAGGTAATAATGACTTTTTTTATTTTTTTTCTGTTCACCCCCGGGAGGTGAAATGTGAGTATATTGTTACGTAGTAAGATACCTATATGTGCGCGCACTTAGCTATGTAAGCAACTTTTCTTCATATTCCTTTTTATTGTAATTAAGAGTTTAGTCTAATAAAAGACACCAAACTGTAAACAGTGTTTCCTTTAATACAAGCCAAGGTTCCAACATTACAGGTCATTTCTTGTGTCTAGCTTTACCTTACTAGTGTTGTAGGCATAGATTTTTCAAGATAATAATGACTATTCATTACTACCTATTCATTGTTGACCTTGTAGTACTTCCCAGATTCAGCGGTGCCTGATAGTATCAAAAGCCTCGCCGTAATCAATGAATGCTGAATGCAATAGGCTTCTGTTAAACTGCATACTATTACTTTTCCATTATTAATTGTTCTTATGTTAAGGTAAGGTGGTGTGTTGTAATGAATGAAACGGAAACCAACTGGCTCCATTGGTTGTGTAATAGTACATTATGATATAAGTGCGGTAAGTTGAAAATTACAGCCGAGGCGATATTGCTAGCCCGAGCCGCAGGCGAGGGTTATAAGAAAGCAGAGGCTGTAATTATCAAAGCGCACGTATGTCATACGACGTTTTATAACATATTTGCGAGGAAATCAATAAAAGTCAGACTTTCTTAAATGAAATTTTGATACGCTTGTAAGTATCAATCGGTCGATTTTTCGGGCAGATTCATAGAGTAGCCTTTTTCACTGCCTCTAAGACTTCAGGCGGTGTCGAATTAATAAATTCATCATTACTTGACGACATTTTCAAATAAAAACAATACAGCGAAAAGAAAAAGCGCGCGGAATAATTTTTATTTGTTCATAAATTAGCGAGGCGCGCGGATCAGCGCTTTTTTTTAAGGCAAAGGCACAAAAACAGCCAGTATTACTAATATAGTAAATTAATATTTTTGTGTTTTTGTTACAAATAAATGGTTTTAACAACATTAATTATATTAAAGAATTTAAGGTTTATTTATTATATTTTATCTCCCAAAGTTAATTTTATTCATAAAATGTTGACCACTTTTCTGACATAAAAACTCTTTGCTAAGATTTAAAAAAGTACCGTTCGTTTTTACGGAGCATCTTGAAACCGTGCGTTTTACTTTACATTACCGCACAAGTACGTAATGAGATACAATACGATATTCAAATTGGTGAAATAAGAGACCCTTTACGAGCAAATGTGTTATAAAATGTATGTATGTTCCTTTATATTATTTAGTAAGTATGCGCCTTTAGATTCCACGAAAAAGATACAGGTTTGGATGCAGGAAGAAACAGTTGGTAGGTAACTAGGTACAAGGGCAAGCGGGCACTCCTAGGTGCCCTTCTTGTGTTTGCTCTTTAAAGTGGCTATATCCACAAAGTACCACTATTGTAACAGTAAAATTGCAGTTTGGATTAAAATAAAACAATGGATCGTAATGTTTGTCTTTATTACAAGACGAACGAATTGCATGTGAATGCAAGATAGTCTCGTGTGCCTTACCGTGCTTACCTATAAATAATATCTGTAACTTTACAATACTTAACAGTTTCGTTCTAATTCATAAAATCTATGATGTTACCAACTTAATACTAGGTTCCTCCTTCTCTAAGTACGTTGCAGTGTTGAGCGGTGCCGGCGCCGGCGCCAGGCAGCGGCGCGACGCTTTCATATTCATTGCTTTATCAAGTTGGGGCACATAATAATACACTTCGAAGCTACAGCGCTGCGCACACAAAACGATTGATAGTGAACTTTACTAGGTAGGTAGTTTATAGCAAAAAAGAAAACATTTAACTAACTCGAGTTGGCGAAAACCTGAAACCGTGCGGGAAAGAGACGGAGCTATAGAGAACATCTAGCGCCAACCCTTTCCCACTCTGGAATAAGATTAAAACAATACTTCTTTAAGAAGTCATGGTAGGCCACCTGGTTTTTTTTTTATTTAAGCCATTTAATCTTTTTTTCCGTTTTTGAAGTTATACTTCTTTTGGCGCGTTAGGGAAAAATGATGAGAGTAATTTTTTACGATGTGCGCGCACACCGACATCAAAAACCTACATCGTGAAGTTAGTTAGTCAACATACACCCTGAAGTTATTACCTATACAACCTATCCTCCTAGCTCCAGCGTTAGATTAAAAATAATAACCTAGGCTTATCTGAAACCAAGCTAACTTCAGGGTGTATATTGAGATAAGGCGACAGATAAAATTTATAAAAAGAAGTATAACTTCTAACGCGTGTACATAAGAACACACACACTTTTTTTTTTGTGTGATATGTAAAGAAGCTGGCATGTCTTCAGCTCCAAATGCTTGCAGTATTTGATATAATTAGTAGACATTTAAACAAATCAATAAAGTTGAAGTATCGCTTTGTAATTTCAAAATAACAGCTTGAATGCATATGAAAGTCTACACGGTACTGATAACAATCCCATCTTTTTAAATTTTAGTCTGTCTGTCTATCTGTTTGTTCTGGCTAATCTCCGAAACGGCTGGACCGATTTTGATGGAACTCTTACTAGCAGATAGCTGATATTATAAAGAGTAACCAGGCTAGGCTATTTTTATTTTAGAAAAAGAATTAAGGTTCGGGTTGAAATTAATGTGGCGTATAAAACTGTTGAATTGTAGAATGTTAGCTTGCACCGTACAGTGCCATGAAATTAAAACCCTTGAAATTGTTACAAAATCCGATTCAAATAGGAAAGAAGTATTAGATATTTATAATAATTTCAGTCGGACAAAGACCGCGGGCAACAACTATTCCTTAATATGTATAAAATAACCGGTATTTATATTTTTCCTTTAAAATTTCATCATATCATATTTGTGTACCGGTTCATAGAAGGCACCTCTCTCCAAATTTTAACTGTGTGGTGCCAACAGTCTCGGAGTAAAATAGCTGTGACATACGGATGGGCAGACAGACGGATAGGACGAATGTATAAGTGTTTTTTATTTGCCACTTGGCAACGGAACCCTACAAACTAACATTGGTTTTAGAATAAATTCAATAACGCACTTAATAGTCCGGACAAGTTAGCTCAAAAAATAGGGGCAAGCTTACAATAATTCGTATAGAGCTAAAAATTGTTACGAATGTTGAGAACACCATTATAAATGAAATGTGAAAACTCCTCATCGATCCAACGACAACTCTGTCGTTGTCATTATCGATATCGTCACCGACACGATTATCACGGCGATATCGGTGGATTACAATAAAATTAGATTGAGCTTCCACGTTGTGATGACGTCAGTCACGTGGTGCGATTTGCCCCTGCCTGCGCTCGCACACCGTTATTGGTATGTTTAATTTTTGAGTCTTACCTTAAAGTTACTGCTAGCATTTTTCGGGGTGGTATTGCCATCCTGAATGTAGTGTCCTGCTTTTTTATACTCTCCACCAGACGAGATAATATAAACTCGAAAGTGTTTTGGCTCATTCGGAAAAACTTAACAAACAGTTTACTTCGCGCACACAGTTTATCGAAGAGAAGGTAATAAGTTCCCTCTAAATATCGCACTTGTAGAATAGGATTAACCCAAAAGGTTTTTTTGCGATACCTTTTTGCTGTCATAAAAGGTACAGCAAATACAACTTGTTCACTGCTGCCATCATTAACTCCAATACACATTACTCAACGGAAAGTGAGTTAACGCGACTAGGTACTCGAGACTGCTCGGTGGCATAACGTCGAAGCTGTCGGTCAATGTCATCACGACATCGTCCGATAAATTAAACTACCAGTCCGACGATATCGTGTCGTTATCGTTATCGTCTAATGTGAAAACGCCCATTTACAAAAAGAAATATTCATGATGAAAGTTCGCGTAAATAGGTTTTTTGCATTTTTTAGCCAAACGGAAGTTTTATCATAAAAATAGGTCAGATTAAAATTGTAGGTAATGCAATAAAAACTATCTAAACTAATATTATAAAGAGGAAAGATTAGATTTTTTGTTTGTTTGTTACGATTTAAGTCAAAAAATACTGGACCGGTTTCAAAAATTCGTTCACTAATGGAAAGCTACAATAATAGCAAATAACATAAGCTATATTTTATCCTCGTATTCTCACGGGAACGGGAACTATGCGGATGAAACCGCGGGGCGCTACTAGTTATCTATAAAATTGTTTTAACGATTTTTTTATGCGAATTGTTGTAAGCTTGCATTTATAACTTC
Source organism: Lycophotia porphyrea (assembly GCA_950005105.1). NCBI lineage: Eukaryota > Metazoa > Arthropoda > Insecta > Lepidoptera > Noctuidae > Lycophotia > Lycophotia porphyrea. The sequence goes on from OX465406.1 coordinate 108,218, forward strand.
ACCAGGCTATAACATCTCATAGCTAGCTTCCGGAGTTCGTCGGACGCAATATGAATGTATCTGCATCACCTAGCTCATATAATCTAGATAAATGTCGTAAGTCTTGTTGTTGTAGTTCTATCATTGAGCGTGTACTACACAGCAGCAGTACATGTGTAAGACGCGGAGGAGGACACTGGTCAGGGAGGGGGAGGGGGAGCACCGACACCGGCACAATTATAATAATGTCGTATTTACAATTTCTGTACAAGTCGTTCGAGTTCCTATCTATATCTAAAGTACGATCAGACCGTCAGTTAAAAGTCTACGAGGGGTCGTGACACTAGCGTTTTGCTAATCAATATTATATTACATGAGTTATGTACACGAGTGTGTAGCGGTGCGGGGTGCGGGCGCAGTGCGAAGACGCGGCGCATTCACTTGCTCTCCTCCAACAGCACCAGGTCGTCGGCCACCACGTCGGACACGTGCAGGTACACGATCCAGTACATCAGGTTGAAGCACACGAAGCACACCGGGAACACGATACGCGAGTACTTGTCGATGTCCGATGGCGTCATGCCCAGGAACTTGCCGTAGTCCTGCAACACAACACGACACGTCAAAGTCCTGCCCGCTACCGGTGGCCATTCGGGCGGCGGCGCGAGCCGTACCTTCGTGGGCTGCAGTGCGTGCAGCTGCGGTGCGGGCGCGTCCTCGATGGAGCTCTCCAGCGTGCCGCCCTTGGAGTGCGCCTTGGGGTCGCGCACCTTGTAGCGCACCTCCTGCAGGTGGCGGCCGCAGCGGTCCAGCGAGGGGTGGTGGTGGCGCGGCGGCGGCGGCGGCGCGCCCCCGCTGCCCAGCGAGTGGCGCGGCGGCGGGGGCCCGGCGCGACCTAGGCTGCCGCTACTGCCTCCCTTGCTCAGCGAGTGCGCCTCCCAAGGCGCGGGCGGCGCCATCTCCGCCGGCATCTTCTTCTCCGACATTATCTTTTGTATCGCGACGAAGCGCTGCTTCCTCATCTGTATTCTCTTGGACATGTACCCCACCGTCGCGTACTCTGAAACGGTATAGACTCCGTTAGGGGGCGGGACGGCGGCGGGTCGCGGGTATCATAAGCGCCGAAACTCACCGAGCAGACTGGTGAACACCATCACGAAGCAGGTGCCGAGGTAGACGTCGATGGACTTGACGTAGGAGATCTTGGGTAACGCCGCGTTAGTGGAAGACATAAGCGTGGTCATAGTGAGCACAGTGGTGACGCCGAGCTGCACGCGCGCCGGCGTGGCGTTGCGGTTGAGCCAAAACGACACCCACGAGATGATCACGATGAGGCCGGATGGGATGTAGATCTGGATGAGGTAGTAGCCCATCGAGCGCACAAACTGGATCTCGCACGCCAGGCGGGAGTAGTTTCCTGAGGTCGTCGATGGTAGAGTACAGGACTCGATTAGCGCATGGGGTAGTGAGAGTGTTAAACGTTCAGACTAAGCTAAGTCTACTAGAAGAGAATTTATTACACGCAGTCATGCGTTAGTTTATCAAACGTAAGGAAGTAGTTCGCACCTGTTGTGAGAGATATCTCCATGGCGCGTTGGCGATGGCCCAACACCTTGAACTGCGGGAGCGATACTTCGTTAGAGACGCCGACCGAGTTGGGCCCCTCGTTCCATTTGTACCGGATGTCCCTCATGGTGTAGCCGACTGCGGCGCAAAGAGGGGTAAGGCGCGGGCTCGCTCGACGCGGTCGCGTGTCGGACGGAGCGCGCGCGGGCGCGGCGGTCGTGTCGCGCGGCGCGGGGCGGAGGCGCGAGTGCGGGCGCGGCGGGGCGGGGCGCGATACTACTGCGAGCGGTTACCTGTGCTGAGCGTGATGACGGTGGCGCGCTGCCGGTGGCCGAGCACTCGGAACTGCGGTAGCTGCACTTCGCTGCTCATGCCGACACTCGACGCGCCGTCTTTCCAAACGTACAGTATGTCGGTCATCGTGTATCCGACTCCGGGGACATGCCAAACACAAAACGCTATCACTCGCGCCTCGAAGAGACGCGCCGAGCGCGCGGCCCACTGGCGCCGAGACGAGCCGGGCGACGCGGCGACGATGCGCGCCGCTCGAGTCGACCCGGCCGATGATAGAAAAATACGTCGTATCTACCGTGCGCGACTACGTGTATGTGATGGGTGCAGGCGGTGGGCGGTGAGGCGGTGAGGCGGTAAGGCGGTGAGTGCGAGCGACAGACGTAGGGCAAGCGCATGCAGTGGCAGCGGGTGAGGCGTGCGTGCGGCGGGGGTGCGGGCGGAGTGCTGGCGCCGTGCCCCGTCGCGCCGCGTGGACCTGCCCGCGCGGGTGCTGTAGGCGGAGGGCGCGCGCCGTGCGGTGCGCGACACGACGCAAGCCGGGGTGCCGTGCGCGGCGTCGTGTGCGGCACACGGCCGGTCGAGGGTTGCTCCGTGATCACAATACACACACACGAACATCGGTGTACATCGTATAAGTACGTTACTATTTTTCTATCATCTGTGAGACGGTAGCTTCTGACGAATGTTTTAATCTGTCAAAATTTTATAATTCGCATGTAAAAGTTTTTGAATACATTATTCCGATTAATGTGGTCGCCGTCGTCTCACCCTACACGGAGAGTTACAAACAAAGTGGTATTAATAGAACACAAATACTTGCACAAAGTAGTCGTAGTACTTGTGCGTCAAAGCACATCGGATGGTACTCAAACAACTTGCCAACGTGCAGCGTAAGGACGGCAGTAGTAAATAGGTTCAGACGCGCTGAAGTAAGTCGGGCGCTGAACGGGTCAAGGGGGACACTTACAGCTCTCGATCTCGATGTGGCACAGCTGGCGGTCCATGGGGAAGTACTGCAGGTTCATGGGGCAGGAGGCCGTGATGGTGAGCCTGCAACAGACGTGAGCGGGCAATGCGGTGTGGGGAGCGGGGCGGGCCCGCGCCGACCCGCGCACTCACCGTATGCTGCGCGTGATGGAGCCCGAGTGGTGGATGCGGATGAACTCATTGCTGGTGGTGGCTGTGTGGAAGTACGATTGCTTCTCGTTCACGAAGAACGTATCGGGCACCCAAATGTTGCGGATGAACTCGGAGCCTACGGACAGCGTCTCCACGCCAGCACGCTTCTTATACGCGAGCCGTGGGTCCGTCCAAAACTGTCTGAAGTAAAAATCCAACGTGAAGTCCTGAGGGAGAGACATCGCACGTTATAGTATGGGCGGCGCACTGCATTAACACACAGTGGAACAAGTTCGGTGCAACATTCTTTACTGGTAGTTACATAGACTATACTAAGATTGAAACACTGTACAACATCGAATACACAAAACAGAGCGACAAGCTTCAGTTAATTTACTAAGAGTGAAAAGTGCACGCAGAGTGTTTTTAGACGTCAGACGTCAGACGTCGGATTGTGAGCACACGGATGCATACACACGCATTCCGGACTGCAGACCGCGTGCAGCACCTGGCGGAGTGACATCGAGTGTCCTCGTAACTCCTCACCAACCCATTTACAGTCAAACCTGGATAAGTGAGAGCTCAAGGGACCGCGATCTGTTTTTCTCTTATAGAGGTTTCTCACTAACCCGAGATTTCTAGCTTACAGAGTTACAGGAGGAATCGGTCTCACTTATAGAGGTCTATAAACATACTGTAAATATGTATGATAATAGAAACAAAATACATACATGTATGTATGGGTAATATATATTAATTGAAATTATAGTTGAACATAAAATAATGTTTAATCTATATAATCTTATAACAACATTTACTTGAAAAAATCTGTTAATTTCTTTTGCGATTCTGTTTTTATATTTTGTGTATGTTTTTCAAGATCGTAAATTTTATCAAATATGGTTTGATCAACCGCCGCATATTCATAAATAATTTTTATTCAACATTTAAAGACAACGCATTGAGTTTTCGTTTAGACATTATGAAGAAGTACAGGACCTTTCTTCTTGACAAACAAGTCGGTAGGCACATTTGGCTTTCTGAATAGAATAGGAGTTCCACTAACAATAATAAAATAATAATGACTCACTCGGTCATTCGAATACAACGTAAGTTCCTAAAACTATAGAAAACAATAATCGACGCACATTTGGTCGTTTGATTAAAAAAAAAGGTCCCTTGAAATTTAAGAATGAGTCATAAAATAGCAAAGTAAACTGTCGCTTATAGAAGTATAGGCAATTATCAATCTCACTTAAAGAAGTTCACGCATGAAAAATGACTGTCACTTATACAGGTTTTATGTTTCTCACTTATAGAGGCTTTAGAAGGGCAAATTGACGGGACCTGGCAAATACTCTCACTAATAGAGTTTTCTCGCTTATCCAGTTCTCACTTACTCAGGTTTGACTGTATATTATTGCAGAGCTTAATGCCGAAGTAAAATGATCACGTGATTAGTCACTGACTTGGGCTCATTTTTCATAAAATGTAAACGAATTTATGATAATTTAGTAAGTATGTATTATAATAATGTATATAACAGCGCTGAACTAGTTAAGTTCCAAGCGGGCAAGTCACGAAACTCACGGAAGAGTGATTAAAGTTGGCAGCACGCGGCGCCAACACGCGCCTCTCTCCTACTCACTGCGCTACACACGGCCTAGCGCCTCAGAACGACCACATGTAATGTAATTAATACAAGGGTGTATTCGGTAGAGTGGAGTGTGGTGTTGTGTGGCGAATATAAAGGTGCTGTTAGAGTGCGCGCGTCGTCTCGTAGGCGCGTGGAGCGCCGTGCGCGTGACCACGGCAATGCGCTGTCCGTAGCGGTTCAATGTACACACATGTCGCTTATGTTACACAAATTACGTTCTACGATTATAGACTAGTCAACAAGTTCAAAAACATGTTAATTCTTGAGGTCGGTCCTAAAATTATGAGTGATGGCTCATTCGATTCGGAATGACGTCTAGAAAAAAGAATCGAAAATAAATATTCACCACTTAAAAATTGCAATTGTTATCTATATACAAACAAACATATACACACACACACATACATAAAGAAAATATATATGTATATATATAATGTCTGTTCTTCTTTTTTTTTTGATAACGATAGTAATTATATTTTCATAAGTTAATCAATATTTACATTATATACAGACTACAAATAAAACAAAAGATATATATATATATATATATCTTCTTTCAAGTGTCTGAATGATACCATAATTTATTCAAATTTTTAAATTAATATATTACAAGTGGTACACTGTCTTTTACGGCTGGGTGGAGCCTTTGTTTGCGTTGAAATTAAACTTATAAATAATAGATATAGAGCATTTTTTTATTGGAAATTTCCTCCTCTTTTTTCAAAATTCCTTAAATATTAATACTTTTAGAGTTATTAACGAAAAACTAAATGCCATCTTTTTTCATCTTTATTTGTTATTAACAATTGCAATTTTTAAGAGGTGATTATTAATTTTCGATAAATGTTTTGTACGTCATTCCGAATCGAATGACTCATATTTTTAGGAGCGAGATCAAGAATTAACATGTTTTTGACCTCGTTGACTATCCTATTAGATGAGTTAAGACAGAGAAAGAGGGATTAGTACAAGTTTATAATTGTAAGTAATCATCGGTGCTAATGCTCAAACTGTAGACACCTAGAAGTACAGCAACGCGCGCGGCCGGGCGGCCGCCACCTCGGCAAGCTCCACCGTAAACCCAGAGGTACTCATTACTGAATAGGGAACATGAACACATTTAATCGTACTTCCAGCTGCGTTTCACTTTTATAATTGCTTTGTAAACGATCATGGACAGATGTTAGAGTTAGGTGCAGTAAGATGCTTTCATCTGCGAGCGTCGGAGTGCACACCTTCTATTGATCGCGGAAAGGCAAAAATAAACTATTCCGTAAGTCGGAAGCGGACCGCGCTCCGCCTGCGACTCGCGGGCTCTCACCAAGACCCTCGGACTTCTCAATGTGATTACAAAGACTTCAATGAGCGACGGGGTGTGGACGCGAGATTACCCAGTGTTACTTATTTAATTTAGCTCTTTATGACGCAGTGATAGCAACAAATTGTACTTCAATTTTAGCATGATTATTTTTGTTACGCGTTTTTCATGTAGGGTAAAATCCAAAAATGCCTTTTTCTAAATTCCCGCCATATAACGTTCCGTTCTCATTTTCTAAACTGGGTGGTGATCGTTTCGTCCACCTTACGTCGTCGGTGGTAACACTTTGGCGTCGAGCTGGTTTAATGTAGCCCGGTGTTGCCACCACCGACGCGCAACGCGCGGTCAACTGTACGCTCGCTGGAAGCAACGCGGTGGAGTCGCATGGAAGGGGCAGCCGGGGCCGGCGCTCGGTGCGTCTGTATCAGTTCACAACAGTAATGCCACAGTCAACACGAGCGTTACCAGTCATCGACAAGATCACTAGGAAACAACACGAAAGCGAACAGATCCATTAACGCGACATGCTCGCAGCCTCGCGTCTGGGGCTGCTGAGGGTGCGGCGCGAGAGGTGCGAGTACTGGGGCGAGTACCATGAGCACTTCCGACACGGAGCTGATAGAGAGCACATACATGGTGACGCCCACCTCCACCGGCGGACCTGCAAGCAAGCCCACATGTAGTACTAGTTCGATACGGCGGCGCGGCGCGGCTTGGCCGGCGCCGGCGGTGGCGCTCGACGCGTCCATGCGGTGCGGTGCCACGTGCCACGTGCCCCATGCCCACATGCCCACGTGACCTCTTACTACTTAGAATAGTACTGCTAGCTAGGTACCATTTGCACTTCCGACAGAGAGCTGATGGACAGCACGTACATGGTAACCCCCACTTCCACTGGTGGTCCTGGAAACGACATCACATTCATAACACGACAACGTATCGCATCCATCATATGGAAGCAAGCTACGCTAATCGATAGGTGCCAGCGGTTCCTGCACAGTAGCACTTCAAACGGAACCAGTGGTGCACCGCACGCCATACTTCAGCTGGTCCTGCACAATAATAAGTGCACTATGAACCTTTGGCTTAAACTTAAACACCCATTGAACAAAATGAAACAACCCGAACGCGTCTGGTTCTTGAAGCTCATCCACAAGGACTCGAACTTAATGTCGTGGCTCGTGGCACCTGCAAGTATGGCCATAAAGCGTTGAGGCAAAACAAAATGTCAATCAGACTGGTCGAACAGCGCGTGAGAAGGTAACTGCACGTCATCAGAATGCGCGTTGGCCCAAATGTTAGTTGATGCAACCAGAATGCTAAACAAATCATCTAGAATGTTAGAGCAGAGCTATGCCGTAATGACTGCAGCCGCTACTCACAGCCGATGGTAAATAAGGTGTTGGTGCCTCCGTGCGTACTATTCTGTGATGCCCTCATGTTGACTTACTGAGTTGTTTTTTTGCCACGTGTTAGTATTTCGCCTCGCCATAAACGCAGTTAGTTCAATGTGAGCGGATGAGCTCACAATAATTCATTAATATTTCTCCTCAAAATGGTAATGTTCATGTTCCATCGCACCTTGTGTTTCGTCAGTCATTTTGTCTGCATCAACTAATGTAACTAACTACACACCGCGATTACCACAACGCGTTAAGGTCAAATGTTAAGTACCGTTATAGCCAAAACGCGTTGTGGCCAGTATAGCCAGAAACCACTGCACGAATTTCGGGTTGCCAATGAGATTAAGAGCCAAAACGCGTTGTGGTTAATGTATTCGTTCAAACAGGGTTTTCTATCCTTGCTCTGTATGTTATGCATAACTTAAATTATTTATAGTAGTCATAAAGCTAGGTCTACTTTACATTTAATATTGATAAGCTTTAGGTATCCCAGAGGTCCATCAAACTCAAAGTAAGATAAAGCTGTCATATCGACCACCCACAATACCGTGGTGCATAAGGTGGATAAGGAGCTACCTTGAGCAGGTTGCTGCGTATGTATCCAGATATTGATAGCTCAAGTGAATAGAATCGTTGGTATTATAGTTAGATAAAGTAAAAATATTTTCACCGTATTGACGCAGGCAGCAATACAATTATTTGTAAATGAAGACGGCTTATTACTGGCCATTACATATTTTTCGTAATAATGTATTCGTCATTCATAAATAATGGCTTAATAAACAAAAATTAATAATATTACGAATAAGTACCAAGTTTGATTCTTGATCAATATTCCTATGTATTGCTCTACTGCGCGCCACGGTCAACGTTGGCGTCGGGAAAGGATCAGGACGATCCGCCGAAGCGAAGAGGACTTTGGACAATGCGGGGTTCTTAACGAAAGTGAAGATAACTATTGCCACTAACCTCCATAGTTTGGTCTCACTCTCTTGTCATAACTTATGCTGAAGGAGTCCAAAATAGAGGATATATTGACGTCCCCGAACATGCTCCCGCCGCCGCCGCCGCCGCTGCCACAGGAGGAAAGGACACATGTCAGAGATGCGTAGAGATGCAGCGCGGGCTAGGGGTAGTGGTACTCACGCGACTCGGTCGGCGTGCGGCAACAGTGCAGCGGCGAGCGCGATCAGCAGCGGCGCGCGGCGGGCGCGCGGCCGGAGCGCGCTCATAGCGCGTGGAGTGCGGGCGGGGTCGCGCGGCGCACTGCCGAGTGCCGAGCGCGGCGGCCGCCCGGCCAGCTCGCTCCGCCCGCTATCGATCCGCGCCGCCGCCGCGCGCCGTCCGGCGCGCTGCCAGTGGCACCCTAACGTCACGTCATCTCTCGCAGTACGGCCTCGTCACTCTCATATCTTCTTAAAAAAAGGGTGTAAACAGACTCTTAACGAAGCCGAAAGGCACTTGCTTTCCCCGTCATTGCGATCATTTTTTTATTCTAGACCATACCTGGGAGCCTTCTAGTTACGGAGATATTAGGGGTCAAAGTTCCAACATTTTTACAAGTTTTTTTTTAAATACATGTATTTAATGTAAGATTTTTACTTTAAACACCTCCAGGAACACCTTACTATTCAATCCATCCATCAGCACAATGTTTTGATTGAGTAACATTGAGTCCTACTGTAAAACGTGATTTTTCAGCCCAAAAAAAAAAGTCGTTTCCCAGCACTAATTTTTGCGTAAATTGACTTAGTTTGATGTACATAATGCTTGGTTGACGGCTTCGTGAAGAGTCTGTTTACAGCCTGCTTTTCACTTTCTATTGCATTTTAAGACAAGTATAACAGATTCTTGTACGGCACCCATAGTACATTAGTACATTAGAGGAGTGAGGGTCGTTATCTTTCATCTCCAGGTAAAATAATCTCATCTGTATCTTCCTGTAAATATTATGATATTCAGATTACGATTCACGAAGAACTCATCCGGACATAGAATGGGAGCTGTCCGATTAGGCGTTTGATAGTCTCACCCGCACATTCGGTCATCCAAAAATTGATTTGTTTGCTAGTCGCATAAATAACAAATGTGCCACATACATATCCTGGCACCGAGACCTAGACGCATTCGCGATACACTCGTTTACAGTTTCATGGGCAAATTATGATTTCTATGCATACCTTTTTAAATATCCTGTCTGGTATAGCAACTCTTTAATTAAAATTATTAAAGAAAAAAGCAAGACGCACTCGCGATGGAAACGGTATGGTAACTTTTTAGATTATGTCGAATTCGCATTATTACGAGATAGAGAACGACAACTCCATGAGATTTGCTATAATAAACACTTGCAGGAAATGAAACGCAATTTGAAAAAGTATCCAAAAAAGTTTTGGACCTACATAAAAAACGTGCGTGGAAGCTCCAATTATCCAAAAATGCTATCTCACAATAACATCAATTATTCTGAGGGTCGGGAAATTTGTGAGGCTTTCAATGACTTCTTCCATGACATTTGGTGAACCCACGGCCTATAACCTGGCTAATTCATTGACAACGGACGAAGAAAATCATTGTCCTGACATAATTTCCAACTTGCAATTCACTTCGTCAACCGTGGAGAGGTCGTTGAGTGCCTTAGGCGTGGATAAGGTCCCTGGATGTAACGGTATACCTCCAGTATTTTTGAAGAATTGTGCAAAATTTTTGGCACCTCCAATTAGTGCTATTTTTACCTTCCCAAATTAATGGAAAAAAGCTCTCATTGTTCCAATTCATAAAAACAGATTCGCGGACAATGATAGGAAATTACAGGGGTATTTCTATACTCAACACAATTGGTAAAGTATTTGAAAAACTGGTATATAACGCTATCTATGCATATATTCTCAGAGGAATCTCTTGCAAGCAACATGGTTTTTTAAAGAAACGCTCGACTGTCTCTAATTTAGCCAGTTTCTCTAACTTCGTTCTTGAGAATACAGATAACGGATCTTAATAACTTAAATAATTATTACGCAAAAAACAAGATCACTGTAAACGTTGCAAAGTGTGTATGTATCAGTTACACACGTAGGAGGAACCCGATTATTTACTACATCATCATCATCAGCCTATAATGTTCCCACTGCTGGGACACAGGCCTCCACTCTAGGGTTTGGGCTATAATCCACCACGCGGGCCCAGTGCTGAGTGCTAGATGTCACATGTCTTCGATCTTTTTTTTTGGTTCTAGGACATGCCGGTTTCCTCACGATGTTTTCCTTCACCGTTTTTGAGAGCAGTGGTGATGAAATAAATTACACAAAGTAATGCGCCTGCCTGGGTTCGAATCCACGACTTACTGTTCGTAAGTCGGGGTCGCTACCACCGGGCCACTGCACCGCTGCTCTCACGTATAAATAACAAGGTACACGTATAATAATAAGGTCCAGATGGTTAGGGATTTAGGAGTTATGTTTGATAGTAAATTAATGTTCTCAGATCATATAGACCTTATTAGCACAAAAGCTTATAAGAACCTAGGATTTGTTCTTAGGTCATGTAAGCTATTTAAAAATATTGGAGCTCTTAAATCTGTCTATTTTGCTTATGTGCGCAGCATTTTAGAATAATTATACGTGCCAAATCTGGTCCTCCCAATACATAATTTATAAGCACCAAATTGAAAGGATTAAAAAAAAAAATTATTAACCAACTAAATTATCGCCTCCGTAAACCTCCGATGTCTTACGAAGATAGCTGTCGAACCTATGATCTGCTATGAAAGGCGTAAAGTGATGGGCATGTGTTTGCTCTATGACATACTCAAGACGCCTTGATTGCCCTGAGTTGGTCACACATATATCTTTTAACACTCCTCTACGGCGCACTCATTACACGCCAATGTTGCGCGTTCCTAGTAGTCCAAGATCCCTGAGCTTTATGAAATAACTTATTTTCACAAAACCTTAAGTTCTGAGTAGTGTCTCGTAATGAAACCTTAGGTTCTGAGTAGTGTCTCGTAATGAAACCTTAAGTTCTGAGTAGTGTCTCGTAATGAAACCTTAGGTTCTGAGTATTTTTAATACCTGCGTGTTTGTGGAGTTTCGCTCTGTGACACCTGGGCAGGTACCAGGTGAGAAAGGTAACTAAAATTAAGAGTTACTTTACTTATTTTTGCATGGCTGATTTTTATATATATGTTGAAGAATATTACTCTGAAGTAATATCAAAAGTATCAGACGCTTTCCATGGGCCGGATCTTTTGTCAGACGCTTTAAAGCTGTACAAAAAATAAATGAACTTTACTTATTTTTACATCTCTGATCTTTGAATATGTTATTAAAACAACTATTACAAAGTTATATTTAATCAGTCAGGCTAATTGTAATGACCAAACATCCCCTAAACACAAAAATTAATCAAGCATTAGTATGAGCGCGAGAGCCTTATGAATGCGTTTCAGAGTAAAGTATTTAAATATTTTAAGAAAACTTACTGCTTTTGATTTTCTAAAAATGATGAAAATTTTTATTAAGGTAATAATTAGTAACTATTGAATTAATTTAATTTATTGCATGTATTTGGGGAAATTATTTTTTTAGGGGCAATTGTGTTTTATTATAAAACTTATTTAAATTATTAATTAAAACGATTTTTAAAACCATATCAGTTGGGACAATTTCAAGAAAACTTAATTTTAGTAGAAAGTATTCAATTAATTAGTGAAGTTTAATGATTGACTCTTAATTATCTTGATCATCGTAATAATAATCATTCGAACTTTCATCATTAAGGAAAACATGATACTGTCCACTCAAGTCATCATCCTCCTTATCATCATCAGCTATATTGTCGTTGCTGGCAGCTTCTTGTGCAAAAATCTGATAAAAAAAAATAATAATATAAAACGACAAATATCTATACATATTATAATAAGACAGTAAAAAAACTGTGCCTGTACATTGAATATATTAAAAAAAAAATTGGGGGGTGTTTAGAAACAGTAATAGAACACGAATCCAAAAAAAAAAATTCTGTCTGTTTGTCTGTTTGTCTGTACACGCTAATCTTCGGAACTACTCGACGGATTTGAATGATTTTTTTTTGTTGTATAGGTATTAAGTCTGGGCAAAACATAGGCTATAATTTATCTTGGAAACTTGAACACCTGATGCAGAACCGCAACAGACCAGCTAAACTATAAGAGATACAAAAATGGTACCATAGCAAAAATTGTTCCACGTAATGAGCATTTTCTGCTAAGAGAATAAATTTGAAGATCTGGAACAGCTGATGTGGAACTCCAAGAGCCCAGCCACACTATAACATATATAGGAATGACGTCTTAGCAAGAGTTGTTCAGACTGATAAGCACTCTCTGTTGGCGTATAAAAATTGAAGATGTGGAACACCTGTCGTGGAGCTCCAAGAGCCCAGTAACACTATAATATATATAGGAATGACGTCTTAGCAAAAGTTGTTCAGCCTGATGAGCACTCTCTGTTGACGAATAAAAATTGAAGATCTGGAACACCAGATGTGGAAATTAAAGCTATCACTAATTTCACTGTATTTCTACCAAAGGGTATCGTATTACCCATAACTAACTGGGTTGTGGAGGGCAGATAGAAAGTCGTTCCATGTATAATACTGGTATTCAGCTGCATCCGGATGTACTGGAAGCCGAACCCATATTATAACACAATGTTCTCCACCGCGTCTATCTGTCTGTTCGCGATAAACTCAAAAATTACTGCACTGATTTTCATGTTGTTTTCTTAAATAGATAGAGTGGTTCTCGAGGAATTTTTTAGTATATAATTCGTCAAGTTTTTGTACAGATTGGCTAAAATATAATGATATTTGTTGGAGGTGTTGGCAAAAATAAGCCGTCTGGGGGAGCTTTCAACGAAAACGCTGCCCTTTAAAATATAACAAACTGATGAATGGTAGAATTGTATATCTTATATAGGTCTACAGAAAAATCCACTATGGCTTATGTCTATCTCTTAAGGATAATATACTATATCCATTTTAATACTTTGAAAATGGGCAAACTAGGTTCCCATGAGTTGAGGGAATGGGATCATCATGATTACTTTTGGTCGCGATAACCGATATCCACGCAGGCGAAGCCGCGGGCATCAGCTAGTACCTAATAAATTATAAACCTGAAGTCAAAGTTCAGTACCTGATTCTTTAAGTGATTCACTAACGAATCCTGGTAATTGGTCACCATCAAACTAATGAGAATGATACTGGATCTCTTCTAACGCCCACCCATTGGTTTCAGGAGTAAAAAGGGTTGCTTGTTTTTACTTACTTTACTAGCAATATAATTAACTACCTCGGAGAAATTGTTGAAATAACTCAATTTTGCATGGTAGTAAGTGGCTTGCATCGAATATTTTTATATCTTTTTTTGGATTGAATTCTTCGTTAATATCAGATAAGGTGTAGTTATTTAAAAACAGCTGAAGCCGGGCGGCATCAACGTCCAGTACGTCAGGAACATTATAAATTTCGCATAAAAAAAATATTGTATTTTTTTGAAAATACCTTGTTGTATGTTTTCATTGGTAAACGACTCTGGGCAACATTGATTGGTCAACAATGGGCATCTGATGAAATGGTACCGATTTGTCGAGAATAAACGGATATATATGAATTTCAAACAACGTCATTCATATATCGTTGATGATAAGTAATATCGCTGATGATGATGAGGAGGATGATGACTTGAGTGCACAGTATCATGTTTTCCTTAATGATGAAAATTTGAATGATTTTCTTTATTTATCTATATACATAATACTTCTCATTTTTAAATATTTGAATACGGGGTGTAAACAGACTCTTCACGAAGCCGTCAACCAAGCATTATGTACATCATACTAAGTAACTTTACTCAAAAATTAGTGCTGGGAAAGGACTTTTTTTTTTGGGCTGTAAAATCACGTTTTAAGTAGGACTCAATGTAACGTACTCAAAACATTGTGCTGATGGTTGGATTGAATAGTAAGGGGGTCCTGGAGGTGTTTAAATCTAAACAACATGTATTTAAAAAAAAAAGTTGTGAAAAAGTTGGAACTTTGATCCCCAATATCTCCGTAACTAGAAGGTTCCCAGGTATGGTCTAGAACAAAAAAATGATCGCAATGATGGGGAGAACAAGTGTCTTTCGGCTTCGTTAAGAGTCTGTTTACACCCTTTATAAAACTACATAAAAAAAACATTTAAAAATATAAAAAAATAGTAGCCCACCAGCATTGGGAACAGGGTCCGAGCTACCGGTGGTCAGGGCTGTTAAGAGAGAAACCTCCTGACAATACGCGCCGTGTCCAGAAGTACTGCTTTCTGAATCAAGCCCTTGATCCAGCTGCCAAGCGAGAGCCTCCTTAGATGTTGGTCGAGGCTACTGGCTATTAAGCCAGTAAAATTCGAATGATTATTAAGATGATTAAGAGTCAATCATTTAATTTCACTAATGAATTAAATACTTTCTACTAAAATTAATTTATTTCGCTGGTGCTGAACTCAGTACTATTTAGTGACGACAGAATTAAAAGATTCTTCAAAGGGGTATTTAGACTAAAGCCACCAAGACCTAAATATCCTAACCTATACTAACCTGCGATACCAAACTAGTATTGGATAAATTAATTTTAGTGCATCCTAACGAGGATTTAATCTTTGATAAGCTGACAAATAATACTATTACCTTATTGACTCTTTCGCACACAGAGTTTAAACTTTCTCAAAAGTTAAAGTTAGCAACGATCAAAACTTTTCCCAGAGTATTACAATTAAAATCCCCGATATAAAGCCTTTTAGGCCGGGATTTCCACAATCTATCATTAATTTACCCTTCTTTATCTAAAAAAATGCCATTTGCCCAGCCACTAGCCCACTACACTACTGTGTTACATAGAACGCCCCTCATTGTTAAGAACATCTGACGTTTTATTTATTAGAATTAGGAAACCCCATAAACCAGTAGGAACGAAAACGCTTAGCCGCTTGGTAAGTAAACACTCAGTGACTGTGGGGTCGACACGAGCATGTTCAGTGAACACAGCACGACATGCAGCGCAGCGTCGTCGTGCGCGCACTCACTGTACGTCAGCCTAGATACCATGATCCGTAAAGCCGCAGGCTGGAGTAGGAATTCCACAACATTAGTTAAATTCTTTCAGAGAGTTGTTGTTGATGATGATAGTAGGTACTACCTTAGCAGAATCAATTATTAGTCAACATTCATTATAATTGACCAGTTGAAATTAGACATAGATCAGATTGCCCGCGGCTTCACTCACGTGAGCGCGTTTTCTTTTGATATTATCAGGGAACATTACACGGGAAAGTGAAGTCGTAGTATATTCCTAACATCCTCTACAAAATAGTTTACTAATATACTGACTTACAGGAGAATAATATTGAATTGGCTTACTGTTAATTTAAAAAAACGAAAACCTGTTATTAAGTAGATACATCTTTGTTTGTACAGGCGTACGGAAGTTGAGACGGAGATGTAAGTTAGTGAAGATAGAAAGAGAGAGAGTTACGTTTTTGAATTTGACAGATGATTGTTCGGATTTTTTTAGTTTTACTTCAGTCGTGTGGTCTAAAGCACACTCGTTTTTTTTTCTGGATAACTATTTCCACAATAATCAACATCTTTCAGCTGGAGTATACAATCCGGTAAAAAAAATGATAATGACTATGGTAGCCAGAAAGCACTGGTAGCCTGGTAGCGCCACATGGGCAAAACAACGGTGCGTCAAATTCATGTCAAATTTGACATGGATTTGACGCACCGTTGTGAGCAGCTGTCAAAAGATGACGTTTGTGTGTCAAACAATTACAAAATAAAAACAGTGTGCGGGCGGTGGCGGAACTGTGTGTCGTTAGTGTAAATCGCGTGGCAGCGCAACTACCGGATAGCGTCCCCGAGCCGGTTACGGCATGCCAGCGATCTAACGGCGGTGTTTCAGAGTGACCGTGCCAGCGCGCAGCGACCGAGCAGCGCGACGCATCAGGTGGGTTTGTTTACGTCGCGCCATGTGACCTGTGCTAACTGCGCCGCGGCCTTCGCTGTCCGCCGCTCGGGCCACGTGCTCGCCGGTGTAATCCGGTTAGCAGCGAAGGTCCGCGGCGCTGACGGGCTTGTGTGTCACGCAGGAGCAGAGCGCGCCCGGAGTACAGCGGAGCGGACGCCGCGGCGACATGAAGCCGCACGACGACTACAGGAACGGCGACGGTGAGAACCTACAGCACACAACCCAGTGCATCGCACAGCTCACGCTTGCACAGTACGACCTCCGCGACTCGTAGCTACAGTGCGCAGCAACGCGGCCGCCCGCGCGCCGATCATTAAGATATGCAACTTGACCTTGAGCCGCGTCGCTTCACTTGAATTAATGTCGACTTCGACTTCGAATGCGATATCGTCATTACATTCCCATTCAGTAGTTGGCTTGGGACATGATTGTTAGTGTTTGTAACATACTTGCAACCTTTAACTTGACAGCTATGAGTCAGCTGCTCTGAACTGGTCAGCTGCTCATGTCGTTGACCTCTGCCTAAGGGTCACAGGGAGGCTGGCAGCATGTTGTGGAATGTCATCCCATAGCAAGATGGTTTGGGTTTGGAATGATAATTGGGCTCTGCTTGAATAGTAAGATGTATGATATGTCCTCTTTATTATTGCATATTATCACCAGGAAAGTTACAGAATAATAGTCATTGTGTTGTAAGTGGCAGGTGGGTGTAGTGTAGGTACTAGTCATAATGTACTCACACACACGTTCATAAGTGAGTGTGAACCGGTAGATGGGGCTCTCCACCGGCACAAGGCAGTGTGTAAGCGGAAGCAATTGAACCAATTGATGATGACACATTGCTCTATTGGAACTTATTGTTGCTAATCATGGGATGTCTCACTCACGCACACACAGATTGGTCACAGCCATACCTACTGAGCTAGCCGTAACACACATGATGACAATTCAATAAATATGTACACTCTTTGGTAGTAAAGCTAAGTACAACACTCATTCCATTGCAGTCATAACTCGTAGTTTATCATTGGAGTTTTAATATTATTCCATCACATTGTTATGAAAATGTTCCTTGTAGTGATATAAGTAGATAATGTTTTTATTTACTTTGATACTGAGATAGCAAAATTGATATAATTTTTAATTATAAAGGGTGTAAAAAGACTTAACAAAGCCAAAAGGCACTTGTTCTCCCCGTCATTGTGATCATTTTTTTTGTTCTAGACCATACCTGGGAACCTTTTAGTTACAAAGATACGGGGGTCAAAGTTCTAACATTCACAAGTTTTTTTTTTAATACATGTTATTAATTTTTTTTGATTTAGTAAAGTAAAAATACTTAAGACATCTTCACGACCCCGTACTAGTCCATCCATCCATCAGCACAATGTTTTGAATGCGTTACATTGAGTCCTACCATAAAAATTTTTCACCCCAAAAAAAAGTCATTTCCCATCAATAATTATTTGCGTAAAGTTACTTAGTTTAATGGACATAATGCTTGGTTAACGGCGTGAAGAGTCTGTATGATGATACATGGTCTATAAACCCACATGTTTAAATTAAACAGGTGTGTTTAATTCAATTCAATTCATTTATTAACAGACACAACAAGCCATAATTTAGTTAGTAGTACACTTAAAAATAATGTTAGTAGGTAATCAAATAATCGTGAACGTCAAATTAGAGAGACCAAGTCTCCAATGTCTGTCATACATATCTAAATTAATAATACCATTAATCTACTATTTCCTACCTTTGCTATAATTTTAGCTACCTCATCATATACATAGTATTTAAAAAAAAATGCTTGGTCTCTCCATTATGATATCAAGATGGAGGGACCAAACTGATAGACTACTCCCTTGAATGTTCTACCTACTTAGTGTTCTAATACATTCATTCTACCTTAATATTATTGATTTTAACTACCCGAAACCGTTTAAAAAATATCGATTATATAATAGCACAAAAATATCTAGCTAATATAAAATGTACCTATCTTTAGTTTTGAAATATTACTATTTATTGGTTTATTTTATTTAATTCTCGTAATACTCAATGTAAATAAACACACAGATAATTATTGAAGGTAGTTCTAAAACAATCGATAGATTGCATTGTTGTAGTGATTACCTGTTTGCTATAACTGCGTCCTAGCTGGCAGAGTGCATTTACAGTGATTTGTAACTTGTATGTTGTACCTTCTTATTTCTTTTTTTTTTAATACCTAAAATTTCTCTACGTCAAGACTAGGTTTTCATTGAAAACCTCTTTATTTTGCGTGGGGGAGCGTTTGAGTCTATTGAAAATAGTATTTATGTAAGGTCTTGAGGTTATTTATAGAACATAATTACGGTTTTCAATATAACCATTCATATAAATAGGGTTATATTGTCGAGCCGTTTGGGGTTGAAGCTCTGGGTTGGTGGTGGAAACTTCTGCTGGTAATGTGCCCAGTATAATAGTATGGCAACTTAAATCTAACTTTAATCTTTAACTTTTTTTTGGCTCGTAAAAATAAATTTTAACGTAAGAAATTTTGTATGATTTGAAGGTATTAAATAGGTATTAGATATTTATCCTTCGAAGATCAAAAATAAACCACCCATTTACCTGTTGCACTAAACCATTGAATCGTCTATTTGGAGAGATCAACTTATAAAATCGATGTCTTTTAAATGATATATGTTTCGAGCAGTCAAAATCAATAATATTAAAGTAGAATGAAGGTATTATAACACTAAGTAGGTAAAACATTCCAGGGTGTAGTCTATCAGTTTGTTCCCTCCATCTTGATATCATGATGGAGGGACCAAGCATTTTATTTAAATATTATGTATATTATGAGGTAGCTAAAATTATAGCAAAGTTAGGAAATAGTAGATTAATGGTATTATTTATTTAGATATGTATGACAGACATTGGAGACTTGGTCCCTCCAATTTGACGTTCACAAATAATCAGAGACGAAAAGTTAGTAATTAATTTAAGACTCATTTATAAACATACTGCAATTTACTGCATACTAAATGTATAGCGAGAACAACTAGGTCAAAAATAATTATACAACACAGAAATACAAAAACATCATCTGCATGTACAATATGTTTACCTGTTGTGTCAGACTGTCAGTATGAATTGACTTACCTTTAATATATATAAATTACGCGTCACGTTGTTTGTCCGCGATCCTAAACTACTTAACCGATTTTAATCAAATTTGCACACCGTGTGTAGTTTGATCCAACTTGAAAGATAGGATAGCTTACATCTCAATTTATAGTCGCAATATTGCTTAATTGCATTACCTATGTGACGCAGACGAAGTGGCGCGGGTCAGCTAGTATATATAAGATATTATCCAATACTTCTGTGATTTGGACGACACAGTCAATCAAACACAATTGAGTTTCTCTGTAAGAAAAGATTTATTGTGTTTATTTTACAATGTACACGTGTATGATTCACATGAAATAAAAATGTTTAGTAACAAAGCCTGAAATACATGTAAGGAAAGAATTCTTAAATCACAACAAAAATATCCTTCTGTGTACTTAGATAACAACAGTATTTTTGATTAAATGTTATATCTTTACCATAGATTATAAAATTTATTTGTCATGTCATGATGAGGTTTGTTGCGCGAGACATTTTAAATTAAAGAAAATTATATTTTTCTTTACCGTATATTTAGATGTGAGACAGCTATATGACATGAATGCGTGTGCGGCGGCAGGCGGCGCGGCCGCGGCGGGCGGCGAGGACAGCTCGGAGGAGGAGACGTCGGCGCTGGAGAGCGAGCTGTCCGTGCGCGACGACGCGGCGCCGGCGCGCGTGCTGCACGCGCTCAACGCGCTGCGCAAGTCGCGCCAGCACTACGACGCGCTGCTGCTGGCGGGCGGCGCCGAGCTGCCCGCGCACCGCGCCGTGCTGGCGGCCGCCTCGCCCTACCTGCTGCAGGCGCTGGGCTCGCTGTCCGCGCCCGTGCCCGCGCTGCGCCTGGACGTGCAGCCCGAGGCGCTGGGCGCGCTGCTGGACTACGCCTACACCGGGCGCCTGCGCGTGCGCGACGCGGCCGCCGCGCGCCTCCTGTACCGCGCCGCCTGGCGCCTGCGCCTGGAGCCCGTGCGCGCGCACCTGGCCGCCGCGCTGCTGCGCCGCCTGCAGCCGCACGACTGCCTGGAGCTGCGCGCGCTGCCCGACCTGGGCGCCGACCAGCTCGAGCAGCTCGACGCCTACATCGCGCAGAACGTGAGTGACGTCCGCTCGGATACCGACGTCCAGAGGGGTCACTATGAACGATGTCTGGCTACCGTTTCAGTTCGACGAGGTGTGCAAGAGCGGCGCGTTGGCGACCTTGCCTCTCATCCGCATTGAAATGTTACGCGAGACCAGCGCCGAGGGCGGCGAGGAGACAGCCTTCGCGGTGGCCGAGGCCGCGCTCGTTTGGCTGCGCGACCAGCAGGCCGTCGACGCCGACGTGAGTATCCGTTCCGTCGGCGCGCGCGCACCGAGCGCATGCGGGCGCGCAGACTCACCCCGTCACTCCGTGTGCAGCTGGACGAGCTGTGCTCGCGCACGCACCTGCTGTACGTAGACACGCGCGGCGCACTGCGCGACTGCGGCGAGCTGCCGGCCGCACGCGGCGACGCGCCCGAGCTGCAGGAGTACCGGCGCGAGGCGGCGGAGCGAGGCCGCGCCTCCCGCCGGGCCGCCGACGCGTCGCCGCCGGGCCCGGCCGCGCCGCCCGCGCCGCAGCTTGGCGCCCGCACGGCACGCGCCGAGTGCGCCGTGCTGGCGGCCACGCGCGTGCCGGGCGCGCGCACCACGCGGGCGCTGCTGGCGCTGCGCGGGCGCCTGGCGGCGGCGCGCGTGGCGTGGCGCTCGGGCGGCGCGGGCGTGGCGCGGGGCGGCGTGCTGGGCGGCGCGCGGGACGAGGGCGAGGCGGCCGGGCGGCGCGCGCGCCTGGCGCTGGGGCGGGCGGCGCACGGCGCGGCGGTGCTGGGCGGGCGCCTGCTGGTGTGCGGCGGGTACGACCGGGCGCGCGTGCTGCGCGCGGCGGAGGCGTACGACCCGACGCTCAACGAGTGGTCCGCGCTGCCGGACATGCGCTGTGCCCGCGCGCGCTTCCCGGCCGCGGCGCTGGGGGGCGCGCTGTTCGCGCTGGGCGGCTCGGACGGGCACGCGGAGCTGGACTCGGTGGCGGCGCTGGAGGGCGGGCGCTGGGTGGCACGCGCGCGCCTGCCGCTGGCGCTGTCGCACGCGGGCGCGGCGGGTGTGGAGGCGCGGCGCGAGCTGTACGTGGTGGGCGGCTGGTCGGGCGGCGTGAACCTCAAGCGCGTGCTGCGCTACGACCCCGACGCCGACGCCTGGAGCGAGGCGCCGCCGCTCAGCGCCGGGCGGTCGCAGTGCGCTAGCGTGTACTGGGAGGGCGCGCTGTGGGCGCTGGGCGGCTGCGACGCGTGGCACTGCCTGGCCAGCACGGAGCGCCTGCGCCTGGGGGGGGCGGCGGGGGAGGCGGGCGAGGCGCGCTGGGAGGCGGGGCCCGCGCTGCCGACGGCGCGGCGCTCGGTGGGCGCGGCGGCGTGGCGGGGCCGGCTGGTGGCGGCGGGAGGGTCGGACGGGGCGGCGTCGCTGCGGCGCACGGAGTGGCTGGCGGCGCGGGAGGAGGGCTCGCCGGAGGAGGGCTGGCGCGCCGGGCCCGAGCTGCGCCGGCCCCGCGCTGCGCTGGCGCTGGCCGTGCTGCAGGACGCGCTGTACGCGGTGGGCGGCTTCGACGGCAAGGAGTTCCTGTCGTGCGTGGAGTGCCTGTACGAGCCGGGCGGCGAGTGGACCACACTGCTGGCGCCGCCCGCACCGCGCACCCCGCTGGGCCCGCCGGAGCCGGAGCCGGAGCCGGAACCGGAACCGGAGCCGGCGCCGGAGAACGGCGTCGTGGACAGCGAGTGACGCCGGACGCCGGTTGCGATGTTGGAGAACAGTTCGACGGTGTTGGCAACGTTAAGCTAGTTGTATGCTGCCGCGAAATTGAACCGCTACCTCAAAATTAGACGCGTGCGGGAGCCGCGGCCCGCGGGGACTGTGCGCGTGTCGATGCCTTTACTTCGCATTTGAACATGTAAATGATAAAGTTAGCCCTGTCTGTATATATCGGCCCTTACTCACGAGTACTCTAAATTATTATATATCACAGAGATATAGGGCGGGATCGTGTTTTCTTGTTCGCGTGCTTTCCCGTGCTCGTATTATTGTTACATTCCTATTTTGTAAGATAATGTGTATCCACCGTAGGACGTGGTTTGTGTATTGTTAGGTATTAGTTTCTTTGTAAGATGATAACTACATGAAGTGTATTGTGAAGCGCGCCGGGCCGGCCGTCGGCGCCGGCGCGTGTTTATGTTAATAAATCGTATCTCCTCACTCGCTGCCTTTTAATGTTCACCGTGCTACCCTTGGCTCTGTCGGCAACAATGTGTGTGCCTCGCGGCCACGGCGATATAAAAAAAAAAAAAAATTATGCCAAGATTATGTAAAAATATGTCAAAGTTGATTCCCAAAACCATAAATTTGTCAAACAAATGGTTAAAAAGTTATAAGGGGTTGAAGTGGCCGCGCCATTGAAACGCGGAGAATCGCGCGGCCACGGAGGTCTTTAAAACTTAGCTTTGCAGAGACCCGAAATTTAGGTAGGTAAGTAAAAGATTGAATTTGTAAAAAAAAAAAAAATATATATAAAAATCCTAGGTTTATATTTTAGGAGCTGTGTAAGACTAAAACTCCATGGCCGCGCCATTCAAACGGTGAACAATACGTTATCGCCGATATCTCGCTGAAAAAGCATCGCAGATGTCTGAAGTTTTTTGAACACATTTCAATTTGTCGAAATATGTAAAAATACAACAAAAAATCCTAGGTTTATATTTCAGGAGTTGTAGTACGGTATCACGTAAGAATAAGTCGTGATTATCTATCAAAGAAAGTAAGTGTTAGCTAGATCTTTTTTGTAAATGACACCCATTAATATGTAGAACTATTGATAACCGCTTGACGGCTGGCGCGCCGAGCAAAAAACGCGCCAAACGGCTACTGGCGCCCCGCCGCGCGCCGCTCGGCCGCGCCGAACAAAAGGCTATAATAAGTAAAACTTGAACAATTATTGAAATTCAGTGAAATTTGCTGCTTTGGAAGCTTAACTGACTGACTGGCATTATTTATTTCACACGTAGGTATTACGTTGAACGGGAGAATGTGGCGTAAGCGTCGGCGACGACGGGGGTGACGTCGGTGGCGGCGGAGCCTGCAGCAGTTTTTAACATTGAATATATTGACCACATTGAGGACGGCTTCACACGTAATTCATTGAAATAAACCATCAAAACATTTTCAGAGAATGATTGAGTATTTCTTCGAGTAAATTATTGTACTTAAATCGTAAAATAGCGCTCTCGCGATTTTACGGCAAGACCGTTTTCTGCAATTTGCGCCCCATTCAAAATAACAGGTGGAGTAGATTCCATATTAATATCAGATTTCCGCTTGAACTCATATTATTATTTTGTTTGTAAATATCAGTCGCAGTCGCAACAATCTTTAACGTTTCTAATTTGAAAATGGCGCCAATTTGCAAATGGCGCACATGGTGTTAGAAAACTACATCGTTCGTCTCATTTACTCTTTAGTATTAAAGTGAGACAAACGTATTGAGGAAAAGCGCTTCCAAGGAGGTTGGATCAGTCAGCTTATTTATTCTCGAAATGTGAAAATTTCAACACAATTGCTCAAAAAACGCATTTACGACGCCTGTGTACCTACATAGTTCGAAAGTTAAAAATTACGCACCATGCAACGGAACGTGCGGTAAAATAGGTACTCTCACCTAAGTACCTATTTTACCGCACGACCCGTTGTATAGCAGCGTGCGTATTCTTTACGGTTTTTTTTTAATTTCCATAAAAAATATTTCAAGAATTCCACCAAGGAGTTTCACATTACGAAAATAAGTAAGCTGACTGATCGAACCTCCTTGGAAGCGCTTTTTCTCAATACATTTGTCTCACTTTAATCATCATCATCATCATCACCAGCCTTTTTAATGTTCCCACTGCTGGGACACAGGCCTCCTCTCTATGAGAGGGAACACTCATTTTAATACTAAAGAGTAAATGAAATGAAATATGTTGTTCTAATTTTCACCACGTCCATGTGGCGCCATTTGCAAATTCGCGCCATTTTCATATTAGCAACGTCAAAGCGACTTTCCGACTGATATTTACAAACAAAATAATAATATGAGTTGAAACGAAAAATCTTATATTAATATGGAATCTACTCCACCTGATATTTTGAACGAGGCGCAATTTGCAGGAAACGGTCTCTTGCCGCCAAAATCGCGAGAGCGCTATTTAATGATTTAAGTACAATAATTTTATAGCATGAAAGACTCGAAGAAATACTCAATCATTCTCTGAAAATGTTTTAATGGTTTATTTCAATGAATTACGTGTGAAGTATAAGCCGTCCTCAATGTGGTCAATATATTCAATGTTAAAAACTGCTGCAAGCTCCGCCGCCACCGATGCGATGTCGACGCCGTCGTCGCCGAAGTTTACGCCACATTCTCCCGTTCAACATAATACGTCGTGTGAAATTAATAATGTCAGTCAGTCAGTTAAGCTTGCAGAGCAGCATATTTCATTGAATTTCAATAATTGTTCAAATTTTACTATTCATTTCCAAGAGTAGTGAACTATCTGTATAATTTCCTATTTGCTATTAAAAAATAGTCTAATAAAAAAGTTTGTTTCATTGCATATTTTACTGTTTTCTCGCAAATGTGTTGAAATACATTGTATGACACACGTGCAGAAATTGGTATTTACAAACTCGTGACTATGGTAAGCCCTCGACTTCGTCTACTCGTTTGTAAAAACCAACTTACCGCACTAGTATCATAAATAACTATTTCCGTTCTGTAGAATGTATATTTGATAAGCGTTGTATGTTAAGTTATTTTTTGTCATTTTGTATGATGCACGTCATGTCTCTGCAGGTCTATGCTTACATGTTAAAAAAAATACGGCTGGCTCATGGCTGGATCTTATTTTTTTAGTCTAATATTCTCCGCTTACTTATGGCTGTGTCATACGGATGGACAGACAAATGAACGTTGGAACGAAGTTCGAGTTCCTCGAGGTGTGGAGAAGAAAGTAAAAAACAATCTTGGTTCATGACTTCTTTTTTCGAATTTCCTTTTGTTTTTTTTTTCGTTTATGAATAATTATAATAATATAAAAGCTGCCCAACTTAAATGGCACTGGGCAGTACATCTCTGTCGCATGCCGAACAAACTGTGGGCCCGTAAAGCTCAGGATTGGTGCCCTGAAACTGATACGGGGTCGCGGCAGACCACGTAGAAAATGGCGGGACGAACTGGATGTCTTCCTTGAGAATTGGAAAGAAGTAGCACAGAATCGTGACCGTTGGAAGGAATGGAGGGAGGCCTCTGCCCAGTAGTGGGAAAATATGGGCTGACTGTAACTAAATAATAATTAAAAAAATGTGTGCGTGTAACCTTTACGCGCGATTGAAGTAAAACTTCTTTTTCTTTTAATTTACTTATTTTAAAAGTAATAAATAAACAAGTATATTTAGAGATTTTCAAAAAAATCTGAGTTACTCCCTAGTCGCGCCTAAAGAAGTTTTACTTCAAAAACTTTGACTTTGACTTTATTTGCCTGAAATATGGTGTTTTACAGATTTTATAACACAAACATTGTTCTTTCGCCTACTAAAAACGGCATGCAAATAATGCGAGGAAATGAATTAAAATTTTCAAAATCAATAATGCACAGAAACAACAATATTTTTTCTCGCGTTGATGAGTTCATTTGTTTTTTTTCAATAAACTGCTTTCTATTTGCAAGCCAATTCGATATTTAAATAAAACCTTTGATAAGTTGGCTCCTTGGTTGCCATGCTTTTGAGTATAAGATCGTTCCATTTTTAAATATAGTAAGCGTTACTTCCGTCAGAAAAAAAATCTGAGTTACTCCCTAGTCGCGCCTAAAGAAGTTTTACTTCAAAATTCGACGAAATTATAGATTAGCGTAATAGTGTGACCTATTTGTATCCTTTAAACGTCAATTTGGCTAGTTGATTTGTTTATTGTTGTCAATGGATATTTCATGTTTAAAACAAATTTTAATACAATGCAGCAAAATTTTATTAAAAGTAAACGTTAAAAAAAAAAACAAACGAAATTTGTTCTGTACGAGGTCAAAAGCCCCTATCTCAGCACGGTGCGTAAAAAAAAATCACAGCGCTGGAATTTGAAGACTAATATATTTCTTTTGTCATTATGAACCGATACTTTTTCACAGATGGGCATAAAAATGTTCAAGAAAAAAGTAAAATATTAGGAAATCGCGAAGTCTTAAAATTCGGTATTTTAGAAATAATTGAAGAAAATAGGAACTTTAAAAAAAGCTTGAAGTTTGCATTTCTTAACTTTCTTCTCCACACCTCTACGAACTCTATTAAAAAGTCCGACCACTATAAACTTCGTTCCACCTTTTGAGTATTTTTTGGCGAATCGCACTCGGCTATCGTGCAGATGGCGACGATCGTTACGTTGCGATACAGCTAGGTGGAAGATAAAATAATACGACTCTGTCTCGAATGTAAAAATATATTCGTCGCGCAGTCGATCTATGTATGTACGTATACAATATTATAAAATGCGCGTCACTCGTCGAGCTCCGCCTGCGTCTCCAGCAGCAGCTGCGCCAGAGAGTGCCGCGCGCCCGCGTCCAGCCGCGCGAACCCCTCGCGGCGCAGCTCGCGCGCGCACTGCTCGGCGTGCAGCTCGGCGTGCAGCGCGCACGGGCGGCCGCGCGGCGCCAGCACCAGCGCGGGCTCGGGCGCGCGCAGCACGCGCAGCGCCGAGCGCGCCAGCACGTCGGCCACGCCCCCCTGCGCGCCGCGCCACGCCCCCGCCGCGGCCGCGTAGTCCGCGCGGTAGAAGGCGAGCGCCAGGCGCGCCGCGGGGTTGAAGCGCCCCGTGTTGACCTGCGGCTTGCCGCCGCCCGGCGCCAGGAAGCGCGGATGCGCGTACAGCGAGAACCGCGCGAACGCCAGCGGCAGGTACCACTGCTCGCCCGCGATGCTGTTCATGCGCACCTATAAACGTCGCCGGTTTCCATTATACGCGTTCGAATCGTACGTATCCAACGCTAGTGCGTCCGATCACGTGCAGCACTCACTCTATTGAGAAAATCTTGGTTGAACTCAGCGTGCGGCGGTAGCAGCAGTATGAGCGCGTCGCGCGACACGTGCGGCAGGGCGGCCTCCAGCGCCACGCTGCCGGCGCGCTCGTGCGCCACGTACTCCGGCACGTCGCGCGGGGCGCCGGCCGCGCCCGGGGCGTCCAGCACGTGCAGCGCGGCGCCCGGGTGGCGCTGGCGCAGAGCGTCCGCTTCCGCGCGGATCGGGTCCATCACGGCCGTGTCGTTGGCGCCGCCCACTAACACCTGTCGATCGACATTATTACTAGTTTCGAACCGATATACCGCGGAGACCGTATCGCACGTAGAATAGAAACAGGTAAAGACGTTTACCACGACGAGCGCGGTGTTCTTGTCCTGGTCGAGGCACACGGTCTCGTATCTGGCGAGGAAGGCCCGCACGTCGCTCAGGCGCGTGTGCGCGGCCGGCACGGGCAGCAGCAGCGTGACGCGCGCGCTCTCGGTGACGTAGCGCACCGGCACCAGCCGCGCCGCGCCCAGCGGCCGCACCACCTCCAGCAGGCGCAGGCGCGCGCCCTCCTGCAGCAGCAGGCGGTAGGTCAGCGCGCGCGCCGGCTCCCAGCGCCACGCGCCCTCCCGCAGCGCCAGCCCCGCGCCCCCCCGCGGCTCCGGACCCGCGCCTCCCCGCGCGCCCGTCCAGCGCCGCGCTCCCCACGCGCGTGCCGCCTCCAGCACCAGCTGCAAGAGGACGTACGACGGAAATAAATAAATAAATATAGAAACGAGGACACGCGCCACGGCGATTCACAATTTGACGTTTAGCTGCTAACTGCAGTGATTCTCAGTCGTAGTGGCGAGATGTACTCACGTCGAGCGCGTCGCGGTCGGCCCCGGTGATCGGCGCCACCTCGTGGTGGTCGTCGGGGTAGAAAGCGTGCGTCGCATTGAATGACACCCAGCGCAGGTGGTCGAACCTGCAACACGCGACACGTTAGCGGACGGCGCGGCTGGAGCGCGCGGTAGTGCGGCGGTGCGGCAGTGCGGCAGTGCGGCAGTGCGGTACCTGGAGTCGGGCGCGGGCGGCGCCAGGCCGGGGTCGGCGCGCAGGCCGGCCGGCCACGTGGCGTTGCGGTAGTGCGGCGGGTGGCGGGCCGCGCCGCGCCACAGCGCCGCGCGCAGGCGCGTCACCTCGGCGCGGTCGCGCTCCAGGTGCACGCGCGACACGTACGCGTGCAGCGTGTAGAACGACTCGGCCTTGGTGACGGGGTACACGGTGACGGCGTCGGCGAGCTCGGGCGCGAGCGCGGGCGGGCCGAGGGCGGAGGGCGCGCGCGCGGCGCGGTAGAGCTGGCCCTGCGCGCCGGCCGCGCACGCGCGGTGCGCCGCGTGCAGCACGCAGCGCCCGATGTTCTCGTGGTGGTGCGGCGAGTACGAGTTGCGCACGCACCAGTCCAGCTCGGCGTGCACGGCGCGCAGCACCGAGTTGGACAACAGCACGCCGCCCTCTGCACACACGGGACACGCTCAGTGTTGATAGTCTTACATTATTTTAAAATTATTTTTGTAACTGAGATCTACCTGCATCTAGCAACACCGATCGAATGTACGGTGGGCTGCATCAATTGGGTACCCTACTTGGGAACGTAGGTGCTTTCAAGGGGGTTACCCACATCGTGAAGATGACTGTACAGTTACAACCATTGAATACTTTAAATTATAAAATTAATTCAGACGTCTCAGTATCAGCCGAAAATAAGAAATGAGGCTACATTTAACATTGTAATTAGAAGATAAGATAATAAATAATGATGAGTACTTTATATCGATGCCCCCAAGCAATAAATCGGGAATCGCAAAATCGCAAATTTTACAGGAAAAAATATTTACTGTTTTTTCTTCATATCTTTTCAGTGAGTTTGAATATTTAGGACATTGATACATGAAATTAAAGCTATTTTTTGTGAAATGTACACACACCGGCAAAATTAGAGGAACATAAAAAAAATGAATTATTTTTTGGGATTTAATGCATTTTATTTATTGTTTTCGGTTTATTTGAGTGTGTTTGTTTATTTTATGAAAGAAAACAACAAAATGTGGGGTAGTTAGAATTGATTTATTGAGAAATAATAAAAATGGTCGTAACTGAAAAATATTGAAGTCCTAAATTTACAACAAAAAAAAGTAAAAACTCAGAATTAATAGCGTGTGTTACCTCCACGTGCTCTTCTTAGCGCTTCAATACGTCTACCCATGCTCCTGATGACACCTCCAATCATTTCCTGAGGCAAAATGTCCCATTCTTCAACCAGCGCCAATTTCAGTTCTTCGACATTCCTAGGGGTGGATTTCTTTCTCGGACCTTGCGTCCTATCATGTCCCAGACATGTTCTATTGGATTCATGTCTGGAGATCGTGCTGGCCAGTCTATCTGCGTTATACCGGTCTCATTAAGGTAATCCTGCACTATGCGCGCTGTGTGGGGGCGTGCATTATCGTGCATAAACATAAAATTTGAGCCTATGAATGGAGCAAAAGGGATAACATGAGGTTCTAGGATCTCCGTTATGTACCTGTGTGCAGTCAGAGAACCGCCATCAATGATGACTAGAGCGGTGCGTGCCGTTAAACTTATACCACCCCACACCATTACCGACCCTCCACCTTAAGCCGTTGTTTCGGAAAAATTTGCTTGATGGTAACGTTCTCCTCGATATCTCCACATCCTCTCCCTTCCGTCAATGTAATTTACACAGTAGCGACTTTCGTCGGAGAATAAAACTTGACTCCACTCACCGGACCAATTTTGATATTGACGGGCGAATGCTAATCTGGCAACTCGATGGCTCACTTCAAGTTTTGGCGCTTTTGCTGGCACGTATAACTTCAAACCAACTTCATTCAACCCATCAATTCCTCACTGTTCGTTCACTAACACGTACGTTACGCACTTCTTCCAAGACATTTCGGGTCTGAACAGCCGTTTGACGACGATTTCTTAAAGTTTGCACCCTTATAAAACGGTCGTCTACGGCACTGGTTGCACGATTTCTGCCTTGCCCTCGCCTGCGCACGTAAGATCCTGTCTGTCTGTATCGTTGCACATTACGGTGGATCACGGATACTGATACACCCAACGTTCGACTGACTGAACGGTAGGTGTGACCTTCCTCAATCATTGTTACAGCCCTGGCGACTTCAGTTGCTGGCAAATCACTCATTCTGTATGCGATACAATGTTAACTCTCCAAGCAAAACAAATAAAATGAGCTAGGGCCACCATTGACTGCTTAAACCATCTTCCTTATCAAAAACACTTAGAAGCGTTAATTGTAAACAAACACTTAAGAGGGTACAATTTTTGTAAGAGGGTTGAAAAATGTCAAAATGGCCCATTATGCTATGTTGAAAAAGGGTAATCATTCCAATATACCGGACCACTTGTCGAAATACCTATAGGTTTAAAAAAAGAGGCACCTTTTTTTTGCGTTCCTCTAATTTTGCCGGTGTGTGTATTTGTGTTGTCAACATGGAATTATCTATACCCAAAACCTACAAATGTAAGAACATATTTATTACAGGAAACAGTACTTACTGCAGGGTTATTGCAGTAAAGGACATCTGACAAATTGGACCAAAAAGTAAAATAGCCGGCCAAAGAAAATAATGCATATATCATAATAATAATATCTTGGGACAACCAACACACCGCCATCTGATCCCAAACTAGGCAGAGCCTGTACTATGGCAACCAGACAACTGTTAAACATACTTATATATTCCTAAATACATACATATTATAGATAAATTAAACACCCAGATACAGAACAAATAATCGTACTCATCGCACAAAGATTTGTCCTGTGTGGGAATCGAACCCACGACCTCCGTCCTAGCAGTCAGGGTCACTAACCACTAGACCAACAGGCCAATCCAATTATGATAGTACATGAATACCTTAACATTTTTTAATATGACGTCATTTCTCTAGGTCTGATATCTGAGTCACTACATAGGGTTAAAATATTGCATTTCAGGCAAAACTTAAAAAAGAATTTGTAAGTGAAAAATGGACTGGACCCACTGGACACCTGTCGGAGGAAATCGCCGTCGAGGTAGACCGCGGCGCAGATGGTGTGACGATCTGATCTCGTTTACGGGACGAACATGGCCAGATATTGCACAGGACAGAGAGGTTTAGAAGGAGAAAGGGGAGGCTGAGGTCACGCTGGTGCTGGCGCAGGGGAGGTCGCACGAGGTGGTGGCCGAATTAATGACACGCAGGGTTGCGATAGTCGTGGAGGGAGTGCGGTAATTGGGTCTCGAGGTGGCTTTGCACAAATCCAAGGCCATGTACTTTCACGGGTCTCGGAATTCGTCACCGTTGGGAGTCGAGTCGAGTCGAGTCGAGTCGACGTTGAACTACCTAGGGCTCGTCCTCGTCAGCAGGTGGAATTTCGTGGAGCATTTCCGACGTTTGGCTCCCAAACTGGAACCGACCGGGGTTGCCTTCAGGCGGCTCCTGCCCAACCTGGGGGGTTGAAACGCCTCATGGAGGCTCTACGCGGGGGTAGTGCGGTCCATGGCCCTTTACGGAGCCCCGGTGTGGGCGCGTGCCTTGAGGCGGCAAGCCAACCACTACCTGAACGCGCCCCAGAAAATTAAATATTCACTAGATGAACGAAAATGTATGAAGCATGTCAGGTCTCCTTTATTAAATAGTGTAATACATATATTATGATATGGATTTCTAGAACGTATTTTTTAACCGACTTTCTTCAAAAAGGAGGAGGTTTTCAATTCGGTTGTGTTTTTTTCATTTTTTTTGTGTTTGTTAGGTACCTCATAGCATCGTCATTTCGAGACCGGTTTGAAAAAATCTTTTATGTGAAAGGACATACTTCCCGATTGGTCCCATAGAAATTTTATCAATATCGATTCAGTAATTTGGTTCTTTTTTCACGTTAATTGGTACATCACGCGACTTCGCGTGAAGTCATGTTAAATTTGACGTACTTCCCGATTTCCAATTGACTTGAAATTTTGCGCGCTTATGTATATGATGTGATAGTGCAATAAATAGATGACAAAATAAATAATAAAATTTAGCTAAAAAATTAAATATGAAAAAAAAAAGGTTTGTACTGACATGTGACAATACCTAAACCGTAATAATTTTGTTTGTATATTTCCCTACAGTAAAAGTGTGTATCATTATATCTTCGTCATTGTCATGAGGAAAAATCTAAAAAAAAATACAGATGTATTCTAGTCCATAGGTGCCAAATTATTTGTCAAAACTGCAAAAAGTCCATAACAGCACATTACAGACTTATCGCTTCAGGGCATTGATATGGTCTATACCTCACAATGAAAGTATGTTTGTGATAGTAAAACATTGCTAAGAACTCACTCTCTCAATCACTTAATCATTGTCCTCGATATTTTTGAATGATCAGCGTCTGCTAGTTACTTAGTTTCAAACATCCAAGAAAACTGTGGCAACTGTGAGTAATACACTAAATAGATGGTTCTTTGTGAAGAAAACTAATTAATTAGTGAATGTTAGCAACTTACCAAGTGAACAGTAATGGCTGTCATCTTCAGCCACGGTGCCCATGTACACATCCTCGCTGACACTCAGCTGTGACACCAGCTCGGTCAGGCGACGAGCATTCACAAATGCAGTGTCTGACACTAGGAAGAAGAAGTCATACTCCTCCAAATAGTTATCAGCTAAATACTTGAGTGCATGGAATGGCTTCAGCATTTCTCTTGTGTCGGTGAAGCCCACAACATTGGCTAGTCCTGGCACAGAGCTCATGGCACTGGCTGTGATGAAGAACTTCAGTGCAGGCTGTAAACGAGCAGTGGTGTGATTCAGTGCTGCTATTTGGCTCTTGAGAGCTTCTTCAGAACTCAGCACTCCAGTTAGCAGAGATCCTGAAACAATAGGTTGACTTCAAGCATTGGGGAGCATATCACGACCGTCGACGCCAGCGAGGAGACAGTGCGGTACACTGACACGTACCTCTCATGCCGAGCTCGGTGCTGTAATAGCGCGGCCGCTGCACACTGCGGCCGGCGCCGTGGCCGGCGGGGCCCAGCGGCCGCTCCTCGCGCTGCGGCTCGTACTCGTCGAGCGGCGCAGCGCCCAGCGCGGCCTCGCATGCGGCCACCGGCGCCTCGTCCAGCGGCACCAGCGCCAGCGACACCCATAGCCCCAGTGCCAGCCCCACCAGGAAGTATGAGTTGTGCTTCACCTGCGACACTACGTAGCGCGACAGCATTTTGTATGCGGTCAGCGACCTCGCAGCGAACTCAGAACTGACGACACGACAATGAACCGATCAAATGACTACTCCGCCCGTCGTGTAGTCGTGACCAAAATATAGGCGCTCTTTGTTAATTAACAAATCGCGTCGATCTTTATCATCAATTAGTACACTTTTAATCTCGAAGTCATATTTGTAGGTAGCACTCAATTTTATATGTTCGGGCTACGATCACGAAATTACAATCTGATCTATCGCTCGCTGCATTATAGAAATTATTTTAGTTCCGTGCAAGCGTTCCATTTCAAGTTCTGTCACATAGCGCATTATCTATGATGGTTTTTCAAACATAAATAATGCAGTATTCTTGGTCGTAAATAACTAGAATTGTTTGCTTTTTCCACTATTCTGACCATCTTTTAACCAATAAGAAGTAATTCCGTATCAAATAAATATTGTACATAAACAATATTTGTAATTATTTAATTATGTTGCGATGCAATGCTAGCTTTGAATGCTATCGCTTAATGCTTAAGGATTTGAATATGAAATGGAACGCATTGAAAACACCTAAAAACACGACGAAACAACGAAACGACGCAATCACAAGAGTCAATGACACTGACAGCTGTTGTCATTTGTGATTATGGCTCAAGTAGAGATGTGCCAACTCGGAAAAAATACGACTCGTGTTAACTCGAGTTGAAATTCAGGTAACTCGGAATTGATTGGCCTGTTGGTCTAGTGGTTAGTGACCCTGACTGCTAGGACGGAGGTCGTGGGTTCGATTCCCACACAGGACAAATCTTTGTGCGATGAGTACGATTATTTGTTCTGTATCTGGGTGTATAATTTATCTATAATATGTATGTATTTAGAAATATATAAGTATGTTTATCAGTTGTTTGGTTACCATAGTACAGGCTCTGCCTAGTTTGGGATCAGAGTGCGGTGTGTTGGTTGTCCCAAGATATTATTATTATTATATTAATTCGAGTTACAAAACTCGAGTTAGCAGGAAGAAAGAGGTGTTTAATTGGTTACAAATTACTTTTTTAATGTAATAGTAAAAATCGCTCTTGACTGGCGGTAGATACCCGAATATTCCCAGTGTGTCGCTCAGCCAGTGTACCGATTGCGAGACCATCATCTGGATATGACGCTTTGTCTGGTGCCAATGGCATCAGCAACATTGCATGGGGGCGCGCCTGTTTCCAGCATGCCTATTGCTCTCAACATCTTTTTTTTAGTTTAATGGTGACGTTCCATGGTTTAGGTAAACTCAGCAGTCATCATCATCATCATCAGCCTATAATGTTCCCACTGCTGGGACACAGGCGTCCTCTCTATGAGAGGGAATGGGCTATAATCCACCACGCGGGCCCAGTGCGGATTGGTAGATGTCACATGTCTTCGAATTTTTGGTTCTAGGACATACCGGTTTCCTCACGATGTTTTCCTTCACCGTTTTTGAGAGCAGTGGTGATGAAATGCATTACTTTGTGTAATTTACACAAAGTAATGCGCCTGTCTAGGTTCGAACCCACGATTCGCTCAAGCTCGCTCGCTCTCGTTCGTAATTCAGGGTCGCCACCACCTTGCCACCGCTGCTCAGCGGTATTGACTTTAATTTAAAAAAACCGGCCAAGTGCGACTTATACTCGCGCACCCAGGGTCCCGTATAAACTTGTACTTGCTTCTTGCCAAATTTCGTGATTCTAGGTCAACGTGAACTACCATAATATAGGTTTTCGACCCAAAACCTATAGGGTACTTTCGGTTGACCTAGAATTGTCAATTTGGGTTAAAAGCAAAGTCTTACAGCACAAGTAAAGCGAATGGTCCGAAAAATAAAAAAAGTTGACAATTAAGGTAAATTTTAGTACTTACAAGTTTTCGCGAAAATCTAAATTTGCCCATATCTTTTATCGTGTTGACTCAAGACTGTGATTTTTATACACCTAATAACGACTATAGACCTCAGTATCTGGCCTATCTGGTATAAATTTTAACTTGCTAGGTCCACCCGTTCCTGAGTAAATCGGTGGTGACACACGGACAGACAGACAGACAGACAGACGGACAAGAGAGTGATCTAATAAGGGTTCTTTTTTTACCTTTTGAGGTACGGAACCCTAAGTGTCTAAACACACTGTACGCGACCGAAGTTCGGTATGACTACGCCTGATATGCTATTTGAATTACTGACGACACATTATGTCGAAATTACGTTGCGTTAAGATGAACGCGCACCTGACCGCGCCGCACTTGCCGCAGTCATCTCATTTTTACCTGAAATAAATGTTTTTTTTTTTTTTTTTTTTATAAATCTTTATATGAAATAGTATACGGCATCGCGCACCTATCCAACAGGTAACAAACAAACTTACTTTTGCTTTGAAAATATTATAGTAAGAATAATAATTATATTTCTTTAAAAAACTTGCAATCCAGTATTACTACTCACTGGATGCTTGTTTTTGGGTTTCATGTTGGAACTTACTTACATATATTATGTAAAAACTAAATGTACACATGAATGCCATAAAGAGTTTGAGTTTGAGTTTGAGTTATCCGCGCCGAACCATCCGCATTTTCTTAAAATCCTGTAGGTATACTGATTCCACAAGCTCACGCGGCTGACGTCATGAATTTCGGCGCGTTCGATGCGTGCGGCGAATGCGGTGCGGGCGCGCTGGCGCCGGGTATGATGTCATCCGTATTCATTAAATGATGGATGCGATTCGCCGCTTGCGGTGAGTACGGCGCGTTCGACGCGTACGGCGCGGCGCGTGCGGCGCGTACGATGCGGGGAAGTGCGCGAGGCTATGAGGAAATGCGATGACTGCGGCGAGTGCGGAGAGTGCGGTGCGGACAGGTGCGCGTTCACCTTTATAGCGTACAGCCGAACTTCGGTCGGTCGGCAACGTATTCTGTAGAGCACTCATACGCGACCGAAGTTCGGTTCTATTCGAATATTCTTTCTTGTATTTGTCTTTTTTTAAAGCCTCAGCAATTGCAATTACTGTAAAATAGTCAATTTTTCGGGTTTCGTACCTCGAAGTAATAATGGAACCCTAACAGGATCACTTTGTTTTGCGTCTGTCTGTCCGGCTGTTTAGAGAACACAACACGACGCGCGACGCTACGACAGCGCTCGAGACACTGAATACACACAAAGTTTGGTAAAGTACTTGGCAGTAACATAGGACGGTTGGGTCACTAACCATCTTATATTTCTGTCATTAGCCGTAGTTAAGTTTTCGGCAATAACATAGGGCGGTTAGGACGCTGACCATCTTATATTTTTGCCATTCTGAACTTTTAATTTCTACGTGATCATCGTGTTGTTCACACAAATAATCGTCGTAAACTCTTTCAGATCACGAAACCGATGATGTTGATCATCGTGTTGCTTATTCAAATAATCATCGTAAACTCTTTCAAGTCACCAAACCGATGAGGTTGAGCATCCCCAGGATCGTTCTGAAAGTAAACGAGCTGCCGCTGAACTCACGTGCGTGTGTCACCACCGATTGACTCAGGAACGGGTGGACTTAGCAAGTTAAATTTTAAACCAGATACCAGGCGCGGATCCAGCCCTCAAAATAGGTTGTGGACACGGCCCTAAAATCGGAAAGTGACGTTGAAACAAAAAAAAAGGGAAAAATCTGTGAATGTGTTTTTTTTTCTCGCGTACCCCATAGTGTGGGATGGGGTCTTTAAAAAATATTATGAGTTTGTTAAAATTATTTTTGATGATACATCTATAGCCGCGGGTAAAACCGATCGTTGGCGTGGCGACGCATACCATGGCGACGCGTCGCTACGCTATGCGATGACGCTGTAGGTACTGTTACTGTGTACTGTTCTCTTTTGCATATTACTTGTACAAAATAATTTCGATGTTTCACAACTACCGTCCCGTGACGACTCACAATTTGTGAATAAGGGATTCGTTTTGTGAAATATTAAGCTTTAAAGTGCTAATTTGTGTTAGACTAAAGTGTCCCCCCCCTCTACTAGCCAAACGGTTGTGTTTGGGAGTGTGAAAAAATTCATGGTGGTAGTATAACAATGACGAGATTCAAAAGAAAACTATCACGGCTAAGTAAGCTTTACAAATTTATAAGTAATAGTCGAAAAAACACCAATTAAATCTGAATCCCATTCTATAAGCTATGTGGAGGAGTATGTATACCTAGGGCAAAACATATCATTCCTTAACCAAATATCTCGTGAAGTGGAACGCCGTATAAAGAAAACTTGGAATAAATAGTGGTCGCTGATGGAAATATTCAAAAGTAAATTACCAATGCATCTGAAAAGGAAAGCGATGGACTCCGTTGTTCTGCCGACACTTTTGTACGGATGTCAAACTTGGTCGTTTACAAAAGACATCGTACAAAAGATCAGGGTTCCAAAGAGCCGCAGAACGAAGTATGTTAGGTATAAAGCTGAAAGATAGAAAGAAAAACACATACATTAGATCCATAACAAAGGTAAAGGACGCCGTCGAGCTAGCAAGCAGACTGAAATGGCGATGGGCTGGACATACAGCTAGAGTTTCAGACAATAGATGTAGTGAAAGGATATTACACTGGTATCCTTACGTAGACAAACGCCCACGCGGCCGACCTAAGCGACGCTGGAGTGATGATATCTACCAAGTAGCAGGATCTACATGGACTTGCCAAGCACAAGACAGACAGCACTGGAAAGAGTTGGAGGAGGCCTACACCCAGAAATGGGTAGCCCAATAATATAATTGTATAATAATGTGACAAAGTATTCCGAAAATCGAATATAATTAATATAAACTGAATATTTAGAAATGTCTGCTGGCTACGGACGCTAATAGGTCTACATCCGTGAAGCTCCTTACTCTGCCATACCTCCCTGCGGTCGTTAGTGTCAAGCACTACAGGTTTGCGCCAGTTCTCTTTAGCCAAGGAGAGCGGGGTGAGGCCCTTGTCCACCGCGACCACATCATCCCCACGTCGGTTTCTAGGAAATAATCTCTGAGACTGCATATCTTGCGATTGTGGAGAGTCTTAGCATTTAAAAAGCCTCTTCCTCCACACTTCCGCGGGATATACAGTCTCTCAATCGAAGAACGTGGGTGATGCATTCGAAATGCCGTCAACAACTTACGGACCTTTACATCCAAGGCGTCTAGTTCTGTTTGAGTCCATTTGAGTATGCCGAAAGAGTAGAACAAAACCGGCATGATCCAACCGTTGAAGGCACGCACCTTATTTCCGCCTGATAAAAGACTATTAAATACTTTTTTCAGCAAAGAAGCGCTCCTTCAACGATTGCTTCATGTCAGCAACATTGATGCCCAGCGCTTCCGACATACCCAAATTCTTATAGGTTTCGGTAGCGGAGAGGGATCTAAGATTTAGGGAATCCGTGAGCTGGGTTCCCACAGATTCCACAATCTCCCCTCGCTTTACATGCATAACCGCACATTTGTCCACACCACATTCCATGCTGATGGCACTACTGAAAGTTTCAGTTACCTTCAGTAGCTCCATCAGTTGCATATAGTTGGGGGCAAAGAGTTTCAGGTCATCCATGTAAAGGAGGTGAGATATAACTTGATCACATCTCTTCAACCGATAGCCTAGACCTGAATACTTCAGCAGCGTGCTAAGAGCATTCATAGCTAAGCAGAACCAAAGTGGACTCAAACTATCGCCCTGAGATATTCCTCGCTCTATCCTTATCGGCTCGCAATTCCTCTGGATTTGCCGACATCCTGGATAGTGAAGAAGAACTGTCCTCCATTGCCCCATACATCAAGAAGGTGCGCAGGGTTGCATCAACTTTATACAACTCAAGCACCCTCATGAGCCACGTATATGGCACCGAGTCATAGACCTTCTTATAGTCTATTCAACATGTCGATAGATCATTTCGGGAACGGCGAACCAGTTAACTAATGGCCATATCAATGAGGAGTAGCTCCAGCTCTTGGAGGTAAGAACTTTATAGACCGTCGGGAGACACGTAATAGGTCTATAATTTTTGGGTTCCGCAGTACTACCCGATTTATGGAGCAGGTGGGTTATTCCAGTCGTTAGGAACTCAGGACGGAATAGGGCTGCCAAGCGAGCGTGCGACCTTTGGATCCACTGCACGAGCTACATCTTGAGGGCTGATAGAGATTGCCCCCATTTCTGGTATTGGTTCGCACGCTCCTTCGACCTCCCGAGTCCATTCACCCTCGATATGACTGACAGGCACCGACCAGATGCTGCGTCAGAAAGAACACATGGTGTCATCATCCGGTAGGCACGTGTCAGACACACCTTGGTCTGGTCGCTCCCATGCTCTATAAACCCACCTTTCATCGCTTTGGAATGTGTGATTCTGAGTGTATCGTTCCACCCGCCACTTATACCTACGAATACGGTTTGCCCATGCATACACTTTCTGCTTCAGGAAGTCGATGCGCTCTGTGATCCGGGACATGTAGTCTCGAGGACTGATAGCAGTCCCCGCAAATGCCCGCCTCACAAAGCGCATCACTCGAGGGCGAGTGTTGCCCTCTCTGAAGCAGATTAGTTTGCCGATGAGCGCTCTGGCCCCACCAATACGTCATTCAATCCTGTACTGCCAAGCTGGTACGGCTGGTTTCGGTCGTTTAGCTCTGTCATCCGGAAATTTGACGTGAGCTAAACGACATGCCGCAACAGCCGCACACGGCACAATACAGGATTGAATGAGCATCGGTGAGGTTTTCGTAGTTATCAAAATAGTTTGACAACTGCGAATCCAGAACAGCCACCAGCACCCTATTTTTGGTTTGCATGGGCAAACGAGGTAAGCGTGGTCTAAGTTCGGGTGTCATGAACCGATATTCTCGAATCGCACCCTCCAAAGCACTCCTCATATCCTCACTGCACTGGGTACTTACATTAGTAACCATGTCATTACTCACGTCGTTATCGCGATTTGGTATTATGGTAGAACCACAGCGTTCGATGCGACGATGCGACGGCGTGGCAATAAAATGGCTACTCTGCATTTCAATCCGCAAGCAATCAAGCACGGTGTCATCCAACATACGATTATCCGCATATTTTGATGGGCAACTACGGAACCCTACATTGTGCGTGGCCCAATACGCACTTGGACGGTTTTTTGGGCGAGTCTGTAATGAAATGATGTTAGAATTGGTGGTAAATAAATAATCTTAGATCTGTGATGTTCGTGTGTGTTGATAATAATCGCACTGACTGATACCAACAGAGAAGTAGTTTGGTATCATACGGTCATACCTTCGTACTTACCACGAACCGGTATTTAGAATGGGTATGAAACAGTTAACTTGTATGTAATGATGTAATTACGGACAGTCATACCTATTAGCTATCGTAGTTATTGGTGCGCAACGCGTAATAAACTCCGCAGAGCTGCCCGCACTCCGCACTCACCAGACTCTGCAACGACGTCGTGTCACCTTGACATTAGTGGCAGGTGGCGGATAGCATACTTACCTATAGCACTGCAGCGAGGCGCGACGGGGCAGCGCCCATCATATCCGACAGCTTGATAAATTGTAACATAGTAGTAGTAATCTAATAGTGGCTTGTCGTGTGGTTATGTGTTGCAGTCATAATTTCAGTAGGAGTTTGATTCAAAGGAATAATAGAGTGTCGTAAAGTTAGTGCAGCGAGTCCACCAGGCCCCGGCGCCTTTAACTGCAACTAACGAAATCACTATGAAACGTGTATACGCCGTGCCATTAGTATCGGCTCCCAGGCTGCTGCCGGTACAGGTGCTTTCCCATATATCCGAAGCACACATGTCAGG
This sequence comes from Lycophotia porphyrea, assembly GCA_950005105.1. Lineage (NCBI taxonomy): Eukaryota > Metazoa > Arthropoda > Insecta > Lepidoptera > Noctuidae > Lycophotia > Lycophotia porphyrea. The sequence goes on from OX465406.1 coordinate 149,943, forward strand.
AGCAGTTCAGGTTCAGGAGGTTGAGAGTGATACCGTACTGTCTCTCCAGCCACTCCTTCAAACCAAAATGATTGACTCCCTCTCGCAGGTAGAAGGGATGTGCCCAGGAGTAGGAAGATTTTAGGCTGATAACACTAAGTGTGCTATGGTTATAAACTCCGGACAAAGGTACGCGTGAGTTCAAAAATTGAATTCACAACACAATCTTAAAACGATATGAACATAATATATATGAGTAGGTACCTGTCTACCTACGAGTATTTGAGGGAGCCCCGCCGCTGCTGAAGCGCCGGCGGCGGTGTCCGCTGCCGGCGCTGGTGGCTGCGTGCGATATATTCGTGAAAAAAAAACGGCGCTTGTTAACCTTCGCACATTGTGCCGTCGTGAGCACAGAGGGCCATGTTCATGCGCTGGACTTTGTCGTTACTAAATTATTACATACGTTAGCATGATCGGAAAAGACGTCTGGCATTGCTCCTATCACTACGTCACTGCCGAAATCGACACTAAATCACAAAATCACAAGACGGTATTGGATCCGTCCCTTACTTACATTAAGAAATAGTGATGAACAGTTTTTTTTGTTAGAATATCAGTTGATGTTAGACGAGAAGTTTTAATTTTTTTTAGAATGAGTGTATCCAGCTTCGAATGTTAAAAATATCTAAAAAAAACGAGATGAGCTTTCGTGTGTCCTTCCTATCAACGCACAAACAACTGAGCGCTGCCGTTCCGGCGTCGCAATAAGTACAACCCCGCCCGCGCCCGCTTCGTCTCGGGGGCTGCAGTTCAGTCGTGTGTGCGTTGCGTCGACGCAGGCACCGTGTGTACACTATGATTTATTAGTATGTAAAACGACGCAGCGACAGCGCTACGTCAACGCAACGATGACGCAATGCGCCGTGTGGACCGGCTCTTTCTGTCGGCATGGCAGCGCCGGTATCTCAATGTGCTTTATTAGCACGCGCGTCCTCTGAACGCGCACAGTCCGCTTGCCCCCGCCCGCACGCGGCACCCGCGAGATCGCGCTCATTTTATTAGAGTTTGGAAAATCTAGACTGCGCAAACGCATCTCACCGCATCACACAGATCGCGATTAAGACGCATTCTTTCGCATTAGTCGAGTTATTTCCCTTTGTGGTCTCTATGATTACCAACTCCTATTCACAAACGAAATCATAGCGGTGTGCTTGTGTGTGCAACTGGATAGACTTTTGCGAATGACATGACGGCGAAGGCGGCAGCGGCAGCGAGCGCGGGCGCCAGTCGCGTGCGCGCCTATGTGCACCAGATCCTTATGATCGTACTGAGTAAGTAAAGCTTCCCCTTTATCATTCTTATTGAACATGTAAATAAAAAATGGGCACTGTTTTCAAGAAAAGGCCCCATTAGAGCCATTAGATGAACTCGTATCGACCCAGGATGCACAAGGGTTCGGATGGCCTCTTTAGGAGACCCGGAGCTCTCCTTCCATTGTGCTGCTGGCCCGGAATGGTTTTACCGAGGTACGGCATGATCCTCAGACGCCCAAGGTAGCCGGATGGGCACCTGATAATGGTTTCCCCCGAAAACAAAAGTAAAGTTAGTCAGTATCGCGTAAAAGGTTTATGTGCTTCTTAATAGTAGTGCATGCGTGTTAAAGTTAACGAGCAAGTCAGTAGGCACGTGATGACGTGACACGAGCGGGCGAAAGACGGTTCTCTGCTGCAAGGAATGTGGGCAACCATTTATTGTACAAGTACCATGTCGCAGCACTATTGTTAGCCGTAGAGTATTTAGTTGACTTATTTCTTATCGTTGCTATGTAATTTTATTGTCTATACTGAACTGACAGTTGTCTTTTAAAATGACAACTGTCTAACTTTTAGTACTTTGAACGGTTTCATAATTAAATCGTTACGATTTAATTATGAAACCGTTGAAAAAAATAGATTATATTAACATAACAATACGCAATACAAGTTTAATTTACACTGAACCTTCACTATGTTGTTCATAACATAACATGTTCACGCCTATTAATTCCCCAAAGGGTAGGTGGTCCTTTAACTTTACCATCATACATGTATAGTATCTGCCTAGGCGATATAATAGTACATTATGATATAAGTGCGGTAAGTTGAAAATTACAGCCGAGGCGATATTGCTAGCCCGAGCCGTAGGCGAGGGCTATAAGAAAGCTGAGGCTGTAATTATCAAAGCGCACGTATGTCATACGACGTTTTATAACATATTTGCGAGGAAATCAATAAAACTCAGACTTTCTTAAACGAAATTTTGATACGCTTGTAAGTATCAATCGGTCGATTTTTCGGGCAGATTCTTAGAGTAGCCTTTTTCGCTGCCGCTAAGACTTCAGGCGGTGTCGAATTAATAAATTCATCATTACTTGACGACATTTTTAAATAAAAACAATACAGCGAAAAGAAAAAGCGCGCGGAATAATTTTTACTTGTTCACAAATTAGTGAGCCGCGCGCATTATCGCTTTTTTTTCAAGGCGAAGGCACAAAAACAGCCAGTATTACTAATATAGTAAATTAATATTTTTGTGTTTTTGTTACAGAAAAATGGTTGTAATCTATTGTCAAAGTTAATTAAATTAAAGAATTTAATGTTTATTTATTATATTTTATCTCCCTAAGTTAATTTTATTCATAAAATTTTGACCACTTTTCTGATATAAAAACTCTTTGCTAAGATTTAAAAAAGTACCGTTCGTTTTTACGGAGCATGCTGAAACCGTGCGTTTTACTTTACATTACCGACAGGTACGTAATGAGATACAATACGATATTGAAATTGGTGAAATAAGAGACCCTTTACGAGCAAATGTGTTATAAATAACATTTTCAACACATTTGCTCAAAAATCGCATTTACGACGCCTGTATACATTGTTTGAAAGTTAAAAATTACGCACCATGCAACGGAACGTGCGGTAAAATAGGTACTCCCACCCAAGTACCTATTTTACCGCACGCCCCTTTGTATAGCAGCGTACGTATTCTTTACGGTTTTTTTTTATTTCCATAAAAAATATTTCAAGAATTCCACCAAGGAGTTTCACATTACGAGAATTAGTAAGCTGACAAAGCGAACCTCCTTGGAAGCGCTTTTTCTCAATACGTTTGTCTCACTTTAATACTACAGAGTAAATGAGACGAAATATGTAGTTTATTTATTTATTTTACCATTTATGTACACACAGTAGACAACACAGGAGAATAACATTATAAAATATGAGTACAAAGGTACTGCTTATTTCTTAAGAAATTTCTGCCAGCAGACCTGCAAAAGGAGAAATGAAAAAGAAACGTAGACAAAGTGTGTGAGAAAAGGACAAGAATAATGCGTTTATGTGCCTTACCTAACTTAACCTATAATATTAAATATAATTACACATATAAGTAAATAATAATACATACTTATATAAATACATAATGCTAAGATATATAAACTAGTAAAAATATATATGTATATAATAAATTATAACAATTGAGAGGAAAGGTAATGATCTTTCACTCTGGCTTTGAACAGTGAAATGGTCTTCAAATCACGAATGCTAGGTGGAAGTGAGTTCCACAACCTTACAGCATGGACGGAGAAAGAGTATGAGTAATAGCTGGATTTATGAGGATGGGATTTAAGTAGGGATCTAAGGTGCGATCTACACGGTGCGTCAGTAGAGCGGGCATAAGAAAAACGCTCGCGCAGATAAGAAGGATAGGACGGGTTGTGCAGGATATTGAAGAGGAGACAGAGGATCCTAGTGTTCCTGCGAAGGCGGATTGGGAGCCACTTAAGTTCTTTGCGAAGGTGAGAAACGTGGTCATATTTACGGCGACCAAAAATAAAGCGCATACATAAATTTTGCAAGCGCTCAAGCTTATTTAATAACTCCTCAGTAGCATCCAGGTAGCAGGCATCGGCATAATCTATTATCGGCTGAATAAGTGTTAGAGCCAAAGTAATTTTAGTCTTCAAAGGTAGGAGACTTTGAAGGCATTTCAGTGAATGAAGAGAGAAGTGTACCTTACGGCTAACCTCATTGACTTGAGCTCGCCACGACAGATGGGAATCAATAGTTACACCCAGATCTTTGGCGGTATCTGCATAATCGATGCGAACACCATCGAGGTACAACGGCATCAAAGATGCAACAACGGCCGCACCACGAACAAATCGGCTGCCAATGATCATGGCCTGAGATTTAGTTGTAGTTCTAATTTTCACCACGTGCATGTGGCGCCATTTGCAAATTCGCACTATTTTCATATTAGAAACGTCAAAGATTGTTGCATCTTTCCGACTGATATTTACAAACAAAATAATAATATGAGTTCAAGCGAGGACGGAATTTACTCCACCTGATATTTCGAATGAGGCGCAAATTGCAGAAAACGGTCTCTTGCCGCCAAAATCGCGAGAGCGCTATTTATTGATTTAAGTACAAAAATTTGATACCATGGAAGACTCGAAGAAATACTCAATCATTCTCTGAAAATGTTTTGATGGTTTATTTCAATGAAGTACGTGATAAGTATAAGCCGCCCTCAATGTGGTCAATATATTCAATGTTAAAACTGCTGCAAGCTCCGCCGCCACCGATATCAACGCCGTCGTCGCCGACGTTTACGTCACATTCTCCCGTTCAACATAATACGTGTGAAATTAATAATGTCAGTCAGTCAGTTAAGCTTGCAGAGCAGCAAATTTCACTGAATTTCAATAATTGTTCAAATTTCCAAGATTAGTGAACTATCTGTATAATTTCTTATTTGCTATTAAAAATAGTCTAATAAAAAAGTTTTTTTCATTGCATATTGTACTGTTTTCTCGCAAATGTGTTGAACAACAATGTATGACACACGTGCAGAAATTGGTATTTACAAACGAGTAGACGAATGTAAGCCCGAGACGAAGTCGAGGGCTTACCATAGTCACGAGTTTGTAAAAACCAACAACTTACCGCACTAGTATCATAAATAACTATTTTTACTTACAATTTCATTTTCATAACAGAATTTGGATATAAATCACGGCAATTACATCTTCATCCATTTTCATTAACCTTATCTTCATTTAACAATGAAAATTTATCACTTTTATAAATTTTACGAAATGTTACATAATATGTTGTTATGTTAAAAAAATGTTACATATTTTCTAGAAATGACAATTAACGTTAAGCTTATTTATTCTATCTCTTAGTTTTTCTGTACCAGACTGTTTAATGAAGGTTGGATTAGGATGTATTACTAAAAAATCATTTATATCGTTTTGGCTAGTTTAAATCTAGTTTTTATATTGAATTACGTTGGTCTACTGATTAATGTAATACTAAATGATAATTATAACATTCTTAACGCACTCTCGGGTTGTGAGGTTTTTTATGTCTTGGCCGTCTACACCTGGCAGGTCAGACGAATATTGGTTTCAACAAATATAATCGTAAAACGAAACAGACAGCTCAAGAACGCTAGAAAAGTTGCCTAGAAAAGGAGGATTGGATGTAGTTCAATCAGTTTACGAAGAGATTTCAGTAGCAAGTGTCCAGTACGGTGAAGTCCACTCCTAGCTGCTGAGACTGCTTGTCACCAGAACAGCCAGGACTGACCTGACGTCTGTTCTGAGGAGCCCGGACCAGGTGCTCCAAGGGCCTACACCCTTCGTGAAAAACAGCAAGTACCTTTAAACTTTCACCTTCTACCACCCGAGTCTTAAGTCGAGTAGGTAGGAGTGTTTTTTATCTTAACTGTATTTTTTATCTCCCTCAAGTTTTACTTATTAAATTTAATTGTGCAGTCTACTTCCTACTTTTTATTTGTTCGGAATAGTAGACATGACACACTCCATACATTTTTCTCAGGTCCATTTGGTAAAAAAAATGGAAATACCCAAAGGAAAAATACTTATTCTGACGCTGTTATTTGCAATCTTTATAAAATCTCAGTGCTATTTTTGAAGTACACATCACAACGATGCTAAAGAAGATTTTTCTTTAGCATCGTTGTGATTTGAGCAAGTTTAAGTTAAGGGAATTTAGATATGAAGAGTAAATTACTCGGATTTTCTTTTAAATTAACCAATTTACAACAAGTTATTGAACATAACAATAAATACAAACCGATCCTACAATTGTAAAGACAATTCACATAACAAAAAATAATCAAAAAAATGGCAAGAAAAATATATGCAATTTTTTATATACTTTCCTTAAATAATTTTTTCTTATTCTTATAAGACATCATCGGTTTTTACGTATAGGTGCATACTTGTTAAGTGCTTCCCATACCAACGCCAACCGGAAGGTCATCCTGCACTGTTGTGGACATCGCAAGATAAACAGATGTTAATTTTGCAAAACTCGGCAAATAGCCGGCAAGCTCGAGCGCCAGCACACATACGAAGTGCACCGGCAACTTGCGTATACCGTACACCATTAGTGTGCCAATTTGTATGTGTGCAATGTATGCCGCGTTGCTTCACTACACTTGTTCTTGTACCTACGAAGCTGCTCACCTTCCTCTGGTCACCCAGCGACACGACGTCGTCTGTCAATAAGAGCAGCGTGTGGGCAGCGTACACACTGCTCGCTATTACAGAGAGACCGCGAGCGTTGCATTGATCAAGTCGGTTTTATTTGTTTGCATGTCAGAAACTAAAAGCCACTCTTTTAGTTTCAGAGCGTGAGAAACCCTTTTTAACAATCAACTACTCAGGAGAGGATAAAGAAATGAGAACACGTACTGCCGTTTTGGAGGAGAGTTTTATTCTTATTAAAAAGCGTACAGTGCTCGGTCGGTGGGCATATTATACCGTCAGCGGTAGCTTGCAACGATAACTCGTTGCTGGAATGGAGATCAACCCTAAGAGCGAAACTATCGGAAGGATCGATTTGAGAGTTATTCCGATAATTTTGCCAAAACAATAAACATTTCGGCAGTTTTACCCAGGTTATATAAACTAATAACGTAAGAAAATAAAAATAACTAAACCTAAGGTGACGTATCCTAAATTTTCACTGAAGTTAAAGTCTTTCTTTTTATTCAAAACACTTTCGATCACTTCACTATGCTTTAACGAAAAGGCCATATATTTCACTTCGTCTAAACTGATTCCTTTCATATTAGCTGGATTTGGAGAGAGTGGCATTCACGTGCAACTCTGGTAGTGTGACAACTGGAATCATCTCCACAACTTCCAACTCAGCAGAAATACGACGGTTAATGTGGATTCCATAGATTTGCAGGTCACAAGGCTCATCAATTGTCACCAGGTAAGTGTCGAATACAAGTTGGCTACTGATCTCTTCGCCGCATTGCTTAGGCAGTGTTGTTCTCATTCTACTATAAACTATAAAGGAGCCATTTAGCTGCGTTGACTTGCTGGACCCTGACTTTCTCAATTTGGATTTCTCGTTGTTTACAGGGAGTATCATGTCATCTTCAAATTTCATCACAGCACAGGTAAGTTCATAGTATAAGGCTTGATTATCCGTAGTGCATAAAAACTGATCGCCAGCAGAGAGTGGTCGGCATGATCTTACTAACCAATACAACTATGAAAACATCATGTACGTTAGGAAAAATCTGCATTTATTTAGTAAAAGAGGTGACAGGCACCACTATAGTACTAGAAACAGGGACCAACTAGTACAGCCAGGTTTTAGGCTAGCTAAAGTAGACTCATTTTTCATGGGGTACTGTTTAAAATGTTACAATAAAATACCTCCCCACATTCTACAACTGGATAAGACGAAATCTAAATCTTGAGTAAAAGGCACACAGTCAAGCATATTATAAGTTGGGGGATTACATTGATGATAAAAATGCTTGACTCAATGCTGGTCCTGCTCCACAACCATAGGGGCAAACTAATTGATTACTATGTGAAGTTATTGTGGAAGCTGCAGAAGATTGTAATAATATCTTTGCATTGTATAGATTCAATATCTTAGTATTATATAATTGCATAGCACATGTGTGAGTACTAGGTACTGTAAAGCTACCATTTACATTTACTTATCTTTCATTGACCTTAATTTGCCCTGGTGGCTGCGAGAATGTCATGCTCACTCTTATGTCCCGCTGATGGTGGCGGGTGTGTCGGGTCATTTAGCTCCCTTCAATATGGTTGAGCTGAATGGGACTGATCCATGCATCATGTTCGTGTACGGGTGCTGTCAGTTGGGACTGGTCATCTCTAGGCTGCCACGGTTTATTTTAACTTCTTACTTTGTTCTTAAATTGTTCATTATTTTTACTCTGGACGCTCTTAACGTGCACGTATTTCTACATCGTTCTCACATATATGTATAATCTCAACATGAATGATGTAACCAAGATTTTGTAACAATACTTTGATTAAAAAGAGTGTCCATGGAGTTTCTTACCCACTCCATACAGATCTACGCTTTGGAATGGGCACCTACAGTACTTTCACAAGTTATCATGCCTTGTGTCTGTGACTGCAGCATAATAATATCCTTCTTTGTTTTTCCGACATTCAAAAGTGCCTATAATGGTCTAATTGAAATAAATGCTTTTGAGTTTGAGTTTTGAGTTAGCGGTAAGTATTTCATTCCTTTCGCCAGAAGGTAAGGATATTTGGGAATAATTGCTAAGGTTTTATTTTTGGATTCATGAAGGATTGGTAAGGAATCTATCTTAAAATAATTATATGATGAGTTATCCGTAAGTGGAATTTCCATTATAAATGTAATCTGATTATCTTTAATAAACAATTTTACACAAATGGTCTCTATTTTCAATACATTTATTTCTAGTGGAGGATACACTAAGTTTCCAGAATAAGAAATTAGTTCTAAATGATACAATCATTCTGTAGAGTTCACAATCGATTGATGTAACACAGATAATTTACTTAATGCTAAAGCTGTCTCAAATTCACTTAGCCTAGCCAAGATAGTAGGAAAACTACTCTTGAATACAGAAAATAATCCCGTAAGGTAAGTTAAGAAAATTCAATTGTTTTGCTTAGCAGATAAATCTTTCACAAGCAGTTCAATCTTTGTTAGGCGATTATGAAAATATGCAGTGTTCTGATTTATTGTTTTAGTTACATTAATGAAACTGTCAAACATTTTGGAGACAATTGATATTTTTTTGAAGCAATTATATCATTATGATTTAATTTGGAAATAAGTTCTTCGTATCTAACAGCGTCATCATGATCTAGGTTACCAGCTATTAATTTTATAATAGCACCATGGATTTATAATTCCTCTTTTAGAACTCGATATTTTTTATAGTTATATCGGTTATAAACTCTGTATGTATTTTCATACCTGTGAATTCTTGAGAATATGATGCGTTCCAATCGATAAGCTTACACATTTGTTGGTAGTTGCTGTATATGTAACTTAAATCATTATAAATCTTTTCTAAACTAATGAGCTTGACTACAGTCCAGTGATCCTGACTTGACTAGTGTCCTTTTATCGGGAATATAGCTGGGTTTCCTTCAAGATTTTGCGGGCCAGCGAGGTCTTCACTACCAACAGGATGCCGCACCACCTGCGGAGGGCGTTTTGCATTTTGAATAGGGGTTCTAGTAATTATTTCACCTATTTGAATAGGGACAATATTTCTTTCAGCCTGACCTATGACTTTTTTGTAACCGAATTGTTGCGATGATTTGTATCCTAACTGTACGGGTGACTATTACCATGAATGCGGTTACGCATATTATTTTGATTTAAGATATTGACTTCTTCAAGTACGATACTCAAAGCTGCTTCTAAGGTTTTTCGGCGATTTAAGCCTAACGATACGCACCATATTTTCAGGAAGGTTGTTGTTGTGTGGTTGTCTTAATTCCAAATCATCAATTGTATTCACCTTCAACAGCGGACATTTTTGATTCTATTACAAAAGTCTAAAAACTTTTCACCGGTATTAGTTTTTAAAGATTCTAATACAATATTAATACACGCTTCACTACGAAGGTCTCCAAAATGTTGAATCAGCAATTCTTTAAATCCCGACCATGTCCAACAATATCTTCACGTTCCGATAAGAGCGCAGCTGCATCCTCTCTTAATCTACTCATTAAAACATTAAAAACAAAGATTTTTGCGCTTCCCTAATAATGGATGTCTGTGACCCTTGATCTAAAAGAACTCTCATTTTCTGGTAAGATCCATCCGCTGCTTGTACGTTAATTATTGCTGTGGCAAGCAATATTTCTGAGGGTTCTTTAAGAAGCAATCCAACTGTGTTACTGCCTTGCTGCTGAGAAGGCGATTGACTCAGATCGATGTGACGTAAGAGATTCATGCAAAATGGTATTGTGTTCTTTATTGCATTCTTTGCATCTTATTTCAGAAAGGCATTTTTTGCCTTCGTGATAATGTAAATATTTAATACAAGTTAGCAACAGCAGTTTTACGTTCATTAGGTTGCAATTCCATTAATTTTTGACATGCATGAATTCGATGATCGTTCGAGTTGCAAATAGGACATTGCTTGCGATAGTTAATTTTGCGTTTGGACTTTGACGAATGCGAAACTTGGTTTGTTTTGTAATTCGTTTTAGGATTGTTATAATTTCGTCGATAATAGAAACCCTTTGAAAATGATGGTTTGTTATTGTTGTTGGATTGAGATGGGGATAATTTCTGCGTGGAATTTTCAAGCTTCTTACGTGAAGTTTCCAGCATCATGAACTTAGTTTCCAAAAAAATAGGAAATCTTACAAGACCGGTAACTCTCGCGGGGATTTTAAGGCTTCTAGATAATCCTCGTATGTATCTGAGTTCAATTTTTGAGACAATATGCATACCAGGAAAGGAACCCAGGAAGAGACATTGACTCCTAGATTCTTGATAGCATTCACGCTCTCTTACGTAGTGTCGTGAATGCGTTTTATATGATTTGACGATTTTTGTTGGTTTGCAGGGATATTCATGAGATTGATAAGATAAGAAGTGAAGATCAGTCGTTTATTATTATACCGATAATTGAGGATATTCTAGCATACAGGATAATTGTCGGAGCTTATTTGGAGATGTTGCATCAATTTTTCGGGCTCACCTTTGATCTTACTCTTTAGAAACTGCACCTTTTGGGTATTCGAAAAAGAGGGGTTGTTGTGCACTGCTTCGGTAAAAAGATCTTTGAACGAAATCCACTTATTGTAGTTTCTCTCAAAGATGACCTATCTCCATTTTAGGAGTAAACTTTTCAATATGCGCAACGGACCACATTTTCTTATCAATATGTGCAACGGACCACATTTTCGTATCAATATGCGCAACGGACCACATTTTCTTTCCAATATGCACAACGGACCACATTTTCTTATCAATATGCGCAACGGACCACATTTTCTTTCCAATATGCGCAACGGACCACATTTTCTTTCCAATATGCGCAACGGACCACATTTTCTTATCAATATGCGCAACGGACCACATTTTCTTTCCAATATGCGCAACGGACCACATTTTCTTATCAATATGCGCAACGGACCACATTTTCTTTCCAATATGCGCAACGGACCACATTTTCTTATCAATATGCGCAACGGACCACATTTTCTTTCCAATATGCGCAACGGACCACATTTTCAATATGCGCAACGGACCACATTTTCAATATGCGCAACGGACCACATTTTCAATATGCGCAACGGACCACATTTTCTTATCGATGTCTTTCTTGATTTTCTTATAATGTTTCTCGTAATGAGTAAATTGCTTTTCGTACTCGGGGTTTAATTCGCCGTATTTATTGTCCAGCTCCCAATGAAACGAGTCAATAGCCGCCCAACGCGATTGTATAGCCTTCAGGATGTCTTCAAAATCCCATTTTTCCGTGATAAGATCAAGGTCGATATTGGAAGATGATCTCTAGAAAGTAGTTTGCCTTTTCAAGAGACCTTCGGCATTACTCTCTTCAGGAGGAGGAATTTTAGAAGCAGCGTTAGATGCGATTCGCGGTTTGAGATTCCGCAATAGGTTGGAACGTAGGAGGTTTCAATACAGGGGTTTGCGGTCTGTTTGCGCGAGGGTTATAGCTTTGAATAGTAGTTTTAATAGTGTTAAATGTTTCCTTCATTTGATCGTATTGATTAGTACTGAAATATGTATGAGATTAATCACCAAAAGATATCAACGTTATATGATTATTATAGAACTCTGTAAAGTATTGTTCCAGGGTAACTAATCAACGATGTAAGTAGTTTGCGGTGTTGCGCTCTGCCCTTGAAAATGGTGAACAGCCTATCTACGGCTTTGATTAGTTGTTGTTGGGTTGCTAGAATGTCATCCATTTTCGACAGTGATGGCAGTGATGGCAGAATGGGCAACTACAGTACTTTCACAGTTTTTATGCCTTGTGACTGGGACTGTAGCTTCATTACATTTTTATCTTGTCGACAATTCAAAAGTGCCTGTAACTGGCGTACTTGAAATAAATGCTTTGATTTTGATTTTGACAGTATAAAGGTAAAAAACTTTCTGCGAAAAAAAAACCGACTTCCAAAAAATCACAAAAAAAAAACTAAAATAACTTTTTTTTAATTTAAAAAATTACAATGAAACAAATAAAGTCACCGACTTCCGAAAGTAATTAAAAAAAAGTTATTTTAGTTTTTTTTTTGTGATTTTTTGGAAATCGGTTTTTTTTCGCAGAAATTTTTTTATTTTACCCTTTTTAGTTATAGACTTTTTAGCATACCACACAAATTCTAATCATGAATTAATTTATATATTGTAACCAGAACTTTAAGGAAGTACTCGTCAAGACGAATCAAACGAGTCCAAACTCGATGGGGTTGTCGTTTTATAGCGGAGTTCTTAAGGCAACCTTACAGCTCCATCACCAGACCCTGGATACTATCTAAAGACAAACTACTCATTAAGACGAATCAAACGAGCCCAAACTCGATGCGGTTACGTCGTTTTATCACGGAGATCCTATGGCCACCTTCAAGCTCCATCATCAGACCCTGGATACTATCTAAAGACAAACAACTTATTTAGACGAATCAAACGAGCCCTAACTCGATGCGTTTATGTCGTTTTATCACGCAGATCCTATGGCCACCTTACAGCTCCATCACCAGACCCTGGATACTATCTAAAGACAAACTACTCATTAAGACGAATCAAACGAGCCCAAACTCGATGCGGTTACGTCGTTTTATCACGGAGATCCTATGGCCACCTTTAAGCTCTATCATCAGACCCTGGATACTATCTAAAGACAAACAACTTATTTAGACGAATCAAACGAGCCCTAACTCGATGCGTTTATGTCGTTTCATAACGGAGTTTCTAAGGCCGCCGTCCAGCTCCATCATCAGATCAGCTCCATGTCATCGATATATTGTACTATCACGCGATATACATAAGTGCAAATTTTTAATTCAATCGGAAATCTGGAAGTGTGTCAAATTAAACACGTAAAACTTCAGGCGTCGTCGCGTGATATAGCAATTAACGTGGAAACATACCAAATTACTGAACCGATTTTGATGAAATTTCTATGGGACCAATCGGAAAGTATATCCTTTCACATTAAAGAAGAATTTTTGAAATCGGTTAAGAAACGACGGAGATATGAGGTAACAAACACAAAAAAAAAAACATACAACCGAATTGAGAACCTCCTCCTTTTTGAAGAAAGTCGGTTAAAAAGAGGCCTTACTTGTACTGAAGGCTTCTCTGGGGATCAAATGTCCTGGCGATGGCTGCAAGAACAAACCTGATGAGGTGACGCGATGCCCTCGTAAAAACCAGGTTCAATCAGGATCAGCAGGGAGATGAGATTTTTGGAAAGTAAATCTACTCAGTTCTGTTTACCTAAGTTCCAAGCGAGACACTCACACAGTTCATGTAGTAGGCACGGGTGATGGGCCCGCTCCTATGGCTCGTAGGACCAATGTTCGGGGTTGGGGTGAGATTGAGATAAACGAAGATTAAAGATTATAAAGATAACTATATTTCAGCGATACAAATGGGATTACGATTAAAACTAATGTCCAAGACGTACTCAAGGTTTTACTTAGGTACTACAAATATAGAGCGCGGTGTCGCAGTACGCTGACATGCTTATTATTTATGGTTCGGTGTTGACCCGAAGAAACTGTCTTTTACCACCGTTATACAGTGGGATTAAGTTTACAATTTCGTTAACCCTTTTTAACAATAAACTACTCAGGAGAGGATATAGAAATGAGAACACGTACTGCCGATTTGGAGGAGAGTTTTATTCTAATTAAAAAGCGTACAGGGCTCGTCCGGTGGGCATATACCGCTGAACTTGCAACGATAACTCGTTGCTGGAATGGAGACGTACTTATCTTAATCTAGAGCAGACGGGTGAGGTGTGTTCATAACTGGCTATTTAGCACAGTTGTTTACATACACCTCCGTTATAATGTTGGTAGCTAAGTAAGTAAGTAAAATTTTATTTGTTGTAAAAATTGTGTACATGATACATTACATGCAAGATAATAAGATATACAGAAAAGTTCTAACATGTTCAGTCTCAACAAAAAAAGCAAAAAGCAGCTAAAAGCACCTATTGGTAAAAACACATAACCACAAGATTGTTAATGTGAATAACACAATTAAGAATGATGCTGACTAAGTGAGATGTTTTATCAAAAGGCTTGAAATTATTATAAAAAATGTTAAGAAAAACTGGATGGAGTACCTACAAGTGTTGATCGATAATTATTATTCAAAACAAAATTTCCGCTCGTTAGTGGGTGGAAGGTTTGAATGGGACAACACGCGTGTTGCACGGTGCTTGTTGCTGGGCGCGGATCATTGATCACTAAACGTGTTGTAGTTTTTGTTTACTCTTTACGTTGAAGGAGCTACGAGTACCTCACACGTACCGTACACCTACTCAGGCTACTACTACTCAGTTTTAACATTTAAATACATATTATTAGTTTATTACCTACTTATTAAGCGAGCCATCATCATCTGCCTAGCCTTTTCCCAACTACGTTGGGGTCGGCTTCCAGTCTAACCGGATGCAGCTGAATACCAGTATTTTACATGGAGCGACTGCCTATCTGACCTCCACAACCCATTTAGTTCTGGGTGGTTAGACTGGTTGTCAGACTTTTTTGGGCCACTGACTACCTAACGACTGTCAAAGATCTTCAAATGACAGCCGGGACCAACGGCTTAACGTGCTTTCCGAGGCACGGAGGAAACTCAGTATGTAATGGGTGGTTACCCATCCACGAACTTTTTAAGCGAGCAATTGCAGGGATTTTTTTTAGGACCCTTTGTCTGTCACCGTATTTTACTAGTCAGTGGGCTTGTAGGCCCGGAGGACTAAGGATTCGGTTGTACGTGATACACTCAATCCTCTGGTTATTTGAGTATTTTTCGTATTTTTGGCACTCAGCATTTTCTTCAATCCACCAATTACCAATTACGAGTACACTTGAGACACTTGATTTTCTTGCAGTCAACGTGCCGACGATATCGTTTGGCATGGCGATAGGCTGGGTGTCGCTGGCGAGCGGTGAGGGGGGCGCGGGGGGCGGCCAGGAAGTGGACGAGGCGCACGCGGTAGGCGCGGCTGCCACCACGTTCGTGGCATCGCTGCTGGGCGTGCCGCTGTGCGCGCGCGCACTCGCCGGCGGCAGGAAACGCGCCGTCGTCGCCACCTCCGCCGCCTTCGTGGTAACTAACTCCTACTACATTACTGCTGTAGTTCAGTGATGGTGTGTGAGAAGGTAATGCGTGTTGTGGCTGTGCGCAGGTGTGCTGGGCGCTGAAGCTGTGCGGTGGCGGCTGGTGGGTGGTGGCGGCGCGCGCTTGTGCCGGGCTGGGCGGCGCCGGCGCCTGGTGCCTCGCGCCGCTGCTCGCCCGGGAGGTAGTCTCACGTGCTGACCGTTCGCGCTGTGATGTAGTAGAACAGATGGCTGATGTAGCGCATGTTGTTGTCAGATGTGCGAGGAGGGGGTGCGGGGCGCGGCGGTGTCGGCGTTGGTGCTGGCGCACAACCTCGGCTTCCTGCTCATGTACGTGTTCGCCGACGCGCAGGTGCCGCACAGGTAACTGATATTTACGGGACACGTCAATGAAACAAGGCTACTCAACGCAAACTGTTTATTGGCTGTTTGTTGTTTGACTGTTTCTTTAGTTAATGCTACCCACATACATAACACTAACATTGAGTGTTTATCTGTGCGTGTACCTAATGTACGGGCCGCAGTATACGTAAAGTCATTTTCATAAAGAGGAAAATGTACAGGCTCAGGATCAATAGGTTCGCACCTTATTACCTACATGAGATATTAACGGAACAGTGGCCCGGCAAATGTGGGAGTTGTCAACACGGTAAACACCTCTACTCTACCTAAACAGAATTGCTTGAAGTTATACATATCTGCATTTACAGTTTGCATACGGTGACGATCTTTTATCAAATGGAGCTATTCTGTTCCTATGATGCCGGTAGGTTGTATTATGTACTTGACCCCTGACGAGCTGAGTGACGCGAGTGTGGTACGTTCCAGGACGGTGCTGTGGAGCTGCTTAGCGCTGTCGGCGGCACACTGCGCGCTATTCCTGTCCGTGCCGGAGTCACCACCCTTCTTGGCCGCTCAAGGCAAGCCTGACGTGAGTGCCGCAGTGCCGCTGATAGGTGGATACCGAGCCTAGACCGCGCGCATTCTCATAGTGATTGTCAACCGTGTGTTCTGCAGGAGGCGCGTGCGGCACTGGCGTGGCTGCGCGGTGTGGCGCGCGACGACCCCGCGCTGGACGCGGAGCTGCGCGCGCTGCCGCCGCCCGACCAGCACATGCAGTCGCCGCTCGCACTGGCGAGGGACATGCGTGAGTATAGCAGGACAGGAGCTCCACCAGGATACCCTCCTGGAACTTAGGTGCACTTGTAGTCCTGCTCTTTGTGCAATTCCACCTGTACCTTGAGGGGCATGTCTAAAGTCACTACTAACGCTGTCGAGGTGGTAGAGTTCAGGTCAAAACTCATATAACTTCAAACAAAATAGGAATTATCGACACGACGAAGAAAAGGTATAGAATAGTTAGCGCGGGCAGGATTAAGCACCGAACATGAGTTGTAATTTGAGACTTTACCATCAGAGTTATATGACTCAGATCTTCTGGTCTTTTGAGTTAAATAGTGAAGTTTGGTGCAATATTTACACGCAATCCACGCGTATGCATGATGCTAGCGTTGATCTTGACAGCCTCGTTGGTCCAGTGCTCGCCACTGCTACTGCTGAGCTTGAGGTCTTGCTTGTATACCATACCTAGGTTGGGCTAAGTGTTATTTGTTTGACCTTGACGGCCTCGTTGGTCCAGTGGTCGCCACTGCTACTGCTGAGCTTGAGGTCTTGCTTTATATACCATACCTAGGTTGGGCTAAGTGTTATTCGGTTTTTCCATTTGGATTTTCTCAGTAGCAGTTTTGAGTTTGGATTGGTTCCTTATTGGTGGCAATAGGCTTTTCCCTAATTATACGGCACTTACAAAGGTTTGCTATAGGTAAGTCACAGGGATAACAGGCGTGATGCAGTGCTCTAGGCTAGCAATCATATTCATTTTGGTATCGGCAGTGAGTGACGTGCGTCGGCGGCGCGCGTTCGTGCTGTGCCTGGTGGCCGTGGTGGGGCAGGAGGCGTGCGGGGTGCTGGCGCTGCTGCAGTTCGCCGAGCGTGTGTTCGTGCTGGCGCGCGAGGGTGCGGCGGATGCAGGGGGTGCGAGGGGCGCGGAGGGCGCGCTCGGCTCGCCCGCGCGGCACGCCGTGCTGCTTGGGGCCGCGCAGTTCGTGGCATCTGCGCTAGCCTTGTACCTCGTCGAGAAAGTTGGCAGAAAGGTATTAAAATAAAATAAATTTGAGTGGGTGAAAAGCGGAAATTCTGAAAATTCAGTTCAACACTCGACAGATTTGAATTTTTCCCAGCGGCTGATGGTGTGGTGTGCACTGGCGACCGGGCTGTGCCTGCTGGCGGGCGCGAGCGCGGTGTGGTCGCACGCGGGGGGCGCGTGGGCTGGCGCGGCGCTGGCGGCCGCCGTGTTCGCGGACTCGGCCGGTTTGCAGCCCGCGCCCTACGCCATGCGAGCCGACATGTTCCATTACCAGGTACGCCAGCTATAGTACGGTCGCTGATGGTGGCGAGCTAGATGATGCTTATCCATCTACAATGCTATTCGTGAATGGACACTGTCTGTAGGACTGGTCGTCTCCTAGCTGCAACGGTTAATTTTAATTATTGGATTTTTAAATTGTTTTTGTCTTCTTCCGTAGATGCTTGTAAGTGTAACGTGCTCGTCTCTCTATATCGATTTTCTAAATAATCATTTCAATGGTAACAAGATTTTGTAGCAACATTTTGTTTGAAAAGTGTCCATAGTGTATTATGCTTCGTGTGTGCATGTCTAGTTGATAGAAATTGTCGTCGTTAAGTCGGTCGCGTGCGGTGTTGCAGTACCGTGGGTGCGCGGTGACGCTGATCAGCGCGGCGGCGTGGGGCGGCAACGCGCTGGAGGTGGCGCTGTTCCCGCTGGCGGCGCGCGCGGGTGGGCTGGGCGCGGCGCTGGCGCTGGCGGCGGCGCTCACGCTGGCGCTGGCGCTGTTCGCGGCGCGGGCGCTGCCCGAGACGCGCGGCCGCACGCCCGACCAGATCTACGACGTCATCTGTCCTCCCGCGCCCATCTGCGATACTGTGCGGACCGACCGGTGTAGTGTACGGGCTATCTCCACCAAAATGTGATCGGTTACACTAAGTACGAGAACCGATGAACTCTTTGTGGTGAAATATCTCTTTAGAAAGACTGTTCGACTGACTGTGCGCGGCGTACCAGGGTCAGTGGCTCGGGTGATCCGATGGGCAAAACAAGCGAATGAAGAATTTATCTTCAACTGCTTTCCAGTACAATAATTAGTACATAAATACCTAATGTATGGAAAATCTATACATAAAGGGTGTAAAAAGACTCTTAACGAAGCCGAAAGGCACTTGTTCTCCCCGTCATTGTGATCATTTTTTTGTTCTAGACCATACCTGGGAATCGTCTAGTTACGAAGATATTGGGGGTCAAAGTTCCAACTTTTTCACAAGTTCTTTTTTAAATACATCTTTTTAATGTAAGATTTTTACATTAAACACCTCCAGGACCCCCTTACTGTTCAATCCATCCATCAGCACAATGGTTTGAGTGCGTTACATTGAGTCCTACTGTAAAACGTGATTTTTCAGCCCAAAAAAAAAAGTAATTTCACAGCACTAATTTTTGCGTAAAGTTACTTAGTTTGATGTAGATAATGCTTGGTTGACGGCTTCGTGAAGAGTCTGTTTACACCCTGTATAATAAAATCCTAAAAATCCAAATCAATGTTATGACTTGGCGCAAAACTACTGCATAGATTCTGTTCAAATTTTGCACAAATATTCCTTACAGGCTTCTTCACAACTTAGGCTATATATTATCGCGCTACTTGCTTAAGGGGGTCAGCAATATTGCATTATGTCTGCATTCTTCAATTGTTTGACATTTCAACCATGACGTGCATAAGAGCAGCTATTTTAAACTTTTGTCAACGGAGAAAACAGCTTAGCGGGCTTCATGATCACTCCGTAAACTATGGGTCGCATGCTCAAACCCCAATAAACTACTATTTATTGTGATTTGTTTTAATATTTTTTTGATGCTGTGAGATTTCAGTTTCTTTTTTGGATTGTCATGGTTTTTTTTCCCTTTAAATATTTCTCCAAAAAGTAATAGGAAAGTATGGAAGAATAAGACATGCCCCCAAATAAATCAATATGAATGATAATGATGATGATGACTTCTACAAAAAGGAGTATGGGGAACCGAAGTCTAAAATGATGACAATGTGTTATTGAGTTTTTCCACCAGGAAATTCTCAGTAGCAGCTACGAAGTCTGAATTCCTGCCCGGTTGATGGTAACAGACTCGCCTCTTATTTCATTGGGTTTAAACATAACTATCAAAATATAGGTGTTTAGGTACACCTTTGCCTCACCCATCAGGAATTACAGGCGGGATGTTATGTTAGTTCAACATCCCGCATAAGATCGCTTCACTCATCTTCTGCCTAGCCTTTTCCCAACTATGTTGGGGTCAGCTTCCTTTCAAACCAGATGCAGTTGAATACCAGCACTTTACATGCGACTTCCTATCCGACCTCCACAACCCAGTTATAGTACTGGGTAATACGATACCCCTTGGTAAGACTGGTTTTTAAAGATCTAGAAATGACAGCCGGGACCAGAACTTAACGTGCTTTCCGAGGCACGGAGATGTTTGAAAGTGTGGATGGTTGAAAGATTTTTTAATTTTTTTTTAGAATATGCATGAATTGCATCTATTTGCTTTGTTCATAAACTTCTTTTTAACGTGTCGATGGCAATCTATCTAGAAATTGACTACGAGTTCGTTTTGGTACTTAAGATGTGCTAACAGGTTTTAGTTTAAATGAACAGTAAGTCAGTATCATCATCATCATCATTCTCCTGCAAGTCAGTATATTGGTACATTATTTGTAGAGGATGTTAGAAATATACTACGACTTCAAGTTCCCAAATAATGTTCCCTGATAATGCCAAAAGAAAACGCGCTCACGTGAGCGAAGCCGCGGGCACAGCTAGTGTGATATAAGATGTTATATTATGTTTGTATTACCTACGTATACAGTACAGTGTGTTTGGCTACCGGTTACCGATACTTTTAGGGCATATTATATACTCATTTCTATCGATAAATACATGTTTATAAATACGCCTAACCTCACACCCCATGAATGGTAGCCATCTTGTTTTTTTATCGGCTGATCTAGGGTATGCTCAGTGAAATTTATTTTATTTTTATTTTTTTCCTTAAGAAAACTTACAGCTAGGATACAGATAGTGCCCAGTTAGTGAAAGAAAGCCAATCAAAAGGTTTTTCTGACAATGTTAGGGTAGCACAAGAAACAGAAGACAGGCAAGAGAAAGTAAGAATAAGTAAGCATTCGGAGAGAACTAAGAAAAGGTTTTAGTGAAGTTCAAAGAAGTTTTTACACAGTATTTCTTTCAGTTTAGGAACACTGGTGGAGAATAAGTCAAGATCATCAACACTCTGACACACGTTACAAGACTTATCTATGTGAGGGTAGATTTATATTAGTAAACAGTCCATGGATGGGCTTGTTGTGGTCGGGTTACGTTTGTGACATTTTTAAATCCTTTGAAAGTGTCAGTGTCACTATATGGTATGTTGCCTGCGTACTATATCCCCACCCAATCTCAAACATGCCTTGACCACGTAATTATCAAAGCAAAACTTTCGTTGCTCATACAACACTAACCGACCACTACAGCGTCATTATAAGCCTTTCTCACATGAGATCCTCACACCATCTTTCTGCAAAACAATTAAACGTATTCATTATCCATCCCTAGACGAAAACAATGGAAACTATTGACCTTGATAGAATTTACTCTTTAGATAGGACTAATGAAACTGTATCTTTCTTCCTTAAGACTCTAACCACTTTGATGATTACTTACACTAAAAAGATCACTGTTCCAATACGTAAGCGATTAATTAAGCCATGGATTACTCCTGGACTACTACGATGCATGCGAAATCGAGACAATCTTCATCTTAAGTCTAAAAAAAGCATTCTAATGACGAAGTTACAAAGTTAACTTACACACGCTATCGTAATTTTTGTAATGATATTCTAAAAAAAGTTAAGCAAAAGTATGATAAGGCTGAACTCTCTATATATCAAGGCAACACCAAGAAATTATAGCATACCATCAAAACAATAACCTACACTACTAATCAGATCAGTCCTCCCATGGATCTGATGGATCCAGATCAGCCCAAACAATCTGTAAATGAGATTAATCAATTCTTTATAAGAATTGGTAAATCTTTAGCGGGATCTATCACAGGGTTTGGCCCCTCTCCATATCAGACTTTTTCGTGGCCGACTTATCCCTTCTCTTTTGTCCTTCTGCCCACGGATGTGGATGAGATCAAAACCATCATAGCATCTCTTAAAACCACTTACGTCATAAAGTGTGACGATGTTCCCAGTGAATTAATAAAAAGATACTATTATCTGATCCTTTCGCTTTGTTTGTATTTGAATTTCCCTCGGATCTCAAGAAATCCCTAGTTCATCCAATTCATAAGTCTGGTAGCAGAGACTGTGTCAATAACTACCGTCCAATATCCATTTTGCCTACACTATCCAACATTTTTGAGAAAGTTATCATTATGCAATTAACCAATTACCTTGAAAAAACAAACTTCTATCGGACAAGCGATGCCGTACACCAACTAACTGATACCATAGTTTCTAGTTTAGATGAGAAGAAAAAGGTTCTTACAATTTTCCTCGACTTGGCGAAGGCTTTTGACACCGACTCTGCGCCAAAAAGAGAACTGCTCTTACTGGAGATACTTGAACACCTCGGAATTTGTGACGAGAAGTTAAAATTGTTCGAAAGTTATCTGAAGGAGAGAGCTCAACGTGATGTGGTCAATGAGTGGTGAGTGATGACTGCAAAGTCAATATCGGTATTCCCCAGGGGAGTATATTTTTACTAATGACCTCTGTCAGTTAAACCTTACTAACGGCAAGATTATTACTTTCGCGGACGATACGGCTCTTTTGTTCTTTGGAGATACCTGGGAGGAAGTGGACCACTTTGCTCAAATGGGTTTCTCACTCGTTATGACCTGGCTAAACAACAACTTACTTACACCTAATACAGACAAAACTAAATGCATAACTTTTACACTATCTTTACCTTATTTCCAAGATTGGAATTGTACTTATTGTGCCAAATCTAATTTTGAATAAAATATATTATATTATATTTTCCTTTATTCATTTTTATCCTTATTATTTACATTTTTAAATATTTTACTAACAAAAATTACAATATACAAAAACATTTAAAAATATAAAAAATAGTAGCCCACCGGTATCGGGAATAGGGTCCAAGCTACCGGTCAGGGCTCCAGAGAGAGGAACCTCCTAACAATACGAGCCGTGTCCAGGAGTACTGCTTTCTGAATCAAGCCCTTGATCCAGCTGCCTAACGAGAGCCTCCTCAGGTGTTGGTCGAGGCTCTTGGCAATTAAGCCATGGGCTGATACGACTACCGGCACAATGATCGCTGAGTCCACATCCCACATATCGACAACCTCGCGAGCTAAGTCAAGATACTTGATTTGTTTATCTTTCTCGGCTTTCACGAGGTTCTCGTCATGCGGGACCGTAATGTCAACAATCATTGCGCGCCGCTCTGATCGATCCACCACCACTATATCAGGCTTATTGGCTACAATTATATTATTACTATCGAACAGTCACCTCACTCAAAACGCCTTACTAAACATCACGGCCCACTCGTGTAACAACAACTCTTCCTACACATGGTCATGCCCTAAACTTGAAAAGGAGGACTTAAACAATATATACATTTTTGAAATATGCTTCGCCCTTTCATTTGATACCCAACACGCCATCATTAGTTTCATTTAATTTTTTAGACGCCACGCTTTTTTGGCGCTATATCCAATTTTATGTGCCGTCACATAGCCTATAACCAGCGGACAATCAAGACGCTTCCAACGATACCTCACTTGTCAAATTATGATAAATAGTTCAGAAGTTCTGAGGGAACAGATATGAACATACATACAGACCGGTCAAAATCATAACCCTCCTTTTTGCTTCGTCGTAGTCGGATAAAAACACACAACAAAGATTTTTTCTTGATAAAGTTCAATTTAAAAAATTATATCAGCTTATGCTAGAGATTGCAAACTTTTTTTGATGTGTGTATGTATGTATGTGTCAATTAAAACTAAACCTGCTGCATGTTTTGACTGTCGTTCTCAGGGATCACGCAGACATGGAACGAGAGCAGAGGGCGGTGTCTGTTAGAGCAAATATGATTGCCCGCAGATTTGCTCGGTGTTCAAGCGAGGTAAAGGCTAAGCTCTTTAGAGCGTACTGTACATCGGTTTGTTCGTGCAGCTTAGGGGCACACTATACTGCAATGCAAGAACTTACAACGCCATCTGCGTCCAGTACAATAACGCGTTCAGTGGGCTAATTCACGTAACTAAAGAAGTGCGGTTGCAGTGCAGTTTTAGTTAAGTTTCGATCAAAACACCGCTTTTCGTATTCTCTACCGCTATCAGACACGCTCGCGT
The DNA here is from genome assembly GCA_950005105.1 of Lycophotia porphyrea. Lineage (NCBI taxonomy): Eukaryota > Metazoa > Arthropoda > Insecta > Lepidoptera > Noctuidae > Lycophotia > Lycophotia porphyrea. The sequence continues at coordinate 174,158 of OX465406.1, forward strand.
CAAGTGCGCGTCACGCGAGCGCGATAATGGCATTCTACTGTTGCGCGTCTTTTGTGCGTGTTTCGAAACGCAACAAGATCGGTATTCTACTATTCGTTTGACGTCTCAAAATTACAGCTTATAAGTTCCAATTCGATCAACGTGCAATTTCGCACAACATAAGTTCATCGTTATTAACTTTTGTTGGCATCAAATTGTATTTTTAATAAATGTAAGTGTTAAAAATCAGTTTGGTTGTCGTGCAGTTGACGTGCAATTCACACGCAACTTACGCGCAGTTCAAAAATTACAAGAATACCGTATAACACTCCTACTTGAACTTAACTGAAACTGCGCTGCAATTGCACCAAAACTTCATCGGCGCGTCTAAGATTACGTGAATTAGCCTACTGGGCGCTGCTGATGGGGCTGCCTCGATACTGCAGCGCCTTCGGGGACGTTGACAAAGCGCACGCGCGCCGACTGCTTGCACGCGAATATGCAATGCAATACGTTCCTTTATTAAAAAAAAAGTACTGTTTCCGATTTAGATTTTGAAAACAATAATAACGTTCTGACGTAATAATAATAATGTATAATATGATAATAGATGGCGCAACTTGTCTTTCGAATCGTGATAGAATTATATTATTACAAGCAGGTTACAATTCGAGAGGGAGAAAACCTCTCGGTCCCAGCCGCCGTGGGAGACGCCCTGGGTGTCGGGGGTCACGTGGTGTCTTCCGGCTACCGTAGACGCGGACCTGTGGACGATGAGTAATGGGCTAACTCGCCGTTCATCCGTCTTTTGACGACAGGCCGTGTAGACGGCGCGTCCGTGTACCACGCGCGCCTCAAAGAGATGTCAGGAAACAGGGAGGGGCCCGCAACGGCCGATGCCTGCCAGGCTTGCGGGACTGTTCGAAAGAGATACCGCGGCCCTGGAACACAAAGGGCAAGGAAGGAACATGGATGGGTTTTAGTCAGTACAAGTCTGACACTCCGTTCCGCTCTGCCCAGAGCGGGAGATGTCCTTTGAAGATTTTCCATCCGAAAAAAAAAGGGTACAATCCGGATCGATTATCAAATTCAAATTAATGCGAGCGAAGCTGCGGGCAAAAGCTAGTTGACATATATTATACAACACAAAAACTGCTTATCACTACCTACTTCCTTTAATAGAAAAAAAAAAGTATTTTTTGCCTTCAACAATTAGAAAGAAAAGGCAGGGTGTTGTGTACGGCGTTGCCATGACAACCGCGTCGATACCGCACAAACAGTCATTTGTCTCAATAGTGATTGAGTTATCCCTGAACTGAGCAGCAGTTAGTTGTGTTATCTGTGCCGGCCGCCGGTGCCAGTTGTGCCAGTTGCTCACCTTTCATCACAGGAGTAAAAATTCAAGGGCTTCTTAAGAACGTACAGTATAATTTTCACCTAGGCATATGAGATCCTGAGAACAGAAACCAGGTAAGTAAATATAACATACCTACTTATTGCACGCGTGACAATATTCTACTAAGTAGTTGTATTCATTTTAATATTATAGCAACGCAGTGAACATCGATGTTAAAATCACAGGTTGAAATAATTGCCCGTCGAGTCGAGACATCAAAATGATGAATTAAGTCCAAAAAGACTTTCAGTATAGATATCAATTATCATGTGTGTGTGTGTGTGTGATAGGGGTACATTGATCTAACCAGTAAGGAGACGATGAGCCAAATCTGATAAGGGTCTTTTCAGTTGCTCATTTGCTAGGACAGCGGGTAAAAGGACCGATAGCCCTAAGTTTACTTTAGAGGAGCTCATCGTAATGCACAAATTTAGATTTTTGTTTCTTACCGACCAACTAGTACAGCCAGGTTTTAGGCTAGCTAAAGTAGACTCATCTTTTATGGGGTACTGTTTAAAATGTTACAATAAAATACCTCCCCACATTCTAAAACTAAATGAGACGAAATTTAAATCTTGTATAAAACGCACACTATGTAGGCAAGCATATTATAAGTTGGGGGATTACATTGATGATAAAAATGCTTGGCTCAATGCTGGTCCTGCTCCACAACCATAGGGGCAAACTAATTGATTACCATGTGAAGTTATTGTGGAAGCTGCAGAAGATTGTAATAATATCTTTGCATTGTATAGACTCAATATCTTAGTATTATATAATTGCATAGCACATGTGTGAGTACTATGCACTGTAAAGCTACCATTTACATTTGGTTATCTTTCATTGACTTGAATTTACCCTGGTGGGTGAGAGAATGTCATGCTCACTAAAATGTCTCGCTGATGGTGGCGGGTGTGTCGGGTCATTTAGCTTCCTTCAATATGGTTGAGCTGAATGGGGCTGATTCATGCGTCATGCTCGTGAACGGGCGCTGTCGGTTGGGACTGGTCATCTCAAAGCTGCCACGGTTTATTTTAACTACTTACTTTGTTTTTAAATTGTTGATATAATATTTTACTCTGGACGCTCTTAACGTGCACGTATTTTTACATCGTTCTCAGATATATGTATAATCTCAATATGAATGATGTAACCAAGATTTTGTAACAATATTTTGATTGAAAAGAGTGTCCATGGAGTTTCTTGCCCATTCTTCTCCATAGAGATCTACACTTTGGAATGGGCAACTACAGTACTTTCACAAGTTATTATGCCTTGTGTCTGTGACTGTAGCTTAGCCTTATTTTTTTTTTCTGACATTCAAAAGTGCCTGTAATGGTCTAATTGAAATAAATGCTTTTGAGTTTGAGTTTGAGTTTATCGGCGTACTAATTGATGCTGTCGTGTTGATGTAATTATTGCAGTCGACGATGGGTCTACTGGACAAGCTGTCGGTGTGGCTGGGGCGCGGGCGCGCCGAGGTGACGGTGCTGGTGCTGGGGCTGGACAACAGCGGCAAGAGCACGCTGCTCACCGCGCTGCGCCCGGCCGACGCGCGCGCGCCGGCACTACCCGCCGCCGTGCCCACGGTCGCTCACACGCAGGAGCACTTCACCAGTGCGTACCGCCAGGCGCCACACGAGTGACGTGTCGCGTGTGGCCACACTCACACGACCCACTGCGCAGGTGGCGGCGTGACGTTCAGCGCGTGGGACGTGTCGGGCGCGCCGCGGCACCGCGCGCTGTGGGAGCGCCACTATCGCCGCGCGCACGCCGTCATCTTCGTCGTGGACTCGGCAGATCACCTGCGACTCGGTCAGTACTCAATTCTATTCGCGTTTCTCCGACCGCTGACTTCACCATCTAATGGCCTTCTGACTACGATTAATTTATTCTTCGTTCGTCATAAAATTAGTCTCACATTCCAAAAAAAATCTTAGTTTGTCCCATATCACTATTGAAGTTGTGCTTCCTCCCAAATTACAAGTACTTTAAAGGTATAGTCAACAAAAAAAAAAAATGTGCATCACTGGAGCTAGCGTGAAGCCCGTTTTGCTGATAACGGAAAGTAATGCTATTGGGCAAATGAGTCAATATAAGGAAAACAAACAAAGGACTCAATAAAAAAGGGGTAAACGTTTTTGACCTGCTCTTCTAAACATATTCCAGTGACGTCAGCTGTGTACGTATAACTTGCTCACTAAGGGCGGCTAAAGAGTGTTAATCTATTATCTTCACTTAGACGACGTATGTTGAATTTCAGTCGTAATACACACGACCTAGTAAAATAAATTTAAGCGAACACTGTTTTAAAACAGCAACAGTTTGGCAGTCCCTGATGCCAGGCGGAATTGAATTCCACAACCGCACTGCGTGTACAGTGTAGGAATAGGATTAGAAGTCGGTAGAGTGGGGAAGGGATTTAAGGAGGTTTCTAGGATGCGATGTTTTAATTTATTAATCAAACAGTTTTCCTAGGAATCACGTGAGACGAGGGGTTCCCAAACTTTTTCAGTTCGCGGCGCACTTACAGTTTTAATACTTCGCCTCAGCGCCCTAGCTAGTCGAAAAAGCAGAGTTTTTATAAATGTGTTGACACATAAGAATATATTTGAAAATCCGGCTTCACATAAATAAGATGTTCCAAGAGGTATGAGAATTCATTGCGGTTTGATATTAATTTTTGACCAATATCCAAAACTCCACCAAATTGGAACACGTGAAACTTCTTTTAAGGCTGCTGTCACAAAAGTTCAATGAGACTCTCTTCTTCTTAGAAGTGAATTCATGTGGATCTTGTGCATGGAAAGGATTTTGGATTCACGAAAATTTTTCGACATCGTGTCCGGCAAAGTATTCTAAAAACCATTAAGTGAGCTTCGAAAGGTTTTCCGTGAAAATGGACATTAACTCTTGTGAGACAACAAGCTCATTAGATTTTTATCGAATACTTAAGATAAGTTTCCGGAGAATAGTAAACTGAAGCGCCTCACGGCGCCCCTCTATACACTCTACGGCGCACCAGGGCGCCGCGGCGCACAGTTTGGGAAACCTCTTAAGTGAAGATGTCTTTGGTCATCGTTAGAAAGGAGAGAATAGTATAGCATTCATCATCATCATCATCATTTCAGCCGAAAGACGTCAAATGCTGGACATAGGCCTCCCCCAAGTGTCGCCACATTGAGCGGTCCCGTGCGTCTCGCATCCAGCGGATGCCTAGTCAACGTCGGTGATATTTTAATATTTTCGATGTGGTTATTTTATGGGTCAATTTCGATAAAAGTCCAGTAATTGTGTAACTGTATTTTTTTTTCCTTTTCATTGTATTTAAAATTGATTTTCTGGGATTAAACTGTTATATAATAAGATAAAATTTGAATCGGATAAAATATATTTTGTCAATTTGACACTCGGGCCAGATTGTTTTTAGAATAATTTTCTTCTAAAAACAATCTCGTATTGAGTTTTGCACTAAGGAGTATTGATATCAACTTCTATGCAAATCATCCCCAAAATAACTGTCTACCCCTTTTTAACCCTGTTAGGCGATGAGTTTCAATAAAATACGAAACACGTCTTCCATCAATTGTGTTAAAAAATGTTCATGCAAAATTTGAAGTAGATTGGACCAAGGAATCACGTTGTCCTATCCAAACTTTGCCCCCGTTTTTCACCCCTATAGGGATAGAATTTCGGAAAATCCTATCTTATCGGCTGCCTACGTCATACAAAGAACACACCCTGCAAGTTTCAGGTCTCTACGATCAGTGGTTTAGGCTGTGCGTTGATCTGTCAGTCATTCAGGACAAAGCATTTTTTACGGCAGTGCCTTGTCAATTTATTTATGAAATAAATGCATTTTAGAAAATAATCTTCATCTTGTCAACAAAATAAGTAAAAGACATGATTTTAATACTAGAGATAAAGTTACAATTTATCAACTTGTGAGTTTCTTGCGCTTTCTTCTCCTTACGAAACTAATCTTGAGATTAGGTGCACAATCAATTCTTATTTCCTTTGTTTTAAAAGTTTGAAGTTCAAAAGTGCCGTTTAATGGAAAATAAAAGTTTGACTTTGTCTAACTGTTTGCGGATGATAGGCGTGATATTATGTGCATTGGTCTGTGTGTTGCCAGTGGTGGCGCGCGAGGAGCTGGAACTGCTGATGGCGCACCCCGACATGTTCGGGCGGCGCGTGCCGCTGCTGGTGTTCGCCAACAAGAGCGACGCGACGCACGCGCTCGCGCCCATGCAGGTGGCCGCTGGTACGTAACCTGCAACTGCGATGACACTGACCACATGCATGGTACACGCTCACCCGCAGCAAGAACAGAAGTTGATGAACTCGACTCTTTTCCTCAGTCCAAATTTATTTGTTTATACAGTAGTCACCTAGTAGTACTTTGGTAACGCTTTGCTTATCTAGACACGCGGTAGCATGTCAAGCCAAGTTCAAGCTAACAGAACTGGCGAGTAGCACCATCTAGACACGCGGTAGCATGTCAAGCCAAGTTCAAGCTAACAGAACTGGCGAGTAGCACCGTGTGTAACATTACACGAACCATTTGGAGCCACTTTTGAACTCCTCATAACTCAAAAACGATTTCACCTAAAGATGTCAAAAGACAATGCCCATTTTTGGCCCACCGCAAACACATTGTGAAAGATAATCAAAAATAATAAGTTTTTAAAATAGGAATTATCCGTTTAAGTACTATCTCTAAATAACACGCCGTCATCATATCAAAAAAATAAGTAATTTAACTAATTATCAATACAAGTTTTAGTTTCAGGTGAAGTTTAGGGTTGCCATTATATGTTAAATTTAATTACAATTTATATTTTTAATCGATCGATCGATTTAAATCTAATCAAATTAATCTATTCTATTAATTAATTAATATGGATTAATTATAAGAGCAAACTGTGTGCTCCAGTGGCGTGCAATCGAAGGACGAGACTAATATCCAGCAGTGGAGTAATATAGGTTGATGATGATGAACCTTTGCCCATATGTTAGAACAACCGTGGCCCACAGTGAACACTGATACATAGTTTATGGAATTATAGTTGAAGTCGTTATGAACACCTTCTAGAACTTATTAGTTAAGAAAATAAGTCGCCATTTAGAAATAAAACAGTTTTAATTATTTTTATAACATTTTTTTTTTCTTAAGCACAGACTTATTCTATACACTTATGCATTGCTAATATTGTTTATGATTGTTACTTATGCTCTTTTAATATTTCGACCGCCTCGGACGTCTATGGACGTCAAATCAAATGGTGCTCACGACGCCACGGACGGCATGGCACGTCGAAAATAACCCTTTTTTACAGTTGCTTGGCGTAGAGAACACAGATTTTCGTTATTGACGTGGCTGTCAAAATGTTAATTTTTTTACTTGTTATTTACATTCTTAAATATATTTATAGTAACAAAAATTATATAAAAATACATTTAAAAATATAGTTATGCTTGTTATTGCCTTTTCCTGGTTGTATCTGTTGTTGTGACTGTTCCATCAGCATTGCGAGTACGTCTTTTTTGCGAGAACAATTATTACAAGACTCAATACTGTCAAGATCTACGGTCTCTTCATTTAAATCCACTGACGGGTTACTAGTACTGATAGATCTTGATCCTGTGTTTGCTCTATCGCTTCTTTGCCAGCAAGGGTGGCAGATGCGACACGAGCTCAGCAACTGCAACAAAGTAATAAAAGTAATATAATATCTTCTATCTTTAAGGTACAGCTACCAGCCCGTTTCAAATGTGTACCTACTTTTTTATAATAGTATTACTTTTTTAGTAACCATGAGGGCATTTTTCAGGCAGGGAATGAAGCTTTAATCTTAGTCTAGTAAGTTTAAGAGCACTACAGACTAGACCAATGAATATAAAATATTTAAATCTAAATATTTCATACCATAAACTGAAATATCTGAATTCATTATTTGAAACCTTACCTGACGTGGAGCAATTTGTCTAAAAATATTGTCCCTTATAAGATTTTCTCGTGGTGAACCCTGAGACAACAGGTAACTTCTTTGTCTACGTAATGTGTGTGGTCGCCACCACAGCCAACACAAATGAGGCCAGCAGCAGAAGGTGCGACGCTTTCTGCTGTGTTTCTAATTTCATTCCATGCTGCAGTCCAACATGAATGACAAACAAAATCATTCCATGACATATGCACCTGAAAATGCAATTGATTATTATTTAATATTAATTATACAATAAACGATGACAAATAATAAAAACGGATAGCATAACATAGTACATAATCAAGAGCTGTAACACTTCGTTAGTTTCTTATTAAAACACAAGTATTTATTTAAACATACTTTTTATAATGAAAAGGTTTCATAGGAATTATAATTACTAAAAAGCTTGCACAAGTACTTGCTATTGTTATCATAGTTTTCTAAAGGTATTTTTTAATGTAGGTCAATAATATAAGGCTTACCTGTTCTGGAAGAACCCATTGCTGTATAATTGAAAATGGAATTTGAATTTGTCCAAAGATAATGTTGCCATATTTTGAAATATACTTACAATCGATTACAATCGATTAATTGTATCGATTGTTGGTCTTGATCAATTTATTTTTTATCTAACTATGGCAAAGCCATAAATAATACTGTGATTTAACCATTCTATGTTTATGTATGTCTGAGGTATTTATGGACATATTAGTTTTGTCTTTAGGTCGAGTAGGTTTCGTTCGGAGAAAGTAAAATGGCCGTGTTATATATACTTATCGAAAAACTTTTCACTAACCATATAAATATTTAAAATCAGTTTTAAAATCTGAAACCCAACTGACTTATTGAGTAATATTAGCGCTTCCCAAAGTCAAGAGCATAATTATAATACTCAAGTTTTAATTTAAATAGTACCTGGCCTAGCCGACAAGATGCTTTTTTTTTCGCTGAAGGGTTTTTGTTTTTAAGTATTTTTTATTTTATACCACTATTATACTTTATTTTTATTTGTCTATACACTTTCATATTGTTTAGCTTTGAATTGTCTTCTCAGCCAAGACAAAACCCAAGATGAACGTGTAAAGTGTACGTACATGAAATAGAACTGAAGTCTACCTACACTCATACTACACTGGTTCATCATCATCAACCTATATTACTCCACTGCTGGATATTAGTCTCGTCCTTCGATTGCACGCCACTGGAGCACACAGGTTGCTCTTATAATTAATCCATATTAATTAATTAATAGAATAGATTAATCTGATTAGATTTAAATCGATCGATCGATTAAAAATACAAATCGTAATTAAATTTAACATATAATGGCAACCCCAAACTTCACCTGAAACTAAAACTTGTATTGGTAATTAGTTAAATTACTTATTTTTTTGATATGATGACGGCGTGTTATTTAGAGATAGTACTTAAACGGATAATTCCTATTTTAAAAACTTATTATTTTTGATTATCTTTCACAATGTGTTTGCGTTGGGCCAAAAATGGGCATTGTCTTTTGGCATACAGATAGGTAGTTGGGTGAAAACAAAGGAATAAATCAGAAACTAGTAAATTTTTATCATTTTATTTTAATTTTTCAATTTTCAATAGAGAGGTATGGAAGGAGAAAGGGGAGGCCTTTGCCCAGCAGTGGGACACCATGTAGGCTAGCATTAAAAAAAAAATCTATTAGGAACACTTACTTATATAGTACCTGTAATGTAAGAATCAGCAAAATTGATGACAAACGGTCTTTATATGGATTTTAAGGTCTTCACGTGAATATATAATGAGTGAAATACCCCTATTAATTTTTTTTATAGCAAATAATACAAAAAAGACAATTATACCCCGTAAACGCAGGAAAATACAGTAGATTAACAAAAACCATTTGGTATTAATTTTATTATGAATAATAATAATAATTTCTGTACAAAAAGTAATGATATCCCATCAAAAACATAAATGTGAAATGAGAGCCAAGATCAATATTATTATATATATACGTTGGTTGTTGACTTCAACGATAAATGAAGTGAAATCTAAATGGGTGCCAAGTTTAATGGTCAGTCCTGAAATTTATTTATAACAACATAAAATATTTTATAACGACTTAAAATATCATTTCTTCTTATAATTTAGGATAATATATTGAAGGTCTGACTTGGCTAGTTTTCATATACGAATTATATTATAACCTTCGCAAGTTCTAAAGCTGTAAGTTCTTATTTTATTCTTCCGAAAATATGGCTTGCTGGTGGAAACTAGCCATCAATCATAGGGCTCTTCCATAACTGTTTTAATAGGTACTTAATAATAATTCGTATATGAGAACTAGCTAAGTCATCCCTTCTTTTTTTTTCTCGGATGGGAAATCTTCTAATGACTTCTCCCGCTCTGGGCAGAGCGGAAGGGAGTGTCAAACTTGTACTGACTAAAACCCATCTATGTTCCTTCTTTGCCCTTTGTGTTCCAGGGCCGCGGTATCTCTTTCGAACAGTCCCGCAGCCCTGGTAGGCATCGACCCTTGCGGGTCCCTCCCTGTTTGCTGACATCTCTTTGAGGCGCACCGTACCCACGGCCTGTCGTCAAAAGACGGACGGACGGCGAGCTAGCCCATTACTCACCGTCCACAGGTCCGCGTCTACAGTGGCCGAAAGCCACCACGTGTCCCCCGACGTTCGGGGCGTCTCCCGCGGTGGCTGGAACGAGAGGTTCTGTCCCTCTCACGCTCCGCCACCTCCTTCGCTAGCATGACTGCTTCGCAGAAGGAGGTGAGCCAATTCAGACCTTAGGCTTCAATATATTATCCTAAGTTATAAGAAGAAATTATATTTTAAGTTGTTATAAAATATTTTATGTTGTTATAAATAAATTTCAGGACTGACCATTAAACTTGGCACCCATTTAGATCTCACTTCTTTTATCGTTGAAGTCAACAATCAAGGTATATATAATAATATTGAACTTGGCTCTCATTTCACATTTATGTTTTTGATGGTCATAATATTGCAGCGTTGGGTCTGGAGCGCATCACAGACAAGCCGTGGCACATCTGCGCGTCGTGCGCGCTGTCGGGCGCCGGGCTGGCGGACGGCGTGGCATGGCTCGCGCGCCAGATCCGCGACGCGCACCTGCCGCGTGCGCACACCTAGCTGTGTTGCGCAGCGAGTACTGGAGGGCCGCACAACAGACGGTGATGGAAGGCGTTGATGTCTAAGTGGTGCCTAAATTACGCTATGGTACTTATGACTGATTTCAAAACTCAAAAAGTAGTTCCACGTGTTAGAAAACACGCAAATGTATAAATGAATGCTGTATTTAAATCGCAAGCTAAGAACGAAGGGATGTGCTGAGTAGCTGACCCGCATGGAAAGTTGGGCACAAAGCTGTTATAAACAAGCTACCTCCGAGCGCGGTGATTGGGGGAACGGTAACTGCGAGCGCCGCGACGTCGCCGCGGTGTCGCAGATATTGTTTGCTTAAAACTGAGTGTTGCATAAGCATGGGACGTGCTATGATACGTGCTGTATTCTATAAGTTATTTAGCGCAAGAAGACCATTCATGCATTAAAGACTTGTAAACCAGAAAACAATTAATTCATCCATACACACTGCAACCTATAAATCAGTTATTTATTACCTTCTGCCATCATTTTTAAAGCTATTTCTATCTCAGATGGGAAGCAAACACATATTGTGACATGAGACGTGACATGAGAAGTAAGAGGGTGCTAGTAGTTATCTGTGTTTGATGGGTATGCTGTATGAATGGGTACAAAAGAAAAGGTCTTAAATAAACAATAGTGTCCATTAGCCATATCCTACCATAAGGCATGCAAATTCACACACATTATATAAGCTTATCCTGTGAATATTCATATTTGTTTTAGTAACAGTGTTTTGATATTTTTTTAAATATATTTATATCATTTATCTCCAAGAATGAGTTAGGTAAATGATATATGCGTGGAGCCATACATAATATACTCTTATTTAATAACGCTGTTTTATTAATTGGTAAACATATGTACATTGAATTTGTATCTTTTACTATGGAACTTATTAAAGAAGTTTGTTTTTTTTAACGAATATTATAAAGACCGACTCGTAGTTGTAGATGAAGATTAATTTTATGGTTTAAATAGTAATTTTATCGCACACCACGTACTTGAATATCGATATTCAGTATGTAAAGAAACACACTGCATTAAATATGTCAACCTATAGATATGATAATATCGAATGATGTACGGTGCTTAGTGTGCAACCTGCCGAGAGTGTCGGCCTTTGTTGTTTGTAATTATATAAATATATATATATATATATATATATAGTCTTATTATTTCCTTTATTTATTTTAACACATACAAATACAAATCAAGCCCTTGATCCAGCTGCCTAATCAGAGCCTCCTCAGATATTGGTCGAGGCTCTTGGCAATTAAGCCATGGGCTGATACGACTACCGGCACAATGATCGCTGAGTCCACATCCTACATGTCGACAATCTCGCGAGCCAAGACAAGATACTTGATTTGTTTATCTTTCTCGGTTTTCACGACGTTCTCGTCATGCGGGACCGTTATGTCAACAATCATTGCGCGCCAAGTCGTATTATTGTTATTATACCTACTCACTTAATGTTTACCTGTACTTTTGAAAATAGTGTTGGAGGAGTGAGTGAGTGTATGTGTGTGCATGTATGTGTGCGTGCCTGCACCATTATGATGTTGTTGCAACAGTAATAAACTAGGATCCAATCGCAACGGTGGTTTCATTCGGTAGTTGACAGATCACTATGACATCGCGATAAAGTGTAGATAGATACACGTAATCTGGGTCTGAACATGGACGTTGGGTTGAGATAAGAAGCGCACGTAGCACAGTCTGTGCGCACTTGTTTTTACCGGCTTAAGGTCCTTTATAAAATAAGGCCTTATTTATTTTATTTTATTTTAAGTGCCGTGCTTGAAAGTGGCTTGCCCGGATACGGATCAGCCGAAGACCCGTTTTCCCAGAGACAGTGGGATGAGCCGCTCTGCAGGTTTGTACGGAATAAATTTATAAATATGTCTACCTAAATAGGTACTCTATAGGTACTATGTTAGGTGACACAACCTTCCGGCTCGCTACATGTTTCCGATTGGGCACTCCTTGTGGGGCTCCACATCGCTGTCCATGTGGTGAAGCAGTCGACTGCCTTGGCCACCATGGCCTTTCTTGTAGTAAGAGTGCAGGTCGGATTGCGCGGCACGCTAGCATTCATGATCTCATCCGTCGTGCTCGTGCCACCGCCGGGTGCCAGTTGTCTTAGAACCCACTGGCTTGGCACGCGTCGATGGGAAGAGACCAGATGGTATGACCATAATGCCTTGCAATCCTATGCACCAATATGTCAGCGCGCACCGACAATGCTCTTGTCCTCTTCTCAATATCTCTGTAGTCATTAAGGGTTTCAGTTACAACGTGATGCCTAAACTCAGAAACACGACTCAAAGATACCCCGTTTAGGTATACAGGTGGTACATGCTCAGGTTGTTTATTTTTACCTCTGAAAATCATATACTCACTCTTTCTATCGTATGGTGGATAACTCGTAATTACAAGCGAAGTTGGTTGTGTGACTTTCATTTTGCTGTGTCATTGCGAAGATTTGGAATTTTCCGTGGTCTGGATAATTGTAATCATCATAAGTTCCTCCCAACATTCTATGATCAGGTTGTATTTAGTCGTAATTAGCCGTTAATAACCAGGTTAGTACAGTCATACACTTAATCATTGTAAAACTTTAATTTTCAAAACCCTAACAGTGCTTTCAAATTGTTATAATTGATCAGACTTCATTGTGTTAATCACAGTTATTTTATACCTTTTAAAGAGTAGCTATAAAATAGCTGCATTATTATAACTTTATTAGGTAGGTAACAGTTACTGAGTCATTTCTTCATGTTATCACATTTAAAGTTAGGTAAGTTCATAATTAATTAATTGCATTCTGTCAATAATTATTTAGGTTTTACTGATTTTGTTATTGTTAAAACGTATGATAGCTCATTACTATAAAGGTACAGTTAAACAATTAGCAATAAAGTTAGCAGTCAATTCATATTTTTATATGTATGTATTTACAGGCAGTAGATATCGTAATAATTGTAGACTCTTTTAAAACTTTAATTGTATACATTCCAGGTTGACTGCACCAGCTTAAGCAATGCCAGAGGATAAGGAGCTCATTAGAAAAAGGGCGAGTTACAAGGGAAGGGTAACAGTATTTTTGAATTATTTGAATTCATTAAAACCTTCTATAAGTCCTTCTGAGATTAACGAGTTGCAATTGCGTTTAAATAGGCTTGAGTCATTGTATAGCCAATATGACGAGGTGTAATTAGCACTAGAATGCAGTACTGATAATTTGGATGGTCAAATGTTAGAACGTAGCGAGTTTGAGTCTCTTTATTATAAGACCCTAACTGAAGCTCAGAAAGTAATTGATGATTATAAGAAAAGGGATCCATCTGATAGTGAGGTAAGTGCACGTTCTAATAATCACAGGCTTGTTAAGTTACCGACTATTCAGTTACCAAAATTCAGCGGTTCTTACGTGAATTGGTTGGAATTTCACGATACATTTGTCAGCCTTATTCACTCTAATGACGACATAAACGACATAAATAAATTTCATTAAGTATTTGAGATCATCACTTGAAGGTTCAGCTGCAGTGGTGATAAACTCAATTCAGTTTTCTGCCGCTAATTATTCAGTCGCTTGGAAGTTGCTCTGTGACCGGTTTGATAATAAACATCTGTTGATTTAACACCATGTTTCAGCATTATTTGATATTGACACGATCAGTAAGGAGTCATCAGTGAATTTAAAAGCTTTAATCGATCAAATTAATAAAAACTTGCGTGCCTTGGAATCCCTTGGCGAACCTGTTAATTCCTGGGACACTTTACTCATTCACGTTATAAGACTCAAGTTGGACAGTAAAACTTACCGTGAATGGGAAGAGTATAAGGGTCGCCTGGGAAAGGACTTCGAGATTACATTTACTGTGTTGCTCACATTCATTAAGAATCGTGCTGAATTACTTGAAACTTTAGAAATGTCAACGGATAAACATTCAAACACTCGTAAAAATTCTAATGTCAGAACAATGGTAATACAGGATTCCAATAATAAAATGGACAAGAATAATCAGGTGTATCATAGTTCCTCTAAGCCTAAGAGTTGTGTTAAATGTAACGGTGAGCACAAATTAAGCAGTTGTCCTCAATTCTTGGCGTTGAGTAGTGAAGCACGGTTACAATTGTTACCTAAATATAAGATCTGTTTTAATTGTTTGTCTCCAGGACATTACGCTAATAACTGTAAACAGGCAAGTTGCAAAATATGTCGGCGCAAGCACCACACACTGGTGCATGTCACAGATCATTCGAAAAAGTCAGACTTGGCTACTGCTTCTACTAACAGTGATAATGCGACCAGTGCCCCCGCCCCGCCAGCTTCTAGTACAGACGTGTCCCTTTCTGCGTTTGTTGAACGTGGTGACGTATTGCTATCCACGGCGTTAATTAAGATCATAGGTAGAAACGGTCAGCAATACATTACTCGTGCTGTGCTTGATAGTGGCAGCACATCATGTCTCATGACTGAAAGACTGTACTATCAACTAGATTTAACTGCCAATACTGTGAACAACTCCATATTAGGGATTAATAATTCATCTTCACATATCAATAAAATGTGTGCCGTCTCAATCAAATCTTTAGACGATAACTTTTCCATGAACATTAATTGTTTTGTTATACCTTCCATTACCGATAATATTCCGAGTAGATATGTCAACTTATTAAAATTAAAAACCCCATCTAATATTTGTCTGGCTGATCCTAACTTTTACTCACCGGCCCCAATAGATATGTTTCTCGGTGCTGACATCTTTTGGGACTTACTGGGATCTCAAAGAATTAAGTTAGGAGACGGACAACCTATTCTATGTGAAACTAGACTGGGATGGCTGGTTTCAGGCCCAACTAAATTGAGTTATGCTGAGTTGCCAACAGAAATGGTAAAATGTAATTTTACCAAGATTGTTTCTGACAGTAATGATGAATTAAATAAAGGCATAGATCATCAACTTACAAATTTTTGGCAATTAGAAGATGTCTGTACTACATCAGTGTATTCGCAAGAAGAGAAACTATGCGAGGAGCATTTTATAAACAATACTACACGTTTGGAAAACGGGCAATTTTGTGTTCGAATTCCATTGAAATGTTCCCCGGATTTGTTAGGTGAATCCCTTCTAAGGGCTAAACATTGTTTTTCTTCTTTAGAGCGTAGGTTCAAAAGCCAGCCTCAACTGTCTAAGATGTACAAAGAGTTCATGGCAGAGTACGAACGTCTAGGGCATATGTCGAAATGTAGAAATGTTGAACATTCTGCTCATTACCTCCCACATCACGGAGTTTTGCGTGATAGCAGTGTCACCACTAAATTAAGAATGGTTTTTAATGCCAGCAGCGCCACTACTACAGGTACTTCTTTTAATAGTATACAGATGACCGGACCTGTAGTACAGGATGATCTTTTATCGATATTATTACGTTTTAGACAACATAAATATATTATTGCTGCCGACGTAGAGAAAATGTACCGGCAGATAGTTGTTCATCCAAATGACAGACATCTCCAACAAATCGTCTGGCGTGATGATCCGTTAATTCAATTACAAACGTACCAGCTTAATACCGTGACGTACGGTACAGCCAGCGCTCCGTTCCTTGCAACGAGGTGTATAAAACAGTTAGGTTTAGTGTGCGATAATAAAAGGGCTGCTGAGGTCATTCTACGCGACTTCTACGTCGACGATTTGCTGACGGGAGGAGATGACTTCAATGAAGTAAAGGATTTGCGTCATAAAGTAACTTCCACTCTTGCTTCAGCTAGAATGAACCTAAGAAAGTGGAAGTCAAATGATATGAGTTTGGTGATTGGTTCTGACTGTCCACAATCTTCACTCGACTTGAATATTGGCGGATCTGAGTCTACCAAAACCTTAGGTCTAGGTTGGCAATCACAATCTGACCAACTTTGTTTTCCCATTAGTCAACCAATTATTTGTAGCGATACAAAACGTGACATGCTTTCGATCATATCACACATTTTTGATCCTATGGGGCTTCTAGCTCCATGTATTATAGTGATGAAGATGTTACTCCAAAAACTATGGTTACACAAACTTTCATGGGATGAACAGCTATCGCCGGACATCAGGAAGGTTTGGTCTGAAGTAATTAGGGATTTACCAAAATTAAATGAAATTTCTATTCCACGTCGTGCTTTAATTGATTCATTTGACCTCTTAGAGTTTCACGTTTTCACTGATGCGTCTGAACGAGCATACGATGCTCCGTATGCTCGTTCAGACGCATCAGTGAAAACGTGAAACTTATACGTTCGCAGTGTCGACGATGAACTTCAAGTAATGGTACGGTTACTGCTAGCAAAGAGTCGTGTTGCCCCCCTGAAACCAACCACCATTCCCAGACTTGAGCTTTGCGGTGCTCTGGAGTTAAAATTTATGAAAAGGTGGTTGCATCATTACGCTTAAGCACTAGGCCGCGTACATTCTTTTGGACAGACTCCACTGTCGTCCTCGGATGGCTCAAAATGTTGCCAAGTAAGCTGCAGCCTTTCGTTCGCAACAGAGTTGCAGACATTTTAGAGAAGACTGGCAACTGCGAGTGGAGACATGTCCCAACCGACCAGAACCCCGCTGATCACGTCTCTCGAGGAGTAGACATTAATACATTATCTTCTTTAGAAGATTGGTGGTCTGGTCCAAGGTTTTTAAAGAATGACGTATCATGCTGGCCTTCTCGATTTACACGATCTATTGATGAATTATTGCCAGAAATTAAACCAAATGTCACTTTGCATGGTACTGTTAATGAAACTGTGGCAAATGACTTTCTTAACTTTAACCGATTTTCGAGTTTTTTAAGGCTCCAGCGCACGGTAGCATACCTTTTACGGTTTATTGCTGTATGTAGGAAATTATCTGTTTATGGTCCCTTTAGTAATGATGAACTACAAAATTCTTTGAATCTGATTATTCGAATATGTCAAAACGAATCTTTTAGTGAGTACAAGTTGTTACTCCATAACAAACAATTACCAAAGAAAAGTGCATTATTGAAATTTAACGTCTTTCTGGACGAACATAAAATCATGCGTGTTAGAGGTCGGTTACAAAACTCGGATTTACCATATGATAAGAAATGTCCAATTCTTTTACAAGCTAGCCATCCCTTTACAAAATTGCTATTCGAGCATGAACACAAACGGTTATTTCACGCTGGACCCCAGCTGCTGTTAGCTTCCATACGGGACACATACTGGCCCTTAAGAGGGCGCAACTTAGCCAGACTGTGTTACCGTAGGTGTGTACGTTGCGGTCGCCTTAAAGGTCAAACCGTCACACCAATCATGGGCAATTTACCACGGCAGCGACTTTTAGCTGGAGGTTTCCCTTTTGAAAATATTGGCTTGGATTATGCAGGTCCAATACAGTCTGCTGTTCGACAAGGTCGCGGCTGTAAATTATTGAAAGTGTACATTGCAATTTTCGTTTGTTTCACGACAAAATCAATTCACCTTGAACTAGTCGGTGATTTAACTAGCAATACTTTTATCATGGCGTTAAAGAGATTCATCTCGCGTAGGGGTAAACCGGTTAATATATATTCCGATAATGGCACCACGTTTGTTGGTGCATGCAATGACCTATCAAAATTTCTTAAAACTAATTGCGACTCGTTATCTGAAGAGATGGCTAAAGAGGGGATAAATTTTAACTTCATCCCTGCATATTCTCCTCATTTTGCTGGCCTTGCGGAGGCTGGTGTCAAGTCAACAAAGCATCATCTAGTGAGGGTGTTGGGACTTTGTAATCTCACTTATGAAGAGCTTTATACTACGCTGGTGCAAATAGAAGCTATTCTGAACTCCAGACCACTGACTCCACTTTCATCAACCCCTGAAGACTTGACACCATTGACACCCGGACATTTTCTTATTGGACGTCCTTTGACATCTTTGCCGACACCTGGTTACCATGACCATTCCACCAGTTCCTTAACCCGATTTCAACGCATTGAACAACTCCGACAACATTTTTGGAGCAGATGGAGCAAGGAATACATTTCAGAGCTCCAACTCAGAACGAAATGGCGCACATGTAAGGGTTCTCTGAAGTTGAACTCCCTGGTACTTTTAAAGGAAGACAACATGCCGCCTCTAAAGTGGAAAATGGGCCGGATTGTAGCTACCTATCCAGGTCCCGATGGCGTAATCAGAGTCGCAGACATCAAAACCTCCAGTGGCCTGCTCCGCAGATCATTCAGCAAGATTTGTCCATTGCCCATCTACCCCGAGACTGATCATTCTGGTTGAAAGACAGGCTTTCAACGCCCGGGGGTATGTTTGCGCGGAACGCCTACTCAACTCGCCATAGCAATAGTGTGTCTTCACTAATGAATTTCTTTTTTTTACGAACTAGAAACCAACGTCTACCGACAGTTTTACTTTTATTAATATATACAATTTTACTGAGGAGTCAAGTCGTTTCTTTTTATGTCTTCCAAATAACCTGATGAAATCCCGCACAGTAAGCGACTGTGTGCTATAGTGTCCTAATAGCACTTTCTGTTGATAAATTCTCACGAAATCCAAACTGGCCATCATATTTGTCGAGCTGTGCATCTAAAAGACCGTCGGAGACCTTTGCCAATGTGAATGTTCCTAAAATACCCTAGGCTGATAAAATTTTCGTTTTCCTAAATCATATTAATATTAGTATGAAGGTCAGTTTCCCCCGAAGGGGAAAGAGCCGGGCCCCGCCAATACCGCGCGGCTCCTGTAAGGTTCATCCAGTCTCGACACCTTTCCACCGACTATGAGGAATGTCCCGGCTTTAAAAGCTGCAAGGACTAGGAAAGGATGCAAGATGAAGTTAATATTGGGAGTTCACAGTTAAGACATATACATGAATAATATTATACCATATAAAACAATAGTCCGGTCAAATTAATCCAAAAAATAAGAGTCAAGTTACCTAAATTCCCACCAAGCTGAAAATCGGAAAGATTGTTTAAAATATCATTAAAAAAAATTTTGAAAGTCTTTCCCCTGTAAGGAAAAAAATTTATTCAAAGTCAAAGGTCAAAAAAATGAGTTTTTCGCGATTTTCAGCAAAACGGTAAGTTTTATCATAAAAATACCTCAGACAAAAATTGTAGATCATAAAATTATCTACAAAAAATATACTAATACTTTTTTTCTACGAGCCACCGTTTTTGAGATATACCGATTCAAAAAGTTGTAAAAGTTGTAATCGTCATAATATGCATGAGTACGCCACAGTCTACGGTAACTCGGTAAGACTCGTTCTATAGCAGAACATATTGCGATTGTATTGGTGGACGCCGAAGTGGTTATTTTATCGTCACTTCACATTTCTTTACTCTGCCCCATGTCGTGGTTGCGTGTTTCGCTAAATGGTGTCGATTCAGTAAGAGGCCTGTGGCAGCCGGGTTTAGTTTTAACGAGACACAGTCCCTAGCGTTCCTTAGAACGTAGCTATCAATTCAGTTTTGATACTTAGTGAAGCCCCACTACCAGAAATGTGCGCCAACAATCTCTACGCAATGTTTCTGAGCAAGACCTTATGGGAAGCAACAACAGCGTTTGGTTGATTTGTACCACAAGTACAAATTGGCTTTATGATACTGCTCAAAACGATCTGGTTTAGCAATCCGTGAATATTACGGTGCTGCTTTCACCACTGACCAATGTAGTTTATTCTAACTGAAATGCGAATATACGGTTCTGCCTTCCATATGTGTTAAGTCAGATAAAAGTCAATATTCGTCAATAGTCGGGTGTATTAGTGAGCAGTGTAATATCGTACGCGTGAGGTGAGTAGTGTGGAGGCATTCCCCGTGTCCCTATAACCAAACGCAGATGACGGATATTTGCCAAGGTATAGGGCAGGAGGTGGGCACATAACACAAGAGATATTAATACATATTATACATTGTGATATCAGGCGGCTGCTCCGTCATGCTGAAATAAATGCTTATTAACAGCTCCTCTGCTCTACCGCCAAACTGCTGCTTATGCCAGGAGTTAATGACGCATAGTTAACACTTACCACAAGTTTATTGAAGATGATTAGTCTAAACCTAACTTACGGAGTTCTGCACACTGTACCAGTTTCGCCTCTGCCGAAGCCCGCCTTCTCTGCCGTCTCCTCTCTAGTCCCGATCACACCCACTAACTCCTCAAACTCTTACGTCCAATCTCTCGAACCGTCCAACACTAACTGCCTCGTTCCCTATCTTACTTCAGCCTCCTCAAACCACCACGCACCATGAGCCATGGGGCTCCTGTCATAGAATTCGTTTATGACCGTTTTTGTTCAAACGTCTCAATTGTTTTAAGGGTCGATACCCTTAAAACAATTGAGACGTTTGAACAAAAACGGTTAGTTGCTTACGGCCCAAAACATGGTAACCAGATGTCGGCGTTAGTGTTGAGAAATGCATTTAGAAATTGAATGTTTTTATCTTTTCTTAAGGATTCTTTGAAATGCATTTCCAAACGGCCCGATATTGCTTTTACAATGCAAAGAAGGAAGGAACTGTCAAACTGCCAACCCATAAACTAGATGTTTAATGTATTTTGTAAGTGGCCGATACCACGTGGTGATATTGAAATAAGAATCAATGCAAAGATATTTGCTTAATAATTAGGAGTACGTGACAGACAGTCACACCAACACAGTAGCCAGGGAGATAGGCCTATAATTACACTGGTCTACAATTTTTTTTTATAAACCTGTTAGTCTACCTTCTTTAAGCCTAAAAGTGTTAGCAGTAATATTCTATCACGTCACATTTTTTTTACTGTCTAATCATATTTTCTGCTACCCCAATTGAGAATGGTAGTTTCATGTTCATTTATTTGATACAAACAATTAATAAATAAATTATAATGTATAGAAGAAAGTGTTTACTAAATTCTGATCTCTTTCTCCACATTGGTGGACAGTTTATAATTTCAAAAATGAGAAGATCCATTATAGATTCTTCAAAAAGTGTATCTACATTTATTCAGGATTCCCGGATTTTCTGCTGCAAGCCAAGACAAAAAATGAGTTCCTAGGTGTTTTATAAAAGTTTTAGAAGCGTTTTACTGCATTGGTTAATAAAAGTTACCGTTTTTGCCCTGCAAACTTAAGAAGTATAAGTGGGTACCAGGGGGACCGTTTTTACCAACATCTAAAGACTTTTGAAGATCAACTATCAAGGATTTTGCCATAAAATCATGTTACAGGCTGACTGTTGGCCCATTATAAAGTAATCCACACTACTAAAAAAAGTAGAAAAAAATTAGGCCATTCTTATTTTTGTTCGCTAAGACTTTGTCGTTTGTATATATACAAATATTTTCAAAACCAGACGTGACAGATTTTTTTAATATTTTTTTCTGGATAACTCTTTCCATCAACGCACTCATCCACAAACAATAAATCAACAACTTTCAGCTGGGGTATAAAATCGTGTAAACTAGTTTTATTCTTATCAGTTTCTTTAATTCTTCACCTGCAAAAGAATTTGGCAACCAAAAAATCTTTGACATCACAAATTAAAGAAAATTGTAATATTTCGGCTCAAGTTTTAAACACAAAATTATCGGCACAGCGATATACGCCCTCAAGAGGTATATCCCACCTGGTGGAAACGAAGTTAAGGGAAGGTGACATTAGCGTCATTGGCATCAGTCTTTGCGCGTACGTGACACAGCGCGGTTGTGGCATTACGTGTACCGATGACTCATCGCGGAGGACAATGACCTCAAATACTGTGAAGTGCGTAAATTGCAATGTTGTGATTAATGAAGTTCTGGCATTCCTGCGAAATGTCTTGGGCTTCATGGATGAACAGAGTATACACCAGCTGTGTACTACGTCTTTTTCGGCTGATGACATTCTGAAGGCTAAAACCCTGTTGTTCGAGTCGGTACCAGATGCTAAGAAGATGCCGATTCGACGAAAGGACGGAAAGAAAAAAGTGCTACGTGATCTGGAAGATATAATCTGCCTTATGAAAACCACAGATCAGGATTTGTTCCCAATATTCGTAGCGAAGGAATTACACAAGGTTCCACCGGTCACTTTTGATCATGTCGATGTGACGCGGCTACTTAAGGACATATTAAAGCTGCAAAACCAACTCAATTCGCTGGAAGAGAAAACCGTTACAACGGAAAAATTTGATTTACTCAAGCAGGAGGTAGATAATATGAAACATGCATCAATATTGGATCACGTCTCTTATGTTAATGTAAATAGAAGAAGAGGGGCCTGTTTACAAAATAGTCAACATGATAGTGGTCCCATAGGTCTCCAATACGTGCCTATAACAGCGTCAAAATTATTAGCTGATAGTGAGGTCACGTGCGTAACCCACTCATCAACGCTAACATCAAACGGTGAGGACGATTTTGTCTCGTTCTTACGGACACAAAAAGGCGCGACGGAGACTCATGGAAACGTGGAGGCGCAATCTTGCACTTTGGTTTCGGATCGAGCGAGCGCGACGACAGGCGGACATGCTCAAGGACGCGACGGCTGTGGTGGTTCGAGTGGGACAGCGATACGAACAGAACGTGTCAACACATCGCCGGTTGCCTCTGCGCGAGCGCGCACCTCAGTCGAGCCAGCGACCAGTGGAGAACGGTCGCTACACGCAGCTGCAGTTTTACCTGGTGATAGTATGAATGCGCTCCAAATACCTAAAGCGAGTATGTGTATGCGGCAGTCTACCACAAAATGTGAACAAGTGGCAAACAAGTGTAGTGATACAGAATGGACGTTAGTGCGGGGCAAAGCATCTAAACGGTACAAACTTATTGGTCAGAAAGGTTGTGCTGCTACCGCACCGAATAGTAGGTTTAAAGCGGCTGACGTTAAGGTGCCTTTGCTTATTTCGAACGTAAGCAAGGAAACGAGTGAGGAGGACATAATTAGTTACATACTAGAAAAAACGAATGAGAGTGTTACCCTCAAAACAATAAACATAAAAGCTACAAAGAAATATAATGCTTATAAGTTATATGTCTCTAAAACGAAACTTGACTTGTTTTTAAATAATGAATTGTGGCCAGATGGCATAACTTTTAGGCGTTTTGTGCGTTTTACGTATCAAAAGAAAGAAGAAGAAAATAGGTTATAGTCGTAAATTATATACACTATGAACAATAACCATAATAAGTGTTGTAAATTAGTTAGTTTCAATTGTAAGTCTGTTAAACGCTCAATTGATTGTGTAAGGAACATTTGTGAGATGTCAGATATAGTAGCCCTCCAAGAGACGTGGCTTCTCCCTCATGACATTCCTTTGTTAGGAACCATCTGTGATAACTTTGAGTATACCGGTAAATCGGCTGTTGACACGTCTGCGGGTTTACTCGTAGGGAGGCCGTATGGGGGAGTGGCCATTCTCTGGAGGAAGGGAATATTTGAATCTGTGTCCATAATAGAATGCACGAGCCCTCGTCTAGCAGCTATAAAAGCTACTATTAGCGGTCGCTCCGTTATTATAGTTACAGTCTATATGCCAACTGACTCTGCCGACAACTTGCCTATTTTCACGGAAGTCCTAGGTGAGATCAGCGCAGTTGTTGAGAGTGAAGGTGTTGAAAGTGTTTTTATTCTGGGTGACTTTAATGCGCATCCTCATGAGCTGTTTTTCAGGGAACTCATAAGTTTCTGTGCTGATCAAACCTGGCTTTGTGCTGATATAGAGAAGCTAGGCTATGCAGCCAATAACTACACTTTTGTTAGCGAAGCACACGGGTGCAGACGATGGTTAGACCACTGTGTTGTGTCTTTATCAGCGTGGCAAACTGTTGTTAGGGTAGGCATAAAAGAGGATGTATTTTTATCTGACCATCTACCACTGTATATCGAGTGTGACCTGAATTTAGTTAGACCGAAGACAACCGTGCAACATTCTCGCTATTGTGATGTGACGTGGGGTGAGAGGGATGACTCGCAAATTACAAAATATCGTAATTTATGTAATGACAGGCTACGCAACATCGATCTTCCTCATGAATTTCAAAAGTGTAGTTATGGGTCTTGCAATGTGGTCGAACATAAGGGTATCCTGGATAATCTATATAAAACTATTGTAGATATCTTAAGTGACGCAGCTGTAATGACGAGTAAGAAGGTTAGGCCTAAGCCAAGGAGAGGCAGAGTGTTGTGTGGCTGGAACAAGCATGTTCGGGACGCTTACCGAGAGGCCAGGCTTAAATTCAGAGAATGGGTAATACATAATAGACCGACCTCTGGAGTAATATATGAAGAAATGTGTGAGACCCGGAAAATATTTAAGGGTCGTCATAAATGGTGCCACAGACATAGTGACCAACTAAAAATGGATTTTCTAGCCGAGCAAAGAGCCGCAAACAACTTTAATAAGTTCTGGAAAGCCACAGGTAAGCTGGATACCAAGCCTGGGCTGCCGGTGAGCGTCGGTGGAATGAATGATCCAAAGCAAATTGCAAATATGTTCATGGAACATTTCAAAATGCGATCACCCCTTGGCCCCTCAGGTACGATAACCGGTGCTGAGTCCTTCCGTGAGGGAGTGAAACCGGTTTTGTATTTCTCGACGAAAAAGGTCAGAGCCGTAGTTAAAAACATGAGTAGAGGTAAATCACCCGGACACGATGGACTCAGCATCGAGCATTTTAAGTATGCCGGTATTCACCTGCCGAGGGTCCTGTCTCTGTTTTATTCAATGTGCATTAGTCACTCGTACCTACCGGCAGAGCTAATGAGAACGATTGTGATACCGATTGTCAAAAACAGGACAGGGGATATCTCGGACAAGGGAAACTACCGACCAATCTCACTTGCAACTACCATTGCTAAAATGTTGGACAGTATGCTTGATTCGTGCTTGGAAAAATATCTGGACCTGCACGACTCACAGTTTGGGTTTCAACCTGGGCTGTCCACTGAAAGTGCAATCCTAAGTCTCAAGAATACTGTCCAATATTATACAGATCGTAAAACGCCGGTGTATGCTTGTTTCCTGGATTTTTCCAGGGCGTTTGACCTTGTGTCATATGATGTGCTCTGGAAGAAGTTGGGGGACAGGAATGTACCGGCGGAAGTTACTAAGGTTCTGCAATTTTGGTATTCAAACCAAACGAATCATGTGAAGTGGTCCAACACTCTCTCTGAGGCGTATGGGTTGGAGTGCGGGGTGAGGCAGGGAGGGTTGACCTCACCCAGGCTCTTCAACGCATATGTGAATGACCTCATAGTCGAGCTCAGCAGTATGCGTGTCGGCTGTCGGGTGGGTGGTGTTAATATTAACAGCATCAGCTATGCGGACGACATGGTGCTGCTGGGCCCGACTGCAGGGTCTATTGGAGAGATGTTGAGAGTTTGCGAGGACTACGCGGCTAGGCATGGGCTCGTGTATAACGTGAAGAAATGTGAGTACATGGTCTTTGGGGTCGCCGGTAAGTGTACCAATTACTCACCTAACTTTACCCTAAATGGCTTGAACATAAAAAGAGTAAAACAGTTCAAATATCTGGGACATATGCTTACCGATGACCTCAAAGATAATGTGGATATTGAGAGGGAGCGCAGGGCTTTGGCGGTCCGCGGTAATATGTTGGTTCGTAGATTTGCCCGCTGTACGGACCAGGTAAAAATAACGCTTTTCAAAGCGTATTGTCAGGGTCTGTACACGGGTGGTCTTTGGATCAACTATACCAAAAGATCGCTAGATGTCCTGCGCGTCCAATACAACAATGTTTTTAGAGTGCTCTTGAGGCTGCCCCGGTTCTGTAGTGCGTCAGAGATGTTTACGCATAACCGTACTGACGGCTTCCACGCAATTGTGCGGAAGAAAGTAGCGTCTGTGGCAGCTAGAACTCGGGCCAGTCGCAACAGCATTCTGAAAACAGTGAATGAAAATGTGTTTTCCCCTTTTATGAGGCATTTTGTGGAGAAGATGACCAGTTGAGAAAAGGGTTTATTTCTTCTTTACAGAGTGACTCATACTCAAATTCTTGTTTTTAATTTATGTATTTACTAACACTAGGTATAAGGTATTTACTAACAATATGGATCTCTGTTATCTGATTTTTTGAAATAAATTATTATTATTATTATTAGCGGATCAGCCAGGATTCTCTTTAGCAGCGATGTGGTGGCACCGTGCTCTCCAGAAACACTCGTGGCTCTGGAGACCCAACACCCTGCCCCAGCGGATTGCCTTTCCTTTCCCGACCCTCCTGATTCGGCCTTGCATTCCCTCACCATTGTAGGTCGAGAGTTGGTCACAGCCATTTGCTCCTTCCGGAGTGGCTCCGCCGGTGGCCTCGACGGCTTAAGTCCTCAGCATCTAAAGGACTTAATATGTTCAGGCGCCGGGGAAGCTGTGAGTTGCTCTTGAAGGAGCTTACGGCTCTTATTAACCTTATGCTCTCCGGCAAGGTAAACGAGCCCGTCATCGACGTTCTGTACGGGGCCAATCTATGTGCCCTGCGCAAAAAGGATGGCGGCATTCGTCCCATTGCCGTGGGAACTACGTACCGTCGTATGGCAGCCAAGATTTGCTGTAAATTTTATGGTGAGGCTGTTTCGAAAAAATTTCAGCCACTGCAGCTTGGATACGGCTCTAAAAGGGGCTGCGAGGCTGCCGTACGCGGTTTCTCGACCTACCTAAATTCTGGCAAAGGTGAGGTCATCCTGATGGTTGACATAAAGAATGCCTTCAATTCAGTGAATAGGGACACCTTGTTAACAGAAACTAAAAAAGAATTACCCCAAATTTATAGTTTTCTTTGGCAATGTTACAGGCACCCATCTAAATTACTGTATCGGGACAACCTTTTGGAATCTGCTGTTAGCTGTCAACAAGGTGGCCTCCTCGGGCCAGTGATTTTTAGTTTAGCTATTCACCCAATTGATAAATTCCAAATTTAACGTTTGGTATCTAGATGATGGCACCTTGGGAGGCGATGTATATTCGGTACTAAAAGATCTAAATTTCCTAAAAAATGAACTTCATCTGACCTCAACCTTTCAAAATGTGAAATTTATGTAGTGGACAGTACCGACAGACAATGACTCTATCAAAATTTAACGCAATAGCCCCTGGCATCAAAATTACAGAAAAAAGCTCTCTTCGTCTCCTTGGGTCTCCCATCTTTGAAAATTCTTTTCCCGATTTTATCGAGGAAAAAATTAAAAATTTCAAAGATGTTTCGGAAAGATTGCTCGAAATTAACATACATTCGGCCATCACAATAATTGGTTACTGCTGTTTCAGTCCAAAATTAACGTATTTCCTTCGTGCTTCCCCTTTATGGAAGCACACTCCCCTTTTGGACAAAATGGATGAAATTATCAGACATACTCTAACGTCAATTTTAAATGTGGCTTTGGACGACCGAGCTTGGGCACAAGCTACTCTTCCTATTCGCATGGGAGGACTCGGCGTCCGCAAAATTTCCAGTATTAGTTTACCGGCTTTTATATCCTCGGTCCACGGCACTAAGAAATTAATCTGGAATATCTTGGCTTCCACACTGATTGATTTTGATGTGCCGTGCATGTCCGAGGCTATCGATGCTTGGAAACTCGCTTGCCCGAATACTGAAGAACCCGACCATCCATTTACCCACAGACGGTAGGACGAGCCGCTCTGCAGAGTGCGGCTGCAGAGAATCTCAAGCGGCGTAAATATAGAAACCTTTGTGGTAACTATATTTTTTAGCCGTTTGGGGTTGCAACTCTGGGGCCGTGGGGTCCGAGTGCTCATAGCCTATTTAAGGAAATTTCGAAACGCCTAGTTGAAGCTTCCCGTGACCCAAGGACTGGCTTTTACCTTGGCCAGATGCTAAGTAATAAAACGTGGCAACGCCGCCAGTTTCTTGGGTACATTACCAGCTGACAGCGTTAAAGAGGAGTTTTTTGATGCCCTTTTATAGTTAGTTGTTAGTTTATTTACTTTAGTTTAATAGTTTTTAATTATTAATGTATCATCATCTGCCTAGCCTTTTCCCAACTATGTTGGGGTCGGCTTCCAGTCTAACCGGATGCAGCTGAATACCAGTATATTACATGGAGCGACTGCCTATCTGACCTCCACAACCCAGTTACTACTGGGAAATACGATACCCCTTGGTAAGACTGGATGTCAGACTTTTTGGGCCACTGACTACTTTAACGACTGTCAAAGATCTTCAAATGACAGCCGGGACCAACGGCTTAACGTGCTTTCCGAGGCACGGAGGAAACTCGGTATGTAATGGGTGGTCACCCATCCACAGACCAACCTAGGCAAGCACGGCTTAACCTAAAGATCGACCCGAGCGGCTGTTATTGTTTAGCCACGAGCTCCTCTAATTCTTCTCATTATTCTAATTATTTTTAATTATTAATATAGTTAGTTTATCCTAATAAATTCTTTATTTATCAGTTAAATCACCAGTGATATTTTTTGCTATAGGCACAACAATAGTTTCCGTCATCTTAGGTGGTAAGTACGAGTGACGGATGCAGAAGGTAAACAACATAGCTAGTACTCTAAGTAATGCTTACCCGCGTGCGGGAACTGTTCAAGACTCAGTCCGTCACTGCCCGTGGACTTACCTCGTTTCATGTTCATGATAATATTGTTCACATCTTTGCAAGTGAAGCCCATCGGTTCCTCATAGACAGTCACGGCCTCAACATCCCCCACTGCAAAACAGGCGGGTAGCGGTGACACAAGCTTATAAAAAATGATTTTAAAATAGGTTAGCTATATCTTTAGGCTCATTACACCCGCCCACACTTCCCGGCAAACTAACTTTACCGTTCATCCTCTTAGTACCCTTCCAGAAAGCACGAAAGTTTTTATCTGTAACATGGGAGGCATACATGCTGTCAAGTATAGGCCCACTTTCAGGTTCACAGCAGCTTCACATAAAATGCTAACAATGTCATTATATAAATTATCTATAATATATCTATGTTTAAGATTATTACACATACTGTCTGCACAAAGACTGAATTCACTGGGAAAGTCAAGGTCTTTTAATTTATCATTACAAATATCCGAATAATTTTCTATTTCGTCAGTGTCTCTCTCACCTCACATAATAACATTACAATTCCAATCGTCACAAATACACGTATTCTTAATCATGTCAAGATTATATTTAACAATTAAAGGCAAATGATCCGACCAATACACCCCATAGTCAACATTACTACTTGTTATTGTGTGCGAGGCTGATTCCGTGACTACACAGTGATCTAACCAGCTTACTGAGGGTCGTAATCCTCCCTTGAAAACCTTTTTCCTTGACGATGTTACGCCATCCTATCCTTGCCCAAGTGAAGAGACCAGATAAGCACGTCCCTCGAGACAAAATTTCATGATAATTTTGTCTCGAGAGACGTGCTTATCTGGTCGGACCATCGCAAAGGGCTGCGACCTCTTGGTCGTTTACTATCCACCTTGCCGGTAACCATCAGTTGTTCGAGGTTATTGCCATCTTTTTTCGCGGTGTAAGGGGTCCCAACTAACATCTTTCGGGACTCAAGCCAACCTCACCTGCACGTGGTGCACCCTGCTAACAAACAAACGAGGTTATGGCGACCCGCCAACACGCATTGAACCATCGTGGCGAGTTATGGTCAAACCCCCCTATGAATAGAAGAGTAAGAGACAGGCCCCAAGTGCCCGGCGACTCCAGCGGTTGTGCTGGCGTGGACGGGCGCAGGCACGGCTCTGGGGTCAGGGGAGCTAAGAATCTCCGGGCGAGATCGATAAACCGTCAAACGACCGTGGCAAATTACATAAAGGATTCCGATTCGCTCAATGTTTTAACTTACAATGTCCGGACGCTATTGAAAGACGAACGTTTAATCGAACTTGAGAACGCTCTAAAAGACATCAGTTGGGACATTTTGGGGAACAACACACAGAGGAAAGAGACGATGCTGTGTTCTTTCACTTCGGTGAAACCAGTGGACAACACGGAGTGGGGTTCATGTTGGCAAAGAAGTGGAAGGACAATATCATTGAATTTTTAGGCTATTCTGAACGTACAAAACTCTAACTCTCGTACAAGTATATGCACCGACATCTGGACATTCCGACGAAGAGGTAGAAGATTTTTACGATCTTGTTAATAGAGCATGCGACGAAAACAGGGGCACTTGGAACATGGTCATTGGTGACTTTAATGCAAAGGTGGGACGAAGGCAGGAACTGGATAGTGGAGATACGGTTGGTAGTTTTGGTTTGGGAGTTCCCAGTTCGCCTTTGGACAAAGCATGCATGTAGTCAATAGTTTCTTTCTGAAGAAACCGCAACGACGATGAACCTGGGTGTCACCCGATGGCTTCACGCGCAACGAAGTCGACTACGTTTTGTCATCGAACCGACATATAATAAAAAAACATTAGTTTGATCAACAAAATTAAATACAGCTCAGACCACTCCGTGCAAAAATCAGAGTAGACTTTAAAATTCACCGAGCCAAAATGTTTACAAAACAAATTAAAAGACTTACTAAAGAAACACTCATTAACAGCTCCGATCATTACAACTTAGAACTATCAAATTATTTTAAAGAACTCAAAGTTGATGAAACAGACGCAGAAGAACAATATAATGCAATAGTTATCGGAATTAACAATACTTGTAAAACCATAAAAAATAAACGTAGTAATAGAAACAAACTAACACGGCACAGTATTGAATTGATAGAAAAACGGACTGATAAAGAAATAGGAACACAAGAATTTAGAACAATAGACAAAGAAGTTAAAAGGAGCATTAGAAAAGATTTGAGAAATTTAAACACACACTTAGTCAAAACAGCTTTAGAAAATCATACATCCCTAAGAGTATTAAAACAAGGAGTCACATGAGGACGAACTTGGATCAACAGCTTGGTAGACAATGACGGCATCAAACACTACAGTCCAATAAAAATAATGGAAATAGCGACCAAATTCTATTCAGATCATCCACCGCCTGATATCCTCGCTATATGGCTGAAAAAATCCAAAACTCTGCGGAGGCAGGTCGTAGAGAGTCTGGTCTTTATTTTGAGCTTGCGTTGGATGGACTCGTTGGTCCATCTTCCTCCAACACCACATCTCGAAGACATCTATCTATACGAGATCGGTCAGCCTTTCTCAACTGTGTAAGAATTAAAGATATTATGTATGGTTTTGTGAACAATAAAAAAAAAAAAAAAAAAGGTCCAAGTTTCTGCTCCGTATCCGAAAATTGCAAAGACCAACGTGTTGACCAATTTCACTTTGGTATTTCGCGAGATGTTGCGATCTCTCCATACTTTTTGAAGCTGAGACATAGCATTCTTGGCCATGCTTATGCGTCTACGGATTTCTTTTTCGCATGACCCTGTGTTGGATATGTTAGAGCCCAGGTAAATGAAGTCATCGACCGTTTTGACAAGGAGGCCTTACACTTAAGGCACCCACAGGATACTCCGGTTAAACAGACGACAACCTCTATAGGTTGAACTGCTATTCAAAAAAAAAACGCGTCGCAACGCAACAGACGTTTTTTTCTGCTGTAAATGATTCTACACCTACTGTTATTTCGATAAAACTAATACTAGATTCTGCTTGGACTTGAGATTTTCCTTCCTGATTTTGGATTTAAGCGTATTTTTAGAAATTTATATACCTTATACCTAGATTTTCATTACGGATAACGGTTTCTTGCTTACCCACTTAGCAAATTTGGATTTTGACGAAACGAAAATTGGACTTAGTTTAGCCAAGGGCCAACCTTATATGTCGCTCTTAGTCGCGTGAGACAGCTAGAAGGCTTGGCAATTGGTGTTTTAGATCCACGAAAGCTTATCAACGAGCCCCGTGGCAAAAAGTCTCTGCAAGAACTAAATCGCCTCATAGATCTTAATGATAATAATTTTGCGTTAACTTATGCGCGATATTGGTTTCCTAAAAAATACAAGTCTTGGTGACACATTGTGCGTTTGCAAAAATATTGTTTTGTCACTAAAAAGTATATAATAAAAAACAAATAATTCAAAAACACGCCTGCCATATCAAAAAATGAATTAAAAAAATTGAAAACAATTTACATTGTGCCCAAAAGTGGAAAACTGAAAACCAATCTTTTCTTTGCAGTCGGGGGACGGTTCCTTGGAAAGGTTCTTTACAAGTCCACCGACTGCAGTGAAAAGATTGGGTTTCGGGCACGTCACGTGACTCTGGCCCCGAGCAGCTCCCTCCCCCGCCGCCGCACCCATCTCTGCCCGAGCATCCGCCGAGTCGATTCAAATATTATTTGCATGTTTTTAATAATTATATGGTATTTTCGGATTCTGGACGAACCAATATAACTTACAAAAAGACACTATACCTTGAAACGTGGTGATTTTCAATGAGCCAAGATTTGAATTTTTCCGCCTTGGCGCGTGTGCGGCTTAGTCAAATGTCAGTTCCAGGGGACCGTTTTGTTCGCTATTGGTTGATTTTTTTACATTCACAGCAAACATATACAGTGATAAAACTAAGAAATAATTTACACCAGGGGTGTTGAAACTATTCCCGAATTAAAATCCATAATAACACTGGCAAAGTTCTCGTTAGTTTTAGGGAAAACAATGGAATACTTATAGGCGCGTAGATCATGGACTAAGGAGAAGCGCGTCAAATAGCAAGCCCTCAGACCAAATAAAAAACTAAGACACTGTCAACAGTGACGTGAAGCCGGTTCCGTAAACATGTGTGCACTGTGAGCTTAGTTTTTGAGCGTAGTTTAATTGTAGTTTGATGTAAATGTGTGCGTGTGAGGGTGTATGCACAGAGCAAGGCGTGGTTTTGCGAAAATTCGAATAGCATTACTCCTTTTATCGAACCAGATTGATAACGGTCTAATCTCCTAGATATTAAGGTTTAAATTTCAACTTCCACCACTTGTGGTAATATTAGCGGGTCCGTAACTTAACGTCGAGAGTCATATGTTCGATTAATGGAAAGTCGACTGAACGATTGTTCGCATGGAATTTATTGCGAAACAACCTTTTATCGCCAAACGCTACTTCAACTGAACGATTCATCGAATACTTATTAATCGATGGACTGCTCTTTCGAATGAGTTTTAGTTATATATTATTTCATACATAATCGAAGAAATCAAACACTTTTATAAGATATCATACGTTCTTTTCGTAGACTGCCTCGTTGGTCTAGTGGTCGCAAGCGCGACTGCTGAGCATGAGGTCCTGGGTTCGATTCCCGGGTCGGGCAAAGTGCTATTGGGTTTTTCCATCAGGAATTTCTTAAAAGTAGCTACGGAGTTTGGATTTGTGCCCGGTTGATGGCAATAGGCTCGCCCCCTATTACATGGGACATAACTGGCGAAATGTGGGTGTACTATTAGTTACACTTCTGCCTAACCCTTCAGGGATTATAGGCGTGATGTTATGTTATGTTATTTCTTGTTTGCTTGAATAGAATGTGCTCGATTCCGATTGTTGCGCTACCGTAATTTTACTTCAGAAACTTAACTGCGTTATGAACTGCAAGTTAAGGTTGAATCTAAAATACTACTTTGCCTTATTTTAATAACATAATATTTAATTTCTTAAATAATAATTAAAGAAAATCATCTAATCATCTATTAAAGAAACTAAAAAAAAGAAAAATAAATCATCCTCGGCTTTGAACTCGTGACCATTGTCACTTAACCAACACGCCATTTACGTTATAATACCAAAACCTCAAAATGGTTTGATATCATTACCAAAGGGAGTTCCTTTTCTCTGAAGCTGACTGAACACACACATAACTATAACATCCCGATTGTCACCTGCATCCACTCTAATGGCCGTGATACGATCGCTTTCACACTGCACTATTGTCACATTTGCAAACACACTTTTACGCCAAAGTATAGCGAACTCTCCAAACGGTCAATAAAAAGATAAATTCTCTGAGCTGTCATAGCACCGTGTAAACTTTTCAAACAATCTAACTGAGGAACTTTGTTACAGTTGTAACCTAATTATAAACAAGTCGTGAGCGGAAGTCGCGCCAAGTGTTCGTGATTCTGCGCCATTGTGCGCGACTTTGAGCTGTATTTCATGGCGGATTTGGGACGAAGAAATAATTAGGAAAACTGCCGCAATATATATTAGAAGCCGTCACGAACAGAGGCGGTAAGCTGAGAGACTCAATTACTCGGACGCACAAAGAGAAACTCGTAGTTCTTTCTGCGAGTTTCTCTTAGTGCGTATCTTTAACCGACACGCCTCCACGCCGCCCGCGATGAGCGCTCGCACGGGTGTACTGCGGCTGAGGAGGTTTGCTTATGTGGCTATTAAAGAAATTTATATAATTTAAACTCACTAACTCGAGACGTGAGCACAGTCCGTTAGTGTCGTGTACTCACGAGCATAGCACAATACGGCCAGAACTACAGACTAACCTACATTCACATTCTCGCCTCTCCCTCGATTGCAAGTTTGGATTAAGAGCGTTAACGACTGACGGCATTTCATAAAAAATTTCAAATCGTTTTTTTCCGAAATTATTGAACCGATATTAATGAAATTTTATACACATAATATGCAGATGGGTAGGCCTTTAGTGTGGGACGCAACATGCGTCGATACTCTTGCGCCATCCCATCTTCCAAGCTCATCGTGCTGTGCTGGTGCTGCCGCTGCGGCTGCAGAGAACCTCAAGCGGCGTAAATATAGAAACCTGTGTGGTAACTATATTTTCGAGCCGTTTGGGGTTGAAACTCTAGGGCCGTGGGGTCCGAGTGCTCATAGCCTATTTAAGGAAATTTCGAAACGCCTAGTTGACGCTTCCCGTGACCCAAGGGCTGGCTTTTACTTTGGCCAGAGGCTAAGTGTTGCCATACAACGTGGCAACGCCGCCAGTCTCTTGGGCACATTACCATCTGACAGCGTTGAGGAGGAGTTTTTCGATGCCCTTTTATAGTTTGTTGTTAGTTTATCTATTTTAGTTTAATAGTTTTTAATTATCAATGTATATAGTTAATAAAATAAATATTATCTATATGCAGGATACATAAGTCTAAAAAGTAGATTTTAAAAAATAATTTACAACATAAAAAAACCCGACTGCGTAAAAAATAACTTACTAATAACTTTAAATAAAAACTGAAAAGAAAAAAACAAGTTCAGTCCAGAAGTGTAGAAAGCAATTTAATTACTACAACATTAAAATAATTTCATTATCAATACAAACATAAAATAAAACAAATAATAAATTCTAATACGGAACATATTGACTACAACAGTCGGGACCCATATTGGATAGAATGATTTTAGTCTTGATTATTTAGTAAGTAATTTTTTACGCAGTCGGGTTTTTTTTATTTTTTAAATTATGTTATTTTTATTTTACACTTTTTAGTTACGATTAGAATAAGATGGATAATTTCGCATTTTTTTGTTACAAATTTCGTAAACGGTCTAATTTTCTAAAGGAATTTTCATCGTGTGGATGATTTAATAATTTTTTAGGGTTAACAGCACTGATAACAAGCCCTGAGAGAGATCGGACTCTGCTCAAAGTCACGTAAGCCTGACCTTTAGCAAATAGGTGACTGCTTAAATCGACAACAGCTTGATCTAAAGTGGTAAGCCTCTCGTATATTTTGCCGAGTGCGTTCAGGAGACTGATAGGACGGTAGCTGGAGGGCTTCCGCCTTGGGTTTACCGGGTTTCGGGATACCGATAACAGTGGGTTCTTTCCATAATTGGGGGAAGAAATTATTACTCAGGGCGCCATTGAAGATGGCCGCCAATAAAACTATGAGTTGACTGGGGAGAATTTTAAGTACCTTGTTAGTGATACCGTCGGAGCCTGGTGCTTTCCGCGGTCGAAGCTTTTTAATGATGTCGTGCACTTCGTCTGGTGAGACTTCAGGCAGAGGATCATCATCTTTCTTTGCAATTGCCAGAAAGCGAGGGTGGGTGGGCTCGAGTTCACTAATGTCCTTCTCCCATTGGGCGGAACGATGCTCACTGATGCGCTTCTTTACAGCAAGCTGCAAGTTACGCATGTGGGTCTTATTCGCGTCGCAGGGAAAAGAGCTGTAGGCACGGATGGCCGCGTTCTTCTCGTTCATCAGTTCACGTACGTCATCGGGAAGATGCCAGCGATGATCACTCATGACTGGGACTTTTCGTGAACAATCCTTCAGCACGGATTGGATGTGTTCTGTAAACGATTCGATGGCGGCCGCCGTGTCTGCAATTGAGACAATGTGATTGGGGATGGTATCCAGGTGAGGCGACGAGAGGCACTTCAGCTTATTGCTGACTTTTCTCCAGTCGGTGATCACTTGGGTAGGCGGAGGCTGGCTGGGGTCTGAGGGACCTGAGTGAGGAGTCAAGTGCATGAGCACTAGGCGGTGGTCGCAGTTGAGCTCATGGAGCGTCTCGGAATGCAACTTAAGGTTGACATTCTTGAGAAGCGCTATATCTAGGACATCTGCGCGAAGATTGGGATCGTGGGGATAATGAGTGTGCTGTCAAAGATGAGAGAGTTCGCTAGGTTGAACACGAGTCTCCCTCTAGGAGAGGTCAACGTGCTGTTCCAGGCTGGATGTTTGGCATTGAGATCACCCGCTAAGATAACGGAGTCACTCAGGCCAAAGAGGACGGTGAGGTCCTTGGTGAGTGGAATGTGCTCCTCGGTCGAGCCACCGGGAGGAATGTATGCCGAAATGATGGTGATCGGTGAGTGACCGGTCATGCCGAGCCGACAGATGGAAACCTCAAGCAGAGACTCTAACAGGGGGGGGGGGGGGTCCTAACGGGATGCAATGCAGTTCTTTCCTAAAATATATTGAAGTACCGCCCTTGTGACAGCGTAACCGATGGTTGCGAACTATGCGATAGTTGGCTATTTTCGGATCGCGATTACAGCGTTTGAGGAACTTCCCTGTATGAGGAGGACGTCAACTTGATGGTCGCGGAGGAAAGCGGCGATCTCATCACGTTGGTTTCTTAGGCCATTGGCGTTGAAATAAGCTAGTCTAAGGGATCGGGGTTTGGTGCAATTAATATTTCTAGCAGCCATTGAAAATATTTTAAAGATTGAGAAGGGCATCCCTGACATTGGGATATGCATCAAATATTGCCGCGATCTCCTCAAATTCTCCTCCTCTCTCTCAAGTTGATGGGGCTACAGATGCAGCGGGAGCTGCTACGTAAGTTGCGGGGGGAGGAATGGGGGTATCTAATAACCCAGGCATGGGAGCAGCTGAGGCTTTACCGAGAGTTGGGAATGCTCTCTGGTGGTTCAGTGGGTTCCATGGTGACGGCCTTTGAGGGCTGAGTCTCTCAGGCATCTGGGAGGAGGGAATCCTCACAGAGGGACATTCTCGCTGCTGACGGGCGTTAGCGCGTTTAGCGAGCTTAGCGGATGCGGGTTTGGGGGCTTTGGGGCAGCCGCGGTAGTTGACTGGGTGGCCGGACTGACCGCAGAGAACACAGCTAGGTGCCTCTGTGCACTTGGAGATGTCCTTAGGACGTGAGCAGTCCTCCGTGCCATGGTCGCCAAGGCACTTGACGCACCTGGGACGGGCATAACAGTTTTTGCTGCTATAGCCATACAGTTGGCAGCGATGGCACTGTCCAATTTGTGCCGAGTTTTTAAAGGGCTTGGCGCTTTTTATAGGACACGCCGGGAGCGGTGCTTACCTGTTTATTTGTTTTGTAAACTAGTATGTCCTGTTACATTATAAATACTATGGTATTGGGGTACACTGCAAATTTGGCAGAAATAACGTCGGTATTCTGTTCTTGTTATATAAATATTACAATAAATATAGTGTGGTTTTCATGTTTTTCCACTTACGAGTAGGTATGGATATTTTTGTTTATTTCGGTGTAAGTTTATCACTCACACAAGTTCACAAACCTACCTAGTCATTCGCGCGTATCTGGTATACTTAGATAAATGAATAACTTATTTAAAAAAAAAACAAATATGATCATGATATACCATTTTAAAATCGTCATGATCAGCTCTTTAATTTGATACTCATATAGCAGTATTAAAAAAAAAAAAATTACTTAAAACTATAGCGTCTCGCAGTTGTCATGTTGTTTGTTTTTTTGGCGTCACCTATCTAAGAACACTTGGGTTACGAAGACGAATCTAACGGTATGTTAATTACATAAATCCGTGCAGCTGTTTGGAAGATATGAGGTTATAAAGAATATTACATGCATACATACAAGATACGCGCGAAAAACATAACCTTTCCTTGGCAGTCGGGTAAAAAGACAATTATAACCCGTAAACGTAGGGAAACACAGTACACTAACAAAAACCATTAAATAAATAGAATAATAAAAAACATCAGTACATTATTATTTGGAATAAAATATAATAATTTAATTTAAAGAAAGTTTACAACAAAAAGTGCACATTTAGGCGCAGTAGTATTATTAACATACAATGGACACTAACACTGTAACTAAACTGACTGACTGTGACTTTACACTGTAAGTACTGAAAACATCACATAAATGTGTGCGTACTTTGAATACGGCTACGGATAAACGCCCCTACGCGCTACAAACTACGCTGTAGTAAATCCCGAATCATAAATACTAAAAAAAATATTAAAAAATAATTTTATTCTAATAAGAAATATACTATTTTATAGGTACATTATATCCCATTTTTTTTTAAATAAAAGCGTGTTACATTTGGACGGCAAGATAAATAAAGAAGGTGTAACGCACTTTTCTTCTTGGTTTATGTTGATGACATGATGATCTATTAATAACTTCTAGTTCATCATCGTCATCATTTCAGCCGAAAGACGTCCACTGCTGGACGTAGGCCAAGTGTTGCCACATTGACCGGTTCCGCGTGACTCGCTTTCAGCGGATCCCTATAACCCTCACCAGGTCACCGGTCCACCTAGTGGGAGGTTTTCCAATGCAACGTCTTTCGGTTCGCGGTCGCCACTCTAGAACTTTTCAACCCCATCAGCCATCCCTTCTGCGAGCAATGTGCCCTGCCCACTGCCACTTAAGTTTGGCAATTCTTCGGGCTACGTCGGTAACCTTGGTCCTCTTGCGTATGCCCTCATTTCTGATTTGATCACGCAAGGAACTCCGAGCATAGCCCTGTCCATTGCCCTTTAGGTGACTTTGAGCCTTCTGATGAGGTCCATTGTGAGCGATCACGTTTCGGTCCCGTATGTAATCACCTGGCAACACACACTGGTAAGTTGGACGAGAAGATACACTAAAAACACAAAAAAATCTAAAATAACTTTACTTTCGGAAGTCGGTGACAAAAAAGTCAATGAAACAAACAAAGTCACAATTGAATTAGAATTATAAGTCAGTTTATGGGAGGATTTTAGGGGTATACATGTTTATAGCACTATTATTATTGAATTTAAGAAAAAAGTCATTAAATGAATTCGCGATGACTTTAGGATTATTTATTATTTCGTCATTTACAATTAATTGATTTACGCCTTCATTTGGAAATTTAGTTTTAATCTCATTTATGACATTCCAAGTAGCTTTGTTCTTATTTCTGGCGGACTTAACAAAGAAGTCGTTTTGAGATTTTTTTGTCAGCCTGATTATAGTTTTGAACCGCTTTGCATATTCTTTGAATGTAGTTTTGGTGGTTTGATTTGGATTATTCCTATATTGCCAAAGAAGTTGGCATTTACGTTTGCTGCATATTGTTACGCCACGCGAGATCCATTTCGGTCTAGACTTGCTATGTATCTGATTTTCTTTAGAGGAAAACAGAGATCGTATAATCATAATGAAATTCTCATAAAATTTGTTGCAGGCACTATTCGCATCCGTGCAACTATAAGCGTCACTATTGGTTAGTTGTTTTAAATATTTTATAAATATAACTGTTATCTTGAGAGTAATCCCGTTTTAATATACATATACCAATATTTTATGGTGCAGGTCTTTTTGACCGGAACCTTTATAATTTGCGCATTATGGTCTGATAGTGCTAGTTCCTTGACAGTGCCTTTGCATGCTCTTATGTTATGGGCCAGGGCGGGTGGTAGTGGTCCTCGTGTAGTGGGATGGAATGAGCATGTCAGAGAGGCTCACAGAAGGGCTCGGTTAAAGTTTTCAGAGTGGGTAGCTTGTGGTAGGCCTAGGTCTGGCATCATGTATACAGAAATGTGTGAGACCAGGAGGGTGTTTAAATCACGTTTAAAGGCATGTCAAGATCGTGAAGTACAGATTAGAATGGACACCCTTGCGGAGAAGCATTCCAGTGGTGACTTCCGTGGGTTCTGGAAACACACGAGCAAAGCAAATTGTAGGCCGAGTCTTCCTGTGAGTGTCGATGAAGTTAGTGACCATAAGGGTATTGCGAATGTTTTTAGGGAGCATTTTTCTATACAGTCCCCTCTGGGGTCGGCTAGTGGAGTGTTCAGTGCTGGGTTACCTAATGAGGTTGTTGGGGTTCGATACTTAGCCAAAGACGTGGCCTCAATTATTAAGAATATGACGAGAGGCAAATCCCCTGGACATGATGGACTCAGTATTGAACACTTGCAACATGCAGGCCCACATATTTATAGAGTCCTCGCGATGTTTTTCTCACTGTGCGTGAGCCACTCTTACCTACCCTCGGATCTTATGAGGTCTGTGGTGGTGCCTGTTGTGAAAGATAAAACCGGTGACCTCGCTGATAAAGCGAACTATAGGCCTATCTCGCTGGCCACCATTATAGCCAAAGTTTTTGACGGTTTGCTTAATACACAGCTGAGTAAGTGTGTAAGCCTTCATGATAACCAGTTTGGTTTCAGACCACAACTGTCTACAGAGAGTGCCATACTGTGTCTTAAGCACACCGTCAGATACTATACGGACCGTAAGACCCCTGTATACGCTTGTTTCCTCGACTTATCCAGGGCCTTCGACCTGGTTGCGTATGATATCCTGTGGGATAAGCTCGCGAGCATTAATCTGCCGCGTGAACTTGTGGCTATCTTCAGGTATTGGTATACGCATCAGGTCAACAGTGTCAGGTGGGTGGAGGCAATGTCGGAGCCGTATCGGTTGGAGTGTGGTGTGAGGCAGGGGGGCCTGACCTCCCCCACCCTTTTTAACCTCTACATGGATGCGCTCATCGTCGCGCTCAGCAGTGAGCATGTTGGTTGTCATGTTGACGGTGTATGCGTCAACAATTTAAGTCTTCCCTATGACATGGTCCTGCTGAGCGCGTCGATCTGTGGACTGAGGAGGTTGATACGAATCTGCGAGGATTACGCGGGTGAGCATGGTCTGATATACAATGTATCAAAAAGTCAATGCATGGTCTTTGCGGCGAGTGGTGCTAAATGCCCAGATGGGGTACCTCCGGTGTATCTGAGTGGTTCACCTCTGGAAAGAGTGGATCAATTTAAGTACCTTGGGCATTTGGTCACGTCTGGTCTCGGGGATCATGCAGACATCGAACGGGAGCGGAGGGCTTTATCGAGAAGAGCAAACATGCTTGCCCGCAGATTTTCACGTTGTTCCAATCCAGTTAAAATCACCCTTTTCAAGGCGTACTGCACCTCTTTATACACGTGCAGTCTGTGGGCTCGCTACACACAAACTAGCTACAGTGCCCTCCGCGTCCAGTATAACAACGCGTTCAGGGCAGTGTTGGGGCTGCCTCGTTTCTGCAGTGCCTCGGGCATGTTTGCGGAAGCGCGCACCGACGGTATTCACGCCACCATGCGCAAGCGGTGCGCGTCCTTGGTGCGCAGGGTGCGAGCCAGCTCCAACGCTGTCCTGGCAATGATTGCGGGGAGACTTGATTGTCCCTATATGAGGCACTGTTGT
This sequence comes from Lycophotia porphyrea, assembly GCA_950005105.1. Lineage (NCBI taxonomy): Eukaryota > Metazoa > Arthropoda > Insecta > Lepidoptera > Noctuidae > Lycophotia > Lycophotia porphyrea. Next base: position 216,515 of record OX465406.1, read on the forward strand.
AGCCGGCATATTGTGAAGGTCTACTAAATGTTATTTTATTTTGTCAATCTTTTGTGTAATTTATCTTGTTGTAATTTAATTTTCTCATTTTTATTAACATATTTAATAATTTATTTTGACATTTGTTATTGTATTTATAATTATTGATTGTGTATTTTTTTTTTTTTTTTCTCTAGTGTAATTCTGACATTTTTGTGATTGTATTTTTATGTGACATTGGTTATATGGGTTTTGGACCTGAATTAAATGAAATTATTATTGATCTTTATTCATTTTTATCCTTATTATTTACATTTTTAAATATTTTACTAACAAAAATTACAATATACAAAAACATTTAAAAATATAAAAAATAGTAGCCCACCGGTATCGGGAATAGGGTCCAAGCTACCGGCGGTCAGGGCTCCAGAGAGAGGAACCTCCTAACAATACGAGCCGTGTCCAGGAGTACCGCTTTCTGAATCAAGCCCTTGATCCAGCTGCCTAACGAGAGCCTCCTCAGGTGTTGGTCGAGGCTCTTGGCAATTAAGCCATGGGCTGATACGACTACCGGCACAATGATCGCTGAGTCCACATCCCACATATCGACAACCTCGCGAGCTAAGTCAAGATACTTGATTTGTTTATCTTTCTCGGCTTTCACAAGGTTCTCGTCATGCGGGACCGTAATGTCAACAATCATTGCGCGCCGCTCTGATCGATCCACCACCACTATATCAGGCTTATTGGCTACAATAGTCCTGTCAGTGATGATGGATCGATCCCAGTACAGTGTGATATTGCCATTATCGAGAACTGGATCGGGCACATACCTATAGTACGGCACTTCCGATTCCACAAGGCTGTATTTTAGAGCAAGTTGCTGATGGATAATCCTGGCTACAAGGTTGTGTCTATGCAAGTACTCTCCGTTAGCCAGACGAGAACACCCGGAGATAATGTGACGGATTGATTCGCCTGGACGGTGGCATGCCCGACATATGTCAACCGTGCCGTCCTTCACAATAAATCTGCGGTAGTTATTCGTCATCATAACTTCATCCATAATTGCACAGACAAAACCTTCGGTTTCTCCAAAGAGGTCCCCGGAACGTAGCCAGGCTACGGACGCTGATAGGTCTACATCGGGCCCATGCAGGGCCCGGAAAAAGCGTCCGTGAAGCTCCTTACTCTGCCATACTTCCCTGCGGTCGTTAGTGTCAAGTACTACAGGTTTGCGCCAGTTCTCTTTAGCCAAGGAGAGCGGGGTGAGGCCCTTGTCCACCGCGACCACATCTCGATGCATCCCCACGTCGGCTTCTAGGAAATATTCCCTGAGACTGCATATCTCGCGATTGTGAAGAGTCTTAGCATTTAAAAAGCCTCGACCCCCACACTTCCGCGGGATATACAGTCTCATAAATTATTATTATTATTATGTTGTCTATGCTCGTTTTACTAGAAAACCACGTTACTTGCTTGAATTTTAGTTTCAAATTATATCTAGTTAAGAGTTCTATAAATTCACTGGAGAGCTTAGTGTGCTTTAAAGTATCTATGTTAAAGTCTCCGCATATTACAATCTTCTTACCGTTTGAAAATAAGTCATTTAATATTTTATTTAAATTTGTGAAAAAGCTGCCTATAGGGCCAGCAGTGTTGTTTGGAGGCCTATAGAAACATAGAACAATTACTTGGTGTTCCAAAAGCTCGATTGTAGAGCATTCTAATATATTGCTTATTGAAAGCTTTGTGATGTTGTGAAGAATTCTATATTTCATATTATTTTTAATTAATATGCAGGTCCGTGTCTGCTATTTCTCATGTAATAAGACGCAAGTTTATTATTTGGAATAGTGAGATACACTTCGTCACCGTCTGTCATGTTGTGTTCAGTAATACATAAAATTTCAACAGGATTGTTCTGGGTAGCCAACTCGTTAATGCAAACAGAAATCATATCAGATTTATTGAGCAATCCATTAATATTTTGATGAAGGATAGAGACAAATCTATAAACGAAATAAATTATTCGAGTTTTGATTTTCAATTATGTTACATTCCGATTCACCTTGTTCGTTACTTAGTTCATTAAAACAGTCCGTATTGATTCTATTATCTTATTATTAGCTATTTTAGAACCCAATTGCTTGGCACGCGACGATGGCAAGAGACCGGACGGCATGTCTTTGTTTCCTTGGAAGATGGGTAGGCTTTTAGTGTGGGACGCAAAATGCGTCGATACTCTTGCGCCATCCCTTCTTCCAAGCTCATCGTGCTGTGCTGGTGCTGCCGCTGCGGCTGCAGAGAACCTCAAGCGGCGTAAATATAGAAACCTTTGTGGTAACTATATTTTCGAGCCGTTTGGGGTTGAAATTCTGGGGCCGTGGGGTCCGAGTGCCCATAGCCTATTTAAGGAAATTTCGAAACGCCTAGTTGACGCTTCCCGTGAACCAAGGGCTGGCTTTTACCTTGGCCAGAGGCTAAGTGTTGCCATACAACGTGGCAACGCCGCCAGTCTCTTGGGCACATTACCAGCTGACAGCGTTGAGGAGGAGTTTTTCGATGTCCTTTTATAGTTTGTTGTTAGTTTATTTATTTTAGTTTAATAGTTTTTAATTATTAATGTATATAAAATAGTTAGTTTATCCTAATAAATACGTATCTTTATCTAGATTATCTATTAGATTTTGGTCAGAATCTAAGTTAACTTGCACATATTTACTTTCAAAAGACTTTTGTTTTTTAATTTGACACAGTTGTTCAAATTGAATACACAATATTTCTTTTAAATATGACCTTGCAAGATTTATTACATAATTACGTTTACATGAAAAATACATATTTATATTTCTTACAGATAAACCGCAATATATAGTTAATTTTTGATCCTTTTACATTTTTAGAAATCTGTTTTCACTTTATTTGAGCGTGTTTGTTTATTTTATGAAAGAAAACAATGAAATGTGGGGTTATTAGAATTTATTTATTGAGAAATAATAAAAATGGTTGTAACTAAAAAATATTGAACTCCTAAAATTACAAAAAAAAACCAGTTAAGTGCGAGTGGGAGAGTCAAATTTATTACCACACATATGCAACCTATTTAATTCTATTTTAAAAACAGGCATATTTCCAAATAACTTCTGTCATTCTTACATTATTTTACTACATAAAAAAGGAGATAAATCTGATGTAGGAAACTACTGTCCTATTAGTCTTGTTTCCCACCTGTACAATGCCTTCATCGAAGTTCTCGAACACCGTATATCCGACCAATTAGACATTCACCAACCTCCGGAACAGGCTGGTTTTCGCCGAGGCCTATCCACTATCGACCATCTGCACTGTCTGAATCAGTTGATCAAAAAACACGGAGAATTTAATTTACCGTTGTACGTTGCGTTCGTAGATTATTCCAAAGCTTTTGACAGTTTATCACACGAAGAAAAAAATTTAGAACCCTCCATAAACAAGAAATAGAACCAACTTATATCAAATTACTAGAACGAATCTATCTCAATAGTACAGCTGTCATACGTTTAGATAACACTGGCCTATCCTTTCCAATCCGCAAAGGAGTAAAGCAAGGCCATCCGCTATCTCCAAAACTCTTCACTGCAACCCTCGAAGAAGTTTTCCGAAAATTAGATGAACCCTGGCGGGACAAGGGCATTGTCGTTGGAGAAAAGAGATTAACTAATCTACGCTTCGCCGACGACATTGTCCTTTTCTCTTCTTCAGCGGCTGAGTTGAGCCTCCTGCTCGAACAACTGAGCCATGCCAGGCTCGAGGTCGGACTTAAAATGAACATGACGAAAACTAAGTTAATGACGAACAGCAAGAAGCGCAAAGTAGACATAGTAGGTGTGGAGGTTGAATATGTCCATGAGTACATATATCTCGGCCAAATAGTCTCCTTCCAGGCGAGACACGACAAAGACACTTCTTTGTCGTCATTTTCTTCCAAGCGTTTTCGGTGTGTCGAGCCACTGCTCGACGCACCGAAAACGCTTGGAAGAGCTATTGGTCGATGAAGCACCTAATGAAAGGACGACTTCCACTTTCCCTCAAAATTAAAACTCATGGACATGTGCATCCTCCCCACCCTCACCTACGGAGCGCAAACGTGGTCATTAACGAAACGTCAAAAGTCCGCACTCGGGGTCTGTCAGCGAGCAATGGAACGAAGTATACTCGGAGTCAAAATTACTGACCGTATAAGGAACAGTATACTTCGTTCCAAAACACAAATTGCAGACGTAGGCAACACAGCCGCTAAACTAAAATGGAACTGGGCAGGCCATATACGCTGCATGTCGCATCAGAATTGGGCGAAAATAGCCACAGATTGGGTTCCGAACAACAGGAATCGGCGACGCGGCATGCCCAGAAGGAGATGGCGCGATGAGCTGGTCTACTATCTAAAGGATTGGGCTGAAATAGCTCTAGACAGAGAAGAATGGAAAAAAGGAAGGGAGGCCTTTGCCCTGCAGTGGGACACACAGGCTCATAATAAAATAATGTGCTGTAAGACATTGCTTCTTGCCAAATTTCGTGATTCTAGGTCAACGGGAACTACCATACAGGTTTTCGACCCAAAACTATAGGGTACTTGCGGTTGACCTAGAATTGTCAATTTTGGTTAAAATCAAGGTCTTACAGCACAAGTAAAGGAAAAATTCCGAAAAATAAAAAAGGTTGAAAATTAAGGTTTTTGGTACTTAAGTTAAGTTTTCGCGAAAGTCTATATTAGCCCATATATTTTTGTCGTGTTGACCCAGGACCTCGATTATATACCTATACACCTAATAGGGACTATAGACCTCAGTATCTTGTATAAATTTCATCTTGTTAGGTCCACCCGTTCCTGAGAAAATCGGTGGTGACACACGGACAGACAGACTGACGGACGGACAGACGGACAAGAAAGTGATCTTATAAGGGTTCCTTTTTTAACCTTTTGAGGTACGGAACCCTAAAAAGTAAAAACTTAAGAATGAATAGCGCGTGTTACCTCCACGCGCCCTTCTTAGGGCTTCAATATTCTGCTTCATGCTCTGATGACACCTCCAATCATTTCCTGAGGCAAAACATCCCATTTTTCAACCAGCGCCAATTTCAGTTCTTCAACATTCCTAGGGGCTGGATTTCTTTCTCGGACTCTGCGTCCAATCATGTCCTATATGTTCTATTGGATTCATGTCTGGCGATCATGCTGGCCAATCCATCTGCGTTATACCGATCTCATTAAGGTAATCGTACGTATCGTATTCGTGGTATCGTATCGTACTAAGCGCGCAGTGTGAGGCCGTGCGTTATCGTGTATAAACCCAAAATTTGAGCCTATGAATGGAGCAAAAGGGATAACATGGGTTTCTAGGCCCTCCGGAACAACTGGACAGATTCTCAGCTGGACAGTTTCGCAGCAGAACAAATTAGCAACTGGACAGAGTACAGTCATGAAAAAAATGATAACTATTAATGAATAACGAAAAACATAGGGATAGTGGACACAGTATATATCCTCCTTATTCAGTTTATGAAATATCTTTTAAATTGGTCGAATATGTGACTGTTTAACTCGTAGTTACTAGACTAGTTGAGTGATACATTCACAGAAAGCTCAAACGGTTTAGTCAGTCATAACTGACTTGAAACTTGTGCTCCTTCAGTTTGAGCGTCAGATCGTCGCAGTGAGACAACAGCGAACCGGACAAAGATATTTATGATACACAAGTCTGAAAGAGTCGTTAGAACAGAAATGAAAAAACTTTGTTTTATTATTGAGTTAGCGACGCCGACGCCGACGCCGACGCCAAATACCGCCGAGTTATCAATAGAGCGGAGCGACGGACACTGTTGCTCTTTTGGAGAAACTTTTCAAGGGATCGGGAGAGGTGACGGAAAAGAATCTAGAATTACGTAGGTATAATTTCTAATTTTAGTAGCTTACTTGAGTATTTATAGAATTGATTTTTCATACTACTAACTTACGACTATAATGCCAGTGATAAATCATGTTAACGCTTGTAAAGACTATAAAATGGAAGGTAAAGAATTTGCCCTAATGTAGGACAGAAAAGGCTTATTAATTTGAAGAATGGACATTTCCATGCCGATGATCCACTATTTGAACAGCCGTCATGATAACATCAACCTACCTACCTAACCTTTGTATATTTCATTGATTGTAGAGGCTATATGAACGTAGTTGTGAAAGCCCTTTAGTCTCGACTGTAAACAATTAAGCATGGAGAAACATCCTGGCAAACAGAAGCTAACAGGACCAGACATCCTGTACTTGTTGTGTGAGCAGGGAGGCCGCGCCCGGCGCCGGTTGTCGGCAGTCGGGAGCCGACCGCGAGCGAGCGCGGCGCGTGCTGAGCGCCTACACCACGGCAAACATCGACGAGAATTCTTTGATAACTGATGTTAACTAATATTGTATTGTGATAATGGTTTTAAAAAGTTTAAAATACTACTTAAAATACATTTTAGTTAAAATAGATTTTTGTTTGCTGTAATTTGTTTGTTGTTGATTTTTAAGTTCACGAAAGTTTTGACATGAGGAAGTTGTTTCAGAAATTATTGGTCCTTAATTAATACATTATTAGTTATAAATAGCAGTGGGAGCAATGCAATGGGTTTGGCTAGAGTATTAATAATATAATGTGATTTGTGTGCTCAACACATTGCGTGATGTGGCAAGAAAGTGTTCCGTAGTATTTTTCAGCGTTTCGGAGCTGTCACCACTGACGTCATCCTATATAGATAAGATTTTTCTCTAGTGTGTTTGTGTGTGGTTCTTGTGTATTTATAGACTGAATGTGTTAACAACACATTCGTTTAAAACGCTGTATTGCTAAACAATCAGTCAAGAAATCCAAAACTATTAATATTGTGCCTCAGAAGTAAGTCCTTACTAACTTACTCAGTTCTACAACTGGCACAGCTACCTGTTGACCGACTACCGAACACTCCTCCAATGTGCAATGTACCGAACATTACTGCTAGACACGTTCTATGTTAAGTATTTTATGAATACCACAGTTTCACCAGATACCGTTTGCACTATTAGAATGTAGTTTTATCTTGGAAGAGAGGGATAGAATTTCTCATAGAAAAAATAGACGTACTTTTCAAAGTTAGGCTTGTAATAGGACTTTTTTCTGTTAATTTTTCTATTATTTTGTGCAGTTACTTCTGTGAACAACGTACTGGATATGAAACTTTTATAAGAACGTTAATATTTCTAGTTTGTATATCTAAGATGGTTTATCACGAGTGATGTGTGTTGAGTACCATACTGTACGTTCAATGTAGTGTGTGAGGTGTTACAAAAGTCCTACGTCGACACAGGACAGCAAGTGAAAACCTGGAGACACCCGGTGAGTACATACATTTTAATATTTTATGTTAATTTAACAACTGCTATAATAACGCTAATTGATGGAACCATTCATAGACCGACAATGAACTGCGAGGTGCGTGTTTATCGGGAATAGGAATTTGTTTAAGTGATGATCTATTTTATAGAGCTTCACCATGACACTTAAAAACTACTTACTTATAATATAATGTGGTAGTAGGTATGATCACAATCGAAGTATAACTAGATCAAGAAAAAGAGATTTTTCACATTCTGGATTTACAAACCTTTCAACACTTAGCAGGCTTCATAGACCAGCAAAGATTAAGAAACAATAACCAAGCGAGTCGTGTGAAGTCGTGTCAGGATGTCGGGTGTCGCTACCCCCGGGGGCTACCCCTCTACGGTTATGGAGATATCCATGGTTAAAGTTTTGAGTACAGAATATTTTTTTCTACAATTGTCCAGCGATTCATAGTGCGGGGGGGGGGGGGGCTCATGGGCTACCACTTTGTACCATCCCCGCCCCGCGTAACCCCATAGATATCCATGGTTAAAGTTTTTAGGTTAGAATAAATTACTACTGTGTACATATATTCTAATTCAAACAGAATGTTTGTTTCCTAGTAACGTCATTTACCGTTCCCCTGCACTATTCACGCGCTATATTTTAGTCGCGGGCGATATCCTGCCGACACGGAGGACTATCGAGATCCGGTCGGAGCCGCCTCGCTGACGTCACAGCACTCAGAGTGCAATCAACAAACACGCGCCCGCCACTCGCTATCCGGCTCCAAGGACCGACTCATTAGGGCTAGCGCTACGAGGAGTACTAACAAACTGGTCATTCGGTACTAGGGCTCTTTGTTAGTCAATAAATTAATGTTGTTGCTGTAGGTAACACAAGTTTAAAAATTGAATTTCGAGTTAGTAGACGTATCTCTGAGGGATCTAGGACATTTGCGCGAAAGACACTTTCACGAACCCACTTGCGCGACAGGACACTTGCGAACATGGAATTTTGCGCGATTGGACTTGTGCGTTTATGAACATTTGCGCGAATAGACACTTACGCGAATGGACTTTTATGCGGTTGAACTTTTGCGCGAACGGACATTTGCGCACATGGACACTTGCGCGACTGTACTTTTGCCACTAAGTCTCACACTGACTTAGGCCACTAAGTCGTGCAAAAGTACAGTCGAGGTTTTCTCTATAGAGTAAACATAACGTTTGTTATTACTTGAAGGTTGAGCTGAGTTGAAGAAAATAGTAAGGATCGCTGTTTTTATGTTCTAAATGAAAATCCAAGATGGCGCCTAGAAAACTTTTACTTTTTCCGTCATGGGTATCGTTTTCGTGGTTTTCGGGGTCTCTGATAACAACGGCACCGCAGCAACGGCACCGCTCAGTTGTTTGTGTGGCACAGAACACACTTGCTTGTTTTTTTTGATTAGGTACTTTAAGATTTTTAACTCACATACACAAACAGCTAGACCCGGAACAGTTACCTGTAGGCCACACAAATATGAGCAGTAAAGATTTAAAAAATTGGAGCATTGCTACTACGCTGTTTCCTTTTGAACACAAAAGTCATATCGACAATTCACCGCTTTACTGCCAAAATACAGGGTAGCTGTTGATACTCTTTTTCAAGCGGCGTACTATGACTTAATTTTTTTTTTTTTTTTTATAACTTCCGTAACAAACTACACCCCTACTCGAGAAGCTAACGACGTTTGGTTCCCTTATTAGTCATTCAAGATCTATTCAAAAAGATGTCAATCGATCGGCGTAAAAACATTACCTAAAATGCAACGCAACCTCCCGGACTAGTTTGGCAATAGTAGTGTGCGTAAGGGTGGGCGAAAAGACTTAAGCGCGGGGACGACGAGCCGTAAGAGAGGTGACCAGCACCGCACCGCGGTTCGTGAGCTTGTCCCGAGGTGAGGCGATTATGTTACGACTCCGATTAGTGTGCGTCGCAGTAGGGAGTTTCATACAAAGAATACTGAACGGTTCGAGATGATACGGTGCCCATTCCTTTCTGATTTGATAAGTGTGCTGTGACCTTAATTCCCACGTAACAAGGGCGAACCCCTTTTCGTCAACATAAGACAGTGCCCCAAAACGCGTGCCCTTTACCATAAACCCAGACACCAGGCCGTTACTAATAAGTCACTGGTGAAATTCTCAATAACCTTGTCCACCTCGGGAAGAGAATGAGGATCCGAGTTGACAAATGAACAAACAACAGCGCGTGTGTGTGTGCTTGTGAGTCGATGCTTACACTACAACACTTGTTCCGACCAAAAGACTTTTCTTATTTGCGTTGTGGCGCAGATATCTAGGTCTGGAATTAAAACAGTCGGTTTAGCCTTCTATACGATGTTCTACGATGAATAAGTAAGAAAACATATTTTAGGTAGCGTTGTTTTAATTGCAGTATGAAAATAATTAATGACTGGCTTATATATCGCAGAGCATACACCACTTATGCTCTGCGATATATAAGTCAGTCATTACCTACTGTTCTGTACCTACAGTAATACATATGTACTTTCCTCCTTCTCCTCTAGAGGTTCCGTCTCCCCCACATCAGGCCTAGGTTAGGCAGAGTGTATTGAGTTCTACACTATTCAATTAAACTTCTTATTAGTTTAATTCTTTATATTTTTTATCTTTAAATCAATTAATATATATTTTCACCTGTATCGATACGTCTAGTCTGTCCTTCTGACAATCTATCATTTTTAATCCTTTTTCAATTCTAATTTTCACCTAATAATTTTAATTCTAATATTTACCAGTACCAACCAGCTGCCTGAACAATTTATCATCATAGAACCTCTACAGTACCTACCCTACCCACAGGAAATCCTAAAATTAGTAGAATAATTATTTCTTCTATATTTAAAAACGTTGCCCACCCTAGGAATGCCCTGTATCGTGGGTGCGTTTACAAACATTTAAACTCACAAAGAGCCAGACCCGGAGCAACTACCTGAAGGCCATACAAATATATGTTCCGTACGGGAATCGACCTCGCGACACGCAGCCCAGCAGCCAATTGCTCAGCCGCTGCACCAACCGCGCTGTCAAAAAATCATTGATAGTTTATCTATAAACTGACACAGTCCACGGTCCTGCTCACACCACATAACTTACTGTCCGAAGCGTACTCGTAACTTGTTATCTCAGAGGAAACTTGTACTCTAACTCTAACAAACCTGTTAAAAAACAAAATTTATTAAAATAAAGAGAGAAAAAACAAACAAATGTATCAATCAGACGACGTGACGTCATGGAGTGTCGTCGTCAGCACGCGTAGTGGTGCTACGAGCTATGCCGTAACTACGTAGCGCCGCTACGACGCCTACGCGCGACGAGATCCCGCCATACATCATAATATTCTCCCTTATCAATACTTGATTGATGTAAATCGCCAGCGCTATTTGCATGTAAATTAAATCCATGTACGATGTAACTATCTACCATATCCTAAAGCGGTAAGGTTCACAATACAGCGGTCGCTAATCGTCGCCGCCGTACGTGATAAAACGCTATAGTAAGGAGTCATGGAATTCTCGAGCGAACCAAAGAGGTGAAGCCAACTGTGTACATGTTGTTGGGTACGACGAAATGTTCGAAAAAGCGCTTCGTAGTTCTCCCGGATCGGGCAGTGCTATTGGGTTTTTCATCAAAAAAATCTCAATAGCAGCCCAGAGGCTAGATTAGTGCATGGTGGACGGCAATAGGCTCGACCTATAATACATGGGAAGGAAAACACAACTGGCGACATGTGAGTGTACTATTGTGTACACCTTTGCCTAACCCTTCAGGGATTACAGGCGTGATCTTATGCTATAAAATGTTGTGGTCGGTGTGAGTAGTGACGTCATCACATCACCGTGACATCATTGGCGGCAGGGTGCACAGCGAGGCTCTGCCGCGCTCAGCGTACTCTCAAACGACGCGCAAGACACGTCTGCGAATGGGATGATTTGTGAACGCGGGACAATGTGCGAATAACACGTTTGATGGTGGCGCTTGAAAATATTTTGAAAAATAACTTTCCCGATGCGGATAAGCTCAAATTCCAGTAAAAAGTAGAAACATTATAGTTGTATGTAACTTATGTCAAACGAGTTGTTTTAGAGTTCCGTAATCTAATGGCTAAAGTGGAACCCTAATAGATTCTTCCTGTCCGTCTGTCTGTCTGCCAGTCCGTATGTCAAGACTGTTGACACAGTTAAAATTATGCCAATGGGAATTCATAAAATAATTATAAATAGGAGATTATTCACTCAAAAATACCAAAAATTGAAAGTCCAAAAGGAATTAAGTAAATATTTCGAAAGAAGGCATTATCGAAAATATTTTGTATTATGAGAGCTAAGCTATACGACCAATAACTAACTAGTGTCGTTAAGGTTGATAATTATGTGGATTTAGTCCTCAGTTCAAAGCTTGTTTATTTTATAGGTAGGTATTTTTACCAATTATTTTCGTGGCACTGATAGCCTAGTTGTGTGACCGTCGGACTGCCAACCCAAGGTACGCACCTCGGAATTTTCGGATTCATGTGCGTATTGTAAAATGATCATATTATGCTTCGGTGAATGAACATCGTACTTCTCGATGGCATGTAAACGTAAGTCAGAGGCATAACAACTCTGACACCAGGCTAGGCACTAACCACACGATAAAGAAAGACCGATGATGTTTGGAGTGGATATGGTGATGATCTGATGATGAGTTCCGGAGTTGGAGAGTGGAATAAATTGGCTTGCATTTGGCCACAACTCGCCTGATGTGAAGCGGCGGTGCGGCCGAGGGTGGAGCACGCTTGCCTGGAAGAAACTGATTTAATCAAGATTATAATGATCAGGGAGCAGAGAAACGGCCAGTGAATGGTGCTGTGTTTAACGATATTGCTGTTGCTAACATTACCATACAAACTTAAATAGCAGCAAGGGGGTTCATTGTAGAACTTTGCTGTAACCGTTAAAAAATGTGCCTACAGTTTATATAAAATTATGATTTTTAATATTTTCAAACAGAAATAGTAGCGAAGGGATAATGGTAGACTCTCCCTGACAACCCTGCTCCACCTCTCCGTGGCTCTCCATGACTCTCCTTCTCTTCTAACAAACAATGTTGAAGGTGCAATTTCCTATATTAAAAGTGTATTTTTATTTTCTGTTTTTTGGTACCATTTAAATGTTATCCTTTGGAGAATATGTGTCTTCTTCAAACCGCTATACAAACATGATGTAAAATTATGAAAAATTGAAAATATGGGCCCACACGCTCTGCCTACACGTAACTGAGAGTTGAGCAAAGAGGTGCATGTGCGGGTGGGATGTCTATCGGCTGCTCGTTAGACATGACATCCAGACACAGCTGCATCCATTTGTGATCCGTGCCGCCTATGAACCCCCGTTTGTGAAGATTGCCCTTGCTCCGATCTATTTACTTTAAATAAGCTCATTCACATCACAACTACGTTTAGACAGATCTGGCGCGGTCTTTTCTTAGTAACCGTATTACATTTATTTATTTATTTAATCTTCATGTACAAGAGTGGTACATAGGTGGACTTAGTGCCACAAGGCATTCTCTACCAGTCAACCTTTGGGTCAAATAGCATTGTGGTAGAGTACAAAAACAACAAATAAGGAAATTACCATTTTGCATTATTATTTAATTTTGGTACATTAAATATATCTGTAATAAATAAGTTCGAATAATGTTATTATTGTGAAACCAAGGGGCACAATAAATCTCTACCCGACCCCCTGCGGCATCTACGCGACAGCGGACACTTTGCTATTAAATTCAATATTTATGTTCTGTCGCCCATTAATTACTACAATTAGTGGGAACTGACAACTGTAACGTGTTCGCTCAGACGCTCCTGGTTCGCCTCCTGGCGCCGGCTCAGTTGAACACTACACACTCTGTGTGCATACTATGGTAGTTCACTTTAGCCACAAATGTGTATACTGAGTCCCGACGTCCTTTTTATTTTTTCTATTCTATACAAAAAATAAAAAGGACGTCGCACCTATATTAAATGATTTAAAAAAAAATAACATAAGCTTGTTAAATTCTTGAAGGAAATGCAGGTATTTTCCCGTTTGTTACAAAATCAAGTTCTACATAAGCAACATCAGAATTCTGCAACGTTTGAACAGTTCAGGTTTCCATAATTCATGACAGGTAGGTATACTTGTAAACTCACCCACAATCGTCAGTACGGTACAGAAAGCAAAATAATAAAATTTGAAAAAACCAGACAGTTGTCAGCACAACACATGATGCACGGCATACAGAGGGTCCATTGTGAAAGGAGTATAACACAAACTTTAATTTACGTACTAACATGAGAGCCCACCTTATCGGAAATATGGTTAACGATTTTCCACAATAGCTGCTCAAAGTTGGAGATGGCTCCAACCTTTGGCGCTAACGCTAACTTTGGGCTGAAATCGTTATAAAAGAGAGTCTGGGTAGGATAGTTCACAGCTTGCAGCAACTAGATAGAATAGAATAGATGCAGTATATCCTGACCTTGAATATTTACTATATATAGATATTCATTGGCTTTGTTCAAGGGCTATCGTCTCTCCTAAGAACGATACAGTCAATGAAATCAATAATATACAAATAACATAAGCAGAGGTGTACCTAATAGTACACCTATATTTCACCAGCTATGCTAAGTTCCATGTTATAGGGGGTGAGTCTATTACAATCAACCGGATACAAATCCAGATTACGTGGCTGCTACTGAGAAATGACTGATGGAAAGACCCAATGACACTTTGCCCAACCCGGGAATCGAACACAGGACCTCATGCTCAGCAGTCGTGCTTTTGACCACTAGACCGACGAGGTAGTCAGTAATCAAGAACATCAATAAACTCATTTTACAAAAAGTCCCCGGTTAAGTCAAAATCTAAAAGTCCATTGATCCAGTGTGTAATATCGAGGATGCAGTCCACTATCCGCAAGAATTTTAACTCCCTTAATCCATCTGGCATGCCACCTTACAAACTGCTATTGGAAAAAAATCGTAACGCCTATCGTGCTTTTAAGAAATTTAAGCCCACCTAACCTGTGCAATGGCACAATGCTACTAAAAGATAACTTAATTGGAGTGACCATTCTCATCGGCTAGGAGCTGGCGAATTGGCGCAGGTCATGAGAATTCCAATGATTCCCACGGACCTGCCTATATAGTTCAAGCAACTCCAATTCCCATAAAACATCATTTTCCCTGTCCTGTTTACTATTAACAAGTCCCAGTGACAAACATTGTCTTTGGATGGGCGGTTTATCAAAATCAAAATATTTTACTTCACATAGGCCCAGAAGGCACTTATAAAACGTCGACAAAAAAGTGCACGGTCCGGTCGGTCGTTTCCTATGGAGAAGAACCGGCAAGAAACTCCATGGTTACTCTTTTCAAATCATTGAAAAGAGTAACCATGGTATTATCACGAATTGGATCACCCGCAAATCAGATAATTTTGTTACTGGAAAATAAAACAACCTCGAAAATTCTAAACAGAATAGTTTTAATTTAAATACCAATTTAATTTCATTAGGTGCCTACCAAACTCACAAATCTCTAAAATTGTTTCACCTATAGAAAGCTACAACGTTGAGTAACTTATGGGCTGTATTTTCCACGCGGACGAAGTCGCGGGCGAAGTGCTAGTTGGTTTAATATAATGTTATTCATTATTATACATAGTAAGTAAAATTTTTTTAGATACCCAGTGGCATGAACGCTTGCGTCTAATACACCCATCATCCCTCCATCAGATATCTACCAAATGACTATTCCATCACACGGTAACTCCACATCATCATTATCATCTGCCTAGCCTTTTCCCAATTATGTTGGGGTCGGCTTCCAGTCTAACCAGATGCAGCTGAATACCAGTATTTTACATGGAGCGACTGCCTATCTGACCTCCACAACCCAGTTAGTACTGGCTAATACGATACCCCTTGGTAAGACTGGTTGCCAGACCTTATGGGCCACTGATTACCTGTAACGACTGTCAAGGTCGCTCCACATTCCTCGTAAATGAGTGTCAATTCGCGCGGTGTGCAGCGCCGCGCGAGTTGACGCCTACTGTCGGCCTCCCGTACGTTAGGACTACTGTTCTGGGTGGGGACTAGTAGGTACAGGTGGGTAGGTATAGTCAAACTCGGAATTGCTTTACCATTTTTGCCAAAAAAAATCTATAAATTAAAACCTTACTAAGGTTGCTAACTTGTAACTGTCACATAGACAAACAGATATTAGGGCTTAGACACGTGGATATCGGTCAGAAATCGTTTCGCTTATCTATTACGATTCATCAGAATTGACTTACTGGTTATTGGTATTTCGAAAGCTTGACTCAATCCAAATTTTTACATAATCGTTATCGCTCATACAATGTTATTTTCAAGAGTTTTAAATAACATTCAGTCAAAGAGTAGCAAAAGTAATTGCGAGGTCGACTGTACATCCCACCTGTCCAATGATTGTCACGGCTCAATGAATTCACAGCTACTCACAGAGAAGCACTCAGCAGCGCACAGCTATGTAGTGCTGAACATATCGAGTCCATACTCATTCACCATGCTGTGCACTTTACTTTGCGTGACTTATTCTAAAACTCCTTCTCTCAAAACGGTTACAGTAAACATCGCACTGAGCT
Organism: Lycophotia porphyrea; assembly: GCA_950005105.1. Taxonomy (NCBI): domain Eukaryota; kingdom Metazoa; phylum Arthropoda; class Insecta; order Lepidoptera; family Noctuidae; genus Lycophotia; species Lycophotia porphyrea. The sequence continues at coordinate 232,592 of OX465406.1, forward strand.
CGCGTTCTGGATTACGGTGTAATCTCTCGCATACAGATAGTCCGGTCAAATTAGACCAAAAATCGGGGTGAGGTTACAATAATTCCCACTTGGCTGAAAATTGGTAGTATTGTTCAATACACTATTATAAAAGAAATCTGAAAGGTCCCCATCGAACCGGCACGTGCAAAAAAATTAACTCAGGGTCAAAGGTCACAAAAACGGGGTTTTCCGCGATTTTCAGCAAAACGGTAAGTTTTCTCATATTAGAGGAAGTTTGAAAGTGGCGCCTGTTACAGAAAAATTGAAAGGAAGTCGTTTGTCTTGGTATGGACATGTAATGAGGAGGGATGAAACGCATGTGACTAAAAGAGTGATGAACATGAATGTTGATGGATGGAGAGGGAGAGGCAGGCCAAAGAAAAGATGGATGGATTGTGTGAAGACTGATATGAAAGAGAAAGGAGTCAACGATGCCGTGACGTCTGACAGGGGAGAATGGAAGAAGAAAACATGTTGCGCCGACCCCGAATAGAATGGGATAAGGGCAGGAAGATGATGATGGTAAGTTTTATCATGTAATTAGCCCAGACAAAAATTGTAGATCTGATAATTGTCTATGAAAAATATCATATAATATACATACTTTTTTCCTAAGAGCCACCGTTTTTGAGATATAAAAAATTGTAATCGTCATAATGTCATAATTTCCACGCTACCTTTTAGGTAGTGTACTTAGCGCGGCTTTTTTTATAGTGGTTTCCCCGGTAGGCCTATTCCACTAATCTGTTGTGATTCTGTTTAATTTGAAACTATTGAATAACTATAGATATTGGCAAGGGTTGAAAATGATAAAAGGGCACGAATTAAGTTACAATAAACACGTGTTTTCACTCCGGAGCGGCACTCAAGACTATTGCATTGCATTGAATGTATTGGGCATTCTAAGATAAAGCAGGTATGCGACCCTAGCCACGCAGACAATTGAATGGGAGACAGATGTTGCTCAAGGTTACACTGGCGTATTTAAAATGAAGGACTGGGTTTCTTTTTACCCGACTATCTCATACTTTATAATCTATATATATAAAAGAAAGTCGTGTTAGTTACACTATTTATAACTCAAGAACGGCTGAACCGATTTGGCTGAAAATTGGTGGGGAGGTAGCCTAGAACCGGGAGACAGACATAGGATACTTTTTATCCCGACGACCGCGTTCACGCAAAAAAAATATGAATAAAAACGTTTTTAAATAAATTAGCGCAACTGATAGCCCACGTCACGTAAGTAGGTAGGTACAAGGGAGGTAGGGTCGGTAGGTACTAGGAATGTAGGTAGGAAGGGTAGTTAGGTAGGGCTAGGGTAGGTAGGTACTAGGAATGTAGGTAGGAAGGGTAGGTAGGTAGGGCTAGGGTAGGTAGGTACTAGGGAGGTAGGTAGGGTAGGTAGGGTAGGGTAGGTAGGTACTAGGGAGGTAGGTAGGGTAGGGTAGGTAGGGTAGGGTAGGTAGGTACTAGGGAGGTAGGTAGGGTAGGGTAGGTAGGGTAGGGTAGGTAGGTACTAGGGAGGTAGGTAGGGTAGGGTAGGTAGGGTAGGGTAGGATAGGGTAGGGCAGGTGGGGTAGGTTGGGTAGGTAGGGTAAGTAGGGTAGGTAGTTTAGGTAGGGTAGGTAGGGTAAGTAGGGTAAGTAGGGTAGGTAGGGTAGGTTGGATAGGAAGAGTAGGTTGGGTAGGGTAGTCGCAATATTATTTAATTGCATTATGTGACGCAAACGAAGTTGCGCGGGTCAGCTAGTATTTTATATGTGTAAGTTATACATATAAAACGTTGTGTCGTTACGTTGTTGGGTATGCTTAGATGGTTTGGTCATGTGTAGAGGATGAGTGAAAGGCGACTAACAAGAGGTATTTACAAGGCAGATGTGAGTGGCAACGCCGGGAGGGGACGCCCTAGAAGAACATACGCTGACCTCATTGGTGAGGTTCTTCAGAAAAGTCAGGTGTGTAGTACTCGAAACCGGCAAGAGGCAAAAGGAGGCTGGACGAGGCAAAAGGAGTACATACTCGTATGTAAGATCGTAGCAGGTGGCGTTCTGTGGTTTCTGCCTACCCCCATAAAAAACAAGGGAAAAGGGCGTGAGTTTATGGATTATGTTATGTAAGTTACACTGACCGCTAGAACGATATTTTTACTTGTATTACAGCTTCAGTGATGTACATGGTGTACTTATACATATTATGACGATTACAACTCTTTCAACTTTTTGAATCGTTATAATTATCTCAAAATGTCTTATATGTTTACGTTATATCTCAAAATGTCTTATATGTTTACGTTATATCTCAAAATGTCTTATATGTTTACGTTATATCTCAAAATGTCTTATCTGTTTATATTCGTTGACTGCAACTCTGAGCGAGTAACTCAAATAAATTTCTAACGGATTTTTTTTAAATCTGTAACTTTGTAATCGCATAATTATAATATTATTTATAAAGGATTACAAAGGTATCTCTTCACTTTTAATTTCTAGAGAACTGGACTGGAATTGCAGTATGCTAGATTTTGTCTTTGTAGGATAAACACTAATAGTGTTCAAAACTTGAAGCTCGTGTGACTGCTGCAAGTACGAGTACCTTAGAATTGTGATGATCGGTGAGTGAGTCTTGAGAACTAGTGAACTTTGACGAGTAATAGTTCATAAACTGCGAGTTCAAATTGAATGTAATTCAGGTCAATACCTAGGTATAATATCTAGGTATCCCTCTAGGTCACTGAAAATTCAAGCTTCTAGCTTGATCTACAACGAAGTTACGGGGCGTCATAAATGGCTTGAATTGCTTCGAGAAAAAGGTATATACATATGCAGTACGGCGGTGCCATTTTTTTTTTGCTGGACTCACTCTGCTGGTCAGATTATCAATTCAATCATTTATAGTGTGAGGAGACAATTTTCATGAAATATGTGGATTTTCTAAGTCTTATTTATGTGTTATTGCCATACTCATCCCTACTAACATTATAAATACAAAACTAACTCTGTCCGTCGTACCTCAACGCTTACGGCTGATCAGTTCCAGATGAAGCACTCCGGTAGACTAATATTTAATGACCAGGGTTACCTAGAAAATATGATATGCAGGAATTATTTGTTCCCGATGTTGTTGTGGTGGTGATTTGCGTCACACTCATACTTCATGATCATTGTTTAGTGGCAAGTGCACTCTAACTGCTCGAGTGAAGTAAATAAAACTAAATCACTTTTGAAAGTAAGCGTGACAAACGTATCTCCAGTAAATTAACCTTAATAAAGTAGATATGACTTGACGAGGCTATGTTTCTAAGATCCAGTGTTAAAAACAGGAACGTGCCAACACCATCACAAAATGATGCTGTGGTTTCACATTCGATATTAGCCGAATGTCCTCTATTGTGAACAGATCCAGTATTAAATGCGCACTTCTATTGATACGTTATGTTATTTACTATTAAACTTATTTTCTCCACAATACTAATAATAATAACAGCTATTCGTTCCCGGGGGTGAAACTGGAGGAGGGGGCGGGGTTGTAATAAGAGGTTCTTCTGCAAGTGAGGCGTCGACCGGTACACGGGAGAACATAACTCAATAAAAGTTTACCTGAATCACTTGTCAAAGTTAATTCTGCCAATGCTTAAGTATCTGACAAAGATTTGAATCGTTAGAATTCTGATGCACCCTCGCCGCACTTAGTTGTATGTAACAGTCTTTACACTGAGAGTGAGTAAATATGAGTAAGCCAGAAACTTTTCAATGAAACAGAATCTTAGCCGTTTGTTGTCGCGGTGGCGGGGGGCACTAACGATGCTACTCTCTTAGTTAGTGCGCAAGTCTGTCCAGCCGCGATATTAGAAGCGGCACCGACCAGTCTCCTCAGCAAATATAACTATAGGAGTATCTGACGTAGGCATTATATACATGTGTTTGTGATCGTTGGCGCGACCTGTTGCTGCAGTCCCGTGGGACTCACATCGGGATTTATTGTTGTGATATTAAGTTAACGTTGTCTGTTAGCAGATACCGACAACATCAGTCGTACTCACACGCACACAGGGTACCGTAGCATCAAACAATATAATAAATATATTTTGAAGGCTCATTCCTATATGTTGTACATTCAACATCAAAACTAAATTTATTTTTCATATATGTTAATGATAAATAAAGTTACTGCTACAGTTTGATGAAAAAGTCCTATTTCTCAAAAACTAAACATCAAATTAAACTCTTCTCACTTTAGAAATTAGAGCGGGGGGGGGGACTTTACCACTTTGGAAGTATCTATGGTATGGATGGTCTATCAAAAATGGTTTTAGAAATCTCAATGTTGTGTTAAAGACCTATCTATAGACACCCCGCACGTCAGCCATCCCTAATCTTTTATTTTGTATTATTTTTGTTTAAAAACGTAAAACGGTTTACAGTATGTACATCTACCACCAAGTTTCAACTGTGTAGTCCTAATAGTTTCGGAATAAACTGAATTACAACGTTTCTTATGCAGTTTTAATTTCTAGAGAACTGGACTGAAATTGCAGCATGTTAGATTTTTCCTCGCTTTATAGGCTAAACACTAATAGTGTTCAGAACTTTGAGTTGGTGTGTCTACTACAAATACGAGTACCTTAGAATTATGATGATCGGTGAGTGAGTCAGTGACACAATTAAGTAACTTTCACTTGGAATAGTTCATAAATTACGAGTTCAAATTAACTGTATATGTAGGTATGCTCTACAACGAAGTTAGGGCTCAGAAATGGCCTGATGGCTTCGAGAACAGGCTAGTTCTTCCACAATTCTGAGGTTATCCCCCCGAATAGATTATATTATTATAGAGTACTTGCAGTTGTTTGAGTACTGGTCGACCCCCAAGAAGAAGCTGTTCGTAAGTAATACCATCTTCTCCTGGTGACTTCCCTTTCTTCATAAGCTTGAGAGCGTGTTTTATTTCGTACAATAAACAGTTATTTTGTACCAAAATTTTAGTATTAAAACGTGATTTTTGTCGGAAATTCCTACACTTTTGAGAGTTGTCGCCATGATAAAAAATGATCACCTTACTAAGCTGTTTTGACTGAGATACATTTTAAATCTGTTGGTCGATGTGGTTGGGGGGACGTTTTGACGCATCGTCCTTTTTACGGATTGGAAATCATCAAATGATTTGTCCCGCTCTGGGCAGAGCGGGAGAGAGTGTCAGACTTGTACTGACTAAAACCCATCCATGTTCCTTCCTTGCCCTTTGTGTTCCAGGGCCGCGGTAAGTTATCAAGACCTCAATTTAAGATTCTCAATTTAGAAACGGGGTTGCGGGGCAACTAAACCTGGTTGCGGTTGGCGCATATATGCTACGGCGGTTTGGCCGTGTTATGTTAAAGGAAAACACATAAATAAATAAGTCTATAACGGAAACTCAAAACAGTAATACAGTAATACAGGCGGCCAATAGTAATAAAGGCGGCCAATAGTAATACAGGCGGCCAATAGTAATACAGGCGGCCAATAGTAATACAGGCGGCCAATAGTAATACAGGCGGCCAATAGCATCATTTTATTATAGGTTACTTTTCCTACTTTTCCTTTTCTGAAAAAACTTTCCTGTGAGGCGGAGCCCCCGTCACAGATAGCACTAAATGTGTTCAGTACTTACAATGATCCCCAATAACAAGGTTTCCGTACAGAATACATTTCCTCTCATGATGTTCCCGGACGTGCCCGGCGGCGGCGGCGGCAGTCCCACCGAATGTAATACTTTCATAGGGAATAATAAATTACTCTAAGTTACATGACCGTGGGTTCAGAACCCGTGGCGCGGGACTTTTTGTGGATGCTGCCATGACGCGGTAGTTGGAAACAGAATGTATTACCAGGAAGTAATATTATTATAGACTAAGTTTGTATGTTATGTTAGAAATACGGACGTAAAAAAAAACATAATTGCAAAGGGTCAACATAACTGCATGTTTTTGGGTTCGATTCCCAGGTCGGAGAAAGTTTTATTAAGTTTTCCAGCAAGAGTTTCTTAGTAGCAATTTAGAGTCCGGTATTGTGCCGGATTGATGCCAATACGCTTACCTCTTTTATGCGGTACTTAAACATATTTGCCGAAATGTAGGTGTACTATAAGGTAACCTTTGCTTAACATTTTCCTCACTATATTTTCCTTATTCCTTCGCATCACATGCCCATACCACGATAACCAATTACCACACCACTTTTCAGTCACCGGCGCGACTTTCAGACTTCCTCTTATGAACCAACACAACCCATATTTTCTCCATTCGCGTAACACCACACATCCCCCTTAGCATTCTCATCTCAACCACATTCAAATGCCTTTTATTCATGCCTTTTGTGACCCAACATTCTGATTCATACAAGATTTTAAGGAAAATGCGGGAGTCGCATATTGTTCCCGTGACTTGCCGCCACTTCAACCAACCCGTGTCAATTCTGTGCTCACGCCTATCTATATCGCCATCGCTTTGCACGAATGTGCCGAGATACTGCAAGTCGGAGCAGACCGGAAGGAGAGCGCCATCTTGCGCTATGGCGCCAGAACTGGAGAGTTACATCGCAATAGTTGTCAACTACAAATACACCAATTACATTCCTAAACTTACTACTATATTATCTTGAACCAAAAGAACTCCTCCTTAGTAAAAACTTACAACACAACACTTTACAGACCTAACTTCAAAGACTCCCAACTAAGACACAACCCGATGTGTTCGTCACATACGAGAGCTGTCATCTGCAACAGGCGCTGCCTGCTGCCCTTCCTCGGAAGGGAAGGAAGGGCGCCTCAGTGATGTTGACACTTGAACGCGCAGGTGTCAGCTTTGCTGAAGGTACGGCTGTGAATGGCAATGATATCATGTTTATAACACTGAAACGCCTATAATCAAGCATCAATGAATGAAAAAAATCATAATTTTGTTACGTTAATTACTAGTAAAAAACAAAACATAAAATACAAAAGTTCCGTCAAATATTTACGACGTCGCATCTATTTTTATCACTCTCTCTTATCAAATAATGTATTATAGCTATTGAATGTGTTGACATTCCCACACAAACATGGTTTACGTAAGATACCCATACGGCTGCCGATTCCGCGATGGGATTGCAAGATATTGAAGTGAATGAACACACACATTTTATTTCTGATATTACTTTGGGGGTGCGAAGAACAGGGTGTAAAGTTCTTCATCCCCCATAAACAACTAGCCAAGTCAGACCTTAGGATTCAATATAAAGGGTGTAAACAGACTCTTAACGAAGCCGAAAGGCACTTGTTCTCCCCGTCATTGCGATCTTTTTTTTTGTTCTAGACCATACCTTGGACATCTACCAATCCGCACTGGGCCCGCGTGGTGGATTATATAACACATACCCTCTCATAGAGAGGAGGCCTGTGTCCCAGCAGTGGGAACATTAAAAGGCTGATAATGATGATGATGATACCTTGGAACCTTCTAGTTACGGAGATATTGGGGGTCAAAGTTCCAACTTTTTTTTAAATACTTGTTTTTGTGTAAGATTTTTACTTTAAACACCTCCAGGACCCCCTTACTATTCAATCCATCCATCAGCATAATGTTTTTAGTGCATTACATTGAGTCCTACTGTAAAACGTGATATTTCAGCCTAAAAACAAAAGTCGTTTCCCAGCACAATTTTTTTCGTAAAGTTACTTAGTTTGATGTACAGACTGGCGTCTGTACATCAAACTACTACAATCTGTCAGATTTCTTTAATAGATTTTCAACTTTATCGCTGCTCTATTAGGTTCAAGGTTGATTGGGAAAACTTGACAGTTTCGGATAGCTTGATGTGCTGGCGTCTGTACATAATGCTTGGTTGACGGCTTCGTCAAGAGTCTTTTTACACCCTGTATTAGCTTTTACAAATAAATTTCAGGACTGACCATTAAACTTGGCACCCATTTAGATCTCACTTCTTTTGTCGAAGTTGAAGTCAACAACCAAGGCATATATCGTAATATTGAACTTGGCTCTCATTTCACATTTATGTTTTTGATGGGATATCACTATTTTTTACAGATATTATTAGTAGGCAGGTGCTTATCTATACATATAATAATCTATATACATATAACTAGCTGACCCGCGCAACTTCGTTTGCGTCACATAATGCAATTAAATAATATTGCGACTACCCTACCCTACCTACCCTACTTACCCTACCTAAACTACCTACCCTACTTACCCTACCTATCCAACCTACCCTACCTATCCAACCTACCCTACCTATCCAACCTACCCTACCTACCCTACCCTACCCTACCCTACCTACCCTACTTACCCTACCCTACTTACCCTACTTACCCTACCTACCCTACCTAAACTACCTACCCTACTTACCATACCTACCCAACCTACTCTACCTACCCTACCCTACCCTACCCTGCCCTACCTACCCTACCCTACCTACCTCCCTAGTACCTACCTACCCTACCTACCTACCCTACCTACCTCCCTAGTAGCTACCTACCCTACCTACCTCCCTAGTACCTACCTACCCTAGCCCTACCTACCTACCCTAGCCCTACCTACCTACCCTTCCTACCTACATTCCTAGTACCTACCTACCCTTCCTACCTACATTCCTAGTACCAACCTACCCTACCTCCCTAGTACCTACCTACGTGACGTGGGGTATCAGTTGCGCTAATTTATTTAAAAACGCTTTTATTCATTTTTTTTTTCCGTGAATGCGGTCGTCGGGATAAAAAGTCTGCTTTCTATTTGCAAGCCAATTCGATATTTAAATAAAACCTTTGATAAGTTGGCTCCTTGGTTGCCATGCTTTTGAGTATAAGATCGTTCCATTTTTAAATATAGTAAAGGTATCGACATCTGTTAGAATCATTTGGAGTTAACAGATAATTGTGACTGTCAAATAATAACAGACAAATAATTAGCAATAAATTAAAATTGCGACTATAATTTGAGATTTAAACTATCCTATCTCTCAAGTTGGATCGAACTGCACATGGTGTGCGAATTTTATTATAATCGGTTAAGTGGTTTAGGAGTCCATTGAGGACAAACATTGTGACACGAGATTTATATATATTAAGATAAGACAGTAAAAAAACTATCTGTACATTGAACATATAAAAAAAAAAAATTGGGGGGTGCTTAGAAACAGTAATAGAGCACGAATCAAAAAAAAAAAATCTGTCTGTTTGTCTGTTTGTCTGTACACGCTAATCTTCGGAACTACTCGACGGATTTGAATGATTTTTTTTTGTTGTATAGGTATTAAGTCTGGGCAACATATAGGCTATAATTTATCTCGGAAACTTGAACACCTGATGCAGAACCGCAACAGACCAGCTAAACTATAAGAGATAAAAAAATGGTACCATAGCAAAAATTGTTCCACGTAATGAGCATTTTCTGCTAAGAGAATAAATTTGAAGATCTGGAACAGCTGATGTGGAACTCCAAGAGCCCAGCCACACTATAACATATATAGGAATGACGTCTTAGCAAGAGTTGTTCAGACTGATAAGCACTCTCTGTTGACGTATAAAAATTGAAGATGTGGAACACCTGTTGTGGAGCTCCAAGAGCCCAGTTACACTATAATATATATAGGAATGACGTCTTAGCAAAAGTTGTTCAGCCCGATGAGCACTCTCTGTTGACGTATAAAAATTGAAGATCTGGAACACTGTATTTCTACCAAGTGGTATCGTATTACCCAGAACTAACTGGGTTGTGGAGGGCAGATAGACAGTCGTTCCATGTAAAATACTGGTATTCAGCTGCATCCGGTTGTACTGGAAGCCGAACCCAACATCACTACATATTATAACACAATGTTCTTCGCCGCGTCTATCTGTCTGTTCGCGATAAACTCAAAAATTACTGCACTGATTTTCATGTTGTTTTCTTAAATAGACAGAGTGGTTCTCGAGGAATTTTTTTAGTATATAATTTTTCAAGTTTTTGTACAGATTGGCTAAAATATAATGATATTTGTTGAAGGTGTTGGAAAAAAATAAGCCGTCTGGGGGAGCTTTCAACGAAAACGCTGCCCTTTAAGATATAACAAAATGATGAATGGTAGAATTGTATATCTTATATAGGTCTACAGAAAAATCCGCGATGGCTTATGACTATCTCTTAAGGATAATATACTATATCAATTTTAATACTTTGAAAATGGGGAAACTAGGTTCCCACTTCCCATGAGTTAAGGAAATGGGATCATCATGATTACTTTTGGTCGCGATAACTGACATCCACGCAGGCGAAGCTGCGGGCATCAGCTAGTTCATAATAAAAATAATATAATACCAAATGGTTTTTGTTAATCTAATGTATTTGTCTACGTTTATGGGGTATAATGGGGGTTTTTATGTTATTTTCTATAAAAAAAATTAAGAGGGGTATTCCACTCGTTTAATATTCACGTGAAGACCTTAAAATCCACATAAAGACCGGCTGTCATCAATTTTGATTGCTGATTCTTACATTACAGGTACTATATAAGTAAGTGTTCTTAATAGAATCAATAAAAAAATATATATATAAAAAATGAAAAATTATATTAAAATGATAAAAATATACTAGTTTCTGATTTATTCCCTTGTATTCACCCAAATAACTATCTTGATGCCAAATTTGAACTTTCTAGGTCATCTGGAACTGGGTTAGAGTTTTGATCTATAGGTCAGTCAGTGATAAAAATGACGATTGACGGTGGGAGCATGTGCATTCGCCGCGCGTGCTGTCATGGCGCGCAATTCAATATAAGTCGATATGAGCTGATCTACATTAGACGCCAGTGTACATGTACTGATGACTCGAGCTGTATATCAGAATAATTATTATGTTCGTCTCTTTTGAAATACACACTGGACAGCTCGAGTATGTGTGCAGTTAGGCGTAGTGGTAATGTTGCAATAATGATAAATGTAAACTAAGAGCTGTATCCACGAGAACACTGCCGACAAACTGTCCTGCAGTTGGCAGAAGATTTTTGTAATACCCACTTGTGTAACTTTTGTTGAAAATAATAAAAAAAAATTGTTCATAATATAGAAAGGCACTGATTTAAAGAGGCAGTTGTAAATAGCGGTTTTGGTAAGTTAAAAATTATAAATGGCACGTTTAATAACTAGTTCAGCAGTTAAAACTAAGCAGTAAAGTAAACAAAAATGAGTAATAAAAAATAATGAAATGGATCAGTGAATATATAATTGAGCAGGAAAATAGTTAAATGGGTGGTAAATATTATTGAACGAGCGGTTACGTGTGGGCAGTAATAAATCGGAATTTGTCGGTAAGAAATCTCATTCTAAGCAGTTCTATAAACAATGAGGTGGTAAAATGTATTCCTCGTATATTAAGCATGCGACGACTTTAGCTACGACGACTCCATGACTCGCGCTCGCTGCGCTCGCAATAATAAAAACAATCCCACTTCCTGTCACAAATGTCGTCGTCACTCCGCCGGCCTTCGGCCTACGCTCCTCATGCCAGCTAGCAAGACTTTTAGGATAATTTTTTGGTTAATTGCTGATTACCCATGCGTTGCGGTAAGCATCCCCTATGCGGGGCAGAAATATAAAAACTAAATCAAATTAGATAGAAAAATTATCAGCGTTTAATGTCCAATACACCTTTTATGAAATAATATAACGAAATGCATAATAAGAATAATAATCTAACTGCCCATTCCATCATTTTTACTGGCCTTTTATTTATTAGTCTGCTCACGTATTTTTAGTATTGACATTGTAAGACGAAATAACCGGCCAATTGTTTTTTATTCCTGTTTATGTTTTACTGTCGCACAAATTTACCAACTGTCGATAAAAAAATAACTGCCTATTATTTTTTTCCACTGATCTCTCGAATATTTAAATAACAGTTCGAAAAATTTGCTCCCATATAGATATGGCGTTGCGGGGCAGCGCCGAGCTCGCACTGTTCGTACTTCTTACAGTTTTATGTGAATTTATTTGTTCAAGGCCTCAATAATATTAAGTAGATACTAAAACAAAAAGCTTCAGTGACTCGATTCAATGTTCTGTTAAGTTCAGTTTCAGGTAATAGACAAATTTATTTTTTGGTTGACCCTTTGTGGCGAGTCTGTCTACCTCTATTTAAAATTATGGCTTGGGATTTAGAGATAAATGCGATAGATATAAAACGCACACGTAATTTCATTCGGTTTGTTTGTAAGCTCGAGTAATTCCAGGAGCTTCATCAGTCGGGTTGTACCAGCGACTCGAGCTGCAGCTTACACTAAGATGCAGCACACTATAGGAGGCGAGCACTCGGGACGTAAACTAAGACGGGTGGTACAATGTTTGCAGCAGTACAATTGCAAGAGATCCCCTTACATGTCTAACACAGACGTAATTACAACTTACTAACGTCGTGTGGTTTTGTACTACTCATGTCCAGTGTACGGAGGAGTCGGGTAACAGAAATGGTGTTAACTGATATTACACATTAACATCTGAAACTTACCAATTAGTGAAATTCAAATTCATTTATTCATTTTGTGAACATAGGGTAAAAAATATAAAGATGTTTATAAATAAAGTCAATATTCAATAAAGCTTACTGACATGGCAATATTCATGTCCAGTTTTTAGTTCGATACTAAATATTTAGTGCCGTAGTACCTATTTGAATGTAGCTGTCAGTAAACAGGAAAGCCGTCAATTATTTGCATCATTTAATTAAAATAATTATTCTTCACTGTCATTTACAGCGTTCATTAAAATATTTCCTTACAGGAAGCTTCCGCGGAACCGGTTTCTTTGGAATTCATAAGCGATGAGATGCTTAGAACGATTTATTTATTTAAATAAAATGCTTAAATGTGGAACCTGATCTTATTGTGCTGGATTGCAATAATGTATTATTTATGAGAATATTGCAGATTTATCATAATTATGTGAAATAATAAGAACTCCAGGGAAGCACGGTATAAAAAGGAGCAGTTCTATATTTAGCAAGGGTGGCACACAGCTTCCAGCGACGATGATGATGATAACAACTTACGTACGAGCGGAAACAAATCTTCTCTTGATTTGGAAAATTGATGAACAAGTAGGTGTGATGAATCATGGGACAGACTGTTAGTTTATCATCAAATGCTATTTTTAACAACGATTATTAAACTATCATAATACACAGCTGCAAATGAATGAAACACAAAACGTGAATAAAACTACAAAATCGGATAAAACAATTTTATGTGTGTGTAGGTCTTTAGCGCACGATGTACAATGGGAGGCCATTGTAACAAGCAATTACGAGCAACACATGGCACAAATAAATGCTGACGATGTTAATGGCTGATTGGCTTTTGTGTTCTTTTTTATACAATTGGTTAAATATACAATTCTGGCATTGAGATTGTAGTTGTACGGCAGCTTTTGTATTGTTTAGTGTAGTAAGAATGTAGGTCACATAGTACGGGACGTCAGCATTAGTTACATCATCCGACGCATTCTTGCCACCGTCGTCGGGGTGCCAGTCAGTTTAGAACCCAACGGCGTCTATTTGTCTGCCGGGCTGCACGCTTAAAATATTTTTCAATACACTTTCTCGAAAACTGGATCTTATCGCGCTACGATTAGGTACAATATGCAATGCATCTCACACGTGTGGATTTTTAATTTTACGCCTGTATGTTCTGCCAAACCCACCCTGGGTTTTAAGTAAGATCTAAAAAATGCTAAGCCTAATTCTAAGTAATTTAACGTAACACCTCCCCTTTAATTCCCGAAGGGTTAGGCAGAGGTGTACCTAATAGTACACCCATATTTCGCCCGATTTCGCTGAGTAATTTATGATGGAAAAAAACAGTAACACTTGGTCAACCTGGCAATCGAATCAGCAGTGGCGCTTACGACCCCTTGACCAATACTTACCTAATCTCTTTAATTTTGACAATTTTTTTACATATTTTGATGTCCTACAAGATAAAGGGGATAAATATAATAACCACCAAAAATAACTTAGTAACCACTAACATCTATCATCTAAAATATCAATTGATCATCAAATTTAGAAAATGAGCACCAAATTTTAATGAGGTGAGGATGACAAACTAATTTTGTCTAGGCCGACTGGGGGCACCCCGACACGGATAGATTAGGTTAGAAGGGTATGCCATACCTTACATGGTTATTTTTTATAAACCATTCAGAAGTAGGAGCCCCGTCAAGCGGGGCTCCGTCGACCGGGCATCCCTCGTCTCGGATGCAAGAGCATAACAATTCAAATCAATCAATCAATTATTTTTGGTTCTAATTTCACGCTAAAATGGGGATCTAATTTTGGTGATCATTTACTATTTTGTAAGTGATTTTTTTGCCGTTACATTTACTAAATCCGGTGGTTAGTTAAATATAACCCGAGATAAATACCGTCCCTCATTGACGTCGCGTGCGTGTGTGCGTGTGACCACCTCACACAGTATGTAACAGTCACAAGACAGTGTTGAGTTGGGCAGTGACGGCGGCGTATTGTCTACAGGTAGCCGGTGTGACACGCCGCCGCGCCGCGACCTCGCATGATACAGCATTTAGAGCAGAAGACTCTCTCTGCGAAATGTTCACACGAAATACCCGGTTCCTAGCAGTAGCGTGTCCCGCTCTCGCATTGCTTTACGACAGAAACAAACGGCTTAGCGTTGTTTGTCCGTGAACGATTTCCTGATGTTCATCACATCAGGAAATCGTTCACTGACAAACAACGCACAGTCTCGTTTTATCCTATAAATGTATGTTTGCTCAAGAATTGTTATAACGAAAATAAGCACTATGGAGTTTTTTTATTATTTGTCCCAAATAGAAAAAAAGGTTCCCAAGTTAAATAAAAGCTGAAAGTTTGTATGTAAGTTCGTCACTTTCACCGATGGAAAATCTCTCCGGGCATACGTTTTCGTTTTGTTTTCGTATGAACCCTTCGTCAATCAGTTTGTGTTCTGTCACTTCTGTATCAATATCCTTACCTCACCACGTCACCACCTCGGGCTAACGAGCCGATACGTGTATCCCGTGTGAGGTCACAAGTTCACTACACATACCCCCTGCGATAGAGAGATAGTTAGGATTTATGGGAGAAGGGTTAAAAATGGGGGTTACGTTGTAGTGTTAAGTAAATGATAGCCCGTCGGTGATTGAAGATGAAGTGTTTGAGGTTTGCCTTTGTCAATCAATTTGTTTGTCAATAATTAGCGGATTTTTTTTTAGTATTTGTCCCATGATTTCTAGATAGAAATCATGGGACAAATACTAAAAACAATTCCGCACTGATCAATCGGAAAAATGTTAAACGATTCATCACTTGGGCCCGCATCACAGTACGTCACTCAATACTCAAGCATTACTTAAAAATAGATTCAAACTGTTTGAATTATTGGTTTTATGTCACCTATTTCTCACATAAGTCGTCGATTTCTGCCGAAAGTTGACCTCATCGGCGGATCGTTCTCATTTATTTGTTTACTGATATTGGGTAAGTAAACAAACAAGCTCAGGCTAGACTGCTTCATTCCGATACGAACTGCGTAGGAGGACTTTATTAATATAACAAGCTGATTGGAATCTATACGAAGTAGGTATGAATGTCTGTGCTATTTGCTACAAACGAGCCGACATTTAGGAATATAGCGGGTGCCTAATATAGTAAAGGACAACATTACTTTTCTCGGTAGAATTAAGCTGTTACTATTTCTGGTTTAAAGGTAAATCTGAGCCTGAGTGATTGTCAGCCCTACTTATCTTAGAGCCAAGATATTATACAAATAACTTTATTATAGTGTGACTGTTCCTAAAATACCCTGGGCTGACAAAATTTTCGTTTTTCTTAAATCTTATTAATATTAGGTTGAAGGTCCGTTTCCCTGAAGGGGAAAAGGCCGCGCTTCGCCATCCGCGCGACCCTGTAAGGCTCGTCCCGGACTGGTCACCTTCCCACCGACTAGAGGACTGAATTCCTTAACATGAAGAAGTCCAATGACTCGTATCATTATTAGATCGAGGAAAGGGTTGAAAGATATAGTAAATCAGATTATGGAATTCATAGTTATTGAAAAGTTGTTTCAAAAGGGTAAAACAAAACTGGGAGATGCCAAGTTCTTGTAAATGACCATTACGCTAGCGTAATAGGTAATTGGTCAGTCGTGACTCACACGATACTTCACATCTACACCTGGAGCACTTAGAGATACACTTCCATACGTGACGTAAGCGGCTTTTCAGCGGCAATGCGTCGGCATCATGCTCCTAGTGAGCATTGTCCCTAGCAGTCCTTTCAAACAAAGGCGGCTTTTCAGCGGCAGAACATCAATCATCATGCTAATCCATAGTCATGGTCCCTAACAGTCCTTACACTGTTTATATAGTAGCTGTGGTATCAAACCATTCCAATCCCACCCCATGGATCATGTGTTCTCTTTGTAAAACTAGCGTATCTGCACGACTCGTGTTTGTGTCAGCCTGACTGAATCATTTCTCAGAGATACTCGTATGAACATAACATTATTCTAGAATCACTATATGGTTGGTCATATAATAGGATTGAGATTCTAAACTCAAAAGGCAAGTTGGCTGAATTGATGGTTAGAGCTAATTAAAACACAATTCAAGAATAAAAAAGAATATATAGCTAATAGAGGTTATAATCAACACTTAAAAACCATTTTGCAATAGAGTCGGAAATTTACTCTTACGCCCACCCTTCAGCACTTCCTAGTGTTGGAGCTGGGGAGAAGAAGTGGCACAATAAACTCCCCAGTAACACATTTCTGTCTGTATAATTTTAGGAACTTTAATTACATCATCAGCCTAGGATAATTATTGTAATAAAGGACTCACCCAGTTGCTCACCAACAAAGACACACTCACATACTAGATAATTCCAAACACGGCTTTTAACCTTGCGACAACCCACTTGGACATAAGCCTCTCGGTATTCATCAGGTCTCCTAACTCAGCTCAAATAGCTTATATCGTCTCAACCCTATCGCGTTCGCGGTATCAACCCGACTTCTCTGCTCTCTCCTTTCACGTCTTCAACTCACTCACTAGCTACTCAGACTCTCACGTCCGATCTCTCAAACTGTTCAAGCCTAACTGCCTTGTTACCTACCTACCTTTCCAGGATGGGGCTCATCGTGCGGTGGTTTGTGGACGCTGAGTCCACAAACCGCTTCAACGTTATTAATTACGGTAACATGTCAGACTGCCAACCCATTAACTAGATGTTTAATGTGTTTTGTAAGTGGCTGATACCACGTGGAGATTTTGAAATAAGGATCAATGCAAAGTTATTTGCTTAATAATAATTAGTAGTACGTGACAGACAGTCACAATAGCCTCAGTGACGTGTATAAAATAATGGTCTTGACTTTAACTGTAGGATTATATCTAGCATTTTTTAAAACCACTGACTAGCTTTAAACAAATGCATACCTTAGACAGCAGCGTTTCAGAGCCCTGCATCTATTCAGACTGCACCTACGCTCACCAGAAGGTTCCATCCTCAACACATGTTGTGTGGTGCCTCATCTAGTATTCATCGCACTACACCGACACCGCACCCTAGACGAGTGTACGCGTGGCCCACATCGGGCTCTGTGTCAACAGTGCAGTGTTTGCTTTCGCAATATGAACGGGCCCTTC
The DNA here is from genome assembly GCA_950005105.1 of Lycophotia porphyrea. Taxonomy (NCBI): domain Eukaryota; kingdom Metazoa; phylum Arthropoda; class Insecta; order Lepidoptera; family Noctuidae; genus Lycophotia; species Lycophotia porphyrea. Next base: position 250,304 of record OX465406.1, read on the forward strand.
TAAGATGAGATTCACCTTGACCTTTTAAGTTTCGAAGAATCATCAGAAAAGAGGCTTGCACCTACTTAAAAATTCTTTAACTACTTTCACATCATGAGTTAGAACACTAAATAGTCTAAATTTAATACCGCTTTCCTTAATCTCGCCTACTTAAACAATAAGATCTCACAACTCAACTTTAAACCTCGTAGAACATAAACTCAGTTAGCGACGTTAATCGCGACATTAATCCAAAGTTAAGTAATCTATGACTACTGTAAGTTTAGAGGGCAGCAACTCGTCATCATTCTCATGTTGTATAGCGCAGTGCTGCTGTGTGGGGGGAGACATTTAGCAACCCGCCTCAGATATGCGATAGAACTTAGAAATGTATCTGGAGGAGGAACGAACACCTTCACATTGCACAACGCATTTTTTTTTAGTGGAACATCAAACAGTTACATTACGAAAACTAACAACTAGTATAACAATATTAGCATTTTGCTAATAATGTGACCCACAATACTGTCCACGGTTTATCGTAATAGTATAAGAAATATTTATCTAAATTTTTTGTCAACCAGTTAATATTTTTGTTTCCGTTTATCGATATAGAAGTTTTGATAATGCCATGGAAAAGCGAAAAAAGGAAAAGCGTTATTGCATGTAGATATTGTCTATTGTGCCTAACGATGCCACCAGTGACATACATAACGCAGACGAAAATCGAGCCAATGCTGGAACACTCCGCCCTCTCTGTGATAGCTAAGGTGCTATGATTTATTGGTCCTCAAGAGTAGCGGATAAGGGTGATAAATTATATTGATGGCTACCGCATCGATCATTACCTATGTTGTCCCTATCAGTCTGTATCCAGACTAGTGATCATTATGTCCAATTTATACTAAACACAGAGGGGACCACGTCGTGCATACACACACGACAGCATATTATAATGTTGGATTAAGCAACTTTCTTAAAGTTGTTCAAGAAAGCTAGTAATATATACAGGGTGTAAACAGACTCTTCACGAAGCCGTCAACCAAGCATTATGTACATCAAACTAAGTAACTTTACGCAAAAATTAGTGCTGGGAAACCCAATTCTGGGTTAAGCTCGGCTTTGTACATACATAAGCTATTTATCATAATTTTGTGTGTATTTGTCTTTTTTTGTGTGTGCAATAATGAATAAGAATAAGACTTTTTTTTTGGCTGAAAATTCACGTTTTACAGTAGGACTCAATGTAACGCACTCAAAACATTGTGCTGATGGATAGATTGAATAGTAAGGGGGTTCTGGAGGTGTTTAAAATAAAAATATTACATTAAAAACATGTATTTAAAAAAAACATGTGAAAAAGTTGGAACTTTGTCTTTGTCGGCACGGTTGGCGCAGTGGCTGAGCGATTGACTGCTGCGCTGCGTGTCGCGGGTTCGATCCCCGCACGGAACAAATATTTGTATGGCCTGCAGATAGTTGTTCCGGTCTGGCTGTTTGTGTATGTGAGTTTAAATGTTTGTGAATGCACCCACGATACAGGAGAAATTCCAAGAGTGGGGCAAGCGTTTTACAAAAACAAAAAAAAAACTTTGACCCCCAATATCTCCGTAACTAGAAGGTTCCCAGGTATGGTCTAGAACAAAAAAAATGATCGCGATACGGGGAGAACCTTTCGGCTTCTTTAAAAGTCTGTTTACACCCTTTATGTAATAACGTTGATAACAGAAATGCAAAGGTTAAACAGAGGATATTAATAAATATTAGAATCAAACTCTTCTCTTTTGACTTGAGAATATCATATCCAATCGATTCTGAAACTCTCAATATAACCTTGCAATTTTCCAATTGTTTCACATTTGCATACAAGAAGAGAAGCTATTATTTTGATCAAGACTGGATTAAAAATGATATTCAGCTAGATATTTATGATAACTGAGTCTAATCTACCATTTGGGGAAAATTATGTCCGACTGTAGCGATTTTGCATGATAAGGCTACTTGTTATCCATCTTTTAATATTAGGTACGCGTTGGATTTCCGTCTCATATTATGTATGAAGGCTTACAATCTATTTAGCAGTTATTTACAACAATTCTCTGCTATCGTATCATAAATACGTAAACATACAGCATCCATGTTTACGGCGTTGTTTACAGTTACAATACACGTTATATGGTGTCACTGCTCACTGCTCAGGCTCACTGCCGCCGCCGTGCCGGCGCGCGTCGCTCAAGCGGATTCGAGTCGCCCAATCTAAGATCATTGTACACAGTTTACCGTTCAGGGTTTTGGCGACGCAGATTGCGATGCGACTTGCGTCAGGCGACGAGTGTTGACACACAATACCGTCGTGTGTTGTTGAGTTCCGCGTATGCGCAAGCGCAGTCGCAACATATTATGTGTCGCTTGAGCTTGTAACTCAACGGTTTTACAAACTTATCTTCTTTCTTCACTACATAGTATAAAACAAAGTCGCTTTCTCTGTCCCTATGTCCCTTTGTATGCTTAAATCTTTGAAACTACGCAACGGATTTTGATGCGGTTTTTTTTAATAGATAGAGTGATTCAAGAGGAAGGTTTATATGTATAATAACATCCATTAAATAGTGGAGAAGTACTGTTATTTTTGAGGTTTCTAATGTGATGTCGTAAATAATTACATTTTTTCCGCTTACATTGCAAACGCAGGCTGAACCCTACGAGTTTTATCAAAATAATGTACTAAGTATTGTACACATTGAAAAGGTCTACAGAAAAGTCCGTGATGGTATATGTCTATCTCTTATGGATAACCCACAATAACTTTTTTTTGTCATTTACTTTTTACGACAAATAATGGCTAATTTTCGAAGCGATTTTAACCAATACAGCATTAATCCTTAACCAATTAAATACCTTGAATACATTGTTCATTTAATATAGATCTATATGGCCCTTTACACCGTATGATTTAAGTGAATATTTTCGAAGATATTACAGATTTAAAAATTGCGGGACGTAGCGTTTGCGGCGGTACCGGCCGGCCGCCCGGTGCGGCAAGAGCGTGCCTATAAATAGCGCGTCTGAGGCCGCGGTTTTCCCCCTGGCTGGAGGCCTTAACTTCAAGGCATCCATAGGATTAGACCGGTTAAGCAGTAGCCAGCCCCCTAGGCTGAACTGCGAGATGCCATTCAAAAAAAAAAAAAAAAACGCGGTTTTCCCTATAGCACTTTGAATTTAGCAGCGATCGGACGCGTTTATTATAAAAACGTGCTTTTCAGCGCGACAACGTATCAGTAATTATAAGTAAGTTACGATAAATAATTGTATGATAGTAGTTTTAAAATATAAATTATATTCTATTCTAAGGTTAATTTTTAAATCGCACTTATAGTAATTATAAGTACCTACATAAGGTGAGATAAGATTAGATTAAATAAAACCATAATTTATGGATTGCAATTTTCTATTAAGATCTTGATTAAAATTTACATTTACAGTTAGATCAATTTAATATTAGGGAAATTATTTTCAAAAATCGTGATTTAAGGTGAGATATGTAAGTTCAGAAAAAGTACTTAATAGAATAGGTATCTTTTGTTGTTGATCATTGTTGATTATCTTTTGTTTTTAGTCGCACGAATAGCAAATTATTTTTTAAGTACTTTTAATTTAATTAAAATCGTTGTTTAAGTTGAGGTATTTCAGTAAAAAAAAAAAGAACTGAATAGAATAGGTATCTTTTGTTTTTTATGATTGTTGATTATCTTTTGTTTCTAAATGGTAAGAATTTAGATATTTTTTACTGCGGCACATACTAATAATATGGCAATTTGTGCATAGGTAATCATACATATAGAACTGAGTAAATTTTGTACATTTTGTACAGAAATTATAAAGTCATGTCTGGAAGACGTCGTCGTTCGAACATAGGTCGTAGTACAGTGAATGCCAGAAGAGTACGTTCAGGCCGGAGCGGGCCGCTATGTTTTTATATACAACGTTCACAGTTTTTCTGTAGTGTATTTAGTATCAGCATTGCACCCGTGCGAAGCCGGGGCGGGTCGCTAGTAATATATATAAATCTCGTGTCACAATGTTTGTCCTCAATGGACTCCTAAACCACTTAACCGATTATAATAAAATTCGCACACCATGTGCAGTTCGATCCAACTTGAGAGATAGGATAGTTTAAATCTCAAATTATAGTCGCAATTTTAATTTATTGCTAATTATTTGTCTGTTATTATTTGACAGTCACAATTATCTGTTAACTCCAAATGATTCTAACAGATGTCGATACCTTTACTATATTTAAAAATGGAACGATCTTATACTCAAAAGCATGGCAACCAAGGAGCCAACTTATCAAAGGTTTTATTTAAATATCGAATTGGCTTGCAAATAGAAAGCAGACTTTTTATCCCGACGACCGCATTCACGGAAAAAAAAATGAATAAAAGCGTTTTTAAATAAATTAGCGCAACTGATACCCCACGTCACGTAGGTAGGTACTAGGGAGGTAGGGTAGGTAGGTACTAGGAATGTAGCTAGGAAGGGTAGGTAGGTACTAGGAATGTAGGTAGGAAGGGTAGGTAGGTAGGGCTAGGGTAGGTAGGTAGAGCTAGGGTAGTAGGTAGGGCTAGGGTAGGTAGGTAGGGCTAGGGTAGGTAGGTACTAGGGAGGTAGGTAGGGTAGGTAGCTACTAGGGAGGTAGGTAGGGTAGGTAGGTACTAGGGAGGTAGGTAGGGTAGGATAGGTAGGGCAGGGTAGGGTAGGGTAGGGTAGGGTAGGTAGAGTAGGTTGGGTAGGTATGGTAAGTAGGGTAGGTAGTTTAGGTAGGGTAGGTAGGGTAAGTAGGGTAAGTAGGGTAGGTAGGGTATGGTAGGGTAGGGTAGGTAGGGTAGGTTGGATAGGTAGGGTAGGTTGGATAGGTAGGGTAGGTTGGATAGGTAGGGTAAGTAGGGTAGGTAGTTTAGGTAGTTTAGGTAGGGTAGGTAGGGTAAGTAGGGTAGGTAGGGTAGGGTAGTCGCAATATTATTTAATTGCATTATGTGACGCAAACGAAGTTGCGCGGGTCAGCTAGTTGACTTATAAAAATGATTTGTCGCAAATTACTAAATATTTATAATAAGTTAGACGAAACAATAACTCTTAAAAGTATTTCCTTGGTTCTTTTGGCGTTTTATAACTTTTACGTTATTTTATAGATTCAACCCAAAACAAGTAAAGCCATAAAGTACACAATCACAACCATAATCACTCCATTTGCTTTGTTAACAACCACTGTAAACCAACAGAAAAGTCACGGTTGTATTATATAAATTGAAGTTGCAAAATCTCCGACTCCCAAGATACAGGTCGGCGTACATATTACGAGCTCGGAAAACTGACAATAATTTTAAACTTGGTAGTACAGTCCACTGTTTCCTTAAGTTATGTACTGTGTTGTTGTTTTTTATGTACTAATAAACTTATATAATATAAGACTAGAGCTGAAAGTAAGTAGGACCAAAACAGAATACTTCTGCTGTGATTTCGGCGGTCTCTCTAGTCCAGTACCCATAACTCTTGCCGGGACGCCCATACCGATCTGTTCCGATTTTCGGTACCTCGGGTCACTTGTGCAAGGAGATGGAGAAGTAGACCGGGACGTAACGCACCGGATCAACTCAGGATGGATGAAATGGCGACAGGTCACAGGAACAACTTGCGACCCACGGATGCCCCTCAAGCTAAAGGGGAAAATATACAAGTCCGTGATTAGACCTGTCGTACTGTATGGGTCAGAATGCTGGGCTGTGAAGAAGATATTGCATGTAGCGGAGATGAGAATGTTGAGATAGATGTGTGGAGTGACAAGTATGGATAAAGTAAGAAATGAGTATATTAGAGGAAGTTTGAAAGTGGCGCCTGTTACAGGAAAATTCAAAGGAATTCGTTGCACGCATGTGACTAAGAAAGTGATGGACATGAATGTTGATGGATGGAGAGGGAGAGGCAGGCCAAAGAAAAGATGGATGGATTGTGTGAAAACTGATATGAAAGAGAAAGGAGTAAATGATGCCGTGACGTCTGACAGGGGAGAATGGAAGAAGAAAACGTGTTGCGCCGACCCCAAATAGAATGGGATAAGGGCAGGAAGATGATGATGATGCACTTATATATAAACTTATATTATATCTACATCTATCTACACTAATATTTTAAAGAGGTAAAATTTGTTTGTAAGTTTGTATGTAGGGGGTAATCTCCGGAACTAATGATCCAATTTTAAAAATTGTTTCCCTGGTAGAAAGCTACATTATTCGTGAGTGCTATAGGCTATAAATTATACTAATATCATGCATATTAGCCGAGTTATCACAATTAGTGTCGGGCCAGGCGGAAAAAATTACCTCTCAAAACAGAGTTATTTGCATACGCTGCCTTAACCGTTGTATATAATTGAAAACAATGTAGGGCAACCTGGTCCGTTTTAAATAGTTCTACAAAAAACTTTCTGCGAAAAAAAACCGACTTCCAAAAAAACACTAAAAAAATACTAAAATAACTTTTTTTAAATTACTTTCGGAAGTCGGTGACTTTGTTTGTTTCATTGTAATTTTTTGTCACCGACTAGTTTTTTTTTTTGTGTTTTTTTGGAAGTCGTTTTTTTTTCGCAGAAAGTTTTTTATTTTACCCTTTCTAGTTGTAGACTTTTTAGCATACTACACAAATTCTAATCGTGAATTATTTTTTATATTGTAACCAGAACTTTAAGGAAGTACTCGTCAAGACGAATCAAGCGAGTCCAAACTGGATGGGGTTGTCGTTTTATAGCGGAGTTCTTAAGGCGACCTTACAGCTCCATCACCAGACCCTGGATACTATCTAAAGACAAACAACTTATTTAGACGAATCAAACGAGCCCTAACTCGATGCGTTTATGTCGTTTTATCACGCAGATCCTATGGCCACCTTCCAGCTTCATCATCAGACCCTGGATATCATCTAGAGACAAAGTACTCGTCATGACGAATCATACGAGCCCAAACTCGATGGGGTTGTGCCGTTTCATAACGGAGTTCCTAAGGCCGCCGTCCAGCTCCATCATCAGATCAGCTCCATGTCATCGATATATTGTACTATCACGCGATATACATAAGCGTGCAAATTTTTAATTTAATCGGAAATCAGGAAGTGTGTCAAATTAAACACGCAAAACTTCAGGCGTCGTCGCGTGATATACTCGTAGCAATTAACGTGAAAATATACCAAATTACTGAACCGATTTTGATGAAATTTCTATGGGACCAATCGGGAAGTATATCCTTTCACATAAAAGAAGAATTTTTGAAATCGATTAAGAAACGACGGAGATATGAGGTAACAAACACAAAAAAAAAAAAACCATACAACCGAATTGAGAACCTCCTCCTTTTTGAAGAAAGTCGGTTAAAAAGTCCACGATACCTTATTTCTATCTTTTATATTTTAGCAGATATAGTAGCTTTTATGTATTAAAAAAGTATTTTTCGACATACTTATGTTTGGACGATTTGTAAATAATAAAATATTAAAATTTATACAAAAAATATGTTTGTCGGAGCGGGTCATTGGTCTATACCAATGACCCGCTCCGACAAACATATTTTTTGGAATTAATCGGAATATTTACTTGGAATGAATCGCAGTACGCCTGTGGTGACGTCAGACGACGTACTTACTACGACGCTATTATAAATCGCAAAATGCCATCCAACATTCACGAACCGCATTAGAAGATGCCCCTTAGTCAGTTGTTACAAGATTACGTCACTGATAATATGGGATGAATGTACCAATAGTCAAGCTCATGTTGAAGCAATGGATCAAACACTTAAGGACTTGAGAAACGCCGAGAAAAGTCGCTGTCGTGGGTGGTGTAACTTTTATGTTTGCTGGTGACTTTCGGCAGACACTTTTCGTCGTCACAAAAGGGACACGTGCGGACACCATTGAGGAATGTCTAAAATCATTGTCTCTATGGAGTATAACTCAAACTTTAATTTACATACTAACACGAGAGACCACCTTATCGGAAATATGGTTAACGCTTTTCCACAATAGCTGCTCAAAGTTGGAGACGAGTCTTTTTCTTCTCCAACCTTGGGTGCTAACGCTGCGGAAATCGTTATAAAAGAAAGGCTGCAGCAACTAGATAGTATAGAATAGATGCAGTATATGACCTTGAATATTTACTAGATAAAGATATTCATTGGCTTTATTCAAAGGCTATCGTCTCACCTAAGAACGATGAGTCAATGAAATCAATAATATACAAATAACATAACATAACATAACGTCTTTAATCCCCGAAGGGTTAGGCAGAGGTGTACCTAATAGTACACCTACATTTCACCAGTTATGCTAAGTTCCATGTTATAGGGGGTGAGTCTATTACCATCAACCGGATACAAATCTAGTTTCCGTGTCTGCTACTGGGAAATTCCTGTCGGAAAAACGCAAAGACACTGCCCAACCCGGGAATTGAACCCAGGACCTCATGCTCATCAGTCGTGCTTTCGACCACTAGAACAACGAGGTAGTCAATAATCAAAAACATCAATGAACTAATTTTACAAAAAGTCCCCGGTTAAGTCAAAATCTACAAACACGGTCCATTGATACAGTGTATAATATCGAGGATGCAGTCCACTATTCGCAAGAATTTTTGAACTCCCTTAATCCATCTGGCCTGCCATCTTACGAACTGTTATTGAATATCGGAACGCCTATCGTGCTTTTAAGAAATTTAAGCCCACCTGACCAATGGCACAATGCTACTAATAAAAGATAACTTAACTGTAGCGACCATTCTCATCGGACCAGGAGTTGGCGCAGATCACGAGAATTCCAATGATTCCCACAGACCTGCCTATATAGTTCAAGCAACTCCAGTTTCCCATAAAACATCATTTGCCCTGTTTACTATTAACAAGTCCCAGTGACAAACATTCTCTTTGGTTGGCATTTACCTAAGAAAAGAATATTTTACCCATGGGCAGTTATATGGGTCGGATTATTTTGTTACCGGAAAATAAAACAACCTCAAAAATTCTAAGCAGAGCAGTTTTAATTTAAATACCTATTTATTGTCATTAGGTGCCTACCAGACTTAAACTTTATAACATTATTTCACCTATAGAAAGCTACAATATCGAGTAATACTTACTTATGGCCTGTATTTTCGAAATCCACGCGGACGAAGTCGCGGGCGAAGTGCTAGTATAATATATTTCAATAAACGAACATTTCTGCCAGCCCATGAGTTTAACAGCCGAGGCAAGTACCCTTCATTCGTAAATATTTCTCTCAAGTTAGCGAGGGTACAATGAGCTGAACATTTAATATTGAACGACGATAAACTGGAGTATCAACAAGTACGTACCCGGTGACGTCACAGCATCACATTCAAATGAACTGTACCCAAGAGCGCACGAAATGTTTTTATGATGACTATAAAAGTTTGCGAAAGGCGCCCAAGTCAGAGGAGGTCACGAGGGAGAGGGTACTGGAGTACAATGTATTAAATGCTGTTATTTTCATACAAAAAAATAACAACTTCATTTTACATATTGGTTTATTTAACGCACACTTAGGAACAAGGCTATTGACAATGCCTCAATATTTTTCTTGTGTATTAAAGTCATTAATCTTCTATATACATATAATAAGACTGTAAAAAAACTGTGTCTGTACATTGAATATATATAAAAAAAAAAATGGGGGGTGTTTAGAAACAGTAACAGAGCACGAATCCAAAGCAAAATTCTGTCTGTTTGTCTGTTTGTCTGTACACGCTAATCTTCGGAACTACTCGACGGATTTGAATGATTTTTTTTTTGTTGTAAAGGTATTAAGTCTGGGCAACATATAGGCTATAATTTATCTTGGAAACTTGAACACCTGATGCAGAACCGCAACAGACCAGCTAAACTATAAGAGATACAAAAATGGTACCATAGCAAAACTGTAAAGAAGCGCATCAGTGAGCATCGCTCCGCCCAATGGGAGAAGGACATAAGTGAACTCGAGCCCACCCACCTCGCTTTCTGGCAATTGCAAAGAAAGATGCGTGCCACCGATCAGGCTTCGATGTCTCCTCTCATCCGACCAGACAAGAGCGTCGCTTTTGACGACTCTGAAAAAGCCGAATGCCTAGCCGACAGTTTAGAAACTCAGTGCTCTCCTAGCTCTCAACCAGTAGACAGAGCTCACCTCGAGATGGTGAACGCTGAAGTCGAACGTAGGGCTGCCATCCCTCCCGTCGAAGACCCCGATGATCCTCTGCCTGAAGTCTCACCAGACGAAGTGCACGACATCATTAAAAAGCTTCGACCACGGAAAGCACCAGGCTCCGACGGTATCACTAACAAGGTACTCAAAATTCTCCCCAGTCAACTCATAGTTTTATTGGCGGCCATCTTCAATGGCGCCCTGAGTAACAATTTCTTCCCCCCAATATGGAAAGAGGCCACTGTTATCGGTATCCCGAAACCCGGCAAACCCAAGGCGGAGCCCTCCAGCTATCGTCCTATCAGTCTCCTGAACGCACTCGGCAAAATCTACGAGAGGCTTATTTATAAGCGACTCAAGGATTACGCCGAAGCTAAGAGCCTCATTCCTAACGAGCAATTCGACTTCAGGACCGAACTCTCATGCATTCAGCAGGTTCACCGCATCGTCGAACATTTGAGCGCTGGCTTCCAGCGCGGAGCGATGACAGGTGTTTTGTCCTTCGACATAGCGAAAGCCTTCGACAAAGTCTGGCACAACGGCTTGTTGTACAAGCTGTACCAACTGGGCGTGCCAGATCGTCTCGTGCTCATCTTACGAGACTTTCTGTCGGATCGCACCTTCCGCTATCGCATCGGAGACGCTCTCTCCTCCCCTCACCCCATTCGCGCAGGAGTCCCGCAAGGCTCCGTTCTCTCTCCGCTCATTTTCACCCTATTCACGAGCGACATACCAAAGAGCAAAAAGACTCAGTTGGCCCTGTTTGCAGACGACACGGCCATCTACTATACGGGTCGTTGTAAGAACGCTATCGCCAAAACCCTCCAAACCTCAGCCAACGTCCTAGGCGCTTGGTTCAGGAAATGGAGAATCGAGGTTAATCCCGATAAGAGTCAGGCGGTTCTTTACTCGAAACCGTCGCGCGGTAACAATCGCACCTCCCCCAGCCCGATCACTATGTATGGTAAGCCTATCCCTTGGGAGAAGCAAGCCAAGTATCTAGGAGTAGTTCTCGACCAACATCTGTCCTTCAGACACCATATCACGGAAGCTCGTAACCGCGCTTCCTTCGCGATGGGTAGACTCCACTTTTTGCTCATGGCAAAAAGTAAACTATCTCTTAGGTGTAAATTGCGCCTTTATACCGCGGTGATCCGTCCCATCATGACGTACGCGTGCGTCGTATTCGCCCACGCCAGTCCAAAGTACCTTTATAAAATGCAAGTTCTCCAAAACCGATTCCTACGTAAAGTCACGGGAGCCCCTTATTATGTCCGCAATGATCGTCTGCACATTGATCTTAGATTGCCCACTATCCAGCAGTTCATGAAACGCCTCGCCAAGCGCTTCTTCGATTCTGCTATTAGGCATCGTAACCCCCTGATCGCATCGGCCGCCCGATACGAGCCCTCGCGTATTAGTCAGATCCGCCGCCCGAGGCACACTCTCGTTGACCCCGACGACGACATCACCCTCCTCCAGGAGAGCAGTAGGGAAACCAGCACGCTCTCAAAACACAGACGCCGTTATCCGTCTTTCCGTCCTCGCCGACGAGGCCCGTCGCGAAACCCCGGTACACGCCCTCCCCGACCCTTGCTCGAGCCAGCCCGCGCAGCTGAGCCTGTAGACTTAAATCAGCCCCTAAATAATATCACTCAGATCCAGCCTGTCCCTTTGCTGTCCTCTCCCAGCGACGCCCTGAGCCGAGGTCCGTACCCCACAGGGGGTGCCCTCAGTGCGTAGTCGCTTAGTTTGTAGTTTAGTTTGTAAGTTGCTCTGGCTGGAGGCCTTAATTTCGAGGCATCCACAGAAAAGCCCGGTTAAGCAGTCGACAACCTCCCTAGGTTGAACTGCGAGATGCCCTTCACAAAAAAAAAAAAAAACCATAGCAAAAATTGTTCCACGTAATGAGCATTTTCTGCTAAGAGAATAAATTTGAAGATCTGGAACAGCTGATGTGGAACTCCACGAGCCCAGCCACACTATAACATATAATAGGAATCACGTCTTAGCAAGAGTTGTTCAGACTGATAAGCACTCTCTGTTGACGTATAAAAATTGAAGATGTGGAACACCTGTTGTGGAGCTCCAAGAGCCCAGTTACGCTATAATATATATAGGAATGACGTCTTAGCAAAAGTTGTTTAGCCTGATGAGCACTGTCTGTTGACGTATAAAAATTGAAGATCTGGAACACTGTATTTCTACCAAGGGGTATCGTATTACCCAGAACTAACTGGGTTGTGGAGGGCAGATAGACAGTCGTTCCATGTAAAATACTGGTATTCAGCTGCATCCGGTTGTACTGGAAGCCGAACCCAACATCACTACATATTATAACACAATGTGGGTGAGCAGCGGTGGGCCAGTGGTAGCGACCCCGACTTACGAACAGTAAGTCGTGGGTTCGAACCCAGGCAGGCGTATTACTTTGTGTAATTTATTTCATCACCACTGCTCTCAAAAACAGTGAAGGAAAACATCGTTAGGAAACCGGCATGTCCTAGAACCAAAAATTCGAAGTCATGTGACATCTACCAATCCGCACTGGGCCCGCGTGGTGGATTATAGCCCATCTCCTCCTAATCTGTCAAGTTTTTGTACAGATTGGCTAAAATATAATGATATATGTTGGAGGTGTTGGAAAAAAATAAGCCGTCTGGTGGAGGTTTCAACGAAAACGCTGCCCTTTAAGATATATCAAAATGATGAATGGTAGAATTGTATATCTTATATAGGTCTACAGAAAAATCCGCGATGGCTTTTTTCTATCTCTTAAGGATCTCTAAGATCTACAAATAGCACAAAATAAAATAATTAAACTTCTATTCAGCTACGATTATCACACACCCACATTCGAACTATACAAAAACACGAAACTAATGAGCATTAATCAACTTTACACATTCAATTCTTGCGTTCTCATTCGAAAAATTCTTAACAAAACCATACACACACAGTTGTCCTTTAACACGAAAACATCCAAATACAGCCAAAGAAACCCTAACCAAATCCAGACGCGCCCCCAGCGTATGCAATATGGTAGGAAAAATATAAAGTACGAAGGTGTTCAACATTACAACAGTCTACCAGCAGATATCAGGAACACATCTTCTTTCAACCTTTTATTTAAAACTAAACTCAGGCAGCACGTCACTAACAACACAAAACTATTAAGTTACTCACAATAATATGTCAACATCGTACCCACCTGTATTAAGCTAACAAAACTGTTAACTACTGGACTACAATTTACCTTAGTTATGTATTTATTCTGCAAGTGAACAATGTATGTTCTTTTAGAATAGAATAGAATCTTTAAACCGATAATATTCTATATCCATTTTAATACTTTGAAAATGGGCAAACTAGGTTCCCATGAGTTGAGGAAATGGGATCATCATGATTACTTTTGGTCGCGATAACCGACATCCACGCAGGCGAAGCCGCGGGCATCGGCTAGTGATACAAATAATTGAATTATACATCTGGAGTATTATTTTGTGTTTTCCACATGGATGCAATAACTTGTAGAAACAGAAGACGAATTTAATTAATTACTACTTTTATGCTTATCTAAATGTTCAAGCTCTGGTATTAGTAAGGGACCTGAGGTGGCTCACAGCACTTAAATAAATCAAGAAAGTAAATAAACAACAATAGAAATGCCCCTGAACATGCAAAGCTTTCTCAACTGAAGTCTAGCAAGTGTGTGTTAACATAATAATATTACGCGATATTAATAGCACTCGTCTAAATACAGCGCGAGTTATACAGCGTTCGCGGTTAAGTTTCCAAACATCCAAAGTTAGTTTTGGAAAAACAATTTTAATACCTACACTATAGTTCTATTAAAAACCAGACAATAAAGAAAAGTAATTCTATTCATTTGTGATGCAACATTAAATATTTTTTTATCACTTTTTCTATTATTTACATTTTTTTCTATTATTTATTATTTAATTATTTAATTTAATTATTGCTGGGAACTACTTTCTGTTTTGGGGAAAAAAACACATTTTACGGTAGGACTCAATGTAAAGCACTCAAAACATTGTGTTGATGGATGGATTGAAAAGTATGTAGCGGGTCGTGGAGGTGTTTAAAGTAAAGTTATTACATTAAAAACATGTATTTAAAAAAAAAAAAACTTGTGAAGAAGTGTGAACTAAGCCCCTAATATCTCCGTAACTAGAAGGTATGGTCTAGAACAAAAAATATCGAAATAACGGGGAGAAGAAGAATTCAAATTCAAATCGTTTAATTGTATATCCATAATGTACACTTACAGGTGGTACATAAAAAAAGTAGAAACAATTATGGACCCTGTCGGGCACAGCAAATTTTTAAATAAGTAGAGAAAGGAAGAGCGGTTTGTTACTTTTCCTTGTTGCTAAGTTTGAATTGTTTTATCCTATTAAGTATTTTGTATTTCTATTCAATTACTTATTGTAGTCAAGTCCATCTATTCATTTCTTATTATTTTATTTAAAATTGTTTATTTGTTTACTCGCTTTAAAAATCTAGTATAATTTATTTTTATTATGTATTATCATTGAATTTATCCGTTAGATATTCACTCTGTGCACTGTGTAGCTTTTTTAAAAATTAAGTATTGCTTTAGTTTATTTAAAAATATATTGGTTTTATTTTGGTTTCTTATGTCTTCTGGTAATCTTAATATATATAAATTACACGTCACGTTGTTTGTCCGCGATGGCCTCCTAAACTACTTAACCGATTTTAATCAAATTTTCACACCATGTGTAGTTTGATCCAACTTGAAAGATAGGATAGCTTACATCTCAATTTATAGTCGCAATATTATTTAATTGCATTATGTGACGCAGATGAAGTTGCGCGGGTCAGCTAGTTTGTTATATGTTTTTATGGTGTAACGAATAATTTGTTTGTATGTCTCCTCGTGTGTTGTAAGAATCTGGATGTTTGCGGACTAGTTTACATAGTCCCAAAATATATATACTAACTAAGGTGAGAATCTTGTGTTTCTGGAAGTAAGGTTAGAAACTATCTGTTGGTTCTATATTGGTAATTATTCGTACTAGTTTTTTTTGCAGGGTAAATAAGGACGGAGCGTCTGTGCTATTTCCTCATAAGATGATGCCATAGTTAAACCAAGCGTGGTTAACACGTGGTTTTTATTGTTTGAATGAAGTGTATACCTCAAAATTGGTCGCATTTAAAATTAAAAAGTCGTATTTGGGCTCATTTCGTGCACCTTGATGAGAATTTTAGACCTGTCTGCAGTATAACTGACATCGAAGGTCTGACGATGGAGACAGATAGCAGTTGCTAGAGGTCCTCAACAGTGTACAGCATCTATACTTATATTGTCACTTACGGGATATATTCCGTGATTATAGTTTTCTAGCTTTTACCCGTGGCTTCGCTCGCGTTAATTTAGAATTTAACAATTAACCTCTTAACACACTACTCAAGTTTCTTCACTACATAGTATAAAACAAAGTCGCTTTCTCTGTCCCTATGTCCCTTTGTATGCTTAAATCTTTGAAACTAAGCAACGGATTTTGATGCGGTTTTTTTTAATAGATAGAGTGATTCAAGAGGAAGGTTTATATGTATAATAACATCCATTAAATAGTGGAGAAGTACTGTTATTTTTGAGGTTTCTAATGTGATGTCGTAAATAATTACATTTTTTCCGCTTACATTGCAAACGCAGGCTGAACCCTACGAGTTTTATCAAAATAATGTACTAAGTATTGTACACATTGAAAAGGTCTACAGAAAAGTCCGTGATGGTATATGTCTATCTCTTATGGATAACCCACAATAACTTTTTTTTGTCATTTACTTTTTACGACAAATAATGGCTAATTTTCGAAGCGATTTTAACCAATACAGCATTAATCCTTAACCAATTAAATACCTTGAATACATTGTTCATTTAATATAGATCTATATGGCCCTTTACACCGTATGATTTAAGTGAATATTTTCGAAGATATTACAGATTTAAAAATTGCGGGACGTAGCGTTTGCGGCGGTACCGGCCGGCCGCCCGGTGCGGCAAGAGCGTGCCTATAAATAGCGCGTCTGAGGCCGCGGTTTTCCCCCTGGCTGGAGGCCTTAACTTCAAGGCATCCATAGGATTAGACCGGTTAAGCAGTAGCCAGCCCCCTAGGCTGAACTGCGAGATGCCATTCAAAAAAAAAAAAAAAAACGCGGTTTTCCCTATAGCACTTTGAATTTAGCAGCGATCGGACGCGTTTATTATAAAAACGTGCTTTTCAGCGCGACAACGTATCAGTAATTATAAGTAAGTTACGATAAATAATTGTATGATAGTAGTTTTAAAATATAAATTATATTCTATTCTAAGGTTAATTTTTAAATCGCACTTATAGTAATTATAAGTACCTACATAAGGTGAGATAAGATTAGATTAAATAAAACCATAATTTATGGATTGCAATTTTCTATTAAGATCTTGATTAAAATTTACATTTACAGTTAGATCAATTTAATATTAGGGAAATTATTTTCAAAAATCGTGATTTAAGGTGAGATATGTAAGTTCAGAAAAAGTACTTAATAGAATAGGTATCTTTTGTTGTTGATCATTGTTGATTATCTTTTGTTTTTAGTCGCACGAATAGCAAATTATTTTTTAAGTACTTTTAATTTAATTAAAATCGTTGTTTAAGTTGAGGTATTTCAGTAAAAAAAAAAAGAACTGAATAGAATAGGTATCTTTTGTTTTTTATGATTGTTGATTATCTTTTGTTTCTAAATGGTAAGAATTTAGATATTTTTTACTGCGGCACATACTAATAATATGGCAATTTGTGCATAGGTAATCATACATATAGAACTGAGTAAATTTTGTACATTTTGTACAGAAATTATAAAGTCATGTCTGGAAGACGTCGTCGTTCGAACATAGGTCGTAGTACAGTGAATGCCAGAAGAGTACGTTCAGGCCGGAGCGGGCCGCTATGTTTTTATATACAACGTTCACAGTTTTTCTGTAGTGTATTTAGTATCAGCATTGCACCCGTGCGAAGCCGGAGCGGGTCGCTAGTTAATAATATAATTCAATCATAATTCGAAAGACTCGTGGCGCCATTTATTTATCATAAGAACTTTATTGTAGTTTTCCCACGGGAACAGTATTTTTTTCGAGATAAAAGGTACCTTATGTCCGTTCCTGTACACCTGGCGGCGTATATGCAAAATTTCAGGATGGTAGGTTCCGTGGTTTAGGCGTGAAAAGGTAACAAACAAACAAACAAACTTACTTTCGCATTTATAATATTAAATTAATATATATCTATACTATACATATAATAAAATCGTAAAAATCCAAATCTATCTATATCCGACTTGGCGCAATATTTATCGTCTATTAAATAAACAAAATAAACAATTTACACGTTATAGACTTTAATGTCTACACATATAATAAAATCGTAAAAATCCAAAATCGATGTTATGACTTGGCGCAAAAACTACTGCATAGATTCTGTTATAATTTTTCACAACTTAGGCTATATATTATCACGCTACTAGCTTAAGGGGGTCAGCAATATTGCATTATGTCTGCATTCTTCAATTGTTTGACATTTCAACCATGACGTGCATAAGAGCAGCTATTTTAAACTTTTGTCAACGGAGAAAACAGCTTAGCGGGCTTCATGATCACTCCGTAAACTATGGGTCGCATGCTCAAACCCCAGTACTACTCGTATTTTCACTTTTTGTGAAATATGTGTATAAGTCTGAATTCCTGCCTACTTGATGCTAATAGGCTCGCCTCTTATTTCATTGGGCTTAAACATAACTGGAGAAACATGGGTGTACTATTAGGTACACCTCTGCCTCACCCATCAGGAATTACAGGCGTGATGTTATGTTAGTTCAACATCCCGCCTAAGATCGAGTTTCACTCATCTGTCTACCGAATCATCATCTGTCTAGCCTTTTCGCAACTATGTTATTTAAGAGCTTCCATTCAAACCTGATACAGCTGAATACCAGTACTTTACATGCGACTACCTATCCGACCTCCGCAAGCCAGTTATAGTACTGGGTAATACGATACCCTTGGTAAGACTGGTTTTCAAAGATCTACAAGTGACAGCCGGGACCAACGGCTTAACGGGCTTTCCGAGGCACGGAGGAAACTCGGTATGTAATGGGTGGGTCACCCATCTACGGACCAACCCAGGCAAGCACGGCAAAACTATATTTTTAGCAATCTTAACATATTAACATTTATAATATTGCGAATGGGTTACCTGATAAAATTAAGACAAGACTACCTTTTGTTAAAATTAACGGAACTAATATGTTTCCCAAACCAAACAAAATCAAAATTGAATGAAACAACAAAGTATAAGGCCAAGAACCTGTTGGGTTGTCTATATTGTTGCCCCTACTACAGGGTTGTGAGGTAGATAGATGTGTTGAGACTATATGTGTATGTGTGATTGCAATTGCATGTGAACTTCGGAACAAAGTATTACTGATAATAAGTCAACATAAATATGGTAAATATTCACTTTTTTTTTGCCCGTTCATCAGAGTCCTTAGAAAAGTATGCGCTTCACGTCTGTTCTTCTTCTTACGTATCGATGGTACGTTTTATCAAATTTTCACACCAAGGTGGTTACGTTAGTCGCGGTGTCAGTAGCGATTTCGATAGTAAGTCCTCTAAAACGCAAGTGTAGGTATATAGCAAGTCGGCCTTGATCTGCTTGGGAGTCACTTATGCACATTGGTTGTAGCAAACCATGGAAGTACATGCCTAATATGTACTAACATGGTTAGAATATTACAGATTTACGACTAAAATCTTTCCAAAACTTAGAGTAACATAAATAAGACGAAGTGCGACTAAAGTGGAGACACTTCATAAATGCGCAATGAATGCACTTCAATGCATTGAAAAACAAAACCTAGAAGCTTTGCATCTGTGGGGATCACACCGCGGCCGACGTTCGTGTTAATTTCGGAAACATGAAGATTACCGAACCGCATAGTCTTTCTGGTTCTATGACTAAATACATTAAATTCAAGTGTCAAGTGTTTACAGTATTTTTCAGTAACGGGGTTCTTGCATATTCTCACTTTTATTTCCATCGGCTGATTAAACTCTCAAAGTTTTTCAAGATTTTTTATAAGGATACTCAGCGACGAGGTCTATGATTGACCATGAATTGCATCTATTTGCTTTGTTCATAACCTTCTTTTTAACGTGTTGATGGCAATCTAAATTTATTCCCCCTAGAAATTGACTACGACTTCGTTTAGTACCTACTTAAAACAAAGACGTGCTAACAGGTTTTAGTTTAAATGAACAGTAAGTCAGTATCATAATCATCATCATTCTCCTGCAAGTCAGTACATTGGTACATTATTTGTAGAGGATGTTGGAAATATACTACGACTTCAAGTTCCCATGTATTGTTGTCCCCTGATAATGCCAAAGAAAACGCGCTCACGTGAGCGAAGCCGGGGGCACGGCTAACTCTGTCTATTTTATATGATCAAATCCAATTATCCTTTGACTCGTACACTTCAAACCCTGCACACTGTAACATTACACAGATTACCTCCCCAAGCTGTTGATGACCACAGCTCTGTGTGAAGTGGCGCGGGGTGGCGGTGCGGAGGGATGGGGCAGGGACGCGATGCGACTAATTAGACACGTCCACCGCGAGATGTGTCGCGAAGTCGCGATCAAAGAGAAGCGTAATGTTTGTACACTTTGTATCTAGTGTGGAGTTGAGTTGTTATATCGCTCGGGTTACGTTGAGTTGTTATATCGCGCGGGTTACGTTGAGTTGTTATATCGCGCGGGTTACGTTGAGTTGTTATATCGCGCGGGTTACGTTGTTATATCGCGCGGGTTACGTTGCGAGCTCCATTCTGAGACGAATGTGATTCTTATTTGATGTTGGTTTTGTCTACACCTAGTTCACTACCTCAGGCGTGATTTAAAAAATGCGCGCGTATCACTTGTTCTCTCTTTTTTTTTTTACGGATGGGAAATCATCAAATGACTTCTCCCGCTCTGGGCAGAGCGGAAGGGAGTATCAGACTTGTACTGACTAAAACCCATCCATGTTCAGGAATTTCTCAGTAATAGCCCAGAATCTGGATTAGTGCCTTTTTTTTCGGATGGAAAATCATCGAATGACGGGGTCCCGCTCTCGGCGGGAAGGGAAGGGAGTATCAGTTTTTACCGACTAAAACCCATCCATATTCCTTCCTTGCCCTTTGTGTTCCAGAGCCGCGGTATCTCTTTCGAACAGCCCGCAGAACTTGTTCCCTTCCCGTGAGTACCGTCGCGCGTCGTGGTGTCGCGGTGTCGCGGTGTCGCGGCATACTCTAAACGATTTGTTCACATGTCTGTGTTTTAATGGTTTTATCCGATGTCGCCAAGCGCATAGTTAGTGTATCACTATTTCTACTCATTCCCTACGTCCGCTTGTTTGACATCGAGTGTAGAAGTAGCAGTAACCCATCCATGAAATGACCGGTGCATTTTAATTTGGTAGCTTTTCGGCGTGCGTTAATTACTTTTAGAGGAAATATGAATATTTATTTCCATGAAAACATTATTTGATGAAGCTCAATTTTCATTAAACGCATTCCATCTCTTTAAATAGAAATGATTAAAAACCAATTTAGTATTGGTATGTTAAAACCATTAACATCGCTTGCAATTAATTTGTTGGTATGAATGAGAGTCAATGGCGGCGCCGCGCCGTTCAGTTTGTGTTCAATTTGGATTTGTTTCACATACAGGGGTCACAAAGCCGCGCTCGGACCAAGAGAGCAGGGGGATGGAAGCCGGACCCCGGGGGTAGGACAAATTGATATGCTCAACTCAATTAACTGTATTCAAGTGTTAAACGTATTGTAATATCAATATCGTGCTGGATTTAACTTGATGCCTCTCAATCCTTCCAATGTTATCTTTATCTGTGTTACTATCAACACTCAATTCTTGGTTGCATATCACATACAAGGCCTAAAAAAAAATCGCAGGACTAGCGAAAGACTTGCAAAAATAAGTTGATTGATTTACTCAGGGGGCAATTTTTAATCTAAAGAAGTTGGCAAACAATTTGAAGTAATGTAAAAATTACAAAGTTGCTTCTGTTTAGCCAGTTTGTAAAGTTCCAGTGAGGAGGGATTGGAGAAGACGTTGTGTTGAGAACTCTTTGAGAGTTAGTGTCTGAGCTCAGGTTTCTTTTAAATTAATAAATCTGTTTTAGTTTAGGCTAGGGTTATCTGTTTTAGTTCATTCATACGATGAATATGATAGTCTAGGTATTATACACTTGCTTTAAGTAGTAGCTCTGTTCTTCTGTTCTGTAACTAATAAGATCTAATACTAAGTTTTAAATATTTTTTTCAGAGACAGTAACACATGTGTATCACATGTGTTACTGTCCCAAAAAGATGTCACAGACACCGTTTCGAAAGTATTGCTACTAACATAAACATATACATAAACATAACATCACGCCTGTAATCCTCGTAGGGTTAGGCAGAGGCGTACCTAATATTACACCCACATTTCGCCAGTTATGTTTTAAGTCCCATGTAATAGGGGGCGAGCCTATTGCCAACTAACAATATGATAAAAATATTAGGCATACAAACAGAGATATCTAACTGTCACACACGACAAGCAATTAGATCTACTGACGAATGGTGTGCTCCTACTGTGAAATGGAACTCGCACCGTACGTGTACGTGTATACATAGACATTGTATACATAGGTACACGCGTGTATGGAAGGCTATAGTATTCTGCTATAAAGCAGATACGATAAAAAATAAATATACGTACAATTTACAGACCATGTGTCCTTCGTCTCATTTTTATCACAAATATGCCTTCTGTGGTAGCAAAAAGTAGGTATAAATCACGGCATCCATTATCCATTCAATTTCATCCATTTATTTCCAGTTTAACATGGTAATTTGAGCACTTTTATAAACTTTTAATAATATTTTTCACTAATGACAAGCAACGTCAATCTGTCAAGCTTACTATTCTTTCTTAATATTTTTCTATAAAGGCCTGTTAAATGAAGGTTGTATTAGAATTTATTACTAAAAATTATTTATACTGATTTGGCTAGTTTAAATCTAGTTTTTATATTGTATTACGTTTGTATACTGACTAATAGAATACTAAATGTTAATTTTAAAATTCATAACGCACTCTTGGATTGTGAGGTTTTATACGTCTTGGCCAACTATACCTGGCAGGTTGGACGAATATGGGCTATAACAAATATAATCGTAAAGCGAGGCAAATAGTTCTGGAACACTAAAATAGTTCCTTATAAAAGACGCCGCTTACGAACTAAAACTAGTTTACGACGAGATTTCAGTAGCGACCAGTACAGTGCAGTCCACCCCACTAAAAGCGGACTAGTGAAAGTGTCAAGTGGTAGGGCGCCGACGCTCTGACGTGTCCCTCCACTACGCGGAAGTCGCAACTCCATCCCGGGGCTCCCCTAAACGGAGTTTGGCCCGGGACTCCTGTTCTCTTCAAGCTTCCCGGGGCTCCGCTAAACGGACTCGCCCGGGAACTCATCTCCGCTTCTGCGATCGCCTGCCACCGAAACAGCCAGGACTGACCTGACGCCTGTTCGGTGGGGCCGCAGGACCAGGTGCTCCAAGGGTCTACCCCCTTCGGAAAACAGCAAGTACTTTCTCCACCTATTACCCCAGTTCTTGAGTGCGTGTAGATAGGTGTGTTTTTTAGCAGACTTGTATTTTTTAACTTACCTCCCTCTTATTAAATTTAATTGTACTGTCTACCTCCTATTTTTATTTATTTGGAATAGTAGACATGACAAGGCTGCCGATACAAACTGGATTGGCGGCGCTCTAGTCTACTGAATTGTATGATAGTTGTACGCACTTACGTATAGCTAGCGCGTACTGATATAGGTCTACATAGTACTGTACTATACTAAACAATCACTTTGTTTGTATCCTCATTCGAATTAAACCGTGATTTTATCGTCCCAATAATCAAACGTATGGCTGTTCGGTGGGAGATCCGAGATTCTATTCTGAAGTGATTGTGTTAACAAAACCACGGACATGGTTTTCTAATTAATCTATATATATATACTAGCTGACCCGCGCAACTTCGTTTGCGTCACATAATGCAACTAAATAATATTTCGACTACCCTACCCTACCTACCCTACCTACCCTTTATTATATTAAGTATATTTGGATTTTCAAAAAAATCTGAGTTACTCCCTAGTCGCGCCTAAAGAAGTTTTACTTCAAAAACTTTGACTTTGACTTTATTTGCCTGAAATATGGTGTTTTACAGATTTTATAACACAAACATAGTTCTTTCGCCTACTAAAAACGGCATGCAAATAATGCGAGGAAATGAATTAAAATTTTCAAAATCAATGATGCACACAAACAACAATATTTTTTCTCGCGTTGATGAGTTCATTTGTTTTTTTTTTCAATAAACTGCTTTCTATTTGCAAGCCAATTCGATATTTAAATAAAACCTTTGATAAGTTGGCTCCTTGGTTGCCATGCTTTTGAGTATAAGATCGTTCCATTTTTAAATATAACATCTGTTAGAATCATTTGGTTAACAGATAATTGTGACTGTCAAATAATAACAGACAAATAATTAGCAATAAATTAAAATTGCGACTATAATTTGAGATTTAAACTATCCTATCTCTCAAGTTGGATCGAACTGCACATGGTGTGCGAATTTTATTATAATTGGTTAAGTGGTTTAGGAGTCCATTGAGGACAAACATTGTGACACGAGATTTATATATATTAAGATAAGAGATTTCCACCTATATAGTCACTCATCACGATATCTCTGGAACCATTAGAGCTAAAGACTTGAAATTTGGTAGGAATATTCTTTTCACCGAGTAGAGGTCAGCTAAGAACGGATTTTACGAAATTCCACCCCCAAGAGGGGTTGCGGGGGTGTTAATTGAAAAAAATACACATTTGAAAAATACAGCTCTTATAGGTATTAAACTTAGTCAGGATATTCTTTTTGGCATGTTTGAATTTACTAAGAACTAATTTTGTGATATTCCACCCCCAGAAGGGAGTGCGGGGGCGTTGAAAATTTAAAAAAAAAAATTATCTTCCAATCTATAGCTTTTAGAACTCTGAAACTTGACCAAAAAATTTTTTTTAGCATCTTTGAGTTTACTAACAACTAATTTTATGATATTTCACCCCCAGAGGGAGTGCGGGGGCGTTAAAAATTAAAAAAAAATGTTTTTTTCCAATCTATAGCTTTTGAAACTCTGGAACTTGGCCAGAATATTTCTTTTGGCATGTTTGAATTTACTAAGAACTAATTTTATGATATTCAACCCTAAGAGGGTTGTGCAGGGGCGTTAATAATATATATAGGAATGCGTCTTAGCAAAAGTTGATCAGCCTGAAGAGCACTCTCTCTTGACGTATAAAAATTGAAGATCTGGAACACCTGATGTGGAAATTAAAGCTATCACTAATTTCACTGTATTTTTACCAAGGGGTATCGTATTACCCAGAACTAAATGGGTTGTGGAGGGCAGATAGACAGTCATTCCATGTAAAATACTGGTATTCAGCTGCATCCGGTTGTACTGGAAGCCGAATCCAACATCACTACATATTATAACACAAAGTTCTCCGCCGTATCTATGTCTGTTCGCGATAAACTCAAAAATTACTGCACTGATTTTCGTGTTGTTTTCTTAAATAGATAGAGTGGTTCTCGAGGAATTTCTTAGTATATAATTTGTCAAGTTTTTGTACACATTGGCTAAAATATAATGATATTTGTAGGAGGTGTCGGAAAAAAATAAGCCGTCTGGGGGAGCTTTCAACGAAAACGCTGCCCTTTAAGATATAACAAAATGATGAATGGTGGAATTGTATATCTTATATAGGTCTACAGAAAAATCCGCGATGGCGTATGTCTACCTCTTAAGGATAATATACTATATCATGTGTATACCTAGCGATTGACCATGCCCTGCGTTTTAACGAATACATTAAATAATATAATTAGATCTCTATTTGTTCTATCGAAATATGCATAATTGTCTTTTTTAACTTAAAGTAATGAATTTTATAAGTATAAAGTAGATAATTAATTAGAGTTAATGTAGAACTAATCGCCTATCTAGATTTTGTTTTTTTTTAAAGTGCGTAATTTAAAAGTACATCGCCGGCTAACTGTTATATAAGTAGTCATTATTTTTAAAAACTAAAACGGAACAAATTGCGTATTATGCATATTTCGATAGAACAAATATAGATCTAATTATTTGATGTATTCGTTAAAACGCAGGGCATGGTCAATCGCTAGGTACATACACATTACTATATCCATTTTAATACTTTGAAAATGGGCAAACTAGGTTCCCATGAGTTGAGGGAATGGGATCATCATGATTACTTTTGGTCGCGATAACCGACATCCACGCAGGCGAAGCCGCGGGCATCAGCTAGTAATAATATATAACAGTCCCGCATGACGAGAACGTCGTGAAAGCAGAGAAAGATAAGCGGTTCAAGTATCTTGAACTGGCTCGCAAGGTTGTCGACATGTGGGACGTGAGTACAGCAGTCGTTGTGCCAATAGTTGGGTCGGCCAATGGCTTAATAGCCAATAACCTCGACCAACATCTGAGGAGGGTCTCGTTAGCTGGACCAAGGGCTTGATTCAGAAAGCGGTACTCCTGGACACGGCTCGTATTGTTGGGAGGTTCCTCTTTTCGGGAGCCCTGACTGCCGGTAGCTTGGAGCCTGTTCCCGATATCGGTGGGCTATTTTTTTTTTTATATTTTTAAATGTTTTTTTTTTTTATAATTAATATTTAAAAAAGTAATGAGTTTGTGAAAAGATGAATAAAGCAGATGATAATAACAAAAGTTTATTTTGGAACAAAAATCACAAGACTAGGTACAAAAAGTGAAACGATGGTAGCTGCACAAGTATAAACTGTAGCGCTGCTAACAACGCCCTTCTCCAGATACAGAATGGAATGATGTTCTATGCAGAAAGTGTTTAATAGGTAATTAAGTTAATTTAGGATATTTAATTAATAGTAAAAACAAAAAATAAGATAAGAATATAAACAGTAGAGGACATTATGATTTGGGATGTATTTTGACGTTGAGTTAATGTGGGAATGGGTGCGTGGGCGAGTGTTGATGAGGAGTGTAAGTGGTGTTTGTGGTATGTGTGTAGTTTAGTTGGGGTGTGCCGTGTGTGAGGGAGTGATGAGTGTTTTACACTTCTACGAGTTTTCTGTTTCATCTAATTTTGTGATTTGAACCAGAAGTCAAGTTTCATTTTGCATTTGGTCTTGGTTAATGGGTAGATGTGTAAGCTTTAGTTTAATTTGTTGTAGATTGTTGTACTTATGTTTTTGTAATGACGACTTGAAGCTACGGTTCTATGAGAATCAGTGTTACAAACCGAAATTGTACTACAAACTTGAAGATAATACTCGGACACGGATGGTAATGGGCTGGTTAGAATAGAAGCCGATCGTAACATAGTTGGATCAAGGCTCGGTAGAAGACGGTAATGATGACTATTTTATCTGAGTCTTATGTTAACAACATTACAAAGAAAATAAGATGGATCACAACTTACGTGAGCCGCCGAAAAGTTTACTATTACCATGTTGTCACAAATGCGCAATGTTGCTGATAATGACAGAATGGTGCAGATGTTCCAAAGTGCCTGCGTTTGCGTATAATTACAGTAAACAATACTGAAGCGTAGGACAGATGAGTGAGTGAGCTCTGTTGATCGCTCTACAATTAAACCTGGGTATTAATAGAGATTGAACCACGAACATAACTTTTGCGTCCGGTGATGTTTACGGTTCGTAATTTATCAAGTAGGTAAATATATTTGTCACTTTGTTAAAGACACTTAATAATCCACAATGATCTGTATTTTGTACTCTGTTGTCAATAAAGAGAGAAAGCAAATCGGTTTAGTCAAATTACGCTAATGAATAACGTCCCAGAAAACAAATATTGATCTGACACACGTCAGATGAATCCGCGGTCCAAGTCCGATTACTACTTCCGATAGTTTTCGTTAGAACACTCGATTGCCAATCTCACTTTGCGTGGAGTCTGCGCCGACACTCCGAGAGTAATCTCCTAAAAGCTTCCCCATTTAATATTTCGATCGCGTTAATCTAATAGGCTTCTTAGAAATATGTTACACATTCAGTTGGTGGATATTGACAGTAAAATATATTTCATGAATACAATGTACGTGTAAATGGATGCTTTTCAGTGTTATGCGAGCAATTATTTAACTCTTAAGAAAAAGTTATTCGCACGTATACGCAAAGTCACGCCTTCCTCCATGGGGCTAGGCAGAAACTGTGAATGCCATCTGCCACAATCTTACTCTCTTACATACTGCTTTTGTTTCGTCCACGTTCATACATCTGAGCATGTGCACACGCTGCTTATTTAGCTTTTAACTTAAAAAAAAACTTCATCCAGTTCATAAAAGGATTAGATTTTACGATTCGTTCTATTACGGCCCACTAGTCAAGAATTACCAATAAAATAAAATAGAGTAAAAAAAATATTCTTTTGGATATAAAACCTAACATATTGACTTGAAGCACGTTTAAGGAATTCTCCGATATTTTATATGACAGTTTTATGAGTGGCCCCGAAAATGAAGCTTTCGCATAAATCGCTTAGTTCGCATATCCCAGCGAAGTGGCTAATAAATCTAGTATTATAATATGTACGTATGGTCCTCGAGCCCCGTACAAGATAGTAGACGCTGTGCCTTGCGTTATTGGACGAGCGCGTGCCGACTTGCAAATCTCGTTGCGGTCACTAGTGACAATTTACTTAATTAATTGCTGTCCCCGCAGTCTCTGTCTCGACAAGAGTGTCACTTGCAAAATCAAAATCAAAATCAAAGCATTTATTTCAAGTAGGCCAGTTACAGGCACTTTTGAATTGTCGACAAGATTACAATGTAATGAAGCTACAGTCCCAGATACAAGGCATAAAAACAGTGAAAGTACTGTAGTTGCCCATTCCCTAGCGTAGATATCTATGGAGAAGAACGGGTAAGAAATTCCATGGACACTCTTTTAAATCAGTATATTTTTACAAAACCTTGGTTACATCATTCATGTTGAGATGGTACATTATGTGAGAACGATGTAGCAAGATGTGCAGTGTGTACGTTAAAAGTGTCCATAGTAAAAACAAGAAAAAAAACAATTCAACAATAAAATAATTAATTAAAATAAGCCGTGGCAACCAAGAGATGACCAGTCACAACTGACAGTGCCCGTTCACGAACATGACGCATGTATCAGCACCATTCAACTCAACCATTTTGAAGAGAAATAAATGATCTGACACACGCGCCATTATCAGCGAGACCTTTGAGTGAGCATGACATACTCCTAACCGCCAGGGCACATTCAAGTCGAGAAAAGAGTAGGTTACCAGTGAATGATAGCTATATAGTGCATAGTACTCACACAATATGGGCTATGCGGCTATATAATGTGAAAGAGATTGAATTCAGCAGCTCCAATACTATCCATTTATGCGCCCCTGTCCTTGTGGAGCAGGACCGGCATTGAGCCAAGCAATTTTATCACCGACTAGCACTTCGCCCGCGACTTCGTCCGCGTGGATTTCGAAAATACAGGCCATAAGTATTACATGATATTGTAGCTTTCTATAGGTGAAATAATGTTATAAAATTTAAGTTTGGTAGGCACCTGATGAAATTAAATAGGTATTTAAATTCAAGCTGCTCTGTTTAGAATTTTTGAGGTTGTTTTATTTTCAGGTAACAAAATAATCCGATTTGCGGGTGATCCAATTCGCGATGAACCACCCATATTCTTTTCTTAGGTAAATGCCAACCAAAGAGAATGTTTGTCACTGGGACTTGTTAATAGTAAACAGAGCAAATGAAGTTTTATGGGAAACTGGAGTTGCTTGAACTATATAGGCCGGTCTGTGGGAATCATTGGACTTCTCGTGATCTGCGCCAACTGGCCAGCTCCTGGTCCGATGAGAATGGTCGCTACAGTTAAGTTATCTTTTATTAGTAGCATTGTGCCATTGGTCAGGTGGGCTTAAATTTCTTAAAAGCACGATAGGCGTTCCGATATTCAATAACAGTTCGTAAGATGGCAGGCCAGATGGATTAAGGGAGTTCAAAAATTCTTGCGGATAGTGGACTGCATCCTCGATATTATACACTGTATCAATGGACCGTGTTTGTAGATTTTGACTTAACCGGGGACTTTTTGTAAAATTATTCGTTGGTCTAGCGGTCGAAAGCACGACTGCTGAGCATGAGGTCCTGGGTTCGATTCCCGGGTTGGGCAGTGTCTTTGCGTTTTTCCGTCAGGAATTTCCCAGTAGTAGCCACGGAATCTAGATTTGTATCCGGTTGATGGTAATAGACTTACCCCCTATAACATGGAATTTAGCATAACTGGTGAAATATAGGTGTACTATTAAGTACACCTCTGCCTAACCCTTCGGGGACAAAAGACGTGATGTTATGTTATGTTATTTGTATATTATTGATTTAATTGACTGTATCGTTCTTAGGTGAGACGATAGCCTGTGAACGAAGTCAATGAATATCTTTATCTAGTAAATATTCAAGGTCAGCTGTGAACTATCCTCCCCAGCCTCTCTTATATTCCGCAGCGTTAGCACCCAAGGTTGGAGAAGAAATAGACTCGTCTCCACCTTTGAGCAGCTATTGTGGAAAATCGTTAACCATATTTCCGATAAGGTCGGCTCTCATGTTAGTATGTAAATTAAAGTTTGAGTTATACTCCATAGGGACAATGATTTTAGACAAGCCTCAATGGTGTCCGCACGTGTCCCTTTTGTGACGACGAAAAGTGTCTGCCGAAAGTCACCAGCAAACGTAAAAGTTACACCACCCACGACAGCGACTGAGTTTCTCAAGTCCTTAAGTGTTCGATCCATTGCTTCAACATGAGCTTGACTATTGGTACATTCTTCCCATATTATCAGTGACGTAATCTTGTAACAACTGACTAAGGGGCATGTTCTAATGTAATAACGGTTCGTGAATGTTGGATGGCATTATGCGATTTATTAATTTTTCATATTAACTCTTTCTTCTTTCGAAACAATTTAACCGATCGACATACTGTAAAGGGCAAACCTTATCTCTATAATATCCTTGTGATCATAAACATATTTTCTTGTATAAATTTGAATATTTTGTTATCTAAAAAAACGTCCAAACGTAAGTATGTCGAAAAATACTTTTTTAATACATAAAAGCTACTATATCTGCTAAAATATAAAAGACAGAAATATGGTGTCGTGGACTTTTTTGTAGAACTGTTTAAAACAAACCAGGGTGCGCTACATTGTTTTCAATTATATACAACGGTTAAGGCAGCGTATGCAAATAACTCTGTTTTGAGAGGTAATGTTTTCCGCCTGGCCCGGCAATAATTGTGATAACTCAGCTAATATGCATGATATTAGTATAATTTATAGCCTATAGCACTCACGAATAATGTAGCTTTCTACCAGTGAAACATTTTTTAAAATTGGATCATTCGTTCCGGAGATTACCCCCTACATACAAACTGACAAACATACAAACTTACCTCTTTATATTATTAGTGTAGAAGTGTAGATATAATCGTCCAACTTGTAATATGCTTGCTTACATACTGTAGGTTTAATGCATGTTTTAAATTTCGTCTCATTCAGTTCAAGAATACTTTGTAGAATTTTATTACAGCATCTCAAACAGTACTCCATGAAAGATGAGTCTACTTGAGCGAGTCTGAAGCCTGTCTGAACTAATTGGTCCCTATTTCTAGTACTGTAATTGTGTTTGTCACCTGTTTTATTAAAAAGATGTAGATTTTTTCTTACGTACATTATATTTTCGTAGATGTATTGACAATGTACAGTCATGTTGTTAATTTCCTTAAACAGTTCCCTTAGAGAATCGCGCCTACAAAGATTATATATGGCTTCTGATGGCTCATTTTTGCAGAATAAATATAGACTCAATGTCTGCAGCCCGTCCCCAAAACAAAATGCCATAAGACATTATGCTATGAAAGTAACTAAAATAGACCAGTCTAGTGGTATCCGGATTTTTCTAATAGCGTATGCTGCTGAACTTAGCCGCCCTGCAAGAGTACTTAAATGAGAACCCTATTGTAGCCTTGAATCAAGCGTAATCCCCAGGAATACCGTTTTATCTACGATTTCAAGTTGAGCGTGTAGGTGGCGCTCCGGCGACTTATTTCCCCTAGTTTTATGTTTTTTCTCCTATATTTTCAGACGAAAGATACCCTGACGGTTTACGATCGCAACCTTCTATAGCGTTCCAATCAACGATAGGTACACTCGTTTGGTTGTCTTGTCTAGTATCATAGCTCCCTAGAGTATCATAGCTCACTATGCGATAGATTGAACAACGCTGTTTAGTAAACATGAGTTATGTTTATAATAAGCGAGTGTATCATGAGCCGACAGAACTAACCAAGAGTAGGTGTTCGTGTATGTTAACGAAGACATAAAGACAGGGTATAGTATTCTGCTATAAAGCAGATACGATAAAAATAAATATACGTACAATTTACAATCCATGTGTCCTTCGTTTCATTTTGATCATAAATATGCCTTCTGTGGTTACAGAAAATAGGTATAAATCACGGCATTCATCATCCATCCAATTCCAATAATTTATATTCATTTAAACAATGTAAATTTAGCACTTTTATAAACTTTACATAATATTTTTCGCTGATGACAAGTAATTTCAAGCTGTCAAGCTTATTTATTCTTTCTTTACTTTTTTCTATATCAGCCGGTTAAATGAAGGTTGTATTGGGATGTATTACTAAAAAATGATTTATATAGTTTTGGCTAGTTTAAATCTAGTTTTTATATTGTATTTCGTTTGTCTACTGACTAATAGAATACTAAATGTTAATTTTAAAATTCATAACGCACTCTTGGATTGTGAGGTTTTATACGTCTTGGCCAACTACACCTGGCAGGTCAGACGAATATTGGCTACAACAAATATAATCGTAAAACAAGACAATGAAGTCTAGAATCCTAAAATATTGCCTTATAAAACAAGCCACTTACGTACTACAACCAGTTTACGACGAGATTTCAGTAGCGAGCGACCAGTACGGTGAAGTCCACTCCACTAAAAGTGGACTAGTACAAGTGTCAAGTGGTAGGGCGCCGACGTTCTGACGCGTCCCTCCACCTCGCGGAAGTTGCAACTTCATCCCGGGGCTCCCCTAGACGGAGTTTGGCCCGGGACTCCTGTTCTCTTCAAGCTTCCCGGGGCTCCGCTAAACGGATTCGCCCGGGAACTCCACTCCTAGTTCTGAGACTGCCTGCCACTAGAACAGCCAGGACTGACCTGACACCTGTTCGGTGGAGCCGCAGGACCAGTTGCTCCAAGGGTCTACCCCCTTCGGAAAACAGCAAGTAGACTTTCTCCACCTACTACCCCAGTTCTTGAGTGCGTGTAGGAAGGTGTGTGTTTTTAGCAGACTTGTATTTTGTAACTTACCTCCCTCTTATTAAATTTAATTGTACTGTTTACCTTCTACTTTTATTTATTTGGAATAGTAGACATGACAAGGGTTGTACCCAAGCACAGCTTGGTGTAGGTCAGTGTTATTAGTAGTAATAATGGCTGCGGTGCTGCGGCGGGCGCAGTGGGCCCGAGACTTATCGCTCGGTACATCGTGCTGATTGCGTACCCTCGGCGCGTCGGCCGCCGGGAGAGCAGACAATGGAGTTTAGATGGAGTGGGATGGTGTTGTAGTTAAGATGGGAAATACAGAATGATTAGTCCATAGTTTAGTACTATTACATTAACATACTTGCCTACATGAACTTACGACTTTGTCTCATAGTCGGAGGCAGTAACTTCAGAACACATCCTTACATACTGCTGATGCGTTCTCCACGTTCACGTTCATCTGACGGCGCGGTTAGCGCAGTGGCTGAGCGATCGACTGCTTCGCTGCGTGTCGCGGGTTCGATTCCCGCACGGAACAAATATTTGTATGGCCTACAGGTAGTTGTTCCGGGACTGGCGGTTTGTTTATGTGAGGTTAAATGTTTGTAAACGCACCCGCGATACAGGAGTAATTCCTAATGTGGGGAAAAGTTAAAAAAAAAAAAAAATCTGGACACGTACGTCGTTGTGAGTACTACGCACCTTTTAGGAAAACACACTCAAATAAGATAAGTAAGTTCTTCTTGGAAACTCCCTCCCGGCGTTTCCACTCACATTTAGTATTCAACTTTTGTTAGTAGCCTTCCAGTTATATTTTCTCTCGACATGATCAAACCATCTAAGCACACTGTGTAACTAGAGAAAACTACTTATGGATTAAAATTCAGACAATTAAAAACGTAGTCACACACAAAACATTTGATCACAACCAATTTGTAGTAAAAAGCTAACTTTATTTCAATCTAACCTATGAGCGTCTGCAGTCTGGGTCACAACCTTAGCATCGAACCCAGCACGTTGCGATCTACAGCCGTCCTTACTAGCCAAGGCGCCTCGGTATTCTATGCCACCAGTATTGATGAAATGCATGCGGATTTGCATACATTTGTATGTATATAGCTAAGAGTAGACTTGGTGCTAAGACTAGGTTCGGTATAAAGGCGTCGTTGGGATGTATATGTGAGACGTGGTGACGTAATCAGTGACGTCAGTGTACCTACGATGAATGATGATGATGTATTTTTAGGACTATTTAAACTTTTAGCACCAAAGAAAAAGACGCAAAGGCGGCCTTATTGCCTTAGGCATTCTCAACTAGTCAACCGATAAAGCTCCAAACTATACCACTTACAGAAATACAACTACATCTATGCCAGTTATTGACTCAAATGTACGTAAAATATCTTACTTATACTAACAAACTTTTAATATTAACAATATTGTTCACAGTTATAGAAGAACACACACACTGCATGGTCTCATAGCGCTTAGTGCTACGGCGTAGACTGTCGTAGCAGTGCTACGAGAACGTAGAATAAATGTTGTTGATGAGTTCAAAATATTGAAAATTTATAGGATAGAATATACGAGGTCAATTTAAGTAAGCTAGCGAAACTAAGCAGACGTGATGTAAACGTGATTAAATAATATTGATTTACGATCACAATCACAGGTAGTGTAGTCGCTTTAGTTGACTGTCTGTGTGCTTGAGTATTAAGGTAAGTAGTCACCTCATGCAAGTTAATCAGCAGAACATAACGACTCGGAATAAAAGGCACTGCCTTCTGCGGTCACTAGATGTGGTAATTAATAGCAGCCGCTCGCTCCGTTAACTTCGTCCTTACTTGCGTGCTGCCGAGGCCCGTAATGACGCGGAAATGATGTACTGTTTTCTGAAGCACCTTTTATTCACGTTTGAAAATGCAAGAAAAGGGACATGTAAATCCAAACTGCAATGCTTGCATAAAATCATTGTAACGGTGCTTATGCCTATGCTTGAACCACAAAACTTGAATCACAAAATAAATTATACCGTTTATCTAATTAGCCTATCAAAACGTTTTAAAAATCATGGAAATAGCTTGTCGCCATTCACTGGTGGCCCATTTGCACGGAGCTTGAGGCCCACCTTCACTTATCTGCAGCGTATCAAATACATTTTTAAATATAAGGACAGATAATGTCAGCATAATTCATGTAATGAGTAGCACACTCCCAGTTTTGTACTATAAAACACTACTGGGCACCAATCCCAGAACTTCTGGATATAGAAAAATCTAATGACACAGACCGACCTATTCGAAGCAGGGACCCCACATTCAGTAATCGCACTTACGGCCATGAGCTCTACGAGACAGTCTAACTCAGTGGGTAATAAATTTTCTAGCTATAGTTCCATGGTTATAGGCTTGCATACAACATTGTGACACTGTACAGTTTATGGGCAAGCTTACTGCCTCTATCGAGAAGCACATAAACGATGCAAGAAGCCGCGGTACGCAGGTGGTGACTTACTACAGACGCGACACGTCTACAAACACACAGAGCTCGGATGGAAGTATGAATAATTATAATTTTGTTCTTTTCATGTTGTTGTAAAAGAAAACAATTTCAAGTGAAATTGTTCCACAAAGAGCATAAATTATACTAATTTATGTAAATAGATTAAACTCAGTAAAGTATGGCTGAGTTTCTTCTGGGAAAAACAAATTGATACAAAATATTTTCTTATTACTTTAACGTTTCCAACGTCTGACTTTCAACGACAGTTATACTCTAGCTAGCACTAGAGCTCTCATAAAGGTGCATAAAATAACCCGAACACGAAATTGTAATCTCTGGTAAGTTTTATTGTCATCAGAAGTACATATGTGTACCAAATTGAAACAGAATCGGTTCACAATAGAAAATTCTGTAGGAACAGTTTTTTTTTCGGATAGGAAGTCATTAAATGACCCCGCCGGCTCAGGGCGGAGCGGAAGGGAGTGTCAGACTTTTACTGACTAAAACCCATCCATGTTTCTCCTTTGTGTTCTAGGGCCGCGGTATCTCATTCGAACAGTCTCAAAGCCACGGCAGGTTTCGGCCCTCGCGGAACCCTTCCAGCTGCTGACATCTAACACGAACGCGCGGATCATCTTCTTACGAGGGAACTTCTCAACGTGATAACGTCTCAAACTTTGAAGGAACTCCGATATTTGGAACTTACAGTCTTTCTAATAGTTCAGGCCTTAACATAATAATTTATCAACAAACGTGGCTAAGTTCTTTAAATGTGTGTGCGTATGTTGTGTACTGAGTGCAAGTGATTCTGTGTCCGGGTGACGGCTGGCGCCGCGCGGCCACGTCCGGACCGGTAATGGAGCATCTGTATGCCACGCAGGGCCAGGATAACAATATTACATGTTCTGTTAATTCTGGTCTCTATCGGTCAAGGATCTTTCCGGGATCGAGATTGATCTCTCAGATCAATGTTATACGAATGGCTATCTGGTTATCTGTATATTTTTATTATTTGGTTTTCTACTACGTGTAGTATTGTCGTTCATAAGTGTTTACACAAATGGCACGTCTCGTGGATCGCTGAGGATGAACCGAACAAAAAACAACAAAATCATCAAATAACGTAATAATATTGTATTGTTACAGGTTCCCCATCCAGCACCATCGTTCTCGCACTAACTCGAGCGTCCGCACAAACGTGAGAAGATCCTTTGTTAATGAAATACCTTTCAGTTGACACTAATTATTGTAATGAATGGGCGACAGAACATTTATCGAATTTAATACCAAAGTGACCGCCATCGTACCACCGCGCCGGTGCCACGGGGGGTCGGGTAGAACATAAGTCTGATTGTATTTCAAATTTATTGCGTCTCTCTGGATCTATTAAAGCTGGTATTCTATATATTGTCATGCAAGTATTAGGAAAAAGCTGAGTCTTTAAAACTACACGGATCTTTCTAGGGGTAGCTGCGTTAAAGAGAATGGCTTTGTTCAAAGTAAGGATTTGGAGTTTAGGCAACCTTGCAGACGTCTATGAGCTAGACCGCTCAGGCACAATGCGTGCACCCGAGCTCTTGATGACCATTTATTA
The DNA here is from genome assembly GCA_950005105.1 of Lycophotia porphyrea. Classification (NCBI taxonomy): domain Eukaryota; kingdom Metazoa; phylum Arthropoda; class Insecta; order Lepidoptera; family Noctuidae; genus Lycophotia; species Lycophotia porphyrea. Next base: position 287,232 of record OX465406.1, read on the forward strand.
CTGCATTAGTGCGCGGAATTAGTGTAGGTGAATTTTTGGTCAAATATACTTGAACTTTTTTGCCATCGATATGCTAAGAAGAAGACTTTGAAAGTAGTAAGATACTTCCAACTTAGATAAAATTACATTGGTACGTGATAAATAGATTTAGCTAAACTCCGTGATGTGATGCGCAAGACTCGGGCTGAACTCAGCCACTACACCTAACTCAGTAACAACCGATCTGCTCACACTTGTGTATTCAGGTGATACGTCGTCACTATGTGGGAGCTTATCTCACTTAGCGACGAATTCTCATGAGTCGGGGCGTTCTACATACCTGCGTCATCTAGCGAGATTACCAGTCTACCTGTATGTATACCGGTAATCCTGGTTCGCATCAAAACTGTACCCCGAATATAGTGGAATTTACATTTGTACTTAACACTTCATCCATAGGATTAAACTTCTTAACGTAGCGTTAGAAGAGTTATGCCCGATTCGTCACTGTCCCGGTTGATCACCTTATTTTTTAACATACAAGAAGTCCCGGTTCGTCATCATAAGAAGACAAATGAATTTTTCATATTGACTTGAATTCCGATTCTTCATCAGTATTTGCATAATATTACGGCTCCGTAACTTCTAATTATTGAATTACAAGTTTCCATTTTTTTATAAAATTAAATGCACAAAGCACTCACTGAAACGTTCAAATCAAGTTTTTCATAAATAATATTTCAGTGTAGTATGGGACTAGCTTGTAACCAATAACCGGTATCAACTCCGGGCCGCAAATGAAACATACCTGCTCAACAACCGGTACCAACTCCGGGCCGCCAATGAAACATACCTGCTCAACAACAGTTACCAACTCCGGGCCGCCAATGAAAGATACCTGCTTAACAACTGGTACCAACTCCGGGCCGCCAATGAAACATACCTGCTCTACAACCGGTATCAACTCCTGGCTGCCAATGAAACATACCTGCTCAACAACCGGTACCAACTCCGGGCCACCAATGAAACATACCTGCTCTACAACCGGTATCAACTCCTGGCCGCCAATTAAACATACCTGCTCAACAACCGGTACCAACTCCGGGCCGCCAATGAAACATACCTGCTCAACAACCGGTACCAACTCCGGGCCGCCAATGAAACATACCTGCTCAACAACCGGTATCAACTCCTGGCCGCCAATGAAACATACCTGCTCAACAACCGGTACCAACTCCGGGCCGCCAATGAAACATACCTGCTCAACAACCGGTACCAACTCCGGGCCGCCAATGAAACTTACCTGCTCAACAACCGGTACCAACTCCGGGCCGCCAATGAAACTTACCTGCTCAACAACCGGTACCAACTCCGGGCCGCCAATGAAACATACCTTTACATAACAACATAACGCAAAAAACCTTTAAAAATGCCCGACAAGGAAATCGTACTTAAGACGAAGAAAAAGAGTATTATTATAAAATAAAACCGACTTCAAAAACACAACAAAGTGAAAATGAACTTAAGCTTCAGAAGTGACTTTTGTTTGTTTGATTCAGTTTTTTTGTTATCGACTTCTGAAGCTGAAGTTATTTTTCACTTTGTTGTGTTTTTGAAGTCGGCTTTAATTTTTAGAAAAAGCTTTTTTATTTTTCCGTTTTTCACGGAAAAATAAAAAAGCTTTTTAGGTATGTTAAGTTTGTATAGTAACTATACAAACTTAACATACCTAACTGTCGAAATGTGTACTGTACACATCTGCGTACCCCCTCAGAACATACAGGCGTGATGTTCTGTTATGGTGTTGTGTAAACAATAGACATCGAAGCGATTGTTGCAATCACGACAGATTTGCTGTCTATTATTGAAGAGTTCCGTTCCATATCTCCAAAGTCCATGATCAGATCATGACAAATTTTCTATGGGACCATTTGAGAGTATATTCTTTAAACAAAAAAAAAGAATTTCCCAAATCGGTTCTAGCGCCTTCGAGTAATCGGTGAACATGCATAAAACCGGAGAAGTGCGAGTTTATCAAATCTATTCGTCAAATCCCGCATAAGATCTTTTGAGAATTTGCGCTTTTCCGCAAACGAAACTACATTCTTAACAAAATAAACCGAGTGCACACCGTCAAACGCGTCGCTCGCGTAGTTTGAGAGTACTCAGAGCGCGGGAGGAGCTCGCGGTGCACCCAGCGGCCAATTATGACACACACACAAGTTTGTGTAACACAGTGATCATTATGACGTCATATTCACACACCAGAACATTTCAAAATCTTACTTCGTACCTGTAATCCCAGAGGTGTAGCCAATATGACACATTAGGCCAGATAAGTTTTATGTACTATGCAATAAGGAGCCTTTAACAGCCTTCAACATTGCCATCAACAGGGCACTAATCCAGGGCTACGACTGTTCGAAAGAGATACCACGACCCTTGAGAACAAAGAGCTAAGAAGGAACATGAATGGGTTTTAGTCAGTAAAAGACTGACACTCCCTTCCCTTCCCGCCCAGAGCGGGACCCCGTCATTCGATGATTTTCCATCCGAAAGAAAAGGCACTAATCCAGATTCTGGGCTATTACAATTTCCTAGTGGAAAAACCGAAAAACACTTTGCCCGAACCGGGAATCGAACCCAGGATCTTTTGCTCAGCAGAAAAACATTTGCCAACACTATAATTATCAATGAGGTGTTTCTTCGAGCATTTCGTGGCATAATTAGAATGTACAGTTCGCTCACCTCGTTGCGTCCGCTCTAGAATTCCATTACTCCTTATTATTGCGTTTTATCACGTACAGCGCGGCGGTGGTGATTACCGACCACTGCATTGTGAACCTTATTGCTTTGAAACATGGCACTTGTTTGTATAAAGTGTGGTTTAATTTACATGTAAATAACGTCGAGCGATTTATATCAATAGGGTATTGATAAGGGGCTTATGAATTATTATGATAGCGGAATTTGTGACGCGTAGGCGGCGGCGTAGCAGCGCTACGTGACTACGAATCTTGTAGCACCGCGTAGCTGTCGTCGTCTGCATAGATGGCGTCATCTCTTGATTTTGTTATTTCTCTAGTCTCTTGTATGTGGGACATGTTGAACCAATTGCATCGAATACAATATTTATTATTTTGTCTCTATAACCAGGCTGACTTAGGTAGAGATTTCATTTCAAAAGTTTGCATGAAGGGTAAGTATAACGTACTCGACTTGTACACGTCCAATATCATCGATTTAGCTCTGTGGCTCGCGCTGAGCGGTGAGCGTTTAATTATACTGGTCGGACTATGTTCTGGTATGACTACTAGGTAGGTAGGTACTCGTGTACCGGCTGCTGTCATCTGTGACATAACGCATGACTTCTTTCACTTTCATAACTAGATTAAATATTAGCACAAACAAGGGAGCTTTGATATTAGTTTATTTGATCTTTTCCTTACTAAGTAAGTATTTGATATTTGCTCTTAACTAAATTAACATCTAATGAGTAACTGATATTTATCAAACATTGGTCGTTATTAAACATTATTCTCTTTCATATCAGTCTTCACACAATCCATCCATCTTTTCTTTGGCCTGCCTCTCCCTCACCATCCATCAACATTCATGTTCATCACTCTTTTAGTCACATGCGTTTCATCCCTCCTCATTACATGTCCATACCAAGACAAACGACTTCCTTTCAATTTTTCTGTAACAGGCGCCACTTTCAAACTTCCTCTAATATACTCATGTCTTACTTTATCCATTCTTGTCACTCCACACATCCATCTCAACATTCTCATCTCCGCTACATGCAATCGTTTTTCATCCTTCTTCTTCACAGCCCAGCATTCTGACCCATACAGTACGACAGGTCTAATCACGGACTTGTATATTTTCCCCTTTAGCTTGAGGGGCATCCGTGGGTCGCAAGTTGATCCAGTGACCTGTCGCCATTTTATCCATCCTGAGTTGATCCGGTGCGTTACGTCCCGGTCTACTTCTCCATCCCCTTGCACAAGCGACCCGAGGTACCAAAAATCGGAACAGATTGGTATGGGCGTTCCGGCAAGAGTTATGGGCACTGAACTGGAGAGACCGCCGAAATCGCAGAAGAAGTATTCGGTTTTCGTTCTACTTATTTTCAGGCCGACGTTCTCCAGTCTTTGCCACCACACCTCCAATCTGCTCTGGACCTCTAAGCCGCTCTCGGCAACCAACACAATGTCGTCGGCAAACAGCATGCACCAGGGAGCCTCTTCCTGGATGTCCGACGTAAGTGCGTCCATTATCACCAAGGTAAGGTAAGGGCTTAGAGCCGACCCTTGGTGCAAGCCGACAGCCACATTGAAGCTACCGGTAGTGCCCGCTTGAGTACTACATCGACTGTACATCGCTCGGATCAACTGCATATACTTCCCAGGCATACCTTTCTCTTTCAGGGCCCACCACAAAACCTCACGAGGAACCCGGTCGTATGCCTTTTCGAGGTCGATGAACACCATGTGCAAGTTTTTGTGCGCACTTCTGTATTTCTCGCACAGCTGGCGAATGGCAAAAATGGCATCCGTCGTTCCCCGACCAGGCATAAAACCGAATTGATTTTGTGAAATTTCACTCTCTTCTCTCAGTCGTCTTTCAATAACTTTCTCCCAAACTTTCATACTATGCGCTATTAGCTTTATTCCTCTATAGTTATTGCACTCCAGCACATCACCTTTATTTTATGTCGGAGGAGCTCGTGGCTAAACAATAACAGCCGCTCGGGTCGATCTTTAGGTTAAGCCGTGCTTGCCTAGGTTGGTCTGTGGATGGGTGACCACCCATTACATACCGAGTTTCCTCCGTGCCTCGGAAAGCACGTTAAGCCGTTGGTCCCGGCTGTCATTTGAAGATCATTGACAGTCGTTAAAGTAGTCAGTGGCCCAAAAAGTCTGACAACCAGTCTTACCAAGGGGTATCGTATTTCCCAGTAGTAACTGGGTTGTGGAGGTCAGATAGGCAGTCACTCCATGTAAAATACTGGTATTCAGCTGCATCCGGTTAGACTGGAAGCCGACCCCAACATAGTTGGGAAAAGGCTAGGCAGATGATGATGATGGTCGTTATTAAACATTGTCGTTTAATTTTTTATTTTTACATTCTTGATAATCTATACATAAAAAATTCAAAGTCCTGACTGACTGATATATCAACGCTTTTATGCGTTGTACACACGAAATTCTACCTCTAATAAGGCGAAATGGGGTCTTGAATAGTCTGTGACACCTTTTATTCACGGGGTCACATCGTAATTATTCATTAAAATATTGTGATACAAATCATGCGTTTTTGTCTTTAAACCTCTGGTATTTTGGTAATAAATTTGGAAATCTACGAATTTTATATAATTTGTTCATTAAACATTCAAAGAAGTCAACAGTGTTAAATTAATTTAAGCAGAGAGGTCAGCGTTCAGATGTTTCGTTTTTTTTTGCAAAAATACGACCATTTCGCACCCATACTTTGTAGTTCTTCTCCTTGGCGACCATCCTCGTAGCATGGTGTAAAGTTCTATTATGTGGGGCTAAGTGCTCAGCTACATAGACAGGCTTTTTATCTCCTGATACGCCCAGGTGGGCAGTGTTGAGCTTATCCATCTGATTAGATTTATTAAATTTGATCACAGCTGCTAGAATTTCGTCGCGTACAGCAGGAGAAGAAAGTTTAACAACTATAGATTTAGGACGCGTACCCTCAGAGTTTTGTTTAGCAATCCTAGTAGTCATAACGATATCATTTTCTTTCAAGGGGCATGATACCACTTTACATAATTGCTTTACTGTAACTTTAAGGTTCTCAGACTTGTACTCAGGCAAATTTAGGATTTCCAAGTTACTAGATCGCGCATATTGTTCCATCTGATTCAATCTAAGAGTTAAATCTTTTATTATAGGTGTCATGTTCTTATGTTCTTTCTGAAGCTGATCTATTTGCTTTGTCTTATCTTCAAAAACCAATCGCATGTCATCGTATTGCTTGCTTGTAAACTCCAGACAGTCTTTCATCTGGCTTAGCTCCGAGCGGATGTCCTTGAGTTCGGCTCTCACGCTCTCCTGCACGATGTTCCTGATATCGGTGGTTAAAAGGCTACGTAGTTCAGTGCGTATAATGTCCCGAATCACTTCGGGTGTAATTAGCCGATGGGTCGCTTCGTCATCGGATTTCTCAGTCGATGTTCCAATCGAGCTGTTGTTATTTAGCCGAGGACGTTTACGCATTGATGCCTGAGTTCCATCTATGTTACCAGTTTGGTTTTTCGATGGGCCGGCAGGTGGTGGTGTACTCTGCATGACGCAGGTCTCAAAGAAACTTACAAAAAGCGTTACAATTGCTGGGAATCGAACTCGGGTCACCGTTCACGCCGATAGCAGAAAGAAGCAACGCGCTATTTGCTATTTGTTAATGTTGGCGAAATTAAGCTTATTACTGTATGTCAACATTCAGATGTAACGGTTTGCCAGGTAAGTAATGTATTGTTTTTATTTTTTACAATGTACCTTCAACACAGATTTTATTTAATCACTATTTTTAGCTTTTATTAGTTTTTTTTTTTAGTTTTAATGACTAGTGTTATCACTTAAGGAATCCATAAAGTTTAAGTCATATTCTCTGTTCAATGGTGATGAAAACTGATGCCGCGGGCACTATTTTACTGCACTTTGTTCAAGTTGGCGACACTATTTCACTGTTTCACTACTACTACACTATCCAATATCATCCGCAAACAGAGTCAAATAAGACTTCGAAACTCACGGAGACGGGCGCATTTCGCGCAGTGTTGCGCAGGGTATGCGGGGCATTTACCTATTATTAAGTACTTAGGTAGGATTTTTCTGAGGTGGAAGTGTAAATATGTGAAATCCCGATTCCCAATTAACTAATATTTGCAAGTTATAAGTAAGTACATGTATAAACCCGCGAGTGTGTGTGTGTGTGTGTGTTACTCAAATAAAATTAAATACTTACACTGACTATTCTTTAATACCCATTCAACTTTAAAATTGGGGAAAACGAATACTACATATACAGGGTGAATTTTTCAAGTGGGCGTGGATGGCCAAATGCGAAACTATGAGGATTAGCAAAAAATACTGAAAAGAGTCTCGAGCCTGATTTTGATGAAAACTAAAACTGCATCATTTGATTATTGAAAAATAATATTCCTAGCCAGGAATCGAACCCATTGATGTTGAAAAAAAAAACACACACATTGTATTATTACACAATACAGTGTGCGTTTTTTTTACCGAGCCGAAAATTTTGAGTGGTTTTGAGTGTTGTTTGTAAATTTTGGACGATGATTGTCATAAACTGTAAGCTTTGAATTCAAAGTGTGCCTACAAATATGCATTATTTCATTAGCATATCTTAATTTCGCTCTGCTCGTGTGATATCCGCCCATCGCTTCCCTACGTGGTGTAGAACACCGCTGAGGTAGAATCGTTTATTCAGATTAGAGCCCTCAACTCTCGCCATAATCTTACTTTACACTCTTTGAGCACGAACCATCCAGCAAATAGCTGCAGAACTTAAACTTTAGTTCAAATACGATATAAGTAAATAACATGTACTCTTCCAAATACGATATAAGTAAATAACATGTACTCTTCCAAATACGATATAAGTAAATAACATGTACTCTTCCGAGATACAGCTTATGGCTTTTATTTGACATTCATCGTGCACTACTTCACGTCGAACACAACATGTTGCTCCTTTGTACGAACAAGTCTTTATCCTGTAGCTGCCATCATGTTACTTATCTAATGATTCAAATGTACGTAAATTCAATTCGGTCTAAAGTTTTATTTTGTTAGTTCTTATCCGTCAATCATACAGCTGTCTAATGTATCGGTTGTAGTGTTTCTATTCAGTAAACCTTCTGTTCTACTTCTATTGGATCGCTTTGTACTTCCCGCGTCACATCGTCACAAAACGCTCTTAGTGCCGCAGCAGCACTCTGTATGGTAACATGTTTGAAGCAAATCGTTTGTGAAATCTTAGCGCTAGCGACGGCGACGACCAAACGGAACATTTCCGAGCGAGGAATATAATATGATAATATCGCTCCGGAGGATATCTTATAAAACAAAGTCTAGCTTAAGCTTAAAGTACTGTTACTCTTCTTTGTAGATTTTTGTTGAAAATTATGGAAATAATATTTTGTAGAAAATGTAGACAGTACGCAAGTTTGTAAAAGTTTTGACCAGTATAATCAGTCCATATCGTTCCCACTGGTGGGATAGAGGTTTTCTCTGTGGGAGGGTTAATTTGGTCGCATAATCCACCATCCGGGCGCAGTGCGAATTTTTAGATGCAACATGTCTTAGAATGTTTAGTTCTAGGGCATACTGCCTCACGCTAAAATTGAATTATCATATTAAGTTCAAAGGTGAGACACTGATCTAAAGTCGATCATTAAATAATATCAGCCCGATAAAAAAAATACATTTGAAAAACAAATGTTCAATTATTTGCTCTACCGCTTGAAACTCAGAATAGTGAAATTATCGGCAGTTAACACAACAAGTTTAATCCGTAAAATTGAATTATTGCTACAGAGCCGCCGATTAGTTGAACAAGGTTAAACGTTCATCAATATGGCAGTAATTGGTTTTGCGTGAACAATAGATAGTACTAATTAATTCATAAAGTTCGGTACGGTTAACGATCAAGTTCCATGTTTCCTCGAAACATACATTGACTTAGCTACAAATTTTTTGCATACGAGCGTAGTCCATTCTTAGGAAATACTAAGTTGTTAGTACGCAACCTCCTAGATTTTCATGGCGTTTGTACATCGAACTGTTTCGAATGGCCGTATTGTTAACACCGAACTCAGGTGAACTGCAAGTTTTCCCACAAATTCCCCGGTGATAGGGTCGGAACGAAATTTTATAGCTGCGTCTACTTCCTGAGGTGTGTTCATGTGAAGTTAGCTGGCGACGAAATGGATTAGGATTCCGTAGAACTCACGGAATCATGCAGAATTGTAGGGATTTTCAAAAATTGCATATTGGTAATATTTTTTTAACAAACAACATAATGCGTATGTCATAAAATGAAAAAAATGATGATGATGTTAGATGACCTGTTGGTCTAGTGGTTAGTGACCCTGACTGCTAGGACGGAGGTCGTGGGTTCGATTCCCACACAGGACAAATCTTTGTGCGATGAGTACGATTATTTGTTCTGTATCTGGGTGTGTAATTTATCTTCTATACATATAATAAGACTGTAAAAAAACTGTGTCTGTACATTGAATATATAAAAAAAAAAAATTGGGGGGTGTTTAGAAACAGTAATAGAGCACGAAACCAAAAAAAAAAACTGTCTTTTTGTTTGTTGTATAGGTATTAAGTCTGGGCAACATATAGGCTATAATTTATCTTGGAAACTTGAACACCTGATGCAGAACCGCAACAGACCAGCTAAACTATAAGAGATACAAAAATGGTACCATAGCAAAAATTGTTCCACGTAATGATCATTTTCTGTTAAGAGAATAAATTTGAAGATCTGGAACAGCTGATGTGGAACTCCAAGAGCCCAGCCACACTGTAACATATATAGGAATGACGTCTTAGCAAGAGTTGTCCAGCCTGATGAGCACTCTCTGTTGACGAATAAAAATTGAAGATCTGGAACATCTGATGTGGAAATTAAAGCTATCACTAATTTCACTGTATTTCTACCAAAGGGTATCGTATTACCCAGAACTAACTGGGTTGTGGAGGGCAGATAGACAGTCGTTCCATGTAAAATACTGGTATTCAGCTGCATCCGGATGTACTGGAAGCCGAACCCAACAGCACTACATATTATAACACAATGTTCTCCGCCGCGTCTATCTGTCTGTTCGCGATAAACTCAAAAATTACTGCACTGATTTTGATGTTGTTTTCTTAAATAGATAGAGTGGTTCTCGAGGAATTTTTTAGTATATAATTTGTACAGATTGGCTAAAATATAATGATATTTGTAGGAGGTGTTGGAAAAAAATAAGCCGTCTGGGGGAGCTTTCAACGAAAACGCTGCCCTTTAATATATAATATAGCTAGCCCATATTGTCCCACTGCTGGGCAAAGGCCACCGTACCGTACGAGCGTACGTCCTGTTACGTGCTGCGCGCCTAGTATTCATATTACGGGAACATTACTATCGACCTGTTGTTCTAAAATAATATGTGTTGTTTAACTAAAGTTAAAATAATTATTGTGGACCATTTTGCACATGTCGTCATAATACACAAACGCACTGTAAACGCGCCGTAGCGCTGCATCGCGCAGAGAGCCGCCGCCATCTGGAACCACAGTATTGCGTACTTCTCCGCTCATCACATCCTTCCCCGCACCACAATCGCGCGATAAATTTGCTTCTTTATCCATGTTTGTATGTTATAGGGATACCATTATAATGAAATTGTGAAAATTCCCTAAAAAAAGGTGTGCAAAAAAAGTTATGCGAGGTCTAAGTTCGCAAAAATGGGATTTACGGTTACTTTTATGAGAAAAATAGCTCAGATAAAAATTGTAGATCATTAATTATATACAAAAAATGTCCTGTGATGGGGACTTTTACAATTTCATTATAATCGTAACCCTAATGTAAATTTTCAGCTTCTTGGGAATTTATGCAAGGCTAAATATCTATTTTGACCGGGCTAGTAGTTAAATAAATCAGCAGAGGAAAATCCGTAGCAATATTTTCGCAAAATAATATCTTGTATCGTTGTTTGTATAAACAGACTATATTAGTCTGCCCTTTTCCCGCGGCGTCCCTGCGGACCCAACTAACCGTCGAGCCTTAATTGGATCTTATCAAATATCCCTCATTGTGACCATTCATACCATACTGTAGTTTTTTTAGGTTACAGGGGCCCGATATTAATCAGCTAATGTAATTTCCCCAGAAATAAACGATGCCTGTAAAGGAAAACGCACGTAAGACATAGAACCTCCTCCTCTTTTGAAGTCGGTTAAAAATAGATAAAATGCTCCGAAAACACATACATACATACACACATACGTACATATATATATAAATACACACATATACATACACAGACATACATACACATATATATATATATATATATAATGTATGTTCACCGATTACTCAAAGACGCCTGAATCGATTCGGAAAATTCCATTTTTGTTTGAAAGAGTATACTTCCAAACTGTTCTCATAGAAATATTGTCATGATCTGATCATGGACTTCGGAGATATGGAACGGAACTCTTCAATATTAGAAAGCAAATCTGTCGTGATTGCTACAATCGCTTGGATATATTTTTGTTTACACAACACCATAACATAACATCGCGCCTGTATACTCTAAAGGTGTACGCAGATGTGTACAGCACATCTTCATTTCGACAGTTAGGTATGTTAAGTTCCATTTTATTGGGGATAAGCATATTACTATGAAAAGTATTGTTAACAATGTAAAATAAATGCATAGCAAATATAACATTAGAACTAAAAAAAAATTGCCGCTTTTATTTTGTGCACAAAAGTTTTTTTGTAGTAACATGATGGCAGCAGTTACTTTCAGTTCACCTTTTTTATCCACTTGGACTTCCTTATTTATTTATGAAGTACCAGCTTTTGCCCGCGGCTTCGCTCGCGCCCTAATCAAGCTGAAAATACACTTTACGACCTATTCTCAGACTTACCAAATGTACATAAAAATCGGTCGAGCCGTTTCGGAGGAGTGCGACCACAAACACCGTGACACGAGATTTTTGAGAAGTAGTTGGTTATCAATTCAAAAAAATAAAACAAAGTCTACATATAGTTACCACAAAGGTTTCTATATTTACGCCGCTTGAGGTTCTCTGCAGCCGCAGCGTGGAAGATGGGATGGCGCAAGAGTATCGACGCCAGTTGCGTCCCACACTAAAGGCCTACCCATCTTCCAAGGAAACAAAGACATGCCGTCTGGTCTCTTGCCATCGTCGCGTGCCAAGCCATTGGGTTCTAAAACAGCTGGGACGCCGACGGTGACAAGAGCTCGTCGGAGCTTGAAAATATAGTTACCACAAAGGTTTCTATATTTACGCCGCTTGAGGTTCTCTGCAGCCGCAGCGTGGAAGATGGGATGGCGCAAGAGTATCGACGCCAGTTGCGTCCCACACTAAAGGCTTACCCATCTTCCAAGGAAACAAAGACATGCCGTCTGGTCTCTTGCCATCGTCGCGTGCCAAGCCATTGGGTTCTAAAACAGCTGGGACGCCGACGGTGACAAGAGCTCGTCGGATGATGTCGTTTATATTTGCGTGCCGTGCAAAACGGCCCGCACTTCGGCTGCATGACAGGCCGTGGTGACCGAGGTTGTTGATAGCGATGAGGAGAACAGCAGGCGGCACCAAGGCGTAAAGAAACAGCGAGGCGGAAGGTTGCGTCGCCGAACAATGTGCCTATGCTCGACGACGGTAGTGCGTGAAGCCAAAGACCCGACTCCCACTCACCCACAGCCCGCAGGCGCACACGCTCAGCAGTAGTAACAGACGTGTTCAGCAGATTGCACTGAACTACTCTGCAAAGCGGCTCGTCCCACCGTCTCTGGGAAAATGGATGGTCGTGTTCTTCAGTATTCGGGCAAGCGAGTTTCCAAGCATCGATTGCCTCGGACATGTACGGCACATCAAAATCAATCAGTGTGGAAGACAGGATATTCCTGATTAATTACTTAGTGCCGTGGACCGAGGATATAAAAGCCGGTAAACTAATACTGGAAATTTTGCGGACGCCGAGTCCTCTCATGCGAATAGGTCTACATATTGGTTAGTATTTATTTGCATGCATACCTGGTATGCTAGATTCCTGTATACGATGATATTGTAAGTTTTGCAGAATATAGGATTCCACGTGTAATTAGTTGTACTGTTGTACACAATTTAAGACACGTACTCACTACACGAGCAAGACAACAGACAGCAGTGGTATGTTGTTTGATGTTAGCTCAGTGACATTGTTACGAATGTTTTCCATTTGTGGTTACACTCAACATAACGTAACGTACTTAGTCCCTTTTCTACTCCAACATTCTTTGTTTGGCAGAAATACGAGTATTGCCCTAACTGCTTGTGAAAGTTTTAACAAAGCAGTACTTTGGCCAGTGCACGCTGAGTCCAGATTTTATTAAATTTTGTTATTTCTATCACATTATAGAACTCTTTAGAATTTTACTTAGTTTCATACAATTGAAATGTCAATCCTGTATTTTATAGATTCTAATGATCTGAAATAAATGAATTAATGATAATAGTTTTATTCGACTTACTTTACCAAAATTAATTTAGTTTTAATGGGCAGAACTTTTTACAAAGAGAAACATTACGATTCAAATATCTCTTATTTATTTATTTATTTATTTAATAAAGGTTTACCAACAGCTTCTGTGTACAACGATCACAAGTAAAGGTTATACAATATTGGACTTACACAGTCGCCAATTACTGGTTAACCAGCATTCGCAAAAATAAGACAGTGATAACATAATTACAATATAAAATTAAAACGAGTGGCTCTAGAAATAAAATAAAACTAAACCTAAATAACTACACAATTAAACTCCTCAAATCTATGGGTATAAAATTTAAAATTTTCAGAAATAAAATAAAAACGGCATCACTATAATTAGCTTACCAATTACGACTAAAATTGAAAAAAAAAGACATAATATGTAAAGATTAATAACAATAAAAATGAGATCGAGACTGATAGCATTACTATTAAAATTAAAATAAAATAACATAACAAGTAGTGGAATAAAATAAAAACTAAAGGACTAAACTATTCATGTTCATACTAACATAAGAAAACATTGTGTTATGATTTTCGGGAATCCAGTAGTTGGGTTTTAAAGATCTTTAAGGAAACATGGTGAATGTCAACATCAGGTGAGGATTTGATTAAAGAATTCATTTCTCTACTGAGTCTGTTAAGTGGCGAGTTTACTCCAATATTAGTGTTTGACCCTTGAGTATTGAACAAGATAGTCATAGGATATCTAGGCATATTATAAGGTACTTTTATTCCGATACGCTCAATTAGTTCACTGCAGTCCAATTTATGATTTACTAATTTGTACAAGAACATGAGATCTTGTATGAGCCGACGGTCGTGTAGACTATTCATTTTATATGTTTGAAGGCGTTGTTCGTATGGACACCGTAGTCTAGTCGACAAGTTGAAAATGGTACAAAATAGAGATACTGCTCTTAAAATTACGTGCGATAGCTCATTGGATCCGGAATGACGTCTAGAAAAATGTGCTAAAAGCGTGTATTAGCACATAAAAAATTGCAAAAGTTATAAACAATTAAAGATGAAAAAAAAATGGCATTTCGTTTTTTGCCAATATTTCATAAACTATTAATATTTAAGAAATTTAAAAAAAAGATTCTGAAAGAGGAGGAAATTTCCAATAAAAAACTCCTAACTCCCGGAACTCTATCTCCATTATTTATAATTTTAATTTAACGCTGAAAATAGGTCTGCGCGAGACATTTTTAGGATGCGTGCGTGGCGTCAAAAGCGAGTACGGCGCATTAATTAATTTATTTAAAGTATTAAATATTTTTTTTTTAATTTGAAAAAATTATGGTGTGTTCTGAACACTATAAATAATTTATTCCCGTTGGAAATTTTGCTTAAAGTTAATTTTTCAACGAGTTAAACAATTGTTAACTAACGAAATTTTCTCGAACTATCGTCTTAATTATAAGTGAAAAAAAATGTTTAAATAATGGTCGTAAAAAATTTTCGCTTCGTAGAGCCTTTCTTACATACATATTTAACAACATCGTGCCATAAAAGTTAAAAAAATATTGATACTTTGTTTATAACAATTTTTTTACTTGAACAACATTACTTGGATTTTTAAGTTTTTGTTCAAGTAAAAAAATTGTTATAAACAAAGTATCAATATTTTTTTAACTTTTATGGCACGATGTTGTTAAGTATGTATGTAAGAAAGGCTCTACGAAGCGAAAATTTTTTACGACCATTATTTAAACATTTTTTTTCACTTATAATTAAGACGATAGTTCGAGAAAATTTCGTTAGTTAACAATTGTTTAACTCGTTGAAAAATTAACTTTAAGCAAAATTTCCAACGGGAATAAATTATTTATAGTGTTCAGAACACACCATAATTTTTTCAAATTAAAAAAAAAATATTTAATACTTTAAATAAATTAATTAATGCGCCGTACTCGCTTTTGACGCCACGCACGCATCCTAAAAATGTCTCGCGCAGACCTATTTTCAGCGTTAAATTAAAATTATAAATAATGGAGATAGAGTTCCGGGAGTTAAGAGTTTTTTATTGGAAATTTCCTCTTCTTTCAGAATCTTTTTTTTAAATTTCTTAAATATTAATAGTTTATGAAATATTGGCAAAAAACGAAATGCCATTTTTTTTTCATCTTTAATTGTTTATAACTTTTGCAATTTTTTATGTGCTAATACACGCTTTTAGCACATTTTTCTAGACGTCATTCCGGATCCAATGAGCTATCGCACGTAATTTTAAGAGCAGTATCTCTATTTTGTACCATTTTCAACTTGTCGACTAGACTACCGGGGAGATATTTCGCTGAAGGTATACGCTAGGTGTCTTGTAAAGGCTCTCTGGATACTCTCGAGTCTCTGTGAGTGTACTGCATAGTGTGGATTCCACACGACGCTAGCAAAATCTAGGTGGCTGCGAACTGAGGTGTAGGTCTCTTAGTTTTGAATACGTCGGATATGGCGGATATGATGAAGGTCATTGCCCCTTTCTAATGGAAAGATTTTAGCTTTTCGTTTTAGCGCTATTTATTCGATATTTATTGTTATTGTTTCAAAAGCTCGTTATGTTGCCGCCCGTGGTTCCGTGTGCTTCTCATAACAACCATCTGTATTTATTTAAACCAATTCCGACTGGAACAGGTCAAGCGCAGATCCACCGTTGTGGGCTAGATGGGCCATATGGGGCATGCCCACAACACTTATTGAGGTCGATAGTGTGATGTCCTACACTAGGCCTTAATAAAAATAACAAAAAAATATAACGCTAGTTTAGCGTGGCCGCCGCGGAGAGATCATTTTCATTAATGACTAACATTTTACAGGCTTATTATTAATTTATTAGTGTTAAGTAAGAAGCTAAAATTGACATTCATACATATTTAAATAATCGTTTGACTTAAACATTGACATACTGTATTCCTTTGTTTTTTATTTGTAGATACATTCTCCTGAAATGTCAGTTTTCAAGTTTTTTGGTTTATAAGATCGCTTCGTAGTGTGTACATTAACTATCTCTCCTACATTTCCACGAAAAGATGTAATGTCTGTTCCTAATAACGATGGGAGGTCGAGTTTCTCCTTTGTTAAAACACGAGAATATTTTCTGCGCTAAGAATTTTTGGATAGGCTTTTACCTACTTCCATTAAACTATAATGTGAATACTTTTTATTATTAGGTATAATTCTTTCCCAGGCCACCACTAAGTCTAATTTTTTATTCCAAATACGTGTCCACTAAATCACAAAACGAGTGAATGAATGGGAACGGTGGGCGACCAAGAAGGATTTCTATGTGTTGGGTACGAATGTACGTCTTCAAACTGCCAGGAATTTATTGAATTCTGAAGGGTTTACTAAGAAAGACCCAAAGTGGTAATACCCCTTCATGCCAGTGTAAGCGTTTGGGTTTAAACACCTCATTTGAGTACTATCAAAGATACTGTTATGAGCTTGGTATAGGCTAAATTGATTACTACCGATTTAACACGAAATAACTTTATGAATTACAAAACACTTAAAACCCAATTACAAATACACTACTGATCACTATTCACTTAGATATCGCACTTCTAGTTCATTTCGATTCGCTTCGTTGTGTAGCCAAAATCAGACTGATCGCTCCCACAAACACGACGGCTATTTTTATGACGACAGATCCTTCTCGAACCTTGTTCAATGGCATAGTGGAACATCATCCTACGAGAAAGTTCGAAATCTTTCTCGAATGTTCTAGACAGTTTAAAGGTATTCTCAAAGGATTTTCTGATCGTCCTGCACACTCTATGGACTTGTTCGATGGTAGCATGTTCTTTTCGAAATCCGAATTGGTGGTCTGGTACTAAGGACTTCTCATTGAAGACATGAAACATTCTGTGTAGTAGAGAGTTTTCATAGAGCTTAGACATAATCGGTAAGAGACTGATAGTTCTGTATGAGGTGACATCAAGTAATGGATTACCGGGTTTATGGATCACTATCACTTGTGATACTTGCCATATATCTTGGAAGTAGCCTACTCGTTGAATGGCATTAATAAGTACACAGTTCCTTTGCGAGGTAATTCTTGAAAGACTTTTTTGTCGATAAGATCTTATCCATTAAGTTTATATTTCTACATATCTCTTTAGACGTTACCAGCTTCAAGGGTAGATCCAGTTGAAAATCTTGGTAAAGGACAATGTTGATATCAGATTCATCCGCGTGTGTTCTCAGGTCTTAATTATATTGCTGAGATGGTTCGCAAATGCATCAGCTTTGTCTTGATCAGTTCTAAGCCAAGTTTCATTTGGGTGCAAGTGGTGGTTTGTGGTGCAAGCGGTGGTTTGTGGTGCCAGGATTGATCCAGGTTTCTACAAGCTCTCCATGATGAATAGTCAGTCGCTTTTGTCGCTGTGAGACTTTCCGAGTACGTATCTAAGGCGGCATCATCTGCCTCAGTTAAAAGGGTTTTAAGTTCTTTAATAGCTTTGTTTAGTGCCGCTTCGACATTTGGGTTTCCTTCTTGTGTGCCATATACGTCGTAGTCTCCTTTTTTCCATAATTTGTGACCGTATGGTTTCCGAGTATACTTTATTTTGATTTGATCGTTGTTTGGCTTCTGGGAAGACTTCCAACAACTTTCTTGGATTACCGAGGTGGCATTTCTCGCAGCAACGTCGATGTCGAACTCATTTAATGGTATTTTGAGGTTGATTCCATCTTCGACACATTCGCGAAATGAAATCCACTCTGTGTGCTTGTTGTATATATAAATAGAGGTTTCTTTCAGTGTTTAAGACCTTGGTGCCAATCATCAGTATTACCGGAACATGATTAGAGTTTGCGTCTAGGCTCTATTGTGAAAAACCCTGGATAATCGCTTTACAATAAAAAAATCTATGACATCAGAGTTTGTTTGGGTCTGTGGGCCAGTTGGTGGGGTCCATTGTAGAGAACGTTCTGAGATGGCTTTTGTCTCTTTTTGAGTTCTTTTCTTCTTGTATTAGTAAGTCTGGATGCCCAGTGAACATTTTAGGCATTCCAGTCACCTCCGGCTATAAAGTGGGAGCCTAGGGTTATAAAATACTAATTATATTGGCATTTCACATTTTTTTATGGCAGAAATATTTCATAACCATTGGCCAACCCACGAATTTTTGACATTTCAACGTAGTCCGATGAATACACACCAATGAATGAATTTACTAAACAAAGACAACTATGGTTCGCACTAAATTTATTACTAAACAGTGAGTATAATCATTTCTTATCTTCTTTATATATATAATTCTACTGTGCGTGTGTATGTCACTAAACTCCTCCTAAACGGCTGGACCGATTTGAATGATTTTTTTTGTATGCCTTTGGGTGGCACCCTGGATGGTTTAGATTCACAAATCAGCCCGACAGATGGCGCTGCTGTCGTTATCTAGGTTTGACGCAGACGAAGTTGCGAGGGACAGCTAGTATTTATTATAATAATTATTGCCTTTGCAATTTTTTTTCATCTTGACGTAAGCTGTCATTTTTTTTTCTGTCTTTGTTATTAAGATGTTAAATTGTTATGATATAAAGATTATTTGGCACATTAAAAATTATGGTCGCACCGAATGCTCTGGTATTTTTATTCGTTCAAGCATAATTTCAGGTATTGCTTTTAATACTATGTCGATACTGATAACCTTAGTCGGCTTATATATGTATTTTCATCTAATAGACACTTTAATAAGTTAATGAACCCAATAAAGAAGGGTGGTACGTAACAAATGATCAACTAATGGTAACATAGACCAAATCAACTAAATGGAATAGTAAAATCTACAAACAGAAACAGTTCAAGCGGTCTATAAAATTAGATTGCAAAACTTGTGAAAACCACAAACGACGTTATATGGCATAGCAACACAATCGATGCTTGCGCTTAACGCTGCGATTTCCGAGAAATAAAAGGACCTCTCAGCGACAACCTCATTTAGTTGCGACATGCACCAAGCCATCGACCCGTCGCGCGTCGCCAGCGACACAAATCTCCGCTCAGTGCAACTATTTGGTCCCGACGTTGATTTATACATTTGTATGTATGTGTCACGCGGGATATTGAATCAGAATGTATCATCAACCGCGCTCATAAGTGGTCTACGAAAACCGACCTTACTGCTACGAAATAAAAGCGTTACTAATATTAACATGTGCGTCTAGTTGACTGTACGCAGTGGCCTATGGGTGAGAAGAGAAAAAAGAATCGTGATTCGTTTTTCAGAATAAAATTCCTTTTATTCTGAGGAAGGAATCGCTTTGTAGTGTTTGTTCTGTCCTCACTGCGGGGTTTATGAAGAGTCAGTTGAATGGTTCTTATTAATGGTTAAGCAATTGGAGCCACGGAGGTTTATTCCTTAATCAGGTGAGGCAACAGGTAGCCGGCTCGCCCCTCGAGCCGACGTGTCTTGCCTCGCCTCGGGTCGACTGACGTCTTACGCCGATACCTCGCGCCTCGCGCCTCTTGGCGGCGCCCGTCGCCCTGGTGACGAGCCGATATTTACACAGGGAGAATATTTTGAGGCGGGAAGAAGTTTAGGTTGATCTAAAGTTTAACATAATTCATGAATATTACCTGGCTTCTCGAACTGGTAGAGTTTCTTGGTTTGTTTATAGATGAATTCTAGTGTATATGTAAGTTATGAAGGATTCCTGTACCTAATAGTGCTAAAATTTGATCACATTCTAATAGCAGTTTTCACATTTGAAAGTCTGATCTTTGGCCCATAGCTTGTCTGAATACAAGGTAAATTTTAATTAATTACCAAACAAAATGCTGCCGATGTACCGACAGTCTACCACTGTGCTGTGTGGTTACTAGTACATGTCGGTAGACATAGTCAACCTCGCAAATGCGTTGTCACTTTTGACGACAATTGCAATAAATGTTATGTTGAAAATATCAAACTACACCATCATCATCATCTGTCTAGCCTTTTCCCAACTATGTTGGGGTCGGCTTCCAGTCTAACCATAAAATCAAACTGCACCATAGACAAAAAAACTTGAAGACGAGTAGAAATCGCTTTCAAAACGTTTTGTTTTTTTGAAACGTATTTCAAAAGTATTGCTTAACTGGCTATCTAGGGCTTAGCTTTCCGGATAAATAAGTTAATACATTTTTGGGTTTTCCACTATAGTTAAAGTAGTTTTCGGTTGATGAAAGCTCGATGAACGAAACAACGGAATTGAATTTTTCTCATTAATCACAGAGACCCAGTCAGATAATTATGGTTATTGTATCAGACTGGTACTAATAATGATGTTCTTGTAACTGTGATACAGTATTCGTTACTTTGTGATAACGTTTTATTGAATAAATAATTGTGTTTTAGGTATTATTATTATTCAGCCTCATATTTGTGTCAATAATATAATATTATCAACGTGAGCTAGGTACAATTAACATTTAACTATGTAAGGAGAAAATTATCTGCAAAAAAACCAACCACCAGCCACTTATAACGTTTTCTTTCTACGTTAAAATATCATTATAGATATAGTAGCTTATGCCCGCGGCTTCCCCCGCGTGGAGTTCGGGAATTGCCCACGGGATCTTACTTCAGAGAGAATAAGTTGTCTATATGCTGTACAGTGGCGAAGATTCCATACAAGTCGATTCCTACCGGATTCCTTTTGAAAAATGGCACAGTCAGTATTCTATACACAGATAATATAATCACATTAAAGATATTATGTACTCCGGCTTACCTCATACAAACATTTTATTGACCCTTCGCTATTGATGCTGTAACAGATAAATCTATCTCTGTGCCAAGGTCCAGGTATCCAGATCTGTTCAGCCGTTCTGGTATGATTGAGTCAAAAACCTCTATCTCCATAAACTTTTGCATTTATAATAGTTTATTTTTGTAAGATATACAGGGTGAATTTTTCAAGTGAGCGTGGATGGCCAAATCCGAAACTGTATAATTATGTAATATTAGTTTATACCTACTTTTAAAGTTGAATAGGTAATAAAGAATAGTTAGTGTAAATATTTAATATTATTTGAGTAATAATACAGGCACACTCGCGTTTTTAGGGTTCCGTACCTCAAAAGGTAATAAAAAGAACCCTCATAAGATCACTCTTGTCCGTCTGTCCGTCTATCTGTCCGTGTGCCACCACCGATTTTCTCAGGAACGGGTGGAGTGGTGGAACTTGGTGGTGCAAGTTGCAAGTTGACATTTATACCAGATACTGAGGTTTACAGTCCCTATTAAATGTATAAAAATCAAGGAGCTGAGTCAACACGATAAAAAGATATGGGCAAATTTAGATTTTCGCGAAAACTTGTAAGTACCAAAATTTACAACTTTTTTTTATTTTTCGGCATTTTTGCTTTACTAAGGCTATAAGACCTTACTTTTAACATAAATTGACAATTCTAGGTCAACCGCAAGTACCCTATAGGTTTTGGGTCGAAATCCTATATGATAGTTCCCGTTGATCTAAAATCACGAAATTTGGCAAGAAGCAATGTCATACAGCACATGTAAAGGAAAAAATCTGAAAACCGAAAATATGTAGTTTAATAACAAAACTCTTCGAACCTCATGTCTTTAAGACCAGCGGTTTAGGCTGTGCGTTGATATATGAGTCAGTCAGTCAGGACTTCTATATTGGGGGATGATTTTGGAAAAACTGTGATACACGTGTCCCATAATTTTAACTGAAAAGTATGTACACAAATTTTCAAGCCAATTAACATTGAGAATAAAAATTTTCACAGAAAATTCAACACCCATTTTCACCGTCTTAAAAATCTGAAATCTGAAAATTGAAAACTGTAATTCATTATTGTGAAGAGCGAAAAATAACGTAATAAATACATCAAAAACACAGCCTGCTTTTTGATAAAAAAAACACTGGACACGTAACACGGTTTATGTCATAAAAAAATATTTCACGACATTGCTCTCAACAGCGACAGAAAACCGGCATGTCGTAGAAACAAAAAATCGAAGATATGTAACATCTACCAACCCGCACTGGACCGCGTGATAGATTCGGTTCACTTCATTTCACATAGAGGAGGCATGTGTCCCAGCAGTGAGAAAATAATGAGATGATTGCTTTTACTTTACAATAAACTTTATCTATGTCAGTTAGTACGCAAGTCGTCAGGCGCGATATTAGAAGAGGCACCGAACAGTCTCCTCAATAAATATAATTACAAGAGTATCTATAGTACACTGAGACGTATTCTCTAGACGTAGGTATTATGTAAATGTGTTTGCGGTAGTTGGCGCGACCTGTAGCTGCAGCCTCGAGGGACTATTATGTCAACAAAGAAAAAAACAATATTGTAGATAATATAATACTATCTGAAATGTAAATAGACGAACATAGGGAGTATCGGAGTGCCGCGGAGGGCTCACACGCAATACATATGTTAAGCAGACCCAGCCGGATAATGTGATGACATATATATGGATGGGGCGCGGGATCAAGGAGATGTAGTGTACGCATCGGGATAGAGGCTCTGACGAAATATACAACACATACATACAATATTTACGCAGTAAAAGAGAACGTAAAACAAGTACAAGAGTGCAAACATACTAACTGTGCAATGAGGGTAGGGCCGCGTTTTACCTGGAGTTTACTGATTTTCTAAATATTTTTTATAACTTAGCATCGCTTTGTATGAAAGTGGTGTGTGTGTAGGCGGGTTAGTCCACCGCGAGTCTAACGTTCGGATGTGTGAAACTGCGCAGTTAACGTGGCAAGCTTCGTAGCGTACACACCCTACTAATAGTATAACAGTGGTGTTTACGCTTTACATCACAGAGGAAACACAATAGTTCGTCACGTGTCCAATCAATCATCCTGTGATAACCAATCACATTTGTTGTCCATCTCCAGCGCATACAGTAATGTTCTCAGACCTAGTGAACCGTTATCTTTGGTTACTACTTCACTTTTGTTTTGAGTTCACTTTATTAACTTTAGTATTTAACTGAACTTCATCAAAGGAGTTATTTAAATGGTTAATAAAACAAGAAAGTTTCAACTTTTACTTTGAACAATATTTTGAACTTTGAATGTTAATTAATTATATTGTACAGCTGTAAAACAATAAACTTGACTTATAACTTTACTGAAAATGTATAATACTGATTTATTTACTGTTCATCTGTGCAAACTGTTCCCAACTATATTTTGGTCAGTTTCCAGTGTAATCTGATAAAACTGAATACCAATATTTTACTTGGGATATGAAGGACTGATTAAATCTCACTGACTATTTAACTGTAGCCGTTCTCTGTGATTAAATAAATATAACATTATTTTGTTAACCTAAATAAAATAAAAAGTTTCCAATCAGACCCGCATTTCAAAATGAGCGACAAACTCAATGACTACGAAACAATGGTGTATCGTCTCCCTGCGGCCCGCAGTGACAAGTGACGACTCAATCAGCCGCCGCGCCGCGCGCCGCCGTGATACAATCACAGGGTTGACAACCCCTGCCCGAGTGCCCATGTTGTCAGCAGCTTGACAGGAGGAGACAGCAAATAAACATGACCATTTGTGTTACAATGTTACGTTATCGATTTAACGCTTGTTTTTAAGGATAATGTTAAAGTAGGTAAATTGAATAGGTATTTGCAAGACACTCATCTAATTGGAACAGATTTTTTTCCCCCCATTTAATGCAAAATGTCGATTATAATTATAACTGTCAAGGTTTCTGAATCGATTACTTGAAATTTAGAATTTGTCACATCAACTGTATTTTTTATTAAGTAAGAAGATCATGACATTCTAAAACGGATGTACATTATTGGTTTATGGCTATTTTATGTTAAAGATAAGATATCCGTTTGTCAATACAGTAATAAACAATAATACGGATAAGCAATAGCATTATTAAAGGTTACTTTTCCTCCCGGAAAAATCCCTGAAGGCGGAGTCTTGGCCATAGATAGTATAATAAAATACAGAATACATTTACTTTAATAATGTTCCCTGGCGTGCCCGTCAGCAGTTCCGCAAAATCTAATAGTTTCATAGGGAATAATAAATTACTTTTAGTTACATGGCCCGTGGGTTGAGAATCCCTGACACGAGAAGTTTTTGTGGATGCTAGTTTTTACGACACAGTAATTGGGAGCGGAATACACGAGCAGTTATAATTATTATTAAAGACAACGTATGACATGTGCGTATCCAGGCGAAATAGTGGGCCTGGACCAGTACCCGTCGCTTTAGAAGTGATTTGTATTATAATTATTAATTTTACAATGAATTACAACAGTTACAGGACTGACGACGTGCCTTTTCAGTAGCTTATACCACACTTTATGGTCTTACTGTTGACATATTATGGTTGAAATGAAATAATTAATTAAAAAAGCTTTTTAAAAATAAGCTTTTATAAAAATGCCTTGGAATAAATAAAAACGGAAAAGAATAGTTTTTTATAAAAACTTTACTTTATTTCTGATAACGCATCCTAATCTCAACACGTTTTTCGTATCCGTGCTATTAACCGTCGAGGAGTTCTCTCGTGAGAAGACGACATGACTGCAGGATGAGTTCAAATGAGGTCAATTTAGTGTATTGTCAGAGATACGTAGATATATACCAAGCTAATAAAATCGTGTTAAGCACTCTGTATCGACCCTAAATGACTTGTGATAAGGGCAGCAGGTTGAAGAATAACGTCAATATTCGTAAATGCGTGTATAATACACACATTTCTGTGCGTTTTACAAGAATTTAACTTTCTAAGTACTGTGACTGTTCTCATTTAATTAATTAACAACAAAAAATAGCTTATATACCCTCTACCCTGTGTTCCCTTCCCGTCGGCGTCGCTGGGATTAGGCTTGATGCAAATCATTCGTGCTTTGTAAGCGGTCCTTTTTCTTCTTAATACATTTTTTCTCTTTGCCCCAAATCCCCTGTTAATACTGTAAGTAGTCTCAAATGCCGACAGATAGACAGATATGCTAATTTCACAAACAATTTACAAAGTCAGAATCATCTTTTGGCTTACAATATCGAAAGGCAGAACTATCATATCTCAGTTTATATAATATACTTAGAATCATCGTTTGACATACATTTCATATCCATTCTATCACATTACAGATATTTATAGTTAGAATAATTTTGACCGCATGACGAGAACCTCGTGAAAGCCGAGAAAGATAAACAAATCAAGTATCTTGACTTGGCTCGCGAGGTTGTCGACATGTGGGATGTAGACTCGGCGATCATTATGCCGGTAGTCGTATCAGCCCATGGCTTAATTGCCAAGAGCCTCGACCAACACCTGAGGAGGCTCTCGTTAGGCAGCTGGATCAAGGGCTTGATTCAGAAAGCGGTATATACTCCTGGTTACGGCTCGTATCGTTAGGAGGTTCCTCTCTCTGGATCCCTGACCGCCGGTAGCTTGGACCTTGTTCCCGATACCGGTGGGCTACTATTTTTTATATTTTTACTATTTTTTACTCTGGTTTATGAAGGCAATCCCAACCAGCAAACTGTACTATAACTAAAGCTTACTTACTAAAGATTATTTTAAAATAAAGAAAATCTATTCATAATTCAATTCAACTGAGTTGAAATCAAAAAGTTTCTGAATTTAATTTCTGTTCATAATCAGGTACATAAAATAATTATTAAAAATAATCAACAATACAGGGTAGAAGGGACATCAGACATCACAAACTTATACTATGAATTCAGTCGGCACTTGATTCTAAACGCCACTCAATTTTAAAGGTACAGTTTCGAGCAACGCGACCGCGACACAGCCGCCGCAATTCTTTTACTCTGACGACACTGGAAAAGATAAAGAAGATGGGTTGTTTCACCTACGAAAATTGTTTATATTATCTTTTGAAAGGCACCCTAATTTATTTAACCACAATGGCGGTCACTACTTGCACAATAGTACTATAGAAGGCCTGTAGTCGTCAACATTACGCTTTTGGTTCTATAGTGGAAAATTATAGAACTAGTCTTCGATTAATTTAATTTAATTTAAATAAAACTCAATAATTCGAGGGGGGCATTCAAATATTGTCGTAAACCCGTACATAGTTTATCAGTAAAATTACAGTCGCACGTCATTTTCCCAGTAAGAGACGAATAATTTAATTGCAAAATAATATGTAACTCACCACGATATCCTCGTATACTCTTGTTATTATCTTTTTCTCTTCAAAAACACTAAGACACTGCGCAGCGTGAAGGAATTTAAAATGAATGAATGATTGAATATTAGTAAAGTAATGGAATCATGAATTCTGTTACAGTACCTAAAAGAACTTTAGTAGCGTTGCGGTGGCTTGTATGTCATCAAATAGAGATTGGCGTTACTGTTAGATCGACTGTAATAGGCCAAAATTGTCATGCGTGATACCGCTACAGTTGTACTTTAAAACTGAATGGAGATATAATTGCGCCATTTTCTTTGTAGGTGCACCTTCTTTGGCCTTTCATTTGACCACCGATTAGTTTTAACAAAACGTTCTTTGGTCTTTTATACAACTAACTTTTGCTGGTTGGGATAGGAGCTAATTTCAGATTACTTTAATCTAAATTGTCTATGAATTTTGTTTAATTCATTATTTGATTATCTTTCTGCATGTATTATTTATTTTTATCATCCAATAAAACAGTTGATAGAGAACATAATTATATGCGGTTCTTATTTGCCTGTAAGAAGCATGTAAACATGCCAATCAGTATGCAAATCAGCATACACCATGCATGCACTACGCAGTGCAGTTATTATCATAGATAAACTCTTCACCAGCTTGAGCCGGTTCCGATTCAGTGACGATAAATGCGGTCACTCCCTTAGTCCGATAGATCTAAATACTTTATGTAGTATTCGACTACCAAAACTCCAAATACGCTCCTAAACTATTTTTTCTTCTACTAAAAGAACCATTCCTCAATAAAAACTTACAACACAACACTTACACTACAACGAACTAACATCAAAGGTTCTGTAACAAGTTGCTCCGCGTTCGGACATGTCACTATCAGTTCCCTCATACAGGTGTCATCGCTGACCGCACGCTCTGATTGGTCGGCTGCTGTGTGTTAAGTGACGTCTTGGAGGAAGGTCGAGTGAGGTCAGAGTTTTTGAGACTTGTTGACATAACGCGGAGGTGTCAGTTTTGTGAAGGTAATCTATACAATCTGCGAGTAAGGTCAAGATTGACGACGATAACAATGATATTAGTAAGCGCGGCGTTAGTACCGATTTTGTCTAAACGCCAAAATATCCTGGACCTCTTACACCTTAAAAGCGCCTTTAATGACGTTTTATTAATGGGTCGAAAGATAAACGTATATTGCATTTAAATGCCTTTGTTTGAACGTAAACAAACTATAAAATAAAACAGACAACTTCATGCAATAAAAAAATTCCGTCAAATATTTGTTAACTTTTATCGTTGTCGCATCTTTCACTACATTTACGTCAAGGTTAGCAAATAAATCAAATAATGTATTTTACCAATTGTATGTGTTGACATTTCCATACAAACAAGGGTAAAAATGAGACAAAATATTCAATTGAAACACAAATACTTTATTTCTGTACATATTTTAGTGCTAAGTATTGTCAGATTGTTAAATGAGGCGGAATACTCATATGAAAATGGTCTATTTGCAAATAATCTGCCCGTCAGGTACCCATGTCAGTGTCGGGAGGCAGTCCGTAGGGTCACGAGGTATGAGCTCTATGAAAACATTGAACTTGAAAGTGTATTCGTTGAGAGGTACTACAAGTAAACAGAAGCCTGTATTGGTATTGATTACTAGATCACCATAAACTTCAGACAAGTTACAGTATTTACAAGAAACTTACGACTTTAACATATTTTGTACACCGTACAGTTGGTCCTCGCGCCACAATTTCCTGCTCGTCGCCAGTTCATTTCCACCTAAATGATTTCATTTCCCGCCGCCTTGTATGTAACGAGAGTATGTTACTAGTTGTACATGATGTTGACGGTACTGTGACAGGACCACCGAGCAACTGAAAAAGGATTTTACTAAGCCAAAGACAAGCTAAGTTATTACAAGAGTTCTTAGGAAGAGTTAGTCAAGAGGTTTTTCGTTATCTTTAGGTCAGTTAACCCGACTTCATGGGGGTGAAAAAGTGTAACACAGATCCGCGTGCCGTTCCCGCAACAAAAACTTCACAAATTAAATAATAAAACCTTCCTCGAGAACCACTCTATCCATTGGTGAAAACAACATAAAAATCGGGGCAGTACGTTTCGAGTTTATAGCGAACAGACAGACAGACGCAGCGGAGGCCTTTGTTTTATAATATGTAGTGATGATAGTGATAGTGTAGTAGGAAGGTACTGTCTTTGAGTTTCATCATGTTTTCATTGCAATAAAATAACCCCAATGAATGCGATAAAATCACAGAATAAGGTCGCCCGTTTTCACTAATGCTTATTGAATTTCAACTGTCGGCGCTTGGCCCAATATTGAAAATCCAACAATTCGCTTTTATTGAGACACTCTTTTTTTCCCGCATTTTGTTAATGATTGGTTTATCATCAGATCTTGCTCTACAGCTGCGATGAAAGTTAATGCCGTTGTGTTAATATACTGCACAATGCCTGTCCGACGATGTTAATATATCGCATAATAAATTTTATTGTCTGTATAATAAGTAAATTTTCGCTATAAACCCATACATCGAGTTAATTGCTTGCACCGAAATGTACTAGCTATGACACCTGGCTTTTCTTGCACTATGTTGTTGAAAATAATCTGTGGCCTTACGCCTAAACGAGTACCTACACAATGGCTTCTGCGGGTTAAATAGTAGAAATAAATCGACTATCAATCGCTATTCATATCTTCACTGGCATGTACCAAGTGCCCACCACTGACGCTTCTAGTAAGGTCACGATATTATAGCTCTAACTAACATTATCTCGAAAAAAAGAGACAAATGTTAAGAATACGTAGTGATACTGACCAGCCCCTGTCCAGTGGTTAATGGCAAACTAAATGTATGTATGGACGATCTTTCATAGAGCTTATTCCAACTTTTAAGATTACCATTTTTAGCACATTATTCACACTGTCAATCCTCTTGCATTGTGAGTACCCCACATTGTATCCAACAAACTCGACTTTGCGAAACTTGTGTGTTTCTCTCTCTGAACTTCTAACTCCCCTACTTGTCTATAACTAGCTCAGTAATGACCCAAACCGCTGAGTGTTCCTCATGGCTGCATGAACTGCTCTCTTAGGAGCGATCGCTGCGTAATATATGCATTAGCTTTTGTTCCCAATTACTGAACGAACTGAATAGAGAGACTCGATAGTCGTGGGTAGAATGAGACAGCTGATGTGTATTGTGTATTATTTTGGTCGTCCTATCCTACGGATGGACAAATACTAATAAAAGCTTGATTTCTGGCAACAGGAAACATTATAATGTACCTCGCTGTTTATGTCGACAAGCTCATATAGATATATAATCTTTATCTGCACTTGTAATACTGAGATGTATGTAATGTAAGATAATTTAAATTGTATCTATTTTCATAATTAACGTAATCATCAATATTATCATTATTTTTACTCATGAAAAATGCTTAAATTACAACGTCTTACCAACGGCTAGTTATACCGTTATACATGAGCCGCACAGAATGCCCTGTTTCCTCCCGGAAGCCCCGACAACAATACATTTTATTATCATCTCAAGTATCACGACGTCCGTAGCTCACTAGACGTTACTCAAGAGACGTTTCCTCTATATAAAACCGCGGCTTATCACGGTTTATGGCAACACCTACCTCTGTGGAGCAGTGAGCCTGCTCGCCATATCTCACAGCACTCACTCATAGATAAACGTTTTTCGACGGAGTAGAGGTTTGGTCAAAAGGATGGATAATACTCGTACTGTTTATTAGTATCGACTCAAAAACATTGAATTTTCTTAAAATTTTACAGAGTATATACTAAAAATGGCTGTATTGCACATTAAACATTATTATTTAATTTATTATCAACCAATTTTATATTTTAATTCGTATTCATTTGGAAAGTTGCTACTAACATAGTCTTAAGTTAATTAATTAATTTGTAACTAACAAAATATGGACATTAATAGTCTGAAATAAACGAATTTTATTTTATTTTTTTATTAAAGAGTTCGACTAGTATTGATGGTAAAGGACGATGTAACACCAACCAACAGATTTAAAATGTATCTCAGTCAAATTAGTACGTAGTAAAGTGTAGGATTTCCGAGAAAAATCATGTTTTAATACTAACATTTTGGCACTGTTAGGAAGAATTACACCTGTATATTTATATGTGATGTTTGTGTTAATCGTTTAAATAGTGGCATGTCTTATTAGACTAAATTAGTTGATAGTAAAAGTTTGAAGCAAACACAAATAACATATTTAAAATCATTTTTTTTTAAATAACAAAATAAATAATTTAATTTAACCATGATAATTTAAAATAAAAATAAAAAGATTATTTGAATGAGATTTATTAATTGAAAATAATATAATAAATAAAAATAAACACGGATAATAATAACCATTCATCTCCCCCTAAATAGCATGTAGACATTACCAAACTATAAGGTTAAAGTTTATGTCTTCATTTACATACATCCTTGGTCTCGGGCTTAAGATAACTGCGTCGCCTCATAAACGCTACATGTTGATCCCGGGATCGCGACAATCCCGGGATGGGTGAGATACTGTTTATTGTGATCGCGGAACTGAATGTTAATGTTCTACTGTGCTACTTGGATTTGTTTACGACCTAGAGGGTAGATGTGTAATGTGGATTCGGTTTAATGTGCTTTGTTTTTTATTGGAAATCAATATAAATAGAATTTTGTGTTTAATTAGAAAAGATTTTGATACATATTCAAAAACTTTTAAGATTTTTCAGATTTTCTGTTCAATTGGCATAAGTACACATGTCATATAATACATGGTTCTTTTATGTTAACTTAATCCGATACCTTTCACATTTAAACTAATATGATTCTAAAAATAATTCAAAGGATTCCGCTACAGCTGATGTATGCTGCGGTTCGCTGTAGCACTTCACTGAGGCGCTACGGCGTAGCCCTACGACGTAGCAGTACGGCGTAGACGCATCGTAGCAGGTCAATTCTAATTCCCAGTATTTAAGTTTGTGAAGTATTATTAGATATTCGGGCGTATGTATATGTTTGAAACTCAATTTCATGGTTGTGTGAAGACACAGCGGCTGTGAGGGAACGAGTTTTATTGAACCAATCAGAGCCCTGCGCGGACCACCTGAGAAGAGGAGAGGTAATTTAAGGGATTATATTAGCAATTATAATACCAGCAGTATTACGAATGTTACTATATTACTTAAATTCTGATATTAATCATTATTATTTTATAACAAAGCTTTAATTAATATTTAAATTTTCGATTAAGTGTCATTCACAACGTCTAACTGCCCGCTCTTCATACTGTTAATTTATTGGTCTAAACTCAAAATATCAGCACAACACAAATATGGGAACGCAATGTATCATTAACCTTCACTAAGCCGTTCGGCGGCTGACCTGATTGCTGCCCGAGCGACTGATTGCTCGCTTGAGCCGCACAAAAGAAACAAACAAATGCAATTGACTATGGCCGAGCGAGCGGAGCGGTACGCAGTAAAACTATAAGCTAAGCTGTTGTGTAGGGTAGCCTCTCAGGGTATGTTTTTACACTGTGTTCTTGAGAACGACATCGTAATAGTGAAAAAATAATCAGCTATTCTATAAATTTGGATACCAGCTGCGTATTGTAATTATAACCCCGGGGGTCTAAACAAGTGGCGCGTGTTGTATCTCTGCGTCTGTCGACAGGACTGACATCAGTGAGGGTTTCAGTAGATCATGTCAATGCAATTTTGACTTTTTAATCATCGTTATTGTTCATAGACTATCATATTGTCTAGCTAGGCCTTAGGTCTCGATCAGTCAACCCCGAAAACAACGCACACAACACGTTGATGACCACGGAAGCCGTCTATTATAAACTATTTTAATAGTTCGCGCACGAGAAAGGCGGAAAGATGATCCTACAAAGTGTTGAAAGTCACAATAGCTTCGATACTTACAAGCAGTGAGCAGTACTAAGTATTATAATTGCAGCACACGGAACAAACCTGATGTGATGGCTTTTGTATGAGACGCCATTGATTGACGCGCTACTGAATATGATGAATGAAGAGAGTTAGTTAGTATGCGCGGGGCATACAGTGCGGTTTCATCGACCCTAAATAATAATACCAACTTTTGCCCCTGACTTCGCTCACGTGAATTTCTAACCTACAAAAACGTACCATCGGGATCTCAAGTAAAGTATTATGCGTCCTAACCGAGGCCACGTCTCTCCGTGGGTATATATATAATAAGAAGGAATAGGTGCAAAAAGTTACAGATAGACGCAGACGGACAGACAGAGTTATTTCGCGTTTATTAAATTGGTATGGAGTGTTTAGGGATGGAATTCTGACAATTTATAAGTTTTATTATGAAGAAGAAATTTAATAAACAGTTGACGTAAACTCTGCAAGTGATCCCGGAAAATGGAGCCTGTGGGTGCCATTACTTTAAATTACGAAGCTACGTCAAAAGGGGAAGTTATACCATTTTAGGGATCCGTTGCCAAATGGCAAAAATGGAACCCTTATATTCATCCTGTTCATCTGTCTGTCTGCCTGTCCGTATGTCACAGCCATTTTACTTAAAGACTGTTGGCACGACACAGATGAAATTTGAAGAGCAGCCTTCTATGAACCGGTACACCAAAGGGATATAAAAAAATAAATCATAGTTTAATAAAACATGCTTTTGTAACTAGCCACACTAAAAAGTAGAAAATATTTTATATAAGTTAAAAAAAAAGAATACAGAGATTAAGAAAACATTGTGCAGCACATGTGAGCTAACTGCTGGTCAATGTACCGCTAAGTGCTTTATGAAAAGTTGCGATTAAAAGCTCTCTGAGTTAGATTATATCAAACTAGCGACCCGTCCTTGCTTCCCACCACTTTTACAACTTAACAAGACATGGATGATTATTCTTTTTTTCGAATCGAAATCTGTAACAAGCCGCCTTCGCTTAGCCACTGAGACAACCCGTGTATTCCCGTTGTCCCCTTAGGCCATGTCCCCGTTAAAGGGGACAATGGGAATTTAATAAAATAACATGTAGATAGATAGATAGATAGATAAAACATTTATTCAGGGCACACAAAAGACATAGCACAACAACCAGAAGCACAGTTACAATTAAATGATACATCAAATTACATGACATTACATGGCGTCAATTATTGTTTTCCATACAAAAATATGATGGTGAAAAGCGCGTTAACATCCGTTGCTTAGTTTAAATATGCGGCCACACAGCAAGAATATGGTACGGGGGGGGAAATAGTAAAATAGGGATTATATGATGCAAAACATTTTCAAGTTAATTTAAAATTGACAACCGAAAATAAATAGCACGTATTTTATCTGATTGTGTATGGTACGTTATGAAGGCGAGTGTGGTTTGTGGAGGGCTATACTTTCGAACTGGACTGAATATTCATCAATCTCCGTCGTGAAGGTCTTTGTGAATTTTAAAGTATGATTTGATTTAGCAAAGAGAATATCTAGGTACTGCGCCGCAATATGGACAACAAAAATAAATCTATTTGTTCAAAAAATTGTCCTAATGATACCCGTAGAAACAGCCCCTTTTCTCATTACCATAAATTATTAATAGGTCCGACAATTGAAAATTCACGGGAATATTCTCATATTTACGGCATCTTTATTTCGTGGTAATAAGAGTGGTTATATATAACCAAGGCACATAAGGCCCGACCAGTAGTGGATTAAATGGCTGACTCCCAATCAATGAGAGGAGGTCTGTGACCCAGAACTAGAGACATTATAGACTGATTTTGTAGGGTTCATTGTTCAAACAGGTACTACTCACTTGCGGTTGACCGTTCTCACCTCTTGTGTAAGATCCGTTTAGTACAATCTGGTTGATCATGTCAGATCGCGGAGAGAGTAACAGATGAGAGGACGGAGGGACGACACGCACTTTGTCACGTTACACTTGGCTTAAAGAGGGATCACTCCACATAGTGCGTGTTACAGGGAAGAAATGTGAGCTTGTTAACCTCCTAACTGCGTTGTATTTGTCTTTGATAACACTTTAATGCTGATATCAGATTAGTTGTCTACAAATAAAGTATAATGACACACCTGGGTACACAATGTGTGTGTTCATCAACATGTCTAACACTGTTTTAAGCTTTCACGGTTTAAAACTAATCTTATACTGCCACTTACGGGATAACATATTCCGTGATTGTTCATTATTTACACAACTTTTCTCCAAGTATGTATTAAGTCCCATGTAATAGCGGCGAGCCTATTGACATCAACCAGGCATCAAACCAGACTCCGACTGAGAAATTCACAATGGATAAACTCAATATCACTTTACTTAACCTTTTTTTTTTTTTTTTTACGGATGGGAAATCATCAAATGACTTCTCCCGCTCTGGGCAGAGCGGAAGGGAGTGTCAGACTTGTACTGACTAAAACCCATCCATGTTCCTTCCTTGCCCTTTGTGTTCCAGGGCCGCGGTATCTTTTTCGAACAGCCCGGAGCCCTGGCAGGCATCGGCCCTTGCGGGCCCCTCCCTATTTGCTGACGTCTCTTTGAGGCGCGCGTGGAACACGAACGCGCCGTCAACACGGCCTGTCGTCAAAAGAGGTCCGCGTCTACGGTGGCCGGAAGCCACCACGTGACCCCCGACGCCCGAGGCGTCTCCCGCGGCGGCTGGGACGAGAGGTTCTCTCCCTCTCACGCTCCGCCACCTCCTTCGCTAGCATGACTGCTTCGCAGAAGGAGGTGACGGCGTCCCATTCCCTTTCGCTCCGGACCATGGACTGGACCAGGGCCGGACGCGATAGGTCGCCGCCGCCGATCGCCGCTACGAGGACACGGCGGTGCTCCGCCCAAGCGGGGCAGACCTCTACCGTGTGGTCCACCGTATCCTCTGGGCGACCCTCACAGTGGTAACACCCGGGCGTTTCCTCCCGCCCGATTCGGTGCAGGAACCTCCCGAAACAACCGTGTCCAGTGAGGACCTGCGTCAGGCGGAAGGTGAGGGTGCCGTGGCCCCTCTCCAGCCACTCCTCAAAGAGGGGACTTATCGCCACTATTGTGGCGTGCCCTGCACGGGGTTGCGATAGTCGCTCTCTCCATGTCGCCATGAGATCGCGCCGGAAGTCTGTCCGCAGTGCGACAATTTGCCGCGGCAGCGGAGTTTCCCCCCGGCGTAGTGCCTCTACGCGCCACTCGTGTAGGCGCGCGAGGACTATCGCCTCCAGATCCCATGGCGGCAATCCAGCAAGAAGGCTCGCCGCCTCGCCGGAGATCGTGCGGTACCCCCGGACTAGCCTTACGGCTACCACCTTCTGGGGCGCGTTCAGGTAGTGGGCGGCTCGCCGCCTTAAGGAACGCGCCCACACCGGGGCCCCGTAAAGGGCCATGGACCGCACGACCCCCGCGTTTGGACCCCCCAGGTTGGGCAGGAGCCGCCTGAAGGCAGCCACGGTCCGTTCCAATTTGGGGGCCAAACGTCCACGGAAATGCTCCACGAAGTTCCACCGGCTATCGAGGACGAGCCCTAGGTATTTCAACGTCGACTCGACGCCGATGGGAACCCCTCCCGCCGTTACTATGGATCCCGACGGTGGCGCATTCCGAGGCCCATGAAAGCACATGGCCTCGGACTTGTGCAAAGCCACCTCGAGACCCAATTGCCGGATCCTCTCCACGACTATCGCAACCCCGCGTGTCATAAGTTCGGCCGCCGCCTCGTACGACCTCCCCTGCGCCAGCACCAGCGTGTCGTCAGCGTAACAAACTACGCTGACGCCACCAGGGAGGTCGGCGCGCAGCACCCAGTCGTAACCGATGTTCCACAAGGGCGGCCCTGGAACCGATCCCTGTGGAACACCGCACGACATCTCTCGCCGGTTCCACTGGCCGTCGCGACCGGGGTAGATGATGGCCCTATCCGTTAGGTAGTCCCCGACAATACGACGGAGGTAGGTCGGCACCTGGTGATACCGGAGTGCCTCCCTAGTGCAGCTCCAGGGTATGGAGTTGAAGGCATTGGCGATGTCAAGAGACACCGCCAAAACCACCCCACCCCGGGACACCGCATCCCCCGTCGTGAGGGCTCTCACGCGCATGATGGCGTCCACCGTCGAGCGCCTCTTGCGGAAACCAAACTGGTGTTCCGCAAGATCCGGCCCAATCCCCGCAAGGTGCCCGGCGAGGCGGTTTGCAATCTTTACTTAACCTTGGAATCGAATCTAAGATCTCATGTCCAGCAACAGTGCCTGACCATCAGGCACTATTGCTGAGCATTAGACCAACAAGGCAGTGCGACTGATTATAATAGAGGATTTTTGAAAGTACCACCACTAAAGAACGGTAAAGAAAATCCATTATCCACCTCAAAGAAGGTATGAATTTAAATGTAGCAAGCCACATTTGTAAAAATAATCAATCAATCAATACAGTAGGTTGCTGGTACCACATAGCGGGTGAATTCACCCTTACCATGTCGTTGTAAGTGAGCACTTAAACAAACATTGCTGAGTGTTCATAAACGCGTGTTGCTTATTATTGCACGGTAAGACGGCTCTATTACGTGGGGCGGTAGGGCATACAAGTTCTAGATAATTTAGCGCTGATCGCTGTGCGCTCCAGTCACGTGACTCCTGTAACCATGTCCCGCAATAATAGCGGTTAAATATTACAACATTTAGAAACATTCAGATTTGAAATAAACTTTTACCCGTATCATAAAAAGAAATTCATACCGGCCCGTTGAACGGGCAATGTACACAGCACATTATTTTGTTTTACAAAACAAATGACACACAACATGGCACGCACCGACTTCCCTTTTGGGAGTATTTTGTCACAAGTAATAACATTATTTAAACCACCTTCAATATCATAATTGGTGTGAAAATGGAACATTTAGGCGAACCGCAGCAATTACTAACCTCTAAATTTTGTAATATTCTGCAATTACAACATTATGGTAGAACATTATCATATAATTTTATGGCAAAATTAAGTATGTTGCTTCATTAATGAGAAGAATGTGAAGAGATAATATCCAATGTGTTTGTCTTGTGTTGTAGCCGTTGTAGGTGCGTTTGCGTTCTCCGATTCGACATTACCCTGCGTTGTGCTTTAGACACAAATCTTACATACAGAAAGGGAGCAAATATGAGTAGGTTATTCAAATATTGAATTTGTTGTTGGCGAATTGACCACGGGGTTGGAAGCGCAGAAGCCAAATATCTAATTAACGAGAAAATAAGATAACATCGGAAATTAACATTTACAACAGTCCCTGAATCGATTGGGTAGTCATTTTGTTTCCTGCAGCTGGAACTATGGTCACCGTACCCGCATGCAACGTCTCGTTACATTACAAGCGTTCTGCCTTCTCGACGGAATCCATAATCATGTACTCGCACGCACCTACTAGCTACTCCAATATAGCTCAAGTGGGGCATCGGGAAGCTCCACTCCACTGAAAGCTTGTCAATTTTACAAATAAGTGACGCTACTGAAGTAATTTAATAAGTCGCTTACCAGCACGAGTAAAGAAGACATTGTGTTCTCCTCTAAGACTCTCCGATATTCCTGACTATAGGGAAACTGTGTTTACTGTAGGTTTCTTTCTGGGTCAAGAATTATCGGTGTGTAACTGTTAACCTGCTTTTCAGTCAGCTTGAATTGTATGTAAATACAACCTTGTGACTTGTACTATGACGTCACTTAGGGATTGGTTTGTCCATAACCAATGAGACAATTACGTCATCTGTCGATATTTTTGTCAGAACGACTTGGAAAATGAGCGTTTACGTTATTTAGTGTTTGTAAAGAGCCATTAATAGTAACACTCCTAATATCATGTTTATCAGTTCGAGAAGTACTTGTTTTACTGCTATAATGGTTTTACTGATAGAAAATCTGTTAATATGTTCCTACTGAAGCACATACACATTAAACATTCTGGCTTAAATATAATAAAACATTTTTGTTCAGTGTGCTTTTTTCTGTTTTCCGCAGATTTTATTATTGACAAATTCGTGCCTTGAGACTGTTTCATGCACATTGAAGTCTGTAACAGCTTCATGAGCAGCTCACTTTTGAGATATTCCTATCCATTACATTTTTCTATCCTTCTCTTTAGCGTCGAATCGAAGTTAATTACATACTTTTTAACTTTGGAGTTTAGTTAGACGATTTTTTTTTTCGCTTTTCAGTTCGTGTTTTCGTTTTTTAATTTTTTTTGTTATAAATTTTATATGTTTTATCAATACATTTCATAAAACAGTTTCAAAAATATTTAACAACATCGCCACCCTGCCAATAACATTCGTGCGTTTTAGCCTTAGTTAATAATGTTATTAATGTCATTCGGAGTCAGCGTCTATTTAGTAGAACTTGTCTCGAACATTCTGTAAGATGCGTTTGTTCAGCAAACAGTAACACGTTGGTAAACAACATCGTTAATATCAAGCGGACTGTGAAGCAACAAGATAACTTTGTTCTAGAAAAAATATTAAGAAAATTTGACTGTGTAGTTGTACTGATGGTGTCGAGGCTCACTTCATTTTATAATATCAAACAACCCTTTCGTAATATGTTTATTTATGAACTAATATTTATATCTATATATATCATTTCGTAAATAAATGAGTAAAGGTCAGTCTTAGGTGAGATTTCAGACTATAAGTTATCGATATGGCAGGCGAGAGAGTCCGCACGCCATCTAGTGGCGATCTGGGAAGCTCAATGCAATGAGTTACAAACGAAAAGGTTTAACAAAAGAACGAGTTTTGATTTATATCAGCTGAATCATAATAATTATCAAAGAAATTATCATAATTTTTTATCCACGATGTGTATGAAAAATAACTTGTAAGAACAAATAAACTTCGTTGAAATGTAATTTCAGGATTTAATTGAGTTTGAGTCATGGAAACTTGAATAAAGAAAATTATATTCTATTCTATTAAGCTACCAATTTGCGTGTTCCAAAAAACACTACAAGTTTAGAATAATTCCAGCAAAATGTTGGGGCGTTGACTACGCCGTAGCAATCAGTTGCTACGGCGTAGCAGCACTGTATATTTTTTGCAGTGCAAGTTTAAGTTCTTGTATAGAACCTAGAGTATAGGTTGTATATCAAGCTTTAATATATTAAATTACCTACATGTGGTAAAACCGTATTTTCAGATTTAGAAACAGCCAGTTTTACAAACTCTGCAGATGAAGCAAAAATAACTAATTTTGCTGACGTTTAAAACATAATTATACGTGCACATTATCATCATAATTTTGTCGATCTATGTATCATCACAAGTAACAGTAAACTTTGTTTGTTTCAGGTCTATAAATGCAACATTTACTGAATGAAACACTTCCATAAAAATGAAACCGCGTTGAAATACGATAAGGCGTGTAAAAGTGCGCAGTTAAGGTGCAAATGAAATCGTATAAGTGTCGTAAAAGAGTACTGTAACGCGCTATGGCCGCTGGAAGTGCACCTTGAACACACCTCGTAAACCAAGCAATGGTATTGGGGTAATACTGAGGAAAATATAAAAATATAAACTGTTGATGTGAACTTAAATGTGATTCTTGTGACGGAAAAAGACGTTTGAATTGAACAGGTAACATAACCCTTATATTTATTCTGTGGATTGTACATTATAGCTGCGAAAAGCGATGTTGGATACTAAAACAAATCATAAACGTTTCAACTGAAGAGTGAAAATAAAATGACAGTATCATGACAGACGAAGTGTGTATTAGCGTTTAGACTAACTAACCCATACGGGCCAAAATGCCCATGTGTAATAGTGCGCACGGGTAATAGTCCGCGTGAGTGGTGCGGCATGTGGGTATACTGCGTGCGGGTAATACTGTGCGTGAGTAATTGTGTGCATCAGAATTAGTGCTCGTTGGTAATAGTGCGCCGGGGCAGTATGCAGACGAACGTGCAGATCGACACGAAGGGGCTGCGCCACTCCCCCGAGCACGGCAAGGGGGGGAAGGGGGGCAATAGATACACTGCTGAGGTGAGTAAGCTTCTGTCAATCTCAATAATTATAAACTGAGATTATATACTAAACCTTATAATTTTCGGTATTCCAGAATGAATGTCGGTAACATAATAATATACAGAGCTCTTGTAGTTCTGAAACTGATCTTTTGGCGCTCGAAGACGTTGCCAGTTTGCTGTAGGCAAGCATTATAAAATTGTTTTGCAGATTGTTTTGAAAAAAAACAAGATGTCGATATAAATTCCGATTTTGCCAAAGCGTCAAGAGAAGTTTGTACATAAGTTACATAAGTTGAAACTATTTACGAATTAACTTTTCTTGCATTTAATTTCGATTTAAATAATTTACAATTACATATATGACCGAAAAAGTGCCTTGTTAAAAACTTTTGTTTGGGGCAACGTAATAAAAAAAAGAACAATTTTTTATCGAAACCAAAAACAAATCCTACTTTTTCTTGTTTCTTACTTTACCACTAATTTCCACAGAACCCTTGCTTAAAACTATAAAATTATCAATTTATGACATTGCTCGCCTTCAAACTTCGCCACGACTGCAGAAGCCATTGCAAAACATTCTCAAATTCTTCAGATAATGGAGTTTAAGGAGCGCGGCAGTAAAAGATTATTATTTGCTAAAAATTAATTGTCTGCGAGAAGTTTCACGTTCTGGGTTAATGGGGGAAATTGGATTTTGTTGATTTTATTTTAGAAGATTTGCGTAGTTGTGGACATACCAGGATTATATGACAATACCACTTGTAAACATACACAAATGCACCTAGGTAATTCATTGAATTTCATATTTTGTATAAGAATCTACGGATAAAAATCATTAACACCAAACTTACTAAGCGTTCTCGCTGGTGAAACATTCCCATAGAACATGTTATCTGATGAGTTATTAGATATCAACTAAGAGAAGACAGCAATAGAAATCTCAATATTTATGTTTTATGTGCCGCTACAGCTACTACTAGCTTAAATGTGGGCACAACACGTGGGTGTGTAGCCTCCTCCCGCGTGAAGTTCGGTAAATGTCTCACGAGATCGTACTATCAAAATTAAAAGTGTAAAGGGTGTAAAAAGACTCTTAAAGAAGCCGAAAGGCTTTAATAATAATAATGTTTTTTTTATTATAGAAAAAACACATTTAGGTTTCACAAAAAAGAAAACAAGGCACTTGTTTTCCCCGTTTTTGATGTATTTTTTTTACTTAAGAGACCTTCACGGTCCCCGTACTATTCAATTCATCCATCATCACAATGTTTTGAATGCGTTACATTGAGTTCTACCGTAAAACGTAATTTTTCACCCCAAAAAAAAAGTTTTCCAGCAATATTTTTTGCGTAAAGTTACTTAGTTTGATTATAATGCTTGGTTAACAGCCTCGTGAAGAGTCTGTTTACACCCTGTATATCATATGTTAATCCAGGTTATAAACTTCCTGCGTCCCAAATTTCACCCGACAAAACAAATAAATAAAATCCGTTCAGTAGTTTTTTGCGTG
This sequence comes from Lycophotia porphyrea, assembly GCA_950005105.1. NCBI lineage: Eukaryota > Metazoa > Arthropoda > Insecta > Lepidoptera > Noctuidae > Lycophotia > Lycophotia porphyrea. Next base: position 329,260 of record OX465406.1, read on the forward strand.
ATAGAGTAACACAAAAATTCATCCCCATAAACTTTCGCATTCATAATATAGTATGGTAAGATTCCGCCAGTGGAAATGCACCGTCACACAAGGAGACATAGCGTGTTCCCATATTGTTCGAGATTACCTGAAAAACAATAAAATGATGTCAGCCTGTGAGCCGCTCGTTGCGCCAATTTGCAACAAAGTCTTTAAGAAAGCAAATGAAGCATGTAACATTCCGTCACTCGCAGACTCCGCCACAATCTATTTCTCTCAAACACAATTTACATGGACAATTTACATTCTCGTCGTGAAAAATTGTCTTGTCGCGATCACAAGTCAACACAACGTATAGGTTGTATGAGGAAAAGCTTACACAAAATGGAGGATTTCCGGTCGAGTGGATTTCATTGATAAAGTACCGCATTTAAGTTCATTCACTGAAGGGATTGGTTTTGTAGGCAAAAAGTAGGAAACTGAATTTTCATGGGCTTGTGACTATTCCCGTATATACCAAATTGGCATGTATTAGACACAGCCGTGCCGTGTTACGATCACATTATTACACAGCATGTTTCCAAAGTTGTACCAATATTATGTTACTTTTTGGGGCCATATTTTTTTAGCGATGAATTTTATTTTTTAACACGCTTGTTTTAGCTTGGTATGTATGTACGGTTGAACAAGCTATTTGGTATACACGCAGAAATATTCACAATCCTAGTACATTGATAATGTACATAGTTTGCAATTTTATTTTATAAAGCTTTTGTCAATAAGAGTCAGTCTTTTAATGAAAAAAGCTTTATAAAATAACATTTGGAAAATTATACGCTTCAGCATTTGACTGTGAATATTTCCGCGTGTACACCAAATAGCTTGTTCGACCGTACGTATCTATGAACGGATTCTTTGAACTTGATTTTCAACCACTTCGAAACGTCGGGTTAAACTGAAACTTCGCACACTTATCAAAGACCGACGACAATACAATAATTTGACCTCATTTGAGCTCATCCTGCAGCCAGGATCGTCTTCTCACGAAGGAACTCCTCAACGGTAAATAGCACGGATACCAAAATTTGTAAACGCGAGGTCTTCAAGGTGCTAACATTTTTGAAGTGGCTATTACATTTTATATTCTTACTACCTAGAATTGTCAATTTTGGTTAAAAGCAAGGTCTTACAGCCCAAGTAAAGGGAAAATTCCGAAAAATAAAAAAGTGGAAAATTAAGGATTTTGGTACTTACAAGTATTCGCGAAAATCTAAATTTGCCCATATTTTTTTATCGTGTTGGCTCAGGACCTTTATTTTTATAAACCTTAATAGGGGCTCAGTATCTGGTATTAATTTCAACTTGCTAGGTTCACCCTAAGAAAATCTGTAGTGACACATGGACAGACAGACAAAAGAGTGATCTTAAAAGGGTTCCTTTGTGGTACGGAACCCTAAAAAAGAGCTGAATACACGGAAATAAATAGATTTTTATATATAGCCCCAAAATGAATAAAACCGACGTATCTTCTCAAGATAATTGAAGGCACAAATCGAAGCGCAAATCCATTAATTCTGTTATTTCATTAAACCGTTTGATTGTTCAAATAATAACTTTTATCGAGTATACGAGAATGCAACATTCTAAACGAAACGACGTTAAACAAATGCTAGAAGGTTGTTATTTGGGTTTTGATTACGTGCGGACGATTAAAAGTAATTGAAAAATGAATAATCCTTGCGTAAGTAATTTATTTCGCAGTGGGTGTCGTGGGAAAAATCTCTAATGGATAATACTGGACAATGGAGAACAATAAATATCATCTTTTAGCAAGTTATTGTTCTGTTGTCTGCAATAAAATTGAAAAGAGTAGGTACATCGAGGTGGTCCTCATACCACAAGGCATTTTCTACCAGTTAACCTTGTGGCATTAACATAATAATATCTTTGTGAATGTGTGCAATAGTAGGTAATAACGATGCATACAATGCGCCCGAGCCAGTTCTCGATGATGGTAATATCACGTTGTATTGGGATCGACCTATCGTCCCTGACAGGACTATTGTCGCTAATAAGCCTAACATTGTTGGTGATACATCGATTAGAGCGCCGCGCAATGATGGTTGATACTACGGTCCTGCATGATGAGAAACTCATGAAAGAAGATAAAGATAAGCAATTCAAGCATCTGTCTCGCGAGGTTGCCGACATGTGAGTTGTGAGTACAGCAGTCATTGTGCCAATAGTCGTGACGGCCAGGTGGTTTAATAGCTAATAGCCTCGACTCGAAATGTAAGGAGGCTCTCGCTTGCCAGCTGGATGAAAGAGCTATATTCAGAAAGCAGTACTTCTGGACACGGCGCGTGTCGTTAGAAGGTTACTCTCTCAAGAGCTCTGACCAGCGGTAGCTCTGACACTGTTCTCGATGCCGGTGGGCTACTATTTTTCATATTTAAAAATATATTATTATTTTATTTATTTTTAAATGTTTTTTATATAATTTTTGGTGATAAAAATATTTAATTTAGTTAGTATGTAATAACAATTAATAAACTATGCATACGATAGGAAAATGGCGATACACGTTGCTAAAAATTATCGTTGCAGTTCATTATTTCGAGATTTAATTACTTAATATAACGAAAACATATTGAAACTCTACAACTTTTTAAAAAGAACCAAAGCTCAGTTACATTTTATCACAACAGAAACGCCAAAAGACATACAAAGCCCCCCAGAGTAACTGCCTTAATCATTAAGACGGTCTAAAAACCGTCAGTAGCCACGTTACCCAGTAATAATTCCACGTCCGCTATTTTACTTTACGCAGCTTTACTAGACCGCCGATAAAAACGGCATCAAATATTTTTGACGACAAAAAAACGCCAGTAAAGTTTTATTTTATGATGTAAAGTAATGAAATACGCGGGAACGAGGTATAAACGGTTGCGGGACTGGGGTCAGAGGGAGAAGATCTGGTTTTATCAACCTTGCACTTTAGCGAAGTTCCATAAGTTACAAGTTGAGGTACTGATTGAAATAGCCGCAGTAGGGATTGCATCACTAAGTTATCGCAGGCTAACCTTAGAACACAACGTTTTTATGCTGCGATTATTTTAATTCAATCCAAATCCTGGCCATAAGTTAAATAATACAGGAAACAGGCATCCCCCATAGTGATCCCCCATCATCATATCAGCTTGGACTTCTGGAGCCCCACCGTGCACCGCTGGGTCTCCTCTTTCTTCTTCCCCACTTTCCGGTTCAGTGCTTCTCTCAACCAGGTGTTTCCCGCAATTTTGGTGATATCGTCAACCCAACGGGCTTTTGGCTCTGGTTTCTGTCGGTCAAATCTTTGCTCCATCTACCATATCGGCGTCTAGCCAGATGTCCCGCCCAACTCGACTTTAGGCATACCGCCCGTTCCCCGATGGCATAGCCATTGATCCTCACAGTTCGTTAAATAGATTATTTCGCGGAAAGATTAATCCGTCGTTTGATGTACAAACGCCATAATAGACAACTGAGGCTACCTGACCGCCCATTGTGTCTGTTATAGGGAACATATACTTTTGATTCTGTTTTGTTTCACATACATTATGTATTAATCCTGTAACTAATCAACTGATTACGGTTGTCAACCAAAATTAACGCATATCTTATTCTCACGCCAGAAATATCCGATGGATTAGGCAGAGGTATAACCATAGCACACACACATTTCGCTAGTTATGTTTAAGTCTCATGTATAGGGGGCGAGCCTATTGTCATCAACCGGGCACAAATCCTTACTCCGGCCTGCTACCAGAAACTAAAGAAGAAATGAAAGGTATAATGGTAACACATTAATATTTCTTGTAACTTGTACGTAATATCAACCGATACATTTGACGTGTATTTCATCTCAAGATCGCCTTCGACTAAACCGAGCCCGTTACTTGTACTGCCATATAAAAGTTATGGCGGTTGTAATATCAAATAAATATATTTATTTTATTTATATGTTCTTATTTGTCTTTGTGTGTCGTGTGGCGGTCGATGAACTCGCTTCAAACAAATGAAGAATGTTTCCGGGGTTTAATGAGAATAATGGATAATTTACATTCATTTGTATTAGTTTAGTTCTAGTAGGAGGAGTTCCCAGCAGTGGGTGAAACTGTTGATGATGATGATGGCGATGACGAAGATATCAAAGAGTTGTGTCAAAACGTCAGCTCAATAGTGACAGGTTTACATTGTGACTACAACTTAACTGGGAATGATTACTATAGCAAATGTGAAACAGCCTTTAAACACAAACTAATATCTTTATCTCCAAATGAAATCTTGCCATTCAAAATATAAATAGGATGACGACAAAAGTTAATAACATCGCCCAATACTACAATAAACTCAAAACTTCCCAACTTTCTATCGCGAATTTAAAAGATATTTTCAACTTGATATCATAAAATTACTTGGCACACAACAGAGTGTTAACTTAACTGTAACTTGGCGATAAGTAACATCTTGTTGAGTTACAAACAAAGGCACAGATTAAAACTAAGCGCAGTTTGAAACTCGAGACCGCCCGACAGCCCGCCTGAACGCGCTCAACTTGACTCAACATTATAAGGGCAGCGCATAATGATGATGTAAAGGATTATGGGGAAATTACCCATCGGGTGATAATGCTAAGAAGGCATATCTCTGCGAAACGGGTTTCAGGTTCGAACCCTGGGTGAAGCACTTGACAATTATAATGAAGTATACCGAGCTTCACGTGGGTTTTATGACTTGAAAACCTTAATTTTCCTTTATTAAATATGTTTAGTATTAATGTCTGTGAGTTTCACCAAAATATGAATAAAAACAACCGCATACATAAGCTGTTAGTGACATCAATGAAATAGAATCAATGTTAGGAACAAAATTTACACTGACGGCTCTTGAGCTCGGTATAGAGATACTAATCGCGTTCAATTTTAACTGTGAAACAGATATACAAATAAAAATGTCAGAATATTCTCTAAAAAGATTTTGTAGTTTAGACGTCTAACATCGTCACACAGACAAACACGAAAGGCGCTATAGATTTCCAAAATAAAAGACCCTTGAATACAGGGTGTGCGTCCCCTGAAATGAAGTAATATTATCAACCAATTACAGTAACTGGAATACCAATTTAACTTTAATTTCTTAATTTAAAGAGCTTTGTCTTGAAAATTTATTTTAATGCTGAAAATTGCTTTTAGTCACGGAACGAAACTGTGTAACAAAGTTAACATAAGTAATTTCGCTGTAGAAGCCCCTGGGCCTGAATTACGGAAGTGTCGAAAGTTTAATATTATTATTGTACTTTTTTGCATTAATATTTGGCTACACTTTTCTATGCGACACCAGAAACATATTGGATTCATAGAATCAAAATGATTTAAGCAGGTTTAAATGATTTAATGTTAAAAGAGTAGTGGCTGTATTTATATGCAAATCGGTTGCATCACTCACAGTCGTCGGTGATGAGACTGTAGCCAGTTCTTCCACCAGCTTTGGGAACAGGGTCCGAGCTATCGGTGGTCAGGGCTCTTGAGAGGGGAACCTCCTGACAATATGCACCGTATCCAGAAGTACTGTTTTCTGAACCAAGCCCTTGATCCAGCTGCGAAGCGAGAGCCAGATGTTGGTCGAGGCTATTAAACCATTGGCTGACACGATAGTCGGCACAGTGACTGCTGTTGTCACTTATTATTACTACCAATGTAGAAACAACACCATCTTTTCAGTTCTTCAGAGAAACTTTTCCACTCTGCAGTTTCGCTACTCGCCGCTGCACGTCGCTGCTGTCGGTACATTTTCTTCAACCGTAGTTTTTCCGTCAGACGGTCGGCTTGGAAATGTGTCCAGCTGTTACTAGATGGCGTTACGCGTAACATTTATTCAACTCTATGGGACTTTTGTTAGAAAGGTCAGAATTAATAACAATGTGATCTCTGAATATTTTGGACAAGTATATTGTACAACATTTGCAGTATTGATAAGTTTTGGATTAACTTATTGATTATTTTCATGTCTCCGTAGTAATAGTGTAAGCCGTGTTCATCCTCCAATTTTTTCAGATAAAACTCTTGACCTCTTGGTTTAAAAGATAAGCAACGCGAGTCCTTTAGTTTTCCACCTTTTTTTTCCTTTTGTAAGCTTAATTACGACTTCAGGTTATACAAACTTGACCCTACTGGAAGGCGGTTCGGTGTGCACTAACTTCAATGGTGGCATGAGAGGTCTGTTATTTTTCTGAATATATAATTCTCTAGTTATCTATTCTACCTACGCACTCTAGTTAGGTATATTTCGAAGATTGTTAGACTAAGTAGTTCAGCGTATCTACCATAGATCAATGAATGACTGTGCACTCGACTGGAGATGGCAGTAGGTAATCAAACTCAAACTCAAACTCAAAAGCATTTATTTCAATTAGACCATTACAGGCACTTTTGAATGTCAGAAAAACAAATTAGGCTAAGCTACAGTCACAGAAACAAGACATAATAACTTGTGAAAGTACTGTAGTTGCCCATTCCAAAGCGTAGATCTCTATGGAGAAGAATGGGCAAGAAACTCCATGGACACTCTTTTCAATCAAAATATTGTTACAAAATCTTTGTTACATCATTCATATTGAGATTATACATATATGTGAGAACGATGTAGAAATACGTGCACGTTAAGAGCGTCCAGAGTAAAATATTATATCAACAATTTAAAAACAAATTAAAATAAACCGTGGCAGCTTAGAGATAACCAGTCCCAACTGACAGCGCCCGTTCACGAGCATGACGCATGGATCAGCCCCATTCAGCTCAACCATATTGAAGGAAGCTAAATGACCCGACACACCCGCCACCATCAGTGAGACATTTTAGTGAGCATGACATTCTCTCAGCCACCAGGGTAAATTCAAGTCAATGAAAGATAACCAAATGTAAATGATAGCTTTACAGTACATAGTACTCACACATGTGCCCATGCAATTATATAATACTAAGATATTGAGTCTATACAATGCAAAGATATTATTACAATCTTCTGCAGCTTTCACAATAACTTCACATGGTAATCAATTAGTTTGCCCCTATGGTTGTGGAGCAGGACCAGCATTGAGCCAAGCATTTTTATCATCAATGTAATCCCCCAACTTATAATATGCTTGCCTACATAGTGTACGTTTTATACAAGATTTAAATTTCGTCTCATTTAGTTTTAGAATGTGCGGAGGTATTTTATTGTAACATTTTAAACAGTACCCCATAAAAGATGAGTCTACTTTAGCTAGCCTAAAACCTGGCTGTACTAGTTGGTCCCTGTTTCTAGTATTGTAGTGGTGCCTGTCACCTCTTTTACTAAATAAATGCAGATTTTTCCTAACGTACATGATGTTTTCATAGATATATTGACACGGTACTGTCATGATGTTAATTTCCTTGAACAGTTCTCTTAGAGAATCACACCTACGTAGATGATATAAGGCTCTGATAGCTCTTTTCTGCAGAATAAATATAGACTCGATGTCTGCAGCCCGTCCCCATAGTAAAATACCGAATGACATAATACTATGAAAATAACTAAAATAGACTAGCCTCGCGGTATCTACATCAGTAAATTGACGGATTTTTCTAACAGCATATGCTGCTGAACTCAGCCGTCCTGCAAGAGATGTTATATGCGGACCCCATTGTAGCCTTGAGTCGAGCGTGATCCCCAGAAAAACAGTATCTTCGACGAATTCTAGTTTCTCTTGATTCAATACTATGTCACTAACAATACTTTTGACATTCGGTAGAGAAAATCTTATGCATTTCGTTTTTTTCCCATTGAATACTAAATTATTCGCGGTGAACCAATCATGGACCTGCAGTAGGGCGTTATTTACGTCGTCATCTCCCTACTTTTCCTTATACCCTTAGTGGCCCAGTTACCCTTAATTACCAATAAAATTGACATATAACTCATGACATCACAGTCCTGTAATCTCCGGAGGTTAAGGCAAAAGTGTACCTTGTGCAGCCACATTTTGCCCGTTTTGTTTAAGTCCCAAGTAATAGGGGGCGAGCTTATTTCTATCCACTGGGCACAAATCTAGATACCGTGGCTGCTATGGATCAATTAGTGATGAAAAACCTAAAATATAAAAAATATCACTTTGCTCGACCCGGAAATCGAACCTCATGCGCAGCAGTCGCGTTTACGGCCACTCGACAATTTGTAGCACTGAAAATGCGTTGAGCGCACAAGTTTTGTCAAACACCGCCATTATAATTTAATGCAGGTAAACGGAGACATTTGATTTTTATGGAAAGGTTAGTCAGTACCGACAACGTATCTCCTTGCTCTACGGTACCCCCAATAGTCAGTTCAGTCACACATCTTCCAAAATCCAAATCTACTGATTAAACCTTAATTAACGGCATGTCTACTGTCTCCAATGATTCTCATTGGTTAGAAGTAATAACAACTTTATAGATTTTTCTCATTGATTAGATTAACTTATCTTAGCCGAAGCTTAATGAAGTAATTAAGGCTAATTAGTAACCCTACCTACATTGAAGAATAATAATTTATGTCGGGGCTCAATCTGAATTTTATAAACCGATATACTCCTAACATTCAGAGTGTTAATGTTGCAAGAAGCTCAATTTATTTTAAACTATAATAATATTGCCTACATCTACAAATTACCCGATATTTACTAATGCTGCCTATACCCTGTTCTGTTGACGAACGATACAGCAAATTGATTGCAAGTGTATCACCGTCCGTGCGTCCGTGCGTCCGTACACGATGGAGAGGTCAATGAGGTTACAGGACACGTCGGGGGTCAACGAGGCACAACAGTTTATTACGTCTCGTTGAGCCCCGACCGTGTTACGTCCCTGTATATCAGTTTTACACAAGTTTAGTTTACAAGGTGTTATAGAGTGCCTAACTGAAAACGTCCCATTGTGTGTGAGAACAACCATTAAAGAAAACCAGTTGTTCAAAACATCAGTATTTTTTAGTTAGTGCTTAGTTTACTTCACTTATTTCTTTTCTTCGGGAAGTATTTAGACTATGGCGTCTTTCCTTAAATACGAAGCAGGCAAACTTAAACATAAAATAAGTGAATAAAGTATGAATATCTCCCCCCGAGGGCTGGGCGCGGAGCACTACCGTCCGACCCCAGTAACTCAATCACCGCTAAGATACCGGCTCCGAATGTAGCCAGATTGACAGATGTTACCTATTTATTTAACATTAGTAGGCTTCCAGCTGCCAGACATGCCTGCTACTCTATTGACTGCGAAGTAATCATAGATCTTTGCTGTTACCGACCCTGTTTTGTATAGTCAAACTCGTAGCCGCGTTAGCATTCTCACATTGAATGCCATTTGAATTGCAGATCATAAAATGTCACGATCTGTTTCTGTAATACAAATAAACATTGTGAACTTTTTGGCAAAATTATGTATAGAGCAATTATTATGAGGTTGACCATACAAGACCGGTCTATGTAGTTGCTAACTTGCAGAAACTATCTACACTAGAGAATCATCAATAAGCATAATAACACACCACTGAGTCTCAGAACAGTATGTACAGAAGTGGTCTAGTGTTGACAGTTCTAGGTTCGATAGGTGAAACGCTATGGTATTCTCGGCCCATCACGTGATATCGTGGCATAAAAATTAGCCATAAGCATCACTCGTGCGTGACAAGTAGCATGCTTCTTATCTCTCTTATCAGTCGGTGAGACAAGGGAGCAGGTAATTGATTAAAGTTCACAAGATGGACCGACCAATAAGCGTAGTGTTTGTACCCGACTGCCCGAGGTCAGCGCGACCTAATAAACTTGTCGTCTTGTTGATGTTCACCTACGTGTTCACGTGAATATACACAGTTTAAACGAGTTTAAAAGTTTTATATCCTTATTTCAAAACGTAGTTATAACTACCACAAACAGTAGACTTCGGGCGAATAACACCAATTGAATAGAAATGTCATTATTGAGAGGTTCAAGTTGACAAAAAAGCGAAAAAAGTTGTCTTTTTAAAAACAACCTGGACAGAACAAAAGAAATACTTGATATTTATGTTTTTTTAGAAGCGTGTTTCCCAAGGAAAGAGAGGCTTTTGGAGGAACGACTGACCTATTGGCTTCTATATTATCGGTCACAGTTTAGATTTCCGAATGAACGGACCAAATATTTACATGACGATCGTTTGTTCGTAGTTATTTGCTACAAATTAGGTTGAAACAAAAAATTACTTTTGATCCAGGAACAAAGGATTTTACACGTGGACCGAAGCGTTTAGTCCACTCTCGACCTCTCGACCCCAAAAAATAATGTGTCCACTGGACCCCCAACTATAGCTTATTCTCGACCCTTAGAGGGTCAAGAGTAGATTTTATTTTCCAGCTATTTTTTAAGTTTTTGCTCGACCCCCAAAGTGCTGTTACGATGATAAATCATCAGTCTACCTTACAGTTGCATACTATTTAACTAAAATACCCTCAATATAATTTTATAATGCTTACTCAAATCATTTGCATTTTGGTAGTGTAATAATCGATATGTTATCTTAAAAGAGTTTCGTTGTTTAATTTAATATTAGTTAAAAAAAATAAACATAAATATAGCTTAATTTCGGCTACATTGACGTCACACAGTATTTACATAGTGTGTGACCGAGAGCCTTTATTTGTGATCCTAAACCAATAACACGGGTGCCTTCACCTCCCGCCGCTGGGGACGTCACAAGGGCTAAACAACGCTTATAGACTGGAAACTGAACGCTTCGGGCTTTTCGTAAGCACGTGTTTGAGGACATAGGATAGGTGCAATCGAGAACAGTAATGTGTATACACTTACTAAATATGATTTTAATTGTATGTTGTTACGAACATAATCTTAAGTAAGCTCTACTAATTGTGCAGCAGGTATTATTTCAAACTTACCGTCGTTCGCACGCATAAACATACGTAACATAACATCAACCAGGCACACACAGATCCAGACTCCGTGGCTGTTACTGAGAAATTCTTGATGGAAAAATCCAATAAGACTTTGCCCGATCCAGGAATCGAACCCTGGACCTCATGCTCAGCAGTCGCGATAGGGACCACTAGAACAACACAGCAGTACAATAAATAGATAATAATTTATTTTATTTTATTTATTTATTTATTTAGTACACCAACAGCAGTACATACTTAAAAATTAATTAGAAACAATAAAAATAACACGACAGTGCTGGTATGTATGCCTATTATAGGTATACGTAGCATTCACCGTAAGACAACAACGTAATGTATAAACATAAAGTTTACCTAAAACTAAATGAGTTAGTATGAATTATGATGATATATTTTATGATACTGGTATCTAATTATTTACATTTTTGTTAACTAACAGCAATTATTGAAAGTATTTAATTGACTGAATTGACAGAAATTAACTTTTTAAAGGCAAATTAGTGCATTCCCGTACCTCAGAAATAATAAATAGTACTGTAGCGTGTACGGAGTCGACCCTACTAAATTATACGCCTTTGAACTTTAACTCTCTATATTTATACTTTTAAATCACATGTGTTTACATTTATCGATATTTTTCTATCTGTTCTTCTGACAATCCATCGTTTTTATTCTTCCTTTATATTCAAACGATATATCATCATAGAACCTCTACACTACCTAAATAATAGTATCTGAAGGAATTATCTACATAGCTAAAATGTTTCACAATTATCTACAAAGCTAAAACGTTTCTCAATTATCTACATAGCTAAAACATTTCTCAATTATCTACATAGCTAAAACATTTCTCAATTATCTACATAGCTAAAATGTTTCACAATTATCTACAAAGCTAAAACATTTCTCAATTATCTACATAGCTAAAATGTTTCACAATTATCTACAAAGCTAAAACGTTTCTCAATTATCTACATCGCTAAAACATTTCTCAATTATCTACATAGCTAAAATGTTTCTCAATTATCTACATCGCTAAAATGTTTCTCAATTATCTACATCGCTTAAACGTTTCTCAATTATCTACATCGCTTAAACGTTTCTCAATTATCTACATCGCTAAAATGTTTCTCAATTATCTACATAGCTAAAACGTTTCTCAATTATCTACATCGCTTAAACGTTTCTCAATTATCTACATCGCTTAAACGTTTCTCAATTATCTACATCGCTAAAACGTTTCTCAATTATCTACATCGCTAAAACGTTTCTCAATTATCTACATAGCTAGAACGTTTCTCAATTATCTACATAGCTAAAACGTTTCTCAATTATCTACATAGCTAAAATGTTTCTCAATTATCTACATAGCAAGAACGTTTCTCAATTATCTACATCACTTAAACGTTTCTCAATTATCTACATCGCTTAAACGTTTCTCAATTATCTACATCGCTAAAACGTTTCTCAATTATCTACATCGCTAAAACGTTTCTCAATTATCTACATAGCTAGAACGTTTCTCAATTATCTACATCGCTTAAACGTTTCCTAATTATCTACATAGCTAAAACGTTTCTCAATTATCTACATAGCTAAAATGTTTCACAATTATCTACATCGCTAAAACATTTCTCAATTATCTACATAGCTAGATGTTTCACAATTATCTACAAAGCTCAAACGTTTCTCAATTATCTACAAAACTAAAACATTTCTCAATTATCTACATAGCTAAAATGTTTCACAATTATCTACATCGCTTAAACGTTTCACAATTATCTACATAGCTAAAACGTTTCACAATTATCTACATCGCTTAAACGTTTCACAATTATCTACATAGCTAAAACGTTTCACAATTATCTACATAGCTAAAACGTTTCACAATTATCTACATCGCTTAAACGTTTCACAATTATCTACATAGCTAAAACGTTTCACAATTATCTACATAGCTAAAACGTTTCACAATTATCTACATAGCTAAAACGTTTCACAATTATCTACATCGCTTAAACGTTTCACAATTATCTACATAGCTAAAACGTTTCACAATTATCTACATCGCTTAAACGTTTCACAATTATCTAAACTAAAACGTTTCACAACCTACAATGAACTGTCTTGATTTGGACATTGAACCATTAATTTGAACGATAAAATCTTTCCGATTCATTCATTTGAATAATGATACGGTTGAAGTAAGATAACAATTATCAGAACCTTTTAACATCGTCCTAAATTAAAGAACCATTAAGATGTTCTTAGATCATAGTCAGCTGATAAAGAATTCACAATGGTTCCGATTACTAGAAACGTTTATTAGTCAATAGCTCCCGGTTGAAGAATTTTAAAAACAGAACTAGGTACTAACTACGTTTTGAGAATGACGGTAGCAAAAGAAACCATCGCAAAGCTATCAATCGTAAATTCGTTCCTGGCATTGCAATTATTATAGATATGTAAACTTATACTGTCACTTACGGGATATCTTGCCACCACTTCTCATTATCCACTATTCTCAGCTCAAGCTGCCAAGTCAACAACAACAGCTTGTATCAGCGTCGCTATATCGGGAGCTCAGAATAATGAATAATCACGGATGATATCCCGTTAGTGACAATATGAGTTTAGTTAGATGTGTAATTTCTCAAGATCATTCGTATTTAGTCTTGAAAAAAGTTGATATGTCTAGTTGATCGGAGTATGCAGTAACCAAACCTTTTTCTCTGCATTTGTTTTTCATTTCATTGGCATCCAAAACACGGACGGAAATTCGGTTTTGGTCGTAATAAAATCAGTCTGTGATTACCAGTTTGAGTAGCAGGCGTGATAATGATCGAGTTACAGCTGTATCTCCCCAGGGCCGGCCGATGTAAGAGTAACCTCGCGATGGAGGACTGTCTGGCTCGTTGGTACTCTAGTGTTCGCAAGCTTCACAGCTAAGCATGAGGTTTTTGGTTCGATTTCCAGATCAGGCATTTGGTATTTTCATCAGGACTTACGTCCGTTTGATGGCGATTGGCTCGCCTCTATTAGATGGGACTAAAATATAACTGGTGAAAAGATGTAATACTATATATAGGCACACCTTTGCCTTATGGATTATATGCGTCATGCGTTTTTGATCATGTCTTGAACCAAAAGATGAAAGCAAAAGCCCAGGCTTAATGAAGCCTCCGCTAATGCAATGCAGTTTCAGTAATAGATAACTAAACACACAAATGTTACAAGTATAGTTCTACCAAAAACTCTCGGTAAAACAGATTATCCGGGAAGCAATAATTATTCATGGAAACAGGAATATCGCCTTTGCTCAGTATACACACAAGTTATAGTTTGCTTTCCTAGAATTTATCTACATAGTTGCTCTTCGTCAACATCAGACAGCACAGCAGTCCACTGCTGAACATAGGACTCCTCAATCGCGCGCCACTCAACTCGATTCGAACTCTCATCCAGTTGCTACCAACCACCCTGCGAAGATTGTCACTCCACCGAGCCTGAGGGCGTCCCACCATACGTTTGCCGATTCGCGGTGTCCACTCAAGAAGTTGCTCTTACCTGTATATTATGCTAGTCTAATACCCAACCGCACCGCACCTCTCCTGTCGTCTGTGCTTTAAAGCATGCCGCCAAAGTAACGTGCGCTGTCGAAACCGACGTCACCGTCGTCGGGGAAGTGGCAAACTTTTGGGACAACGAAACAAAAATACTGTAGTACCAGCTAGAAGGGTGTACTGGTAAATATGTGTGTCTGTATACGAAATAGCTTATCCAAGTGTTCGGTATCGTCCTGGGACGTATCGCTCCAGCCTCGCCGTGAAGGTTCGTGCACCATGAATAATATCTCAGGTATTTGCATCCGAACCCCCTGCAGAAATCTCCCCCGGACCACCCCCCACCGTGCTTGCACAGAGAGCAGCATACCCGCGATATCGAGGATGTTCTACTTTCCAGGTATTAGGTCATATCATTAGCGGAATTGTACGAGTATGTAGGTCACTGTTGTGGTCCTTTACAGGTCTAAAACTACGGGGCTGTGTTGTGGAAGGTAATTGGGAAAGTTTTTTTGTTTAAATGGTTAGTTATCTGAAATAGAGATATTATAACAAGTTTATCGGTGATCTCACTTTGTTTTAAAACTTGAGTATAGTTCGGAATATCCCGAAAGACAAAGTATATCTTTTTATTATTTTGGGTATTTGGTAAATTTTCACAATCCACAAAATAAAAACTTCAACGTAAACATTTAATTTTTACTCCGGAATAGATAAATTTTTAAAAAGTCATAATACAACCCCTAATTCAACCTATTCCTGTTATAAACCTATAACCTCGAGTCGCATAATCTAGCACAACATACATTCCCCATTTACCTCAGATTACGTCGCTAACTACCCACAGTTGAGGGCATCTCAGTGATAACGACGCGTGCATCTCCGCTCTTGGCGGCGGGCGCGGCAGTGGTCGTCTGACGCGCGGCGAGAGCGCTCCGCTCGCTCCGCTCACCGCCCGCTCCGCTCCAAAGTTTAAGCGATATTTTTATACATACCACTTTAGTATTTATATTTATACACCCCGTAGATTAGCTAGTGTAGTGAAGTGTCTTATTGTGGTATTGTTTCATTTATTAGTAAGTATTAATAAAAAAGTGAGAGAAATGAAACATGGTAACATCGGACAGTTTTTAGGGGGAAAAGTGCTTTCAGTACAATTTAGTTACGCTAAAATGAACACAGTGTTTTAAAAAAAACAATGGAATTTCATTCAAAATTGCATGACAGCGTCTGGAAAATGCGCGAAACGAAAAGCTACAAGCAGTTCCAATGTCTGTGTTTTCATTCACGTACGTTTATATAAATCGCGGTGGTGATTGTAAACCGAACAAAACTCAATCAGCATTTTGTGTAGAATTTATCAAAATCAGTTTACGTTGCGTTGGATCGCAATAACAATTCGTAGAATGTTGGGTTGTGAAAATAAGCAAATTTAATCTTTTTTAATAGAATCTCACGGACGCGGGACGCGGACGCTGTCAATCAGCACAATAAACTTGTGGAACTGTGCGATCTTACAAAAACGTTATAATTTCAAACAACGTGGTTCCTGTGGCTTTGTTTATAGCAGTTCTGTTTACATTTGTAAAGAATTTGTTGGTTGAAGGTGGGACATAAAATACACATTATATTATTCAAAACATTCATTTATTTCTTACGTGTGGAAGAGAAGTGGAATGTTTACTTATAATTATGTTCTATTTAAATTACTCTCCGTACGCTCGGAATAAAAAGACAGCCTGATGTGATTAATTTAAAAAGAAAGAAAGACATATATAAATAGGTAACCTGACGTTTAAATTAAATTGTCAAAGTAAAGACTGTTAAAACGTTCTTGTTGATGAAGATTACGGCCTGGGATGAATCTTATTTGCAAGTTAAAGAGTTATATAGAGATATAACAAAATCCAATGAATCACTGAGATGAGAAGGTACTTTCAAAACCTTTCTGTCAACAGTATTAATTTAATACTGTAAGTTTTCTCAGTTTAAATCTTCGCTTTTTGTCAGGCAATTTGCAAAGTAAAAGAGTTATATAGAGAGATGTAACAGGAACTTTCGTCCTCTTCACAATTTATTGTTTTTAAACTAGCCAGCACAACTTTATAGCAACTCCACTGAACTGTAGGCGTACAGTGAACTAGAGACTATACTCGCGGTTTTGCCTACAAAAACTTCGGTTTCGACGAAACTACTCTATGTGCTAATTCAGGATATATCTCAGCTCGGTAGCGCAGCTGTTGCCGCGAGATTGAGAGACAGACGTACATATAAAGTTTAATATGAGTGTTTCTGAGAATATTACAGCTTTTATAACAGTGAGGTATTATTTCCAAGGTGGGACGACCTTGAGGCGCAGACGGGATCAAGTTCACTAGTACCTACGAACCTTAATCTTTAGAGTATTGACAGAGGATTACTTGTAAAAAGATATCAATTTTGCCCAAAAAAGCTAGCCCAACCAGATTCTTAACAAGGGCACAAAAACTAAATATCGGCAGTTAAGTCTCTTACGTCTTCACAATGCCGAACAGAATATTGCATAGAAAACTTAGTTTCATTACAATAACAGATGAATTTTGTACCTTACGGTGTTGCTGTCACCAGTGAGTCTGCCAACTCTGGTGGTAAGGACAATGACAACACAAACCAAGTACACATGATACAAGTGACCCATAGTAAACCACACTTCGCCTGTTATGTCTTAGTCCCCTGTAATATTGATCAGTCATGAACCATAAGGGTCTATATACAAACTCCTTGGAGACTAAGGCATGGTCTTATAAAAACACGTGTACACAGGAATAGTGATGACATACTTACCACATAGCACAAAGTCAAGTTCATCGAATCAATCACTTACCTCTCCCTGGGAAACCGCGCACATATCGTTATCAATCATCATGGCCGTCCATCGATCAGCTGACTTTCATAGCGAGTCACAGTCAGCTGGGATCTCCCGCGCTAGACCGTTGCCATGGCAACGGAACACTGTTTATTCTGCTGAAGCAGGCTGTTTAAGGTTACTGTTTAGGGTTCCGTACCCAAAGGGTAAAACGGGACCCTATTACTAAAACTCCGCTGTCCGTCCGTCTGTCTGTCTGTCTGTCTGTCCGTCTGTCACCAGGCTGTATCTCATGAACCGGGATAGCTAGACCGTTGAAATTTTCACAGATGATGTATTTCTGTTGCCGCTATAACAAAAAATCTATACACTAGGCTCCCATCCTGCCAGGGCTGCGGGCTGTTCTAAAGAGAACCCGCGGCCCTGGAACACAAAGGGCACGGAAGGAAGATGGATGGGTTTTAGTCAGTACAAGTCTGACACTCCCTTCCGCTCTGCCCAGAGCGGGAGAAGTCATTTGATGACTATCCATACGTAAAAAAAAAAAAAAATAGGGGGGGCTCCCATACAACTAACATGTTTTTTTGCCGTTTTTGTCTTATGTTGTATAGATAATTGTACGGAACCCTTCGTGCGCGAATCCGACTCGCACCTGGCCGGTTTTTTTTAGAAGTAGCTTTTCTTTTTGATGTCCTTTTAATGCCCTAAAATCACCCAAAAAAATAGAATCGTCTTAAACAATTGGGGCGATTGTATGAACTGATATTATAATATTGTATGCAGTTTGAAAACTGATTCGTTTTTGATAGATAGAAATCTTGAATCCAATTAGGTTTTGTAATTGATTAAATTTAGTAAAGTACCAGCTATTGTTTCTGATATAATATACTTAACACTCGTTTCTATAATGCTTCGTTGTATTTGCCGATGGCTCTTGGTAATGCTCAACTTAGCCCTTAAGTATGGATTCATCACGATCAGTTACGCCCACGAATGGCTCAGAAACACTAAAAGGCTCTCAAATAAAGTCATTGAATGAGATTTAACAGTAATTTCTTAGAAATAAGTCACTCAAAGTAACTTGAACAAGTCTGCCTCGTTCCTGAGACTTGTTCATAAAGTATCGCCTTAACAAATTATTTGACTAACTGCTAATGAAAGGACAACGAGTTACCAATTCAACTAACTTTTGCTTTAAATTGGCTCTTGTTTTAGACAATTAGGGCGAAGTATTTTATGTTCTAGAATGGAATTTGTGTACTCAATAGATTTTGAGTTATGCTTAGCTAATTGGAACAGACATTGATTGTGTTGTGTTTTCAATTCAAAATATTTTCCCGAAGGACTGGGTGGCAATTAGGTATGTAGGTAACGTAATAACTTATATATTAAACAAGTGATAAGATCCATCTGAATGTTTCACTGAATACGACATATCCACTACACAGATAAACAAAACTGTTATTGAATAACTGATTAGATAATTTTAAGTTTTTTAGAATTTTACTTTCTTCATGATATCCCTATGATTAGTATGTTATTGTAAGCCTGCGTTATCTTAAAGCTGGGCAAAAGCCTCTCCCCATGATTTCCAGGTGCTCCGATCCAAGGTCCATATGACATATAGTAAGTCACACACACACACACACATGTACACATGTGTGTACTGATATTATAAACGCAAAAGTAACCCTGTCTGTCTGTTACATTTCTCAACTACTGAAATGATCGTTTTGATTGACAAAGCGAACGTTACATTTGCAACTTTTTGTGCTAGATATTTGTATTTTAAAAATATAAAATACACGTAAAAAAGTTGCGGGCGACGACTTGTCTTCAAATAACTTTGTTTGATTTATTTTAATACTAGCTTTTGCCCGCGGTTTTGCTCAAGTTAATTTAGAAGTTGACAATGAATTCGGGTGTAATATAATAATATAATTCAATCATGATTCGACAGACACGTGGCGCCATCTATATCGTAAGTAAGTTATTGTTGTTTCCCTCGGGAACTGCACTTTTTTCGGGATGAAAGGTACCCTATGTGCGTTTCTATACCCCTGACAACTTACATGCAACATTTCAGGATGATCGGTTCAGTGGTTAAGGCGTGAGAAGGTAACAAACAAACTAACAAACTTAGTTTCTTAATACTCCCACTTCTCCTTTTTTTTCTTTCTTCTTCTTTCTGACTTCCTTACTATATACAATATATATAAGTAAGGATCACCTACATAGGTTTATACAGAGTTTTCAGGTCTTCATTAAACCCTGTAATACCTAAACGCCTTTATAATGAGGGCAGCAATTAATCCTACTTGATGACCGATATTAGCGGACTTACCCTCATGGGGGTGGTTTCACGGTACGTAAACTAGGGTCAGACTAGATTATGGTTAGACCTCAACCTTTGGGCTTAGTCCTAGGCTGGTTTATAGGCAGTGTTTTTGTAAGGATCAAAAACCACGAAACCTTAGTGGGACGATCCCTATTTGTTCCAAACTTTGTACAAATAGGGACCGCCTGACTAAGGGTTTGTGGTTTCACAATTTTGCAGAACAGTCCTTAAGGACCTACAACGTACCTTTCATGAATCTGTGTTATATACAGAAAGCTTTTCAACTGAACACTCACAGTATTAAGACAGTCTTTGTCGTAAGTATAGATTTCGCTTGCATCTAAATTAAAAGAAACTACGTGACTACTAATTACCGTACTCTTGCATTAGCTCGTGGAGAAAGTGATTGCTTTCAAAGGTATGGCAAGAGATCGATATTGAGAAGGTGTAGCTTGTTTAGGTAGGTAGAGTATCGTAGTAATTCAATACTGAGTTTTATCCGGCACTTTGAATACCACTTACTATTTACTTTTTTGCTTCCAAACATGCTGCAGCGATTGCCTCATTGGTCTTGTTGTCCAGGGTTCGATTCTAAGGTCGGGCAAAGTGTTATTGGATTTTTCCATCATGAATTTCTCATCAGCAGCCACGGAGTCTTTTTGACGAAACGTGGGTGTACTATTATTACACCTCTGCCTAACCCTCCAGGGATTACAGGCGTGTTGTTATGTTATGTTTTCTAACCTCTACTTATGTGTTTCAGCTCTTTTCATGGCTTATAGCAAACAAACAAGCCTTTCCCATCTACACATTTTCGGTCAATGTACTTAAAATGCACTCATAAACATATACCTACACACATAATATATATAACTTCACAGCACCCTGTAGTAACTCTGCCAACAAGTTTGCGAACGCTTTTCATATTTATGAAGTAAAGTTCAGCACAGTTCGGACAGCCGACCGTTCACCGTGGATTGCCGATCGTCTGGCTAACTGTTCGGACGAGTACATTTGCTCAACGCATGAAATAAATAAATAAAATAAAATATCTTTATTTCAGACCTATATCAGTCCATAAGTTGTTAGTGGTTAGTAACAGATTGTGCTTATATGCTATGTTAGTGTTGTTAGTGCTTAATTCAATTTAACATAAACCTATACCTATTTTTACCCAGTGTCTTTGGATGGGGCAGTATCCTAGTAGAAATGCCTACGTTCAGAGTATTTTAAATTTATTTCACGAGTATGACCTGGATTTTGGAAAGGTCTTGTTGGTTTTGTGAGCTTAATTTTATGTTTAGTAGTAGAGATGATTGTACATGATATCGTGTGAAATGATGCTATCCTTGTTTGTAGGTATTTTGGCATCAAGCAGCATTGTTGTTTTCTGTTTTGTCAAATATGGGTGACCAAATGTCAGGCAGCAACTTCGGTCAACAGTTATAACTTTGTCTTTAAGATTGCTTACGTACGACAGTTATCTTTAGTGTTAAGGTGTTGAAAAGAAGTGCAATCTTTTGTAGAAACTTGTAAGTAAAACAGAAATCTAAGCGAATCTCAGATCAGGTGACATGTCCAAGCAAACCTGCAACCCGACGTGCGAGAGACAATGACATATCCAAGATGTCAATAATCCACGTTATGGTTTAAGTCATGTAGTCATGTACAAGGGGCGAGCATCACACGGTACACAAGCTAATCCATTACTATCGCTTTAAGCGTGCTATCAACCCCAATAAAGCAATATTAATAGAATAGCCATTACCCTGTAAAGACCCCTCCCTGTAGACCGCCAGCCCCCAGTCTAAACCATATAAGTGCTATTACATATGGTTTATGTGCTATAAAGTGCTGTGTCGATGTGTGCTGAAGTATTGTGTGCTGACCGCATCCGCCTGTAACGTGGGGACCGCTGACCGATACCTTTTACGAGTATACACATAGGGCTGAATAGAATAGAAAAACAAATATGTCACTACATGTTGCCTTCATCGAAATTTGTTCAGCATTTGTTAGAGCGTGAAAAGGTAACAGAGACTGTTAGACAGAAGAACAGCCCTGAAGAAAAAAGGGGAAGGATAAATGATATTAATTGTATCAAGATTCAACTGAATGTTAGGAAATTATCGTGACATTCACCAGCCACCCGCACTGGTCCCGCATGGATGATGACGGCCCATTGCCTCTCACTCTCACAAAGAGAAGACCTGTGTCTCAGCTGTGGGAACAGCAATAAAATTCTCACATCTCCCAAAATCCAGTACTAACTCGATTGTTTCAATGTATTCAATGTATCGTCTCGGCCCGAACAAGCGAGTGGTCGTCCCGTTCAAACAAGTCGCGAGCCGACCTTCACTACTTGTCAAGGTCAGTTCGGATGGATCCGCCGGGACTTGGGGGTTTTGTAGCTTTGGTTAGACGTTGCGACTTACTTCTGGTGGTTCAGTAGGATTAAGTTGTAGATATTGATAACGTTATGTATCTTGGCAGATATTTTGAAGTTGGTAAAATTTGGTTAACAAAAGTAGTCTAAGCTGTGGCGGACGTGAATGTACTGCCCATACATTATCGCCTACTATCCCTTTGTTATTTATCAATAACTTAAAGGAGATTTATTAAACTTGGGTTTGATTTCCAGGTAAGACAGTACGTTTGAGTTTTTCTATTAGAATTTGCCTCCTATTACTAACATAAAGAAGTGTGTGTACTATGTTTACAGGTGAACCTCTGCCTAACCCTTCGGGAGTTACAGGCGTGATGTCATGGTACGAGAATTCGCAAATCTGTAATATTTTGTCTTATTCTATTTTCAATTTAGTTTAATCTTTTCGTTATAGAGCGCTACCTGTACAAGGGTTACTTCACAACAAACAGTCTAAAGTTTTAGACCGTGATCGTGAACAAAGCTTCAGATCTGAATAACTAGGCCGTGCGGCATTCCGAACTATTCTCAGATTAATTTATGATTGTGTTGTTTAGCTGAACAGATTGTTCTATGATGAACAGGATGCTCAACTTGTGAATAATTCAGGGATGGCCGATTATTTCGAGCTCAGAAGTACAGTCATGGATGATAATTTTAAGAAATGATAACATTTTCTTTCTCCAGAACAGAAACAGTTGGCTCCGGTTGCATTCAAATTTAAAAGAGCTACATAGCGTATGACACTTACAAATACGATTTCATTTTCAGCCATTAAGGTGCAAACAGGTTTTAGAAAGGCAGAGTTATTTCGCATATAGAATATTAGTTAGGTATGAATACGTAGGAGTAAGTACATTTATCCAGTTTTTCATTATCGACGGCTGAATGAAAACTAATTAGGTTGTTAAGAAGGCATCGTTTGCGTGGGGGGGTGGGGCTGGTTATTGCCATTACCTAGCGACAGTTTTATGGGAAGGGTTTTATAGTTTAGTGAGATGTTTAAACTCTGTTGGTTTTTTAACTAAATTGAATTTGAAAGACAGGATAATAGCAGTCATCATCATCATCATCTACTTAGCTTTCTCCCAACTATGTTGAGGTCGGTGTCCAGTCTAACCGGATGCAGCTGAATACCAGTTAGTACTAGGTAATACGATAACCACTACAAACACAGTAACACTGTAGATAATACGAGTATTTTTCTAAATTACAAATGTCACTCAGTTCAGCAACACATCAAAATATTCTAAGCGTTGCGATTAAAATATTTTGATGAGACTTTGTAGTAAAAGGGTAAGTTTGAGAGGGACACTTGGCGATCTGAACGGTAATGTCCATATGTGGGTCCGGGGATAAACAGAGGTGTCGTTTAAGTATGATAATCTTTTCAGTGTCTCTTTCGGATGTTTATTTGGAAATTAAGCCCATCCGACTATAAGACAAATGTCAAACTCATTAATATTCCAACTCGGCCCAGACTGAAATAACAAAGCTTAATGGAAACGGAATCCTGTTACCTAACTGTCCAGGTGACAGGCACTATGGCTTGTTTTCATTAACACGAGCCGATAAATGAACGAATGTCTAAATGTAAGCACACTGATTTTCATTGAATTTGCACTTCGTAGCGCTGGGCGCACTCATCTCTATGTAAGTTAAAAAAAAAATGAAAATCCTACACAACATTTTCTTGGAATAAAACTCCAACAAGTTATTCTTACTGACTAAAGTCGCTTTCCCTAAACTAAAAGCAACTATTATCCCAAACAATTTCCATATTGCTAAGTTAAAGCGGTCCGCCAAACATTGTTCAATCTCTATGTAGTGGTTTACACAATCACAGCGATGTACAGAATGTCCACAACAAACTATCATCATGATCTGTCTAGCTTTTTCCCAATTATGTTGAGCTCAACTTCCGGTGTAACTTCATTTATCTGAATACCCGTATCTTACGTCTATTGACTGTTTATCAGCTCTGCACTATCCAGATAATTTGTAACACGATTGTGATCCCTAGGTAAGACTGGTTGTGTGACTTTTGGGCTTCTGTTTGTCCGTGACGACAGTCAAACGTTTGACAGCGGGCTCGCGGATAAACGTGCTTTCAGAGGCATGTAGGTCTCAATATATAATGGATGACCACTCATCCACGGATCGACCTCGGCTAACCTTACTTAACCTTGGAGAAGGTTGGTCGATGTCAAAGTAATTGAGATTTGCGTATATTTATTTGTTTGCCTTCTGCACATGTCTGTTTAATGTCGTCCCGACAAGTTTCGACGGAGCGGTGTGCGTTTACAAAGAAAGCGATAAATAAATGAACACACGTACAGCTGCTCCGTCCGAATGAATGAACCTTCGTAACATGTCACTGTCACTTTGTGGAGGACAGGTAGGGGGGGCGGGAGGGGAGGGATCGATCGTTCTTATCGTGTTAAAGGGAATCATTTAAGTAGGTATCGGTGTGGATAGTTTTGATGACCTAATTATGAGTACTATTTGTGGTTTGGGAGGGCTTAGCTATCAGGATATAAGGTCAATCCTATAAGGTCTTCCAAGGCAAATATATTATCTTTACCACAAGAAGCAAGCAGCTATGGGCATGCCGTGATCTCGTTTCCCATTATAAGGGACATATTGGGGCGATAGTTTAAGCGATTACTGGCCGTTTGACATGCAATAGATGCATCCAGCTTAGCTCCATTTTTACGTGACCGCTTTCCGAGAGACATTCGTGATTTTTAGAAGATTCAATTGTGATAATTTACACTCTGTTTATCAAGCACTAGCTGACGCTCGCGACTTCGCCCGCGTTGATTATATATACTAAAACCTTCCTCGAGAACCACTCTATCCATTAGTGAAAACAGCATGAAAATCGGTGCAGTAGTTTTTGAGTTTATCGCAAACAGACAGACAGACGCGGCAGAGGACTTTGTTTTATAATATGTAGTGTTAGTGATGACACCACGTGTTGACCACACAATCAACACATTCTACGATCCCACTCCATGTTATGTTATGTTATGTTATTCTCCACTTCCTAACATGGAGTGACTCCATGTTATTGCAAACCACCTCACTACATAAATGGCCCAACTATCTACCAATCTATTATCACTTTACTATTCGAAGTATTCAGTTTTGTTTGCCAGAAACTACATGTAAACAAGCTGTCAATACCGACACTTACACACACACACTTAGTAGCGACAGTGTCAGTAAACACATCGACTGCTAATGCCTGTCATTATGAGATAACATCAGTCACTCACCAGTTCATCAGTAACAGCTTCGTTTCATGTTAGAGGTGACTAACAAGTGAATTCTTTCAGTAATTACTAGTTCAATGTTTGTACGTTTTCTACGTAGATTTCCTCACCTTGAAGGACAAGAGTCTTTAGCAAAAGGTTATGTTTGTGTCGCTACGGGCGTTTGTTATGGTAGGGAAATTGGGTCAACCACATAGGGTGTGTCAACAAGTGGTTATGAGTCGGTCGAGCTTGTCTTGTTTACATAAATATTACAATCACAAGAAATGTTTTGAACAGTGTCAAGTTGTCGACCTTACAATGAAAATTAATAATTATAGTTTTTGGTTTTAGTTTCTAATTATTTATAATTTAATAGCGGATACTATATGCAGTTCGTACATGTTAAGGTACACCTATATTTTTAGGATCTATCGTTTCTAATAAAATTATTCTCAAAAATTATTCTCATAAAAATTGTAATAATATATTTTTGTTTGATGTAATCTGTAAATACCCCATGACAATGTTAATTAGGTTTTATTCGATCATAGTCTTTAGTGAAGGACTGACTGGGCATAAATCTAAATCCGGACATAAAAGAGAGACTTTTTCTATTAGAAAATCCAATTACAGTTATCTGATGCCTGAGATCAAATCCAGGACTATTCAATTATTGCTTTTTCCATATAACCATAAATGCCTTCTGATAAATTAGTTTTCGATCAGCAGAAAGCAGTCAGATGACAGATGAATTTCTTTTTGTTCGTTACTTTTACTTCAACTTACCAAAAGGAAAAGATTCGAAAGTCGATGCGTATCGTGTTTTTTTGGCTGGAACGTTCATTAATTTCCAATCCAATCTAGTAGGCTTTTCTTTCTACAGTCACGTTTTTACTGCTAAATCTAGATCTAGAACAGAGAAAGAGGTTAGGCAGAGAGGTGTATATTAGAGATGTACCACAAAAAACATATTCCACAATTTATGTTTAAGAACAGTGTAAAAGAGCGAGCTTATTGGAATTATCCGGGCTCAAATCAAATAAATTGATTGGTTGGAAATATTTATTCATTGATTTAGTCGGACAACCAGTCTTACCAAAGGGTCGTATTACCCAGTAAAAACTGGGTTGTTGAAGTCAGATAGGCAGTCGCTTCATGTAAAATACTGATATTCAGTTGCATCCGGTTAGACTGGAAGCCGACCTCAACATAATTAGGAAAAGGTTAGGCTGAAGATAATGGTTGCAAACATTCAAAAGTAAATGAATCAAATTAATATATTGTATGTAACACCACAACAATAGCACCAGCAAGTTAGATGGTAATCACACGAGGCAAATATTAAAACTTAATCACGGCAAACTGTGCTAATTCACGTTTGAAAGAGCCCGACATATAGGTACCCTCTAAATAGGAACACCCACTTGTAAACAAAAATAGTCTCACATGAACCTATTAATATGATTCAGTTTGGTCTGATCATTTAGGCTGAGGCATGAATGTTGATGGACGCAGAGGGCGAGGAAGGCCAAAGAAAAATGGATGGATTGTGTGAGGAATGAAATGAAAGAGAAAGCGATGCCGTTCGACAGGGGAGAATGGAAGAAGAAGACGTGTTGCGCCGACCCCGAGTAGAGTGGGACATGCGCAGGACGACGATGGTGATGTGTATTTAATTTGAAGGAGTGGTTATGTGTTGTGTGTGTGCTACATAGGTATACCTAACCTACATACTAAAATAGGTAACCGTTTTTTATCCTTATTGTATCATATTTACAGCCGTCTGTAGCACCAAAAGACATTATATTCAGAAGTCGTTTCAACTTTAGAACTTTAATGTTAGCAGATTAGTATGCTAATGATAGTGCACTTATTTGCAAAGATTCCTCAGTATTATAGTATGGTAATTAGGAGTAGCGTCTTAACGAGGCGTGTAGGTATGCTGAGAGTGGTGTCGTGTTTACTGTTATACTGTACTTTGTAGCAAAAAATAATTTACTAGGTAGGGTAGTTGGAAATATACAGACATAAAAATAGATTGCTTAGCAAATGACGTACCTATCTATAACTTTAATGTACCCTCTATGTTCAAATCATAACTATTGTTTTCGACAGCCGTATAAAAACACTGTTACTAAAAAGTCTAAAGTCGCAAGATATCGCTTACTAGTCAGGAAAGCGTAGTCCTCACTAATAAACGATATCTTGCGAGTTAGTATGGAAATGAATATCAGCTTGTCTAGAAGGCAAGTATACCTACACAAGGTTGGAAGTAGAAACTCGATTCAAAACGCTAAGTCAAGCGTGTGATCGGACTAGACTAGTTTAGGTTATGCATTAAACCAACAATCGTCTGAACCAATTATATTGAAGCCCCAGTTATATCATTAACGGCTTATCCTATTAATATAACATGTATGTAGCTCTATATGTCACAGGGTACGCAAAATTGTGATGTACGATGGATTTAAAGTAAAGTTAACGCATTTAAAACTTCTTAGTAACAAAAAAAACATGTGGAAAAGTTGGAACTTTGACCTTTAATATCTCCGTAACTAGATGGTTCTTGGGTATGGTCCAGCACAAAAAAATCATCGCAATGGCGGCAAGAACAAGTGCCTCTTGGATTCCTTAAGGGTGTTTATAAACTCGTTATTATAAACAGGTTAACAGAAGATATGTTATAGAAAAACTTCGATCCCACGTCTCAGGACCTCTAGCAAATGAAATTATTGTCATTAGGTTCACTGGTGTCCTGTGTATCGTATCTCTATACTTGCATGAAGATGACAGTGTCATGTAATATATATTTTAAAGGGTTAATTTTATAAATAAATGTAATCTACATTACTGATTTCACTTTAACATTACTCAAAACTAAAGTAAAGCCACAGGAACGACACTAAAAACTTTCAAGATTCCATATAAAAATGAAACATTACCACAATTTATCACAATGTTACAGATGTAGGTATACCATCAGTAACAGCGGTCCAAAAACGAATTTTATTTTCATTCCAATCCTCGAACCAATAAATAGTAAATCAAGAAAGATAATATTATAGTGAAGACTGAACGCACGGGATCAACGGGAAAGATAAATAAAAGATAAAATACGCCGAGATTGTGAACGAACAAAAAAAATGTGAGAACATAAAGTGAAATAACAATGAAAAGCGATTCAACTAAAACGAGTAATAATTTCATAATAATATTCAAGAAAAGACAATAATATATAATTTCCAACCATATCATTTCAACATATTAAAAAAAATAAAAGAACGTCAATTTTTAATTTCAATTTTAAAACAATAAGAATCAGAAAATGCAGTTGTTTTTATAAAAAAAGCACTCAATTTAATTGAATACAGCAATACAATTAAGTTTCAATTATTTTTTAAGTGAAAGATAAAGCATTTTAATTGAACAACACACAGACGAAGAAATGAGAATAAAATCAGACATGATTCTAAATGAGTGGTGCGTCTTATTGTGATAACTTTGAAAACTGTACTCTGTGTCGTAGACATAAGATACTCTTTACAATAATGAAGAAATCGTGACCTCAAGTTTCCTTGAAAGGTCATGTGTTCAAAACAGTTCCTGTAAATAAACTTTCGTTCCTGTAAATAGTGTTTGGTGGATTTTGTGTTCTAGTTAAAAGGATATAAGGTTCAAAATGAATGTGCCGATGAAGGGTGGTCCCGCGCCCACGGTGGCCGTGGTACCGATACCGGAGAGCGAGATGGATGCGCTGCTGCTCGGGAGGACTGCGGTGAGGACATTTGATCAGTACGTCAGAAATGTATGTATTTATGCTTTAACTAATTACTAATATATAAGGAGCTCGATCGCGGTGACTGTTACACTTAGATCATCACCATTCAACTATCAACTTTACTACCTTCTATTTTAGTACAAAATGGTAAAGTTAAAATGTCGTAAATAAAATTCAAGGACCGATGACAATACAATAATTTGACCTCATTTGAGCTCATCCTGCAGCCTGATTGTCTTCTCACGAGAAACCTCCTCAACAGTAAAATAGCTCAGATACCAAAATTTGTAAACACGTTCAATTTTGATGATTATACATAATTTCTATCGTTGTCTAATGCTTGGGCCAAGAATATCTTCTCACGAGGGAATCCCTCAATGGTTAATAGCATGGATACCAACATTTTTGGAAGCGTTAATAATTGATGGGTAACCGTGATTTCTCACATGACCTCATCCAGAATCGTTTGCTCACGAAGGAACTCCTTAACGGTAAACAGCACGGATACCAAAATTTGTAGACGCGAACTCTTAAAGGTGCTAACATTTTTGAAGTGACTTTTACATTTTTTATACTAAGAAGAATTGAAATTTCTCGAAATTTCTCGTCTACTCAAAGTTCCTCTAAAATATGAAAGTTTGGATTGTTTATTTAATATGTTATTATGGTGATGCTTGGATGATAGATGTCAGTTTGCGATCTAGTCTTTCTGATACCAACCTCTGTTGACGTGCTACGAAATGCTACGCCGTAGCAGCGTAGCGCGTTCGTAGCAAGTGAAGTAAGCAATAAAATGCAACGAACAGTGTCATGAAACTCAGATAAGTTGCTTCATTGTTAAGTTTTAGTACTTTGGGTAATAAAAGTTATAGAAGGAGGTAATGAGTAAAGTTTACATTGATGATTATCGAATGAGAACTATTACCCTATGGCTTAACCTTTTGAGCACCATAGTCGTATGTGATATACGTGACAAGCAAGCGCGTGCCCTGTACGCCAAACGACACAAATATGTGACAAAATGGTAGGTGAAATTGTGGCTTGGCGTAGATCGCACGCGCATGCGTTTATGCTCTAGCGTTCAAAAGGTTAACCAACCACAGAGCACGGAGACTCCTTGGTGGTTGGCACACGCCATAGAAGCATGTCACCGTGTACTCTTACTCTGACACGATGACGGATGACGTATAGCTAGGTCAGGTGTTACCGTGATCGAAGTAGTGCGCTCGACGTACTTTAGCACTAAAATTTTTAGTACTGCTGTGTCTAAAAGCTTGTAGGTAATTCAGTGGTCAGCGAAACAAACTAAGCTGTAAACATTAAATCTCTGTTTTAATTTTGTGCAAAGGACTCCATGACTCTTTGGTAGAGACAACAACAGATAGGTTTTGTTCTCCTCTAAATTAGCATAAAAACGATCCTTATTTCGTATTACCATCACTTACTAAGATTTAAGCTAACAGTAAATCAATCGGAGCTAATAGCCGTCACAGCGATCGACTCCCGAATTCTTCCGACCGCTTCCGAATCCATACGGATTTAGCCGATTTGTGCCGAATTGAGTTTTATCTCTACTGAGATATAAGTGGTTATCTTTATTTTGGGGCAAAATAAGGGGATTTAGTGGAATATTTATGGTGTTTAGTCTTTATTTTTAAATAAATGGAAGTATGGTTTTCGCTTCCGAATGCATACAGTTTCGTTAGAATGTTGTTTGACCTGTATTTTCGACTACTGCCATAAATTGCTGATTAGGTCATAAGCTCAAAATAGTTAAGAAGTCTTGGATGTATTAAATAGGGCTACGGAACTGTTGGGCTGCGGGACTGCTCGAAACAGATACAGCGGCCCTGGAACACAAAGGGCAACGAAGGAACATGGATGGGTTTTAGTCAGTACAAGTCTGACACTCCCTTCCGCTCTGCCCAGAGCGGGAGAAGTCATTTTGATGATTTCCCACCCGAAAAAAAAAGGTTGCACTAAATAGTACTCCCACATTCTGCCAGATATATTTTTTAAGTCTCATGTAATAGGGGGCGAGCCTATTTCCATCACCCGGGCACGAATCCAGACTCCGTGGCTGCTACTGAGAGTGAATTCTTGACGGAAAACTCCAATATCACTTTGCTTTTAATGGGAATTGAACCTAGGAGTTAATGCTCAGCAGTCATGCTTGCGACCACTAGACCAATAATTGCCTGATTTCAATTTACATAAAAAGGGCACTTTGCCCTTCTCCTTATAATGTTATAGCCCTACGGCGACAGCCAACCCTGCCAACCTGCAGGTCGTAAGTTCAATCCCCTAGAAGGGACCCTACATACAACAGCTAGATATAGTCAGCTTTTTAGTGACACCTAAATGAAAACCTTAAGATTATTGAATTGTTGGTTCTGTCTGCATTGAGCCGAGCGTTAAATATTACACTGCGTTTTGATTATATTCATTTACGTTTGAGTGTAAACGACGCAAAACGTAATTGTTTTCTAAGAATTATACAAAGTTTTATCTTATATCCATTTTATAACACGCCCCTTACTTTTTTGTACTGTTTCGTTCGAGTAATTTGACCTTGATGAACACAAAGTACTGGCAGAGCAACTGAACAGCGGAGATGAAAAAAGTAACCGCGTGTTCAGTGGTTTAGAGTCCGCCGCCGCCGCGGGGCATTCACCTCACCTCGCAACTACACAGTGCGTAGGAAAATGTGGCCGACAGACTATGTTCGGGGTTTTTTACTTAGTTGGATACATTTTCTACGGGATTTAATTTCCAAAAACACATAAAAACCTGTCTATATATACAAGACTTAGGTTAAATGTTGTTATTTCTGGACAGTAACTTTGAATAATAAAATTAAATAAAATTTCATAAAATATATTTCTATATCTTAAATGTGAATGCAATAATATTTTACTTCGACAGGTTTTCAAATGGATTACAAAGATTACAGATATCCAATCTCAGCAA
Source organism: Lycophotia porphyrea (assembly GCA_950005105.1). NCBI lineage: Eukaryota > Metazoa > Arthropoda > Insecta > Lepidoptera > Noctuidae > Lycophotia > Lycophotia porphyrea. The sequence continues at coordinate 361,404 of OX465406.1, forward strand.
CATTTTATAAATTGAAGTTCTTTATTGGTTAATAAATCCGTATGCATTCGTATTTGTAGAAAACTGCTTTACAAAATATGTTTAATAATACTTTTACTGTGTATTATTATTTTTGCTGTAAATATATTATTAACATTATTGTGTCGAACTTTCCTAGCAATATAGGTGAACTACCTATTATGGAATATTTTAGCGTATATTTGAGCCTTTGTGTTGTGTGAGCTCTCGGGGCTTTTTTGCATTACAGAATATGATATAAGATGATGAGCCGAGTATGAAAAAATGTTGGTTTAGTGTGCATCCGTATGCAAAATGATTTCATCAATGACATCGAACAATTTTTTCCTAAAAACATTAGGAACATCGTTACGAAAAAAAAAAATCTACTCCCAAAGCAGAGAAGAAAAGCTGGAGCTCGGGGAGGAGCTCGTGGCTAAATAATAACAGCTGCGCGGATCAATCTTAGGTTAAGCCGCGCTTGCCTAGGTTAGTCTGTGGATGAGTGACCACCAACACATACCGAGTTTCATCCATGCTTTGGCAAGCAAGTTAAGCTTTTTGTAGATCTTTGACAGTCGTTACCGTCACAGGTTAGTGGCCCGAAAGTCTGACAACTAGTCTTGCCCACGAGTATTAAATTACCCAGTACTAATTGGGTTGTGGAGGTCAGATAGACAGTCGCTCCATGTAAAATACTGGTATTCAGCTGCATCTGGTTAGACTGGAAGCTGACCTCAACATATGTAGTTGGAAAAAGGCTAGGCAGAAAGCGGTGAAGAAAAGCATCGAAAGGTAAGCGGTATGTCTTTGAACCAAATATTCGTAGACATATATGTGATATGTACCAACTCATCCTTGCGGTGGGTTACCTTCGAGCTTACAGGTCTCATAGAGATGAGGCCTGTGTTCCAGCAGTGGGAACCTTACAGGCTGATGAGGCTATATACATATAAACGGGCTGGTTAAAAGTTTTACTAAATAACAAAGCATATCAATATTACTGTGATCTGGACTGAAAGTCATTATTTTGATTTTTTTTGTTCAGTTTCACTTCATAAACGGGTGTTGCTGGAGAATCAACAATCCAACACCCAATATTTGGTATTACATTTTATATATAAACGCATACAAATATACACGTCTATTTATAATACAGAATTATAAATAGACGTGTACGTTTGTGCTATCAATCAAACAGGTAAAGGCTTAAGTGCTTTACACCTTTTTGCGTAACAGCGTATACGCTCACCTAGTAATATATTGGCACATCTACGTTTTTCATATTTTACAGAAACGAAGATCAAAGATTTAATAAATATTTAAAATTAATTTATGGGTTCATCTTACGTTTTTTTACAGATTTTATAGGTTCATTAATAAATAATTCTAATCAAGTAATTACTAGTAACTAATTAATTTTAAATATTTATTAAATGTTTGGTCTTCGTTTCTGTAAAATATGAAAGACGTAGATGTGCTAATATATTACTAGGGGAGCTAGTCACTCAAGCTGTATACTCATATATTTTGGTATGAAGCCTTAGAGTTTGTGTAGGTTTGAAGGTACTAAGCATATTCTACTATTTATGGGGTGTATGCCGTTTGGCGTTTATTCTTCTTCTTTGTCGTTCTCTCACTGCTGAGGATCGCGACCACATATGATACGTCTCCAGGCTTATGCGGTCTCTTGCAGTGTGAACCCCATAGAAAAGAGTGGATCCTCCGACCAGATGGGTGATGTGTCTGGGGGCTGCTGCTCGACAGCTGTGGTCGGATTTTTCTATATGGTCTAAAGTCACGGAGAACTTAAATATCGCCATTTAGGAACTTGATGTTCTTCAATATTGTATTGTAGTAGGTACTATTTGTACATAAAAAGTAAAGCTGTAGTGCTTTTTATGGTGCCGCTACAGCCTTCTTGAGGTTATTGCAATCAGCTTCGCTCGACTCAAAGGATCTAATTTTAGTTACTAGATGTTGTCGTCATGGTGCGTTGATTGCATATTTTTAGTCCTTTCAAAATTATTTTATTTCTGGTTTCAATACTGTCAAAATCAAAGTCATCATTATTTTTGTTGCCTTGTGGTTGATGCTGTCGAAGTAAAATAAATAATTGCAAAAATACTGTTACTAAATTTATGAACTATCTATGAGAGCCTTGGACTAGTGAACGTGATTGAGACTTTGTGGTGGGTTTGTTATTAGTGATGAGGTTGTCCGTTATTGGATCCCGAATCGAAAAAAAGAAAAGGGTTCTTGCTTCCAAACCCATCGCAAACGATCGGAACCACCTTTCTTTTCAGGAATAAAACCAAAAAAGTGTGCTGTTTGTACACTTTTTTCCAAATAAATCTGGTGACAACAATACGCCTCGCAGACAGCACAAACGGTCGTATCTGCACATTCCGTACATTTTTGACTGTCGCTTGTCGCGCATAACAGCAGTACTGTTTATCATGACAATGGTCGTTCGCGGCACCACTACTTTGTCATACAGCCTGCGTGTACTCGTACTACAGTGACCGTTATTCTCTTTGACATAAGGTTTATGTCGGAGTTAAAATAATTGTGAAAGGGTAAATAGGTACTTTGTTCGATATCGAAGCGTAATAAATGCACAATGAATATCGATAATCGATACGAGAATGTACATAGACGGGTTGTAGTCACGTAGCGTTAAAATATGCGTGGTTTAATGTAAATTGGTATGGTCGGATATGTAGGAGAATTCGAGTTTAATATCGTCAGAACACTCAACACGTATGTAGGCATAGCTTATAGCCTACGGACGACTGACAAAATACCTAACTGTAAACAAATATAAAATTCCTGTATGGTACAAAATTGTCTTCCAAATTGTTTTCATGTAACGCGTCATAAAGCTCAACTCCTTTCAATGCTTATTATAATGCAAAGCTAACTCCGTACATCTGTTACACTTTAACTGCTGAAGTGACATACTGGTAAGAAGTGATGATCTGGACGCCCTTGACCATGTCCATGACGTAAGATACTTTATATCCCGGAACTATGTTCCACTAGGGCAATTCCCGACCACCATGCGAGCGTAGCCCAGGTTAAAAGCTCGTAATAATATATTTAACTTTGCTTTGCCCGAAGAGAAGCAGATCCCTCGACAAATGACAATAAAACACATATTATTTACAACCACTTCAATGATGACAGTCGCTTGACATCCTTACACAACAAGTAAAGGTAGTCTAAAACATTTCAGTCATGTAATATTCACAGAGAGCTCACTTTGTCAGCACCTGCTTCCGCCAAATTACTCCAAGCACTTAGCTCTAATATTAAAACCTCCATTTTTATTAATTTTCTTCATAAAATGACGGTGACAGGAAGCAACGTTAAATAAAGACTTTATCCTTAATGAGTGGTGTAACGACTTTATCTCTCGTATTTAAAAGAAATAAGAAGTAAGAATACTCCAAAACTTCCCGTTGAATTTGGAAACGTGTCCAAAGAGGCGAGACGACGAGTGACAGTCGCTTTCAAATAGTTTCGTATGTCTACAACAAATGGCTTGAAGGCAGCTGCCGTCAGACTTATAGACTTTTCCACATTTTTTTTTTCAACACAGAATATCCACAGAAAATTTTAACAAATCTTATGAACAGCGACCTCGTGGCAATATCGTTCAAAGTACCATGCAGGATAATACCGCGTTCAGATAGTCACTTTATCTAGGAGGAAGTCTTTCAAAATAAACGTGAGTACACTGAAAAATTGTATGCGGTTACTTGGTTCAGCGCCAAAATGGCGTCAAACTTTACAGCAACGCTGATTTCAACCAGGTGTAAACCTTATCTTACAAAGAGGATACCTAAAATGTATGCCACCTTTGTCTGAACAAAGATCGTTGAACCCAAAAACCTTATTAGTAAAAGTAGAAGCGTTGTCAGCAGCGGAATGAGCAGAACATCAAATATCTGAGCGATGCTGATTAAGATTATCGCAGTCCATTTGCTTCACATTTTCCACCTCGCTTGCATCGCTTAGCTCAAAGATTGGCGAAGAAACTACGCTAAATTCCTTTTGTCGGCTGCTTATGAATGTATTGTTCAATTTACGTAATAGTGTTTACCCTGCATTGTAATGCAATTTTCTTGGATGATGAAAATAAGTTGTTTTTTTTTTCGTGAGAAGGATTAGAGAAATGTGTTTGTTATGTTACTTTGATAAGATCTAACAGTCAGACAGACTGGATACAGAAACCGGAGGACAGGGAATTGTGGCGTCGTTTAATAGAAGAACCCAGTGGCTTTGTGCAGCAGTGAACTGCGATAGACTCTGTTGATAGATAGAACAGGACTGTTCTATCTATCAACAGAGTCTATTTATATGCAAAATGATTGATACGATTCGATTGCTTTTTAAAATATCGCTATCATTTTACACACACACCTCAAATAAGTGTAAAAGCTTTTGCAAAAAAAAAACTTTTGCTTGTGCAAAAACGATCTAGGTCATTGGTTGTCAATATATTGATGTATTGCCGTGACTTTTGTGAACAAAACCGCGGCTTCGTCACGTGGAGTTCTGTAATCATCCGACGGGATAAAAAGTATCCTAGTGTTAATCCAGGTTATAAACTATATATTATAATATTAGTAGGATGTACACAAAGCAAACGCAATATTCGCACTATTCCGTGTTCGTTCAATATAATCTACTCAAACATTTATTTACATCAATCCATCCATCGTCATCTAGATCAAAACGAACAGTTATCACGGCGCACTGCATCAACCAGTTATATTCAGCAATCCCGAGTATAAAACAATAAGTCATAATAAAGTAATATTTGTATAATCTATATATATAAAAGAAAGTCGTGTTAGTTACACCACTTATAACTCAAGAACGGCTGAACCGATTTGGCTGAAAATTGGTGGGGAGGTAGCTTAGAACCGGGAGACGGACATAGGATACTTTTTATCCCGACGAACGCGTTCACGCAAAAAAAATATGAATAAAAACGTTTTTAAATAAATTAGCGCAACTGATAGCCCACGTCACGTAGGTAGGTAGGTACTGGGGAGGTAGGATAGGTAGGTACTAGGAATGTAGGTAGGCAGGGTAGGTAGGTAGGTACTGGGGAGGTAGGTAGGGCTAAGGTAGGAAGGTACTAGGGAGGTAGGTAGGGTAGCTAGGTACTAGGGAGGTAGGTAGGGTAGGGTAGGTAGGGTAGGGTAGGGTAGGGTAGGGTAGGTAGGGTAGGTTGGGTAGGTAGGGTAAGTAGGGTAGGTAGTTTTGGTAGTGTAGGTAGGGTAAGTAGGGTAAGTAGGGTAGGTAGGGTAGGGTAGGGTAGGGTAGGTAGGGTAGGTTGGATAGGTAGGGTAGGTAGGGTAGGTAGGGTTGGTAGGGTAGGGTAGGGTAGGGTAGGGTAGGGTAGGTAGGGTAGGATAGGGTAGGTAGGGTAGTCGAAATATTATTTAATTGCATTATGTGACGTAAACGAAGTTGCGCGGGTCAGCTAGTACGTACAATATAGGTCAACCACACAATCAGTACTTGAACTACGAATACGACCCTTATTGCTACGAGATAAAAGCGCAGTTAATGTTAAATTGTGGTACTGATGTGACTGTCAGTCAGTCAGCCAGACGTTCGCAGTGTATTTGTTTAGCAAACACAACGCGAGCTTGGCACAGTTGGCACTACTGCTCTGATGAAGTCATGCGTCATGTTTGAACGATCATTTCATGATAAAGTAGGTAAATAGGAAATACGTCTTACGCAGCTTGAAGACTGGAAAATTACTTGAAGATGTCTGCTCCTTGAGAAGAAAATCGCCCCTGGGAATACTTTCACTACATATTATATTCCTTTTAATCATAAGCATAATTACTATTAGGTTGTAACTTTCCCGCCACTGTGCACTGGGACATAGACACAGGCCTCCTTGATATAACACGTGAGCCCAGTGCGGGTTCGTATTCAAGCACCTTTACTTTAACTAACTTAATCTCAACCATTTTTCTCAACAATTTTCCAGTGAGTTGTGGGCCAAAATAACCACGTTCTGGAGCCCTGACACAGCCAGAAGGCGTCGCGACCTCGTAGAGGATGCGGGAGGAGTTGGATAAAACCAACGACCAGTGGCCCACATTAGCCCTGGATCGAAGCAACTGGAAGTCATAGGGAGAGGCCTTTGCCCAGCAGTGGGATGACGCAAGCTAACAGTATCAGTATCAGTATATTTTTCTCAAACGACACTGACTAATACATACAAGAATTGTTTTTTTGATGTATGTGTCACTTTTGGGTTGTGGAGGTCAGATAGGCAGTCGCTCCATGTAAAATACTGGTATTCAGCTGCATCCGGTTAGACTGGAAGCCGACCCCAACATAGTTGGGAAAAGGCTAGGCAGATGATGATGATGATGTGTCACTTTTGGTATGTTTGTTGAGTCGGGGTACATAACTCACTGGAATCATTTTTCAAATACAGATTTTACTGCTCAACATAGCTACTATGCAAAATCTTTACCATATTTATGGTTCTACGGGTTAGCTTAATATCAGCTCAGTTGAGCGCACACTGGCCTGACACTGACGTAAAAAGGGCTTGCCGAAACGTATGAACATCTATGTTTAGTTCCACCTACGTAATAATGAAACTGTTATGGCAATTTGTGAAGGTGAGCACTTGACTTCCAGTAACTGCTTAAACCCACCAACCGGCTAGACTCTGAGGGTCGAAAGGTTGGAATCGCGTACAACATCAACTTTACGTCGTTCGTGGTACGAGTTCCAACCCACTATCTACAGACCTTCTTAAAAGATGACTTGTGGCCGGAAGGTGTCATATTTCCACGTTTCCGAGGAACATTACAAGACAGCACGCAGCGAAACACGTCGTCGAGAACGTTACGTGTATAATTATAGTTTTAATAAGGCTTTTTTTGTATGTATCTGTTTATTGTTGTTAAAATATTTGGGTATTTTATCTATGGGCGTCACTTGCCTGATAGTAAAATGATTATTAATATTAAACTGTGTCTGTACGCACCCGGATCTTATATTTTTCATCTAACTTGTCATCGTATTTGGCCCACTCCAGTGCCCGACTCTACAGACAGTGATGCGAATGCACTTCCCTTCAGTAGCTCATCTGCACTCACTTCAGATAACTGCCCCTATCTGTGCACTAGCGTATCGTATAGCTTAGCAGATCGATTAGCTTTGAGAACTTTCCAATTCACGCTCAATAATTCCCACAGTTACAAACTACTTCTAGTTCCTGAACATATAACCACATTACGATGCAATAGTTGTGAATACCAGCATGGGTTCAGTATCACAGCGATAACGCCAAACTATCGAACTATTCTCACTGCGATAACGACTGAAGTTATCGACGTTAACGCTCCGTCACACATCGCTAGTGACCCGACTGCATTCTGATCGTAATGGGCTATTTAGTCAGGTTCATGAATTTATTTTTGAGATAGTGTGATTTTTATTTGACTTATTGAGTTCAGGGATATTGTGGTGAAAGTTCATTTCAGATTTGTGCTGGCATGTTAAAAAAGCTTAACAAAATAACACAGTGCCTGTAATCACCGAAGGGTAAGCCAAAGGTGTATCTAATAGTACACGCACATTTCGCGAGTTATTTTTAAGTCCCATGTAATAGGGGGCGAACCGATTGCCATCAACCGAGCACATTTATCCTGAGTGCAATCCAGAAAAAAGTTAACACTCAATAACAGTTTTTCTCGAACTGGGTATCGAACCCAGGACCTCAAACTCAGCAGTTTAAATGAAGTGTAGTAGTTGCTACTATGACTGAATAATTTGGTAAGAGCTGGATTATAAGGTCGAGACAGCTAAATACGCAGAAAATGACTTCCACGCACATTTTTTTATCTAATGTTTAACCAATACGATCTCATACAAAAACGACCTTCGAACAAGAACCTTCCTATCCATCACTACAACTGGTCACCAGGCACATGATCTAATATGATAGAGTGATGTATCATCAATCAATTATGTATGGCCGACACCGCGCCGCGCCGCGCCCTCGTCGCCTCACTCTGACCAATACCATTACATGCGGTTTTATTGCGTACTAGCTTGGGCCTGCGGTTTCGTTCGTCTGCTGGTCGGAAATTATCCCACGGGAATGTACTGTCCGGAATAAAGTATCACCTATCCCAGGTCATGATCTATGCTTATTCCATCGAAATCATTCCAGCTGTTAAGGTGGTTGCATCAGGGTAGCCCGCCAAATTCAATTTTTCTGACGTTTTTTGCAATTTGCAGGTCATTATCAGGTTGTATGTTGATGAAAAATGAGTCCCGCCAGTAACACGTATGTAGTTACAGAATCACAATCATAAAAATCATCAATATAACCCTGTAAGTTCATTTAACCCTATTGAATGACTTGTTCATGAAATATTCATTGAATAGGGTTACATGAATTTGGCGGGCTACCCTGACGCAACTACCTTAAACCGTGAAAAGGTAACAGACAGATAGACCGACAAACAGAGTTACAGTCACATTGTGAAATATTTAGTGCAGATATAGTGAGCCACACGGACATGGTAAGTTATTGACGTTAAAACATTACCCTTCTTCTGACGCAGTCGGGTAAAAAGTGGCTTTATTAAGAAGTAGTAAAAGCGGCTTTTGTATGGTAAGTGTTACTGTTGACGCGCGTTTGACTGTACGTATGTTATGAGGGGTGGTTGACTTCATGACTTTGTATGGATACGTTTTTTTTTAAATAAAACCAAATAACAAAATCCCATATTTGATAAGGGATGAAAAGTGCTTGTTTTGGTAAATAGTAAGCAAATTCATGACTTTTTCAACCGCAGAAAATAATACTTCATCAGTCACATAAAAGGTTAACCTGTCTAAACCATGCTTATGTGACGTCATGGATCTATTGAACAACAAAAACTTTACTAAGTTGCCATAAACCCATCATTACATCATTTGACTATGGCGTGGCGAGACCACGCCATAGTCAAATGATGGGTTTACTAAGTACTAAGCGAGCTCAGATAAGACACAACACTATACGGCCCCCTGACCTTGTCACTCAACTGTCCTATCTTCGCTGACTGGTTGTTACTGCTGAGCGTGAGGTCCTAGGTTCAATTCGAGTAGTGGTATATGAGGGTAGTTCTCTCCTGAACCCTTCGGCGATTGGAGGCGTGGTATCGTTTCGTGTTACAAATATAATATGATCGTTCTCATACGATACAGCAATAACACCAATAGGTTTTCTTATAACAACTCAAGCCCAATTTGAGTGCTAAACGTAGGTACAAACTCAATTTCCATACCAATATTCTCGTGCCCTAAATACCTATAGCTTTTAGTACTGTCCAGTATGGGTGCGGGTTGACGACCGGTGAGCCAATTTACTCGCGTCAGTGACTATTACGCGTTACTGGCATGGATTACTGGCTAATGGACATTCCTGCTAAACGCTAACTTTATTACGGATCGCTGACAGGGGTATTTTATTTGTTTTTATTGAGAGGGACGAGGATGGAATGTGTCCTTTTAATTTGATGTGTCATGGGAGAGGACTTGGTCGGTCTTCTTTCTCATATTTATGGTTGGTATCATAGAAATATAAAAAGACAGGTTGTTATTAAAGAGAAAGTTCTGTTTCTTTGTGTAACTGTATGTCTATTTTATAACTGTTTTTGTGTAGAGAATGACTTGATTTCTTCAATTGCGAATTGAATCGAAGTTTCATTTTTAATTTAGGAATTTTTCAGTAGCAGCCCGCAATCAGGATCTAAGACCGGTTGATGGCAATAAGCTCGCCTTAATCCTTTGGCTTGAACATACATAACTGGTGAAATATTATTATGGGTATACTTTAAGGTACACCTCTGCCTAACCCTCCGCTCCCATGTGATATTTCTTTTTAAATTGCAAAGACTAAACTGATCTCGCTTGTTACGCCATGATAAAGTCGCCGAGAGGACGAGAGGACGAGAAGACGAGAGGACGAGAGGACGAGAGGACGAGAGGACGAGAGGACGAGAGGACGAGAGGACGAGAGGACGAGAGGACGAGAGCACGAGAGGACGAGAGGACGAGAGGACGAGAGGACGAGAGGACGAGAGGACGAGAGGACGAGAGGACGAGAGGACGAGAGGACGAGAGGACGAGAGCACGAGAGGACGAGAGGACGAGAGGACGAGAGGACGAGAGGACGAGAGGACGAGAGGACGAGAGGATGAGAGGACGAGAGGACGAGAGGACGAGAGGACGAGAGCACGAGAGGACGAGAGGACGAGAGGACGAGAGGACGAGAGGACGACAGGACGAGAGGACGAGAGGACGAGAGGACGAGAGGACGAGAGGACGAGAGGACGAGAGGACGAGAGGATGAGAGGACGAGAGGACGAGAGGACGAGAGGACGAGAGGACGAGAGGATGAGAGGACGAGAGGACGAGAGGACGAGAGGACGAGAGGACGAGAGGATGAGAGCACGAGAGGACGAGAGCACGAGAGGACGAGAGGACGAGAGGACGAGAGGACGCGGCGCAGCATCTGCATTCCTCATTAAAAAGAAACTCATTTTTAAGTTTGTTAAACCAGAGTTATAACTGTGTTTATCTACATACATTCTAGTATATATGAGCATAGGATATAGTTACCCTACAAAGGATTATAAACCCTTAAAGGCTTAGCAGCAGGACTTCCTAACCCTTATTACGTGCTTTATAATGAGTCTGGTATGGAATGATAAAGGTTGGGTCTGGGTTTGTGGGTAAGTTCACAATGGGCACAGCTACGAGTATGTTATAATTCATTATCAAAGAAATCTACAGAGTGGAGGCCTAAGGTCGCCCACGCACAAACTGTGACCACGTATTTAGGACATCATTCCGAACCCTACCATATTATTATATTATTTGGTAACCCTTCTACCTTGCATTATATAGAAAAGTCTTACATCTAATGTCGATAGCCAGCAAGACTGGCTGAGAAGCTTGGAAGCTGAAGCCAAGCTCGTCTGGCGAACTAAAGTATCCTCTCGTAAATGATCTCTTATGTACTCTCGTCGTCTCCTATTGAAGCTCTTCTATAAACTTATGACATGATTTTGAATGAATTTAAACATAGAAGATTGATTGTTCATTTGGAACGCAAAGAGAGGAAAAAGAAGAACGCGCGACAGAAAACTGTGAAATTAAAAAATGACGGTGAAGTCAAGACGTATTCTTTCTAACTGATGAACGTTCTTACTGTAATTTCCACACGTTCTACAACAACGTTGGACAATCAACATAGCAATAAATTGAAACTATATGTTGCACTGCATGCCCTATGACCTGCGCTCTAGAAGATTTATTTACTGCATCAGTGAGCGGGGTTCGCGTGGCTGAGTTTTGGGCTAAACATTCTATTTAGACTTTTTGCCATCGATACGCTAAGAAGAAGAATTGAAACTACCAGATGGATGCTGCAAAAGCTTTTAAAAAACCTTTAAATTCCACAAACCATTTTAAAACTGAAAACCAATCATCAATTTTCGGTCTGTTCCTCTCCAATCAATATTTGCTTCTAAACGTTTATACACAATCACGAACTCGTATGAACTCGTGCATAAAACGACCGATTTCAGTTTTTAATCGCCAAGCAATCAATGCTTTTCATCTAAATAAAACAACACCATTCCAATTTGCGCTTTACCTTTGACGAAATAGAGTTCAGTGTTGGTAGCCGTGGCGGCTAAAGTATTTGGCCGCATGAAGAGTAGTGGGCATGACATGAATACGAGTGAAGTGGGGAAGCGAGGCTTGTATGCCCACAATACAATGCTTTGCCGATGCGATACTATTCCCGTGACGGGGGACGCATATTGAAGCCGTCCTGGCTATCAGAAGGGGATGCGGGTGACGAAGATTTCTGAAAAGTGATGAATTGGTTTTGAAATGTTGTATATATTTTTATTTATTTATTTCTCATCTCTCATTCTTAAGAAAATGATCTGTAAAGTTTTGAAAACTTAGAAGACGGGTTCGGACACAGGTTAAGTAGTTTGCTTAGATGCTTCCGTTATTTAAGCATTACAGAAGGTGTAAATGGAGCCTTAACGAAGCCGTCAACCAAGCATTCTGTAAATCAAACTAAGTAACTCTACGCAAAAATTTTTGCTGGAAAACAATTTTTTTGGGGTGAAATATCCCAATTTACGGTAGGACTCATTGTAACGCTCTCTCACAGGGGTAGAAAAGGTAAAAAGTAAAGTAAAAACATCAAAAACTTTTTAAATATAAGTTTTTTTTTAATGTTTTTGCTTTATTCTTCCATAACCTGTACTATTCAATGCATCCATCAGTACAATTGTTAACTTGTGTTAGAGTTGGTTCTTTGGGCTTCAATATCTTCGTAACTAAAAGGTTCCCAAATATGCTATAGAATCAAGAAGGTACTAAATTGTGGAAAGCCGTTTATCGAAAATGTAAAAACTATTTATCCCCTTCGTAAAACTGTTATGTTCGTGGCCTCAATGAAAAGCGAATTAAATTCATCGCATAAGCACAAAAGTTAACTCAATTAAATTGAAAGCCGAACTCTTAACTGGAGCGAGCATTTGCAAAGTTGTCATTTAACATACGTACTAACTTCCGCACAGTCGGTTAAATCTAGTCGGTGAGAATTTATGACCGGCCAAACGTCGATAATATGTATTCCAAAAGTTATCGCGAGCAAGTCAATCAGTTCGCGAATGAATTCCATTATTCGTTCAGTCGTTCGGTCCCATTCATCGTTCTTTTGAATGGAATTGAAAGCAATCTTTTTCTGAATCTCAACTGATAGAGCTGTGATCTATAATTGTTTGTTTTTCTTTGTAGTCTTTTGTGTTACTTGCTTTGTATTTTAAAGAGGAAAGATAAAAGAATATGAATGAATGTAGAAAAAAAACAAAAGTTCATTTACTCGAAACCGGCGTGTTTGTATCACTAGATGTTTGCGTAGACGAAGCTTTTGTCACCAACTCCTGAAGCTGAAGTTATTTTTCACTTTTTAGTGTTTTGAAGTCTGTTTTATTTTTTGCAAAAAAAGTTTTTTTATTTTTCCTTTTTTAGTTGTAATATCCTATACAAATATTTGCTATGCATTTATTTTACATTGTTAACACGACATTTCATGGTGATTTGAAAGGATCGCAGGTGGCATTCTGTAGTTTCAGTCTTCCCTTGGAAAATGGCGTGAATTTATGTCATCATCGTTCTCCTGCCCCGATCCCAATGTATTTGGTTTGTTCCCGGCGACCCCCACGGGGTCGGCGCAGCATGTTCTTCTTCCATCATTCTCTATTACTCGTCATCTCAGCAGACACATCCTTTCTAGGTATATCATCCTTCACACAGACCATTGATCGTTTCTTTGGTCTTCCTCTGCTCATAACTTTACATTCATACTCAACATTTTCCTCATTTTCCTCATACTCATTCCGCCGCATCACATGTATGAAGACGAAAAACTCTTGAAATTATTGGAGTTTTCTAGAAGAATAATGTTTCATTTGTATCAGTGCTAAAAGGCTTAGACTCGCAATTACGTTTATTAATAATCTGAAATCAAGAGCAGTTTACGCATAACACTAATAAGTTGAAGTACATACTTGTGTGTCACATTAAGCTTGTATAATGTTAGTCTACCCCACATCACCCTACTCTAGAAACATAAAAAATATCTAGAATTTCAAACAACGTACCTAATTAAGTAAGCAGTATGTGTTGAATACTAAGTAAGACGGGCATGAAAGTTGTAACAGTACGAGCAAATAATGATATACAAGATGAGACGGGCATTTACACGCCGCTGAAATATTCAGAATATTTTCATGAAGAATACGCGCTTATGAGATGAAAGAGGTTTCTGTTTGAAGGATTTGAGGAGTACTTCTTTTGATATTAAGTTGAGGTGGCGTAGATATACTTATTGTAAAGTGTAAGGTAACCGTTTTTAATCTTATTGCAGTAGATATATGTACTATATAATTACTTTGCCCATAGCCGCGGGGATCGATTTTCAAGGCTAAGCACACTTATCGGGATGTGTCCGTATATGGATGACATTTCAACAAATACCGAGACTATCTAATACTTTTCGGATTATGGAGAAGGGCCATATCCCGAAAAGTATCTTAAGCCGTTGGTGAAAAAGAACACCTGCATCCCGAATACAAACTGCAGTGGTCGATCTGGAAATCTCTAAACCGATTGCGGGCTCAGGATGGCCGCTGTAGATATCTGGCCATATGGTGTATCCTCGAGCCATCCTAAATAGAATGCCAGTATGGAGCTCTTTTGCAGGATATGGCCACCTCCTATCTTGCCCATCCTGCACAACCACTTGTACCTTTCAGGATTTAATCGAGGTAAATAATAGGCCTGTGCAGGTGGCTACATACTGGTCTAACACCAGACCTCGTTAAGTTTCATCAACACGAAAAGACGAAGAAGAAGTTGGTTTAAGTTGTCATTTATATGTAAATACTTTCTTTCTTATTAACAGTCGTTACGGGCGTTCGAAAGCCTGCCATGCAGTCTAACCAAATCGCATCGTTCTGAAATTGGGTTGTGGTGGTGAAAATTAGATAGGCAGTCACTCCATGTGTTATTCAGCTATAAAATTCTTTGACGAAAGCATGTGAACACATCCTTCATAAACATCGCATAAATTAATATACATACACCCAGCAACGGAATTACCTCAGCGAGGAGTCGCAACAATCTTATTACGTCGCGTCGCGCAGCACTCGTGGAGCAGCCAATTAGATGGCTCCGTGGGATTAAATCCCGCGCTGATTGGCTGGAAAGAAATGAGAATAAATCAACTGCGCTTCTTATGGGGCGGCTTGTTAAGGAAGCTGTGTTTGATTAAATTTTGTGTTGGTTTTGAAGGAAAAGCTTTCTTAGGCTGTCAGTGAATATTACCTTATTACTACTCTAACTAAGCTTAACATGTTTTTAATTTGCATTGTGTGAATCTCTTAGTCCCTACTTAATCGACTTAATTATTACTGTCTAGATGTGTGCACGAAATGTCTGCCTTACCATTCGGGGACAACAGGTCCGATGTTATCTACTATATTAAAAAAGTTACTTAAAGATACTAACAAATACCTAGGTATTTGTGTTTGTCCATAGACTAGAGATGACCCTCCAATCTGATTTATAAATGAACTAGTACTTCACCCACGACTTTGTCCGCAAAAATTGTGATAGGTCGGGTAATATGCATGTCATGAATATAATTTATAGCACCCACAAATAATGTGGCTTTCTGCCAATTAAATATTTTTTAGGATTGGATCATTAGTTTCGGAGTTTACCCCCTACATACAAACTTTCAAACAAACTTACCTCTTTCGTATTAGTATAGAGTATAGATAGATAATTAATTAATGAAATTATTCATTAATTAATTATCTACCAGCAGTCCGAATGTAATCCAATTCCAAACAATACATATCAAGGTCTATGTTCCCGGAGCAGGCGTGTATTGTAATGTAATAGTGCTCCCACATTACGCCGATAGCGGTATTAAGTCTCACAGAATACGGGCGAAGCCTATAGCACTCCGACCTGAGACTTTTATTTAGAACTTTGACAGTACGAGTAAGGACAACTAATTCAACAATAGTCAGTTAGTCCAGGAGCTTTGATTCTAATTTGATTTATAAGCATTAGTCTAAATGCGACGCCGATACTGAATGGGGTTCTGATGGCCCAGACAAACTAACAATCTATCAGCAAAAGAAATCTAATTACAGTATTGTCAAAAGCTAATAACAACTCTGTTGAAAGTCGTTCTTTCTTTTTCGTGTGGTGTCAGAGTTTTTATACCGCCAATGGGTCGCTGGTTGGTTATACAAGTCGTTGAGAAATTATTTCTCAGCCATGCCGGTGTGGTTTCCTCACCATTTTTTCCCCGAACCAAGTGATAATTATGCAAAACGCACATGAATCCGAAACATCAATGTTGAGTCGAACTCAACATTGATTTTTCGGATTCATGTGCGTGAATTTATCACTCGAGACTTACGACTTCAGACAGTCTGACCGTCACGCTACTAGGCTATCACCGCTGAAAGAAACCGCTGTCGCAGTCGCTGTTGAAAGTCGTTGTAAATATATGAAATGAAGCGATGGCTACTAGACTCTCGGCGGGTCTTCGCCTTAGAAGTATTCCTTTTAACACTTTCACTATTCTTAAAGTAGACACCAAAGTAAAACCAACACTGAGAACCACACTGGAGTAGTTTTGGGTTCATCTCCTTTAATAAAATGAACCCCAACAGACTGAGCCAAATACTCAGCAACTGTACTGGTCTGCGTAGTAAGTACCCATACATTCAGCTAAACGTACTGTGATACGTTGTTCCCTGAGGACGTTTGAGACCTAATTGGGTCCCGTTGGGTGCAAGAAATTCTAAATTGGAACCCTTCTTATTAGCTACGAAAGATGTAGCCAATCAGAACGCTTCGTTAACTGCTCTGGAGCTTTTGCTCATGTATGTTATTTATTCATTTGTAGTCTGTTGCTGGGTAACGTTTTCCTCACCCCCTGGGGCTGGTGTGTAGGGAGACATTGGCGGTTGCTACATCTAATATACTAGTATTCAGCTACATCTGGTTAGACTGGAAGCCGACCACAACATACTTGGAAACGGCTGGGCAGATGATAATGACTGTTTGTTCTAAATAAACTTCTGAACCAAGTTTATCCTCAGACAAGATATCAACAAATATCAAACGCATGCTGCGTTTGATATTTGTTTATTAAATTATCGTTAATATCCATGAGTTCTGAGTACGACAGCATCAAATTAACTTCCCTCCTCCTATATTTCCCCCGTTTTGATTCTCCTTGACGTCAAAAGTGATTAAAAAGAAAAACTCGAGCACTTTGTTTTTTCTTCAAATAATGTATATAATTTTGTCAGTTACCTTCTTTTTATTTGAGGCAACATCGACATTAAAAGTCACGATATAAAAGTACAGACGCCCGCCCGCAGATCAAGCTACCCAAAACTGTCAAATTTTCCCAAACAACCTTGAACCTAATGATTTAGGTAAATAGTTGAAAATGTATTACAGAAATTTGACAGATTGCTTTTGCAGCTTGATATGCTGGCGTCTGTACCACCTAGAGATTCCTATACCTATTGACCACATTAATTAATCCATACATAAAAAATTCAAAGTCCTGACTGACTAACTGATATATCAACGCACAGCCTGAACCGCTGATCCCAGAGACATAACTTTTGGAGGGTGTGTATTCTTTTTATAGAGTACATATCCACTAAGAAAGGGTTTTAAAATAAGACGCAAATATATGTATAATGGTGCAGATGAGACCATTCTATCACTATCAATGGTGCAAACAAAACTAATTAGTCTCCCCTGCACCATTGATGGTGCAGTTTAATGGTGCACACGGTACGGCGGGATTTGAAATCCCGATTTTCGAGTTGGTTTGCTATGTACGCAACATTTTTTCCATCAGTAATTTCTTAGCATCACGGAGTCTGTATGTGTGCCCTATTAATGGAAATAGGCGCGAAATGCGAAATGTACGTATACTATTAGGTATAACTAAGGCTAACTCTTGGGGTATTACAGGCGTTAAATAATATTAATTAAGATAAAATTAATTACTGACTGTTAAATATGTTTTATCTTTTTAAATATGTGTGCTAATAATAAAATCCCCCGTCACACGCTATAGGAATATATTTCCATTCGTCAGCTGAGGCCGGCGTGTGCCTCGGTGAGCAACTTTATAATTAACAATAAAATTAATGGGCAATTTTATAGCTCGTATATTTTCATTGTTACAAACGTAGTAAAAATGGCTCTGGAACAGGATGGATCTTAATATCTTTGTTAGTCATTGTGTAATTTAGATCACTGTTATAAAACTCTTTATTTTAGCAAACAATGGTAAAAACAGCGTCAAAAAAATCACTAGGGGGTGTAAAAATCCATAACTTTCTTTAAAAAACCTTCTAACTACTTATTATTTGTTAAAATTAAGATGAGAATTTGACTATGAAAGATATGATGGTCTTCCACGGCTGGGGCCGCGGTCGGTGTTATTAGTATGTACTACAAAAGGTACATACTCACCCAATCATATTATAGGGCATTGCACTTGGTAACTTTACACCTTGGTACATTAATGAGGAATTTACTTAATTTCATGATATTTAGGGCCTCGATTGATGTAATAAACACTCACTGTATCCCATAACTTAAACCTTTAGTTAGACCTTACATAGTTAGACTATCGTGTTCCCACAACTGGGACACAGGCTTTTTTTTTTTTTTTTTACGGATGGGAAATCATCAAATGACTTCTCCCGCTCTGGGCAGAGCGGAAGGGAGTGTCAGACTTGTACTGACTAAAACCCATCCATGTTCCTTCCTTGCCCTTTGTGTTCCAGGGCCGCGGTATCTCTTTCGAACAGCCCGCAGCCCTGGCAGGCATCAGCCCTTGCGGGCCCATCCCTATTTGCTGACATCTCTTTGAGGCGTGTGTGGAACACGAACGCGCCGTCAACACGGCCTGTCGTCAAAAGACGGACGGACGGCGAGTTAGCCCATTACTCACCGTCCACAGGTCCGCGTCTACGGTGCCCGGAAGCCACCACGTGACCCCCGACGCCCGAGGCGTCTCCCGCGGCGGCTGGGACGAGAGGTTCTCTCCCTCTCACGCTCCGCCACCTCCTTCGCTAGCATGACTGCTTCGCAGAAGGAGGTGACGGCGTCCCATTCCCTCTCGCTCCGGACCATGGACTGGACCAGGGCCGGACGCGATAGGTCGCTGCCGCCGATCGCCACTACGAGGACACGGCGGTGCTCCGCCCAAGCGGGGCAGACCTCTACCGTGTGCTCCACCGTGTCCTCTGGGCGACGCTCACAGTGGTAACACCCGGGCGTTTCTTCCCGCCCGATTCGGTGCAGGAACCTCCCGAAACAACCGTGTCCGTTGAGGACCCGACTGGGACACAGGCTGGCATCCTCTCTAGGAGAGAATTGGCTATTTCACGCGGGCTCGGTGCGGCTAGGTAGATGTCACAAGTCTACGAGTGTTTGGTTCTACATTTTGCTGATCTTTAGCCGACGCGACGTGACAAAATGGGTTGGCATTTATTTCTTGCCGAGAAACAACGCTAATGCTACGATGATGTATACTTAGTCAAATTTTCCAAGGTATGTGATTCTATTTTATCTGCGGTAATTGACCCCAAAACATCATCAATTTCGGTTTCGATATCGCAACCCATCATGTTTCTCTAGTTTCGCTAGCTACATTAGTTTGATGCTTTATTATAATATGTTACGTATTAAATTCTAACATATCCGAGTAATCCAATTCTCTATCCAACGGTATAGTAATAATTTAATTGTGAAAGTTAGCTCGCTCCACGTCACCTCGCGCGGGGCTTCATTCATACAAATTACGTGAATGTACTAACTTCAGATTAATATGAATGGATGACTTTCATAATTACTAGATAGCTTTTGATTTAATATACGGTTTCAATAATTGCAGTGTGTATGTAACTTTATTAGCACTGCGTTATTTTAATGTGAAAGAAACAGAGAGTCGTAGCAGGTTTGTCTAGACTAGACCCATGAGGTAAAGACATAAGTTTAAGTTTTTGTGTATTCAAAAGAAATAAGCAGCAGTGTATTACTTAGTTACAACAGTACACCAATAGTGGTTTGGTGGCCACTTTTGCTAGTCCGGTATTCAGTGGGAATCTTCCGCATTTTTTTACCTATTAAAATTGAATGACGCCTTATTTGGACATCGTTATGAACTAAAGAATTGGTAGAGGTCTGGTCAAAGCTCATCTTAGGGTGTTCGAGTTTAAACCGAACACTCAGCGAAAATGCATAATTGCATCGAATGTAAGTATGCACATTCGCTCGTTCACAAAGTGGGCCAGTTCGTATTCAGATGTCATTAGAGACAACGCGTCCTCAAAACCATTATACCATTACCATTATCTTGTAACTAAGTGTTATAGTGATTTAATATAGCTATTTACTTTACATTTCGAGACTTTAACTTCTACCATAAACCATAATTATCCTAACAATACGGAAAAGGAGTGTGAGGTCACCATAGCGCCGGCACTACTTTTTACATAGGGAATTATCGATACGACGAAGAAAAATAAACTGAAATCCGTAATCCGCAACATGTCACGCCACCTCTAGTAAACTAACGCGGGGAACCCCGCTTCGGGCCCGTTCACATGGCACGACGATAAACAGGGCGGGTGTTAGAGCCTTTGGTAACATTTTATAAAACCGTTCGAGTGTGGAGGCAATTTATTTCCATTTGCCACTCGTTACCGTAACGCTGTAATTTTTAAGAAAAAAAAAACGGTTCGTTCTGGTTTGCACTGGTTTTATCCAGTTTTATCTGGTTTTAGCCGGTTGGATTTACGGTTGGACGTGTGTTTTGCGGCGTTTGCAGTTTAGCGTTAGTCAGTGGTTTGGAAAATGTGAACGTTACGTAAACGTACAGTAATTTCTTTCGTTTCACGTTTCAAACGGAAAGAAAACGTAAGAGAAACATTTACTGGCGAGTCAATGACCTTGTCTTGAGTCCTGCCGTCGACGTAAAATAATTTATTACTTGACTTGACTCTGAGTGCTCTCGAGTCCCCGATTCAGAACAATTATTTATACAACCCCTGTACCTCAGGCTTGAACGTAAATAATGACCCTACGCACGTTACGTTAACAATCATTTTTATTCGACAGTCATTCATCGTAAAAGTCTATTCTTTCTAAGTTAACTAAGACAGGTTTGCACCACTAATTTCAATTTACGTAATGCTCCTAAATATCTATTCAAAGTCGAAGGTGACACAACAATGATTACCTATCTATTGTTCTTAGGGAGCAGTGGTGGGCTGGTGGCCCCATAGTCATTGGGTCTATTGGCCTCAACTTATGTGTCCTAGGCCCAGGCAGTTTGGAACAAAGCAGAAAATTTACTTTATGGTATTTATGTCAAACTACTGCCAACTGCTGCTCTCAAAACGGTAAAGGAAAACCTATTAAGTAAAACGGCATGTCCTAAAACCAAGATTTCTAAGATCAGACACATCCATCAAGTAGCACTTGGCCCACGTTGACCCACAGCTCTCACGAAGAGAGATCATATGGATCAGTATTCGCTACAGCTGCTTACCGCTACCGCTCATCGCCCCGCTCCCCGCCCCGCTCCCCGCTGTATCTTAGCTCACGACCTTAGCCTCTCAGGACTTAAAGAGATAACGGGATAATTAACTGAAGTGCTTCGACAGAACCGACAGGCCATAATAAGGCTGTAACAATTCTCCCACGCTGCATTTATGAAGGAACGCAGCTTTAAGAAACATTCAAATTTTATAGTCTTTAGACGGAGTGCTGGTGACAGATTTGAGAGGGCTAAATCTATATTGTACAAGGGATACCAAGGATGTGTCATTCACATGTACGTACGATAGAGCTTGATACCTTTTGTCAGTTTCACACCTCATGATTGATAGACACGAATACGTCATGAAGTTTAAAAGCTTTTATGAAAAGTATTTCTTAACAATACTATACTGCCGTGCTAAACGCGAAAGGAAAGTCAGTTACGAGAAAATTAAAGTTTTGTAAATATAGTTTGGTATACACATTAAGGATTGTTGTTTTGCTTATTAGGATATTTTACATTTTAAAATACAAAGATACTGCTATTTGGCTTAGTTAATTAGGTGCGTATTTATTTAAGCTATGCCATGCCAGGATTTTTTTAGATACCGCTTTTTAGCTTAGCACGGCAGTATAGCCTACTTAAAAATAACAGTTCTTATACTATAATAATATAATAATAATATCTTGTGACAACCAACACACCGCCATCTGATCCCAAACTAGGCAGAGCCTGTACTATGGCAACCAGACAACTGATAAACATACTTATATATTTCTAAATACATACATATTATAGATAAATTATACACCCAGATACAGAACAAATAATCGTACTCATCGCACAAAGATTTGTCCTGTGTGGGAATCGAACCCACGACCTCCGTCCTAGCAGTCAGGGTCACTAACCACTAGACCAACAGGTCAATCGCATACTAAATGGGGTTCTGAGTTCGATTCTCATTCAGGGATTTCTTAGCACCAGCTCCGAGTCTGAGTTAGCACCCAGATGATACGTAAAAAATAATTAAAAAAATTAAAAAACACGCCTGCCATATCAAAACATGAGTTAAAAAAGTGAACTAAAAAATTCAAAACAAGGTAGGTACTAAATAGATTATAATATTTACTGTGCAATTAAAATGCCATTGTGCCCAAAAGACTTCGACTTCGATGAAAAGATTGGTTTTCAGTTTTCCACTTTTGGGCACAATGGCATTTTAATTGCATAGTAAATATTATAATATATTTAGTACCTTTTAGTGATAAAACAATATTTTTGCAAACGCACAATGTGCCACGAAAACTTTAATTTTTTAGGAAATCAATATCGTCCAAAAGCTAACGCGAAAATATTTTTACTATTTTATGACGAGTTTGTGGTACAAGTTGACATTCACTGGTTTTTGATAGGTTAAACAGATTCCGTTATACACACTTCAACAGGAAAGAAAACGTACTAATTTCCTTTTTCCTTCCAATTCCCTATAAAACAATACACACCTACGATCAACGTACTAACAGCGCACAAACCATCCTGTTCCACCACGTCAGCTAACCATGCCTGCCACCGTATTTCCGGTAGACGACTTCATATCCGGCCCGGCCCGGCTCGAGACCGGCTTGAGATGCGATCCCGTTTGAGACACGATCTCAAACGGGATCGCATCTAATCGAATCGTAAAGAGTTCTGTAAGTGGCGGTAGTGGGATACTGCAGGGATAAAGAAAAAAGGATGCACATTTGATATTTATTTTTGTAAAATAGAAATATGGGTATTTAAAGTGTGGGAATGTAAGTTGATGGTCGTCGGAAGCCCGACAGTCTGACAACTAGTCTCAAAAAAGAGTACCATACCACTCAGTAACTGGGTTGTGATGAGATAGACAGTCCCTCTTGTCGAAGTGAGAAGCCTTTGGGTGGCATAAAAACTTTGACACCAGGTCAGGCACTAACCACAAGATAAAGAAAGAAACTGCATCCGGATTGAATAGTACCACCCCGACATGGTCAACAAGACTCAGGCAGACAATGAAGAGAGCATGAACGGATAAAACATACACAGGCAAAAAATCTTTAACAGCTATTTTAGAAGTTCGTATGTATTTTCAAAGATGATCCAAGAAATATGAACTCTTGCCGGAACGCCCATACCGATCTGTTCCGATATTCGGTACCTCGGGTCATTTGTGCAAGGAGATGGAGAAGTAGACCGGGACGTAACGTACTGAATCAACTCAGGATGGATGAAATGGCGACAGGCCACTGGAACAACTTGCGACCCACGGATGCCCCTCAAGCTGAAGGGGAAAATGTAAAAGTCCGTGATTAGACCTGTCGTACTGTATGGGTCAGAATACTGGGCTGTGAAGAAGAAGGATGAAAAACGATTGCATTTAGCGGAGATGAGAATGTTGAGATGGATATGTGGAGTGACAAGAATGGATAAAGTAAGAAATGAGTATATTAGAGGAAGTTTGAAAGTGGCGCCTGTTACAGAAAAATTGAAACGAAGTCGTTTGTCTTGGTATGGACATGTAATGAGGAGGGATGAAACGCATGTGACAAAAAAAGTGATGGACAGGAATGTTGATCGATGGAGAGGGAGAGGAATGAGGAACAAAGAAAAGATGCATAGATTGTGTGAGAAACGATATGCAAGAGAAAGGAGTAAATGATGCCGTGACGACTGACAGGGGAGAATGGAAGAAGAAAACGTGTTGCGCCCACCGCGAGTAGAATGGGATAAGGGCAGGAAGATGATGATGATGATGATGGTAGTCGACAGAGTGCAGTTAGAACTATGTAATTTAGTAAAATCAGACTAATTGGAATAGTAACAACGAATAGGTCCAAAAATACCACTAAAACAATAGAGTTTTTTACGAAATCAGCACAATACAACGAAAAAGCGAGAACTGACCCTAAAGCGATACCCTGACCAAATAATTCTGCCTTAATGATTTTATGTTTTTATGTCTTGTTTGGGAAATGTCCGGTGCACTGTGCACTGTTTGTTGGGCTGCAAGTACAGATTGAATGCTGAAAGTGTCACAACAAACAAACAATCAAACAAGTCAAAAAATCTAGTCTTTTCACTGCGTAGTACCTCGTAGTAACCAAACAGCAAGTGAGCAACGGTTTATTAACGATACTAAATATTACACGTGACAATGCGTGTACAAATTTTCTCAATCGTTATAAAATCATTATTTGAGAATTTAAGTTGCGTTTTGTAAATGTTATTTTTATAAAGATATTTAGTGTGTTGTATTATAGCAAATATTGAACTGTTAAAGGTAAAGATATTATTTATTAGTAACACAATGCGCTCTGCGTCTGGTGCTTAATATTTTGGGGTGAATGAATAGTCGGCAAGTAAGAAACGGAAAAAAGTGACGTTTAATAATGAGGAGTGTTCTGATAAGGTTGTGCGGGGAAATAATAAACTAACAGTGTGTATGAGTGTACTTTTTGAAAATAATTAAGGAGTGGGTTTCTGTTGATGTTTAGTGTTTATACTTACGTTGAAATTGTTTCATCGTATTCCAATTTTAAATAACTGAAACTCACGTTTTCATGTTTGCAAAAATTGGAAAGCATATTGCAGCGATGAAAAATGTATTCAAAAATGCATTGCAGGCCAGTAACAGAAATACTTTTATGAACATTAAATTTCATCTGAGAATTTGAAGGTAGTTCCAAAAAAACACGCGCGATCCTTTGTCGTTCTTCTGAGCCCATCACTGAGAATTGATATTCCAACAAAGCAATAATATTATTTAATTCTAGTAAAATATTAGAGGAAACGGGCATTTGATGGACTAGCGTTGCCTGAAAAAATAGAAGCAAGTAAAACTACACTCAATACCCCAACCACAACGCGCACGATGCGCGCTTCAAAAAATCGCGCACGCGTTGAGATTTCTCTCGCAGCTCATGCTTATACATATATAAGTGCTTATAAGCGCGTCAACGCTCGTACGAGTCAGTCGTGAAACAAAAGACGTGGGTATACGAGCGTACACGCACTTCGAAAAACGGGCTTAATCACGACGAAAATATGCTAATCTGAAACTGTTTTACATTTGACCGTGTATAAAATAATCATATGAAGTGATTGTCAGTTTGCATGCCCTTTGCTGTCTAAACATGTAATGTAGCTGGACGTAAACATTATTGTTTGATCTGACATTAACCGACTAAACCTTTTAATTGTTTGTTGTTTTATTGATTGCAGGTAAGTCCTTACTCACGAACTGCTGTGGTGAGTTTTTGTACAGAGTTTTATGTATTTAATTGTAACTATGTAGTAAGTATCTTTATTCTATACATTGTATACGTGCAGGTGGGTTTTTATATTTGTACATGCGGCTGCTTCTGTTTTCTAAAATATACAGAGGATTTTAATGTGGCTTTTTGGCGGCTGTGTTCCCTACGTCTGCAATTTGTATTTTGGAACGAAGTATACTGTTCCTTATACGGTCACTAATGTTGACTCCGAGCATACTTGGTTCCATTGCTCGCTGACAGACCCCGAGTGCGGACTTTTGACGTTTCGTTAATGACCACGTTTGCGCTCCGTTGTTGAGGGTGGGCAGGATGTACATGTCCATGAGTGACCTTTTTGAGGGAAAGTGGAAGTCATCCCACAACGATCAATAGCTCTTCCAAGCGTTTTCGGTGCGTTGAGCCATTTCTTCGTCGTGTCTCGCCTGGAAGGAGACTATTTGGCCGAGATGCTTACTCATGGACATATTAAACCTCCACACCCCCTATGTCTACTTTACGCTTCGTGCTATTTCGAATAAGGGAAAAAGACATTGTCGTCGGCGAAGCGTAGATTAGTTAATCTCTTTTCTCCAACGATAATGCCCTTGTCCCGCCAGGGTTCACCTAATTTTTCAGAAAAACTTCTTCGAGGATTGCAGTGCAACCCCGCAACCCCGTGCAGGGCACACCACAATAGTGGCGATAAGTCCCCTCTTTGAGGAGTGGCTGGAGAGGCACCACGGCACCCTCACCTTCCGCCTGACGCAGGTCCTCACCGGACACGGTTGTTTTGGGAGGTTCCTGCACCGAATCGGGCGAGAGGAAACGCCCGGGTGTTACCACTGCGAGGATCGCCCAGAGGACACGGTGGAGCACACGGTGGAGGTCTGCCCCGCTTGGGCGGAGCACCGCTGTGTCCTCGTAGCGGCGATCGGCGGCGGCGACCTATCGCGCCTGGCCCTGGTCCAATCCATGGTCCGGAGCGACGGGAATGGGACGCCGTCACCTCCTTCTGCGAAGCAGTCATGCTAGCAAAGGAGGTGGCGGAGCGTGAGAGGGAGAGAACCTCTCGTCCCAGCCGCCGCGAGAGACGCCTCGAGCGTCGGGGATCACGTGGTAGCTTCCGGCCACCGTAGACGCGGACCTGTGGACGGTGAGTAATGGGCTAGCTCGCCGTCCGTCCGTCTTTTGACGACAGGCCGTGTAGACGGCGCGTTCGTGTTCCACGCGCGCCTCAAAGAAATGTCAGCAAACAGGGAGGGGCCCGCAAGGGCCGATGCCTGCCAGGGCTGCGGGACTGTTCGAAAGTGATACCGCGGCCCTGGAACACAAAGGGCAAGGAAGGAACATGGATGGGTTTTAGTCAGTACAAGTCTAACACTCCCTTCCGCTCTGCCCAGAGCGGGAGAAGTCATTTGATGATTACCCATCCGTAAAAAAAAAGGGTTGCAGTGACGAGTTTCGGAGATAGCGAATCGCCTTGCTTTACTCCTTTGCGGATTAGAAAGGATGGGCCTTTGGCCTTTGTGTACGTGAGTTTAAATGTTTGTAAACGCACCCATGATACAGGAGAAAATCCTAGTGTGGGGCAACGTTTTTTTTTATAAAAAAAAAATTGAAAAGATTCGTTCTAGTAATTCGACATAAGTGGGTTCTATTTCTTGTTTATGGAGTGGTTTATTTGTGTAAGTTAAATACTTTTAAACATGCTATATATGTTTTGGCATATCTTCATTGCACTGGGCGGGTCTTGACTATAAAACATAAACTCCTGATTTTGATGTTTTTTGTAATATTTGGCACTTCGAAGCACGTTGTTCACAACAAACAAGGTACTTTAGCTAGAGAACACACGCAGATATATATCTAGCTTTGACTGTTAGCTTCAATGGGCAGGTTTAATCTTATAACTTTGCACAAGGTGCTATGAGACTACCGTAGGTACAGTAACAGAATCTGTTAGTCAAGTTACTTTATTATAGATGAGTTCCGGCTGGGTAAGCTGTGGGACGGCCTTGACTTGGGACTTATGTCGTGACCAAAGGTTCAGACCTTGGTTTGTGTAATTCATTTCATAGCCTCTGCTCTCAAAACGGTGATGTTAAACATCGAGAAGAAACTGTCATCCACTGGAAGAAAAAATCATGAAAACATGTGACTTCTTAGTAGATCATGGCCCTATCTCTGTCCAAGCCAGGATTTGCAAGTTAAGTAGATGGACATCTCTTTTACAATTTCAATTACTACATATAAAGCGACCAAAGTCTCTAGTCAGTCTATTTGCACCCTTACAAGTTCATTTCCATCCCTCCGTCACACACTACCACGCAGACGGCTCGTCGCCGGCACGGTCCACCGGCTGACCGGTTGCCCGGCAACC
Organism: Lycophotia porphyrea; assembly: GCA_950005105.1. NCBI lineage: Eukaryota > Metazoa > Arthropoda > Insecta > Lepidoptera > Noctuidae > Lycophotia > Lycophotia porphyrea. The sequence goes on from OX465406.1 coordinate 389,299, forward strand.
GTAAGTGATTTACCAATGTCGCGTCGTTACAAAATTCAGCCTGTTAACCGCTGTCAAAACATGTGGTTCCAATCATGGTGAACAATAGTTTAGGAAAAACCGAAATTGTTTCGCGCTAGGAGATTTTCCTGTGTTGTGAGTGCGTTTTGCAGGTTTAAATATCACTATTCAACAACCCAGTCTTAAAATGTGAAGTAGAGGCCATAATTACATTTATCTAAGTCGAGCAAAATAACACCTCTATTTGAAGATACTTCTTCTATCGGTGCTTCTTCAACTAACAGAGGTTCTATTAACTCATAATATTTCTCCTCGTCTCTAGCGAGGTGGAACAGCTCAGTAGCACTCGTGACTCAAGAGTGAAGAATATAATTATTATGAAACGTTTAATCCTATTCCTAAAAGTCAGACATAACATACAATAGTTATAAAAGTATTTCAACTGACATGGTCACTTACGCACTTCCTCATTACACTAAAAACGGGATATTTTTTTTGAGTTCCCGATATTTCGGCGCAATTTCAAAACAAATAGTAAAAATGGTAAACTTTCGTTTTCAGTGTTAATGATAACATAGTTATGTACATTACTTCCGCTTACGTAGCGAATATGGAAGGTAAGCGCCTGATAGCTGTAACCGCTGCGACACTGATTTGCCCTTCATGAACTCGCTCTGACAGCAGCGAGATGATCAGGCCACTACTATTGGCTGACGTTAGATCTAAATAATGCGCCATGCCTGCTTGGTACTCGTGGAGTTCTCGGAGTTGAAGTTGGATAATAATGCTAGTCAAATTTGAGAGCACTTGAAACAACAGTATACCAAACAACAGTATACCAAACAACAGTATAGCAAAGCCTTCAACCTCTCTTAGCTGGCACGATCATTATCATTTTCACATAGTTAAGTTAATCTTCATAAAGTTTTTCAAGAGTTTCCATTTTCAATAATGTTTCATGCTAAACATTTGATTAATTTATTGTGTTTTACAAAAACAATAATAAAAGTTGCCTTTGCCAGTCAGCAAAATTGCTGGCAGGACTGACTGCCCAGTGTGTGAGAGGAGGTTGTGGGCAAATAATAACAGCCGCAAGGGTCGATCTTCACGGCTAAGCCGCGCTTGCCGAGGTCAGTCGCTTGCCGAGGGAGTTTCCTCCATGCCTCGGAAAGAAGCCGTTGGTTCTGGTACTCATTTGTAGATCTTTTATAGTCGTTACGGTAGTCAGTGGCCCGAAAGTTTGACAACCAGTCTTACCAAAAGGTACCGTATTACCCAGTACTAACTGGTTTCCGGAGGTCAGATAGGCAGTCGCTCCGTGTAGAATATTGATATTTAGCTGAATCCAATAAGACTGGGAGGCGACACCAATAAATTTGGGAAAATGCTAGGCAGGTGATGACTGACTGTCCAGAGTGTCCACGAAAAAACTTATTTTTTCCTGAAAAAAAAATATAGTGTGCAACCTTAACGAGTTAATTACTACTACTTAAGAGTAAGTTAAGGTTCATACTATATTTTTTGGAAAAAAAAACACAGTTATATAGATAACACAAGTATCAAGATCCGTATGAAAACCAAATGTGCCATTCGACTACCTTCTATGACGTCATAAGGACTATTTAGTTACTATACAAATAAGTTACTACACAAAATAGACTACGTTTTTGTTCTTTAAATGTCTAGAATTCAGTTCTAGAGTAGTGGCGTTGTAACGTTGTTGTTGTTTTAAACAAATTAGCGTCCTTACGACGACTAAGCCGAGCACGCGATGTAGGAGCTCTTGCGTTATCTAGGTATACCTAATCTATATCTGTGAATAAAACCTAACTTTACAGAATCTGCACTCAAATCACAAAACAAACACCAATCGTACCCTTTCAGCAGTTGGTAGGGGCTCTCGGCAAACCTTATTTCGCGCCGCTTGGGGGCGCTGCGGGCGATCGTGAGAGCCTACAGGCGTCTCCTTATTGTTAGTGTAACGCTGAGATTACACGCGAATACGTTTTATTAACCTTCGCACTGCGAAAAGATTGCCGCATTAGATACAATGGTAGTAATGTGATTTTGTGTCTGGCAAATGTAGATTTAAGTGATGTTGAAATGACATGGTTTATTTCTTGGTGGCGTTGCTCCATTTATCTTAGTATGCTGCCTATAGTTGCTTGTATTCTCTACACTGAATTCCCATTATCTATGGTCTCTCCATTTTTACACGCATTTGCAACATTTTAACAAATCTTCCAGTACTTTTTCTCTTTCGGTATCGATAGTACATATATAGGTACTAAATATAAAATTATTTGGCCACGTTAATCGCGGCATCAGTAGTCTTTTGCAAGTTTTCTTAAGTGGACACTTTTGGACATTTCAGCAATCAATATACTTGTAAGTATACTTTCACAGTGCTTCTCCCCCATAGATTTCCACATCTAATTTTTGCAGCTTTTTTGTTCAAATTGTCAAAAACTTTGTTTCCAAGAAAAGATTAGGTATAAGGCATCTGCCAATTCCATCATTTCAACCATAAAATCTTCAATTAGTAGTACAAGACATTGAAGAAAATGAAAACAGATAATTCTTTTTTCTTTATCATCTTCAATTGAAAGTCCCGCGGCACTAATAAACAGTGTAAAAGCGAAAGTCAGTTGTTTCCCGTCCAGAGTTGGTGCGCAAACGTCCATTGAGATAATTGCTTCGATAGCGCGGGCGGGCTACATAGGGTAAGGCTTTACTACACTGAAAGCGATTAACAAATCGTTTGTAACGGTATTCGATGGACACGGTACGAATTGGAGCCCAACAGTGGCGTGCAGAGGTTCTACACGTCGGGTAGGCCATGCATACTGAAAAAAAATGGGTATACATATTTTTAGGTTAATTCTCATAATTTGGGTACACAACTTGCTTAAATTATCTTATCATTTATATGATATATAATGATAATTGCGTAAACTTACTGCTTTTAACTTCTAACAAACATACATTAACAGCGCAAACTTCACAACAGAACACCATTTTATAAGTAAATAAACAAATAACACAACAAATCAGTTCAATTTGGGACGATCAACCGATAATTTATTGTTAATATCTGTTCACACACACATCTGACATTGCGATGGTTATAACTTAGTAAGATATAAAAATAAAAATCCAAACCAATAAATTGTCACATGAAACACTAAAAGAAAAGTTTAATTTCTAATTTGTCAATAAAAGTGACAGACACAGCACAGTTGCCAATATTTATTTTCCTAACTCTCCAAAAAACAAAGTGGAAAATAAAATTCATGATTGTAGTTTAATTTTTTAAAGGTGCTATTCCTTACAATTTAACATTTTTTCGGAAGGTATAAATTCGACAATACCACCCTGTTTTTGTATTGTCTCTATTAGTCATTAAGGAAACTATCGTGTTTAAGTGTAGTCTGTTTCTCGAATTCCCCGTAAATCGGGGAAATCTCCACAAATTGGGAACCCTGATCTTAATTCATAATCTAGCTAGCCAATCACAACACAGCTCCTGTTGAAGGAGTTACACCCATAATTTATACATGTGTGCCGTTTATACACACGAAAATATGCACCAGTGTGCGTTAATTTGTGAATGGAACTGAGGCCGTCGCTATAAGTATTCTACAGGCGTTTTAACTTTTTTTTAATATATTGTATTATTTTATTTCATAATTATAATAAATGCATTTGGTGTTGTTGGTAGGGTAGGCTAGGCCTAATTGCCTCTATGGACGGCACGCCCCTGGAGCCCAGGGTTAAATTAATTTGTGGTTCGTTAATAAAAATTAACTCTTATCTTCTCTTCTGTCAATGTGGGATAATTGCCACTGCTAGGCAAAAATATTTCTTCCAAATTCCTGCAAAACGATAGCGCGGCATCTTGTTTAAGTGTAATTAAAAATAGATTTTTCATGATCTCAGTTTTTCAATGCCATCGGTATGTGTTATCTTACTGTGTGAAGTATAGGGCCAGTCCGTCCGAGCCCCGTTGCAACCTAGCTGACTAGCTAATACCTAGCACTAAAGTTAACTATCTACCACCACAGCATGAGCTACATACAAAAGAAGAAATACGCGTAGGCTTTCTCTATATCCGCTCCTGCGGTCTGTATAGCGTGGTGTCACCACGGTAAGAAGACGTATTCACTATTATAGCTATTTTGTACTAAGACTGCAAAGTTCAGTACAAATGAGATGCCTCGGATATTTTATCATGATTTGATGTCGTTTCACTCTGCAATGAAATAACAATATCCATTAATATCCTGCCTTCACGATAGAAGCGTTTTTTCTTAGAGTTATTTAAATTGGAGTTCTTGTGTTAGTGCGACTGCTAACCATCGAGTTGTTGTGTTAATGCGACTGCTAACCATCGAGTTGTTGTGTTAGTGCGACTGCTAACCATCGAGTTGTTGTGTTAGTGCGACTGCTAACTATCGAGTTATTGTGTTAGTGCGACTGCTAACCATCGAGTTGTTGTGTTAGTGCGACTGCTAAGTATCGAGTTGTTGTGTTAGTGCGACTGCTAACCATCGAGTTGTTGTGTTAGTGCGACTGCTAACCATCGAGTTGTTGTGTTAATGCGACTGCTAACCATCGAGTTGTTGTGTTAGTGCGACTGCTAACCATCGAGTTGTTGTGTTAGTGCGACTGCTAACTATCGAGTTGTTGTGTTAGTGCGACTGCTAACCATCGAGTTGTTGTGTTAGTGCGACTGCTAATCATCGAGTTGTTGTGTTAGTGCGACTGCTAACCATCGAGTTGTTGTGTTAGTGCGACTGCTAACCATCGAGTTGTTGTGTTAGTGCGACTGCTAACTATCGAGTTGTTGTGTTAGTGCGACTGCTAACCATCGAGTTGTTGTGTTAGTGCGACTGCTAATCATCGAGTTGTTGTGTTAGTGCGACTGCTAACCATCGAGTTGTTGTGTTAGTGCGACTGCTAACCATCGAGTTGTTGTGTTAGTGTGACTGCTAACCATCGAGTTGTTGTGTTAGTGCGACTGCTAACCATCGAGTTGTTGTGTTAGTGCGACTGCTAACCATCGAGTTGTTGTGTTAGTGCGACTGCTAACCATCGAGTTGTTGTGTTAGTGCGACTGCTAACCATCGAGTTTTGTATTAGATTGTTCAGACGAAGTGATGAGTCTCTTCGCAAACAGCCTGGTATTGAAGACATAACTAGCAAATGAGTTTCACATCTGAGATGAAACAATTTTCATTTCCATTAATTTGTCTAACCCCTCTGGGGCTCCGCAACCTTAGTATTTCCTGGTTACAATAAATCGCACAAAACCTCTTCCTCCAGTAAAGTCGGTATATGCAGCCAAATGTATCTCTCGTCTCGGCTGGACGCTCATCGGTTTAGAGAAGTAGGTCGTAGACACTCAGAGGCACTTGAGCGTGAACTTTTGAACCCCTCGCTGTGGTTCACTTTCATCGGCGCGAAGCAGCTGACGTCACGGGAATAAGTGGTCGTGATAGGCTGGGGATAAATGAAGCAGTAAGCTATTTGTAATAAACTTTGTAGGACATGAATACCTAGTCATAGACACGGGAACGTACTACCGGTATAAAAAGATTCGATATCCTTATATCCGGTCATATGAGTGAAAATGTCAAGGAAATCCATTCAGCTGTGAGGGCGTTAAACCGTAACAGACAGTCACTCAGACAGAGATACAGATTTTTTATTTAATTTATGCAGCCTAATAAATAGAAACAACACACAACTCATAACAAAACAACACGAACGAAAAACTCCGTAATTGCTAATAAATATATATATATAATTATATATATAATTGCTTCTTACTTTCATTGATGAATGCTTCTGAAATTAACAGAGCCCCACACAACCGATCTACTTTCTACAATAGTAAATAGTAAAGTAATAAAACTCCCTATAAAAAGGTAAACAAGCGATGCAATGGAGTGAAGAGCATTGCATGGCGGCCAGTGTGCACGGCCAGTAAACAGTGTACCACGTTGGCTCGATGCGGCGCGTATTATTGGATGCCGTGTTAGTACACATTCACACCTAGACCATGAAGTTGTAGATAGGGCCACGAAACTGATATCTAAAAAGGACATTACAGTTTCACTTGTGATGCCAAAGTATACCGGCGTCGTCGGTAAAATCTCGTGTACTACCACATAAATCGCCTGTTTGTTTGGTGATAAGAAATCATCATCTCATCATCTGCCTAGCCTTTTCCCAACTATGTTGGGGTCGGCTTCCAGTCTAACCGGATGCAGCTGAATACCAGTATTTTACATGGAGCGACTGCCTATCTGACCTCCACAACCCAGTTACTACTGGGAAATACGATACCCCTTGGTAAGACTGGTTGTCAGACTTTTTGCGCCACTGACTACTTTAACGACTGTCAAAGATCTTCAAATGACAGCCGGGACCAACGGCTTAACGTGCTTTCCGAGGCACGGAGGAAACTCGGTATGTAATGGGTGGTCACCCATCCACAGACCAACCTAGGCAAGCACGGCTTAACCTAAAGATTGACCCGAGCGGCTGTTATTGTTTAGCCACGAGCTCCTCAAAAATAATGATAAGAAATATTTTATCAATATTACTGTACATAAACTTAACTTATTCTAAGTTATTTCTTTATCGTGTGGTTAGTGCCTAACCTGATGTCAAAGTTTTTATGCTGCGCAAAATTGTGTAACTGCACCTGTGGCCGTTCTTTTATAACAAGTGCACTATTCATTTGTCTTAGGGAGCTTCCATTAAGATTCGGGTTCTCAGTACGGGTAGGTGAAGAATATATTGGAATAGGAACAATAGTCAGTACTTTCTTTTTAAGCTTAAAACGGGAGCTAGTAGACCTACATCAGCAATACTTGGACGTTGTTGATGAACGGGATCACCTGAAGGTTGTCACGGATGGTTTCAAAAATTGTAGTAATTTGTATGAGGAGGCTTTATACAAAATTAGGAACCTAGAAGATGAGTTAATTCATGCCAATAATTGTATATTAAAGTTACAGAAAGAAAAAGAATATACTCAGGTTAAAGAAACAAACCTCTTATATAATGAATTATTAAATAGTAATTGTAACCCCCCTTCTTTAATAACTATTGATCTTACTCAGGATTCCTTACATAAACAGAACTCAGAAATACAGAACTATACAGTTAGCAATAAGAAAATTAAAAAATATGCAAAACTGAATAGAATAATTAAAAAATGTAATCAATTCAGGAAACAACATAAATACTTTTCCAAACATATTCCACTGAGGAAAGAGCGTGTTGATTTACTTAATAAGTTAAATAATTACCAAATAAAATTAGAAGACAGTGTAAAAATATATGAAATTGATACTCAGCATTTGCAGTCTGAAATACAGGTTCTTCAGGACTCTCTTAGTTCCCTTTCTAGTAGGTATGTGAGTTCTCAGAACCAAATTAGGGAACATATTCTTGCAGCAAATGAGTTGGTAATGTGTCAATGTAGTTGTCAGACAGTTACCAACAATGATTCTGTCCAGCCTGAGGTAACGGAGGCCCCGTCCCAGACTGAGAATTTGTCCCAGGACATACTCAACCAAGAATCAACTAATTTTACACAAGATTATTTACATGTGGTTCAGCCTGAGTTATTTGATAGTCATGATCGTTCTTACTCAATAATGTTCTCAGATAGTATAGGAAGAGGTGTAGGTAAATTAGTAAATAATAACCTGAGTTTTTCCAATCAAAATCATTGTATGCCAGGGTCAACATACAAACAGATAATGGCATCGGTAACTAGAAATGCTTATAATGTTAATACTGATATAACAATATTTATAGGAAATAGTTCAAAAGTTACAAAACAAGATATCACAGACAGTGTAACAGAGTTGTTAAAGTTGAATTGTCGTAAAGTAATATTGTGTGCTTTTCCATATTTTGAAAAATTGTCAAACAGAAAAAACAACTATATTCACATGCTGAATAAGCATGTTCATTTCTTAGTAGGTCACTATAGTGACAGGCTTATATACCTTGATATCAACAGTTTTGTTGGTAAACTTAAGTCGACGCGTGGTAAAGTGTATCTACCTATTAGTTGTAGACACAAAATAGCTAGGCTATTAGTTTATAATATTCACTCAGACATAAGTAGTATGTCAATGTTTAGTTCTATTATCAACACTGCGACTATTAGTAATGATACTAATAATTCTTTTAATTTTATTTATAATTCTTTTTACAATTCCTGGGAGGATTCATGTTTAACTAATGAATATTCTCGAGTGGGGTCAACTAATGGCATGGGCGTCTTGGGGCTTACTCCGGATGCTCATTTAAACTAGTTAGTACGACAAAAGAAGATACCAGTGACATTAATGTTACACCGATCAACAACAATGTGCCTTCTTGCTATAAAATAGCTAAATGTAAAAAAGGGGTTAAGCAGAATTCTATGCAATTATTTCACCAAAATATTCAAGGTTTCTCTTCAAAGCAACTTGAAATTGAATTGTTTTTAGAAAAAACAAAGTTTGAAATTGTCTGTTTCACTGAACATTGGTTAAAAGACTATGAAACGCTAATTAATTATGCAAATTACAGTGTGGGCAGTTGCTTTAACCGAAAAGTTAAGATTCGTGGGGGTTCCATAATCTTAGTTAAAAATTGTATTAAATTTAAGAGTCGTAGTGATATTGTTGATCTATCGGTTGAACATAATATTGAGCTGTCTTGTGTTGAGCTGGATAGGCATGTCATAGTGTGCGTTTACAGACCCCCAAATTATCAAAACTACTCTATATTTGAGTCAGTAATGGAAGATGCTTTAGCGAAACTTGCAACTGGCAATAAATCGCTGGTTATCTGTGGTGACTTTAATGTTAATATTTTAGATGAAAATTCAAATAGCAGTAGGTTATTACATCTCTTTAAATCATTTAATTTGTTAAACGTGTTTTCGGAACCAACCCGAATTACCACAAATACTGCTACATGTATTGATAATGTTTTTTGTTGCTGCGACTACTTGGATAAATCCATTGTAAATTACCTTCCTTCTGATCATAGCGGTCAAACCGTTGTTTTCGAGTCCTACACACCATTAAAAAAAATCCAGATAAAGTCTAGACAAATAACACCTAGTAATTTGAATAAATTTAATAATAACTTAGTTAGTAATTTAGGTATCCCGGGCCATATTATTGAAAATGTAAATCAATTTTATGAGGAATTCTTTTCAGTAGTCTACACCGAGTTCAATAATACATTAAAAATGAAAACTAAATCTATTTGCCCTAAGTTTTTGTTCAGTGACTGGGCAACTAAGGGTATTAGGAAAAGTAGGGAGCGATTGTTTGAGCTGTACGGCCTTAAGCCTTACATGAACTCGGAAACTTTTAATAAATATGTTGCAACTTATTCAAAAATTTTTAAAAACACTTGTAAGGTAGCTAAAGCCTTATTCATTAGCAACAAAATTAAATCCGCCGATAATAAAATTAAGACGGTTTGGAAAATTATCAATAGTGAAACTAATAGAAATAAAAAATATAATAATGATATTACACTAGAGACAACAAGTGGTCTTCTAACCTCTGAAGACGAAGTTGCTCAAGAATTTGTAGATTTCTTTACTAGTATCCCACTTAAAACTACTGAAACCTTAAATTCCTCACCCTTGCATTCTATTGATTTATTAAGAGCTAACGTTTCAGCCTGTCCGGTTGAGTTTCAATTTAAGCATATAAACCCCATAGCAGTCATTAAAGCTTTTAAGGAAATCAAAATAAAATTAACTGAAGATCTATGGGGAATGTCGATTAAAGTTTGTCAAGCTATTATTGAGACTATAGCACCGTATTTAGCATTAATATTTAACTTGTGTGTGGACCAAGGAGTCTTCCCGGACCTTATGAAATACAGCAAGGTAATACCACTTTTCAAATCCGGGGACAGTAAAGACACCAATAACTATAGACCCGTATCCGTGTTGCCGGTTTTTAGCAAGGTGTTTGAAAAGGTAATGCTTAATCAAATGCTCAACCACTTTAACACCAATAAAATTTTACATGAGAAACAGTATGGTTTCACCAAAGGACGTTGCACGACTGACGCCGGTGTAACCTTATTAAAACACATATTTACTGCGTGGGAAGAGGCACAAGATGCCATAGGAATCTTCTGTGACCTCTCGAAAGCATTTGATTGCGTAAACCACGAAACCCTACTCTTAAAACTTGCACATTACGGTTTAGGTAAACTTGCGCTCAGTTTAGTGAAATCATATTTGAACGATAGACATCAGCAAGTACAAATAAATGGTGTCAATTCAATGGGTTTAAAAGTAAGTATGGGTGTACCGCAAGGTTCGATATTAGGTCCTTTCCTCTTTTTAGTCTATATAAATGATCTCCCCCATTTATTTAAAAACCAACCACAGATGGTGTTGTTTGCTGACGATACCTCTTTAATATTTAAGATAAACAGACGTGCTACAAATCTTGACGACGTAAATAACGCTCTACTACAGGTTCATAATTGGTTCACCGCGAATAATTTAGTATTAAATGGGAAAAAAACGAAGTGCATCAGATTTGCTCTACCGAATGTCAAAAGTAGTAATAGTGACATAGTATTGAATCAAGAGAAACTAGAATTCGTCGAAAAAACTGTTTTCCTGGGGATCACGCTCGACTCAAGCCTACAATGGGGTCCGCATATAACATCTCTTGCAGGACGGCTGAGTTCAGCAGCATATGCTGTTAGAAAAATCCGTCAATTTACTGATGTAGATACCGCGAGGCTGGTCTATTTTAGTTATTTTCATAGTATTATGTCTTACGGTATTTTACTATGGGGACGGGCTGCAGACATCGAATCTATATTTATTCTGCAGAAAAGAGCTATCAGAGCCTTATATGATCTACGTAGGCGTGACTCTCTAAGAGAACTGTTTAAGGAAATTAACATCATGACAGTACCTTGTCAATACATCTATGAAAACATCATGTACGTTAGGAAAAATCTGCATTTATTTAGTAAAAGAGGTGACAGGCACCACTATAGTACTAGAAACAGGGACGAACTAGTACAGCCAGGTTTTAGGTTAGCTAAAGTAGACTCATCTTTCATGGGGTACTGTTTAAAATGTTACAATAAAATACCTCCCCACATTCTACAACTAAACGAGACGAAATTTAAATCTTGTATAAAACGCACACTATGTAGGCAAGCATATTATAAATTGGGGGATTACATTGATGATAAAAATGCTTGGCTCACTGCTGGTCCTGCTCCACAAGCATAGGGGCAAACTAATTTATTACCATGTGAAGTTATTGTGGAAGCTGCAGAAGATTGTAATAATATCTTTGCATTGTATAAATTCAATCTCTTAGTATTATATAATTGCATAGCACATGTGTGAGTACTATGTACTGTAAAGCTACCATTTACATTTAGTTATCTTTCATTGACTTGAATTTGCCCTGGTGGCTGAGAGAATGTCATGCTCACTCAAATGTCTCGCTGATGGTGGCGGGTGTGTCGGGTCATTTAGCTCCCTTCAATATGGTTGAGCTGAATGGGTCTGATCCATGCGTCATGTTCGTGAACGGGCGCTGTCAGTTGGGACTGGTCATCTCTAGGCTGCCATGGTTTATTTTAACTACTTACTTTGTTTTTAAATTGTTGATATAATGTTTTACTCTGGACGCTCTTAACGTGCACGTATTTCTACATCGTTCTCACATATGTTTAATCTCAACATGAATGATGTAACCAAGATTTTGTACAATATTTTGATTGAAAAGAGTGTCCATGGAGTTTCTTGCCCATTCTTCTCCATAGAGATCTACGCTTTGGAATGGGCAACTACAGTACTTTCACAAGTTATTATGCCTTGTGTCTGTGACTGTAGCTTAGCCTTATTTGTTTTTCTGACATTCAAAAGTGCCTGTAATGGTCTAATTGAAATAAATGCTTTTGAGTTTGAGTTTGAGTTTTCTGTAAGCGATCGTACATAAACAGGAACAGAAGAAATAAAAAGTAAGGGAACAGGTTTTCGGGTACCGATAAATCGGGACCGTGAAACCCGCATCTTTATGCAAGCACACTTCAAAGTTCATACGCACAAAACCTCTTCCTACGTTTTGAAACGCACCTTTACGTCTAATTAACTCAGTCTCTCAGGCAGTTTGAAATGTAGCAAAATTTCATTCTTTTTTCGGACCCCTCTGTTTTACTGGCCTCACAGCCATCAGCGGCTTTGGCGCTAAATCGCCAACGATGTAAGTGCGCGACCCGGGCGCCGGGCGCTCCGATACCGGTCACTGACACTATACGGGTGGACTTTTAAATATCTAGGAATAAAATGCTGCAATGAAAGGCTGATACTGGATTGACTTTGTGGATTTTCCCAATCTATTGGATGTTTCCGTTAATCAGTGGTTTTGAGACACGTTTTCTATGGATACCTCAGCTAATCAACCTTGAAAGTCAATTCCTATTATCTCATCATCTGCCTAGCCTTTTCCCAACTATGTTGGGGGTCGGGTCCCAGTCTAACCAGATGCTGAATACCAGTGTTTTACGGTATTCAGCTGCATCCGGACGGAACGACTGCCTATCTGACCAACGGCTTACTAGTTTGCTTTCAGAGGTACGGAGGAAACTCGGTATGTAACCATCCTACGCATATGTGGCTTAATCGGAAGATTGATCCGAGCGGCTGTTATTATCTAGCCACGAGTTCCTCCTCTTCTCCCAATTCTCACTATACAGGGTGTTAAAGAAATTGCGCGCCATAGCTTAGGGGTAGGTTCAGTATCGATAAAGGAACCCAGGAAAAATAAAAAAAAAATTGCAAGATCAACCTATTATTTTGATCAATGATCGCTATTAAATTAGTAGGTACTACATTAGGTTTATCTTATGATAATTTTCAATTTCCAATTAAACTTTTTTTAAAGATTTTTTTTTACGGGTTCCTTTATCGATACTGACCTCATCCTGAAGCTATGGCCCGCAATTTCATTAACACCCTGTACAGTACATACAAATTGAAGCCCTTGACAAATGCAAATCGTAATTTGAAACACTTTCATTAGACGGCCTAGCCTACTCAAAGTAGTAGGTACTTTTCATTCGAGAAAGACAATAGAACTAAGCTGCCATGGTTTATTTTAACTACTTACTTTGTTTTTAAATTGTTGATATAATCTTTTACTCTGGACGCTCTTAACGTGCACGTATTTCTACATCGTTCTCACATATATGTATAATGTCAATATGAATAATAATAAATAAATTTATTCAAAAATAATAAGGTATAACGTTTACAGTTTTTCTTAAATCTATATCAAGTTCACCCATGATTTGTGCCTGAACTAGGTAATCCTGTGTTTCAGGCGATTGGAGGTAACATTAATTGGTTAAATAATCACTTATCATATACTTAATCTTATTGGTACGTTTGTAAAAAGGAATATAAAAATTATAGTAATAGAATAAAGTATAGTAAAAATTATAGTAGTTAACCTAATTAAAAATAACAATATTAGGAACAATATTTACTTCGGCACGAATGATTTAACCAAGATTTTGTAACAATATTTTGATTGAAAAGAGTGTTCATGGAGTTTCTTGCCCATTCTTCTCCATAGAGATCTACGCTTTGGAATGGGCAACTACAGTACTTTCACAAGTTATTATACCTTGTGTCTGTGACTTAGCTTAGCCTAATTTGCTTTTCTGACATTCAAAAGTGCCTGTAATGGTCTAATTGAAATAAATGCTTTTGAGTTTGAGTTTAGAAAAGTAAAAACAAATATGGGACTGATGATAAGCTACCAACGAAGTCGCAAGATGGCTATTGTTATCATGCCATCGGGATAGCCCAGCCGCTCGTGACCAGCCTATGGTACTTCTCATTACCCCATTAAAGAACTAGCGTGAAACAAAGATAATTGACCATAAGAACAGTACCAGGTAAGTACCAGGCTAACATAAATACGTAACAGGCTTCTCTTAGTACTGCAGATGTCACTAATAGCGCGCTAAAAGATAAGTTGTGAGTTTCAGAACTGTTGGAAACTTACAAGTAAGACTAAGTAATGGCGACACGCGTGAGTTTTATGAACCTTTCTTAACTTCCGTCCTGCTTCGAGTCACTTTTATTTTGTTCGGATAATAAATATTGTCATTAGTAAAAAGTAGTACGTTAAGTAAGTTTTACTCAAACTTTTGTGATAGTTAAGCAGTAAATCCGTTTCTAGATTTGTTTTGTTTTTTCGAGTTTATGTAATATTTGATTTATATTGCCATCTATACAAATAAATACAATTGAAGTGTTACTTTGTAATTTCAAAATAACAGTTTTTTACTGAATGCATATAAAAGTATAATAAAGGGTGTAAACAGACTTTTAACGAAGCCGAAAGGCACTTGTTCTCCCCGTCATTGTGATCATTTTTTTGTTCTAGACCATACCTGGGAACCTTCTAGTTACGGAGATATTGGGGGCCAAGGTTCCAACTTTTTCACAAGTTTTTTTTTTAATACATGTTTTTAATGTAAGATTTTGTTTTACTTTTCAGCCCAAAAAAAAGTCGTTTCCCAGCGCTAATTTTTGCGTAAAGTTACTTAGTTTGATGTACATAATGCTTGGTTGACAGCTTCGTGAAGAGTCTGTTTACACCCTGTATATTGTACTACAAAAACACAATTAAAAAAAAGAATCTGTCTGTCTGTCAGTGTTTGTTCCGGCTAATCTCCGAAACGGCTGGACCGATTTTCGGATTTTTACAAGCATATAGCTGATGTTATAAGGAGTAACTTAGGCTAATAAAAAAAAAGAATTAGGGTTCCGTGCAAAAACATTAAAATAGGGAAGTAATATTTTACAATCATTTCACGCGGACAAAGGTAAAACTAACTGTGCCTCGCGAGGCACAGCTAGTTTTAAATATAGTATTTTAATGATATAGTTGGTCTCCTTCGCCATGTCGTGGCACCAAAGTATTTTAGATGTTGGTCGCCAATACTTTGCCACTTCCATTTTGTTCCACGGCGTCGCGCTTCGTCGTCGGTGACAGTGCAAAGTGTAACAATTAAAAAACATCATAATATATATCTAACACGCTAAGCAGCGCCCTCTTGTAGCCCGTTAGGTGATTTATTTATACATCGAAAGGTCATTAGTTAGAAGCAGGTTATCCTAGATGGCGCTGATGCAGAATCGTTTAATCGATTAATTTTTCATTCTTAGTATTGTTATTTAAACACAATATACATACATCACTACATATTATAAAACAAAGTCCTCCGTCGCGTCTGTCTGTCTGTTCGCGATAAACTCAAAAACTACTGCACTGATTTTCATGCTGGTTCTCGAGGAAGGTCTTAGTATATAATTTGTCAAGTTTTTGTGTACATTGGCTAAAATATAATGATATTTATTGGAGCTGTCGGAAAAAAATAATCCGTCTGGGAGCCGACATCTAAGAGAGTGAAGCCGCGGGCATCAGCTAGTTTACACATAATCTTAAGTCTTTTATCTTTGGGCATTGACACAAAGGAGCAACGACCTAATTAAAGGTCACGGAATAAAAAATCTGAAATATATAAATTAATAAACCACCAAAATGTGGATTAAAGTGGTGCAGGGAACCAGCGTCACAATCAAAGATTCCGTAGGATATATGGAATAACTGCGCTGTGAGTACTTCTGGTATGCCACGTGTTTCTATTGTTCAGAAATCGTGAGCGTGACATTTCAACATTTTTTATCTGTCTGAACATATGCTAACTGAACATATAAGAAGCAAGAAAATGGTCGATCAATGTAATTTCGATAACTCAGGCTGTACACACTCCAGTTAAATCTACAACGAATACAAGATGTCATCACGCCACGCCACGTGCTGATCCAAATACCACCCTGGATAACGATGCTGATCGTGTCAGCGTGTTCCCTGCAAGGTCAATAAGGGTAATATAATTCCTCACTGAATGTAAGTTGTACACCTCAGATTATGTACTCATAATAACAGCAAGAACAGCATGAGCAAACGATCGAGTTGTATGTGTTAAGCAATAGACATTAAATTGTATTGAATTATCGCATATAAGACTTTATTTTCCTTGATACCTCAAGCATAGCGCCCTCACTTGTCCCTAGAGTCTACCGCAGGACAGTCGGTGAGTGTTCGGCTGCGGCGACCTATCGCGTCCAGCCCTGGTTTAATCCATGGTCCGGAGCGAGAGGGTATGGGACACCGTCACCTCCTTCTGCGAGTATGACTGATGCTAGCGAAGGAGGTGGTGATGCGTGAGAGGGAGAGAACCTCTCGTCCCAGCCACCGCGGGAGATGCCCCGGGTGTCGGGGGTCACGCGGTGGCTTCCGGACACCGTAGACGCGGACCTGTGGCCGGTGAGTAACGGGCTAGCTCGCCGTCCGTTCGTCTTATAACGACATGCCGTGTTGACGGCGCGTTTTTGTTCCACACACGCCTCAAAGAGATGTCAGCAAACAGGGAGGGGCCCGCAAGGGCCGGGCCTGCCAGGGCTCCGGGACTGTTTGAAAGAGATACCGCGGCCCTGGAACACAAAGGGTAGGGAAGGTACATGGATGGGTTATAGTCAGAAAAAGACAACACTCTTTCCGAAAAAAAAAGTACAGTCGATGAGTAAAGAAAATACAACCTTACAAGAGGTCACTATATGACTGCATGTAAGTAGACCGCATGTATGTATGTAGTTGGTGGACTGTCAAAAGTATCCTCAGTCTACATAATTATGTATAGTACCCGCCACATCAAAACACACTATACAAAACAAAATAAGGACCACTTGTTATTATAAGGTTTTATATTTAACTTGCCTTGAGTTTTAGTTAGAATATATCGGATGTATCCAATCTTGCAACTGAATTTCAAACTAGTTCCCCCAACTAATTGAGCTGAACTGCACACACATTTTGTTATGGTGACAACACCTTTTCATGACAGACATTAGTTAATATTGCAGCTTGAACAATGCTATACCTTCAGAACTTCGAAGTAACCTCTGAAGTAATAATGTAACTATCCAATAAAATGTGTTTCAAATCGAAATTTTATTGTTTGGTTTTACAATTTCTTTATGTAAGATTTCTCAATATCTACGAAAAGAAACAAATGCCATCAAACATATATGAATTTATTAAGCAACTACTTTAAACACAAAACATTTTGATACCGTTGTGAAATATTCCATTATTACTATTTTGAATTTCGTTTCCTTTGTAGAAAAAAAATCTTTCTTCACATGTATTTCATCAAAAACAATATACTATATTTCATTGTTTTCATTGCTGTCGTCGAAGTTCAGAGCCTGGTTGAACTTCGTGAGGAAATCAAAGATTTAGCGACCACTGAGGCGGCATTGCGAAAGACTGTCAACGGTTTATTCTTCACCCTGAAACTCGATCATGTGAAACATAAAGCGAGGTTTGGAGGATTTTCAGTAATTCACAACTTCTTTAGCACCATCACCATACAAGATGACGACAATCTGAAGGAAATTGCAAAACTAGTTCAAGTTGATAACATCGATAACAACACACAAAGTTTTATTGCACAATTAAATGAAGTATTGAATGAAGATAATAAAAGCTACGAAGCTGGAGAGGATGAATATGTAACTGCACATATAGAAACGTTTATAAGAAAGCTTGAATATTTAAAATTCAAGTATTGGTTTGATAACAACAATGCTAAGCTTGGTATAAACACACAGGTGTTAAATCATTTGATGTCGGATGACACTTCACAAAACAATACAAAAAAGTCCTTAGAAGTAAATGAGAATGGTAATCTTTTGAATAGTAACGAATTTTGGAGTAAGTATATATAAGATTTTACTCGTAAAAATTGGCACCGTCGCTGTGTTTATCTGGTTTCGGAGTTATTTAATTGCTTGGGCATTTGATTCATGAAGTCATGTATTTAATTTGCAGCTCCAGGTGTTAGTCGTCGCATTTTTGGGGGACGCACTGAATCGATCAAGCGTTTTCCCTTCATGGCGAGCGTCCAGTTCTTCCAAAAATTCCAATGTGGCGGCTCCATCATTAAATCAGATCTGGTGATCACTTCAGCGTCGTGTTTACAACTGTAATAAATAAATCATTGGTTGTTTCAGGAGGAATTATGTTTTCCCTTGCCTATATTTAACAGCAAAACTAGAAGTACTCGGATGATAATGTTTTTTTTTAAACCACCAGCGCCTGGAACAACCGGTTCTTCAGAGAAAACCCGGCTTTCCTCTCAGTGCAAGTGGGCTGTAATTTATACGAGGGATGCGATGAGAACATCCCTGTTCTGGAAGTCTACTTCCACCCGCAATATAACCCTAAGAATTTGAAGAACAACCTCGCAATTATGCGTTTAGTTCGCATTCTGAAGTTCGGGAGGAAAATCACAAAAATTAAGAAGATAGATTTTGATAGAGATCCTTGGCCTCTGCCTACGAATACATTAGGCATCACTATCGTTGGTTGGGGTGCAAAAACCGTAAGTGGTATTCCAATGTTTTCGAAATGATTAAGACTTCTTTCTAGTCAGTAACAGGAGGTTGTCCTAAATAAAGCGGTCAGTTGCATGAATTGTTTGGAAAACAAGAACACGCACTCCGTCGGCGCGTCAACGACACGTTCAGGCTCGCCGAATATAAAAATAGATTCTACGATCGCTTTGGTTACGACGTGGACTAAGGTGCGATGTTCAATGTCGTCTGCTTGAGTCGTGCGTACCTCGTATGTGACATTCTGGACAGCTTTGTGGTAGTATAAAGGTCTTCTTGCAGCTTTGGTTTGTTTTTCAGACCGCCAACATCCTTTCAAACGTTTGGAATAATCGACTGTCTTATGCGGTGCTCGACTTCTACCCACTAAGGGAATGCCAAGAAGTTTATTCTAAGTAAGTGCTATGAAACAAGTGACGCCCGCGCGTCGCTTGACGTAAGCCGCATCGTCTGAGGCCGCGAACGGGTCATTATTATTGGATGACAAACTTGACAAATCCATTACCAAATTAAAGTAAGTTTTTTTTGCATTATTTTTAGAGAGTACGTGACCCAAAAGAACTTTTGTGCCGGGTTCCTTTCTAAAGGGGGTGGCGCATGTAACGTAAGTTAAAGAAAAAACAGAAAACCTGCCATAATTATTATAGTTATATAATAATAGTAACAGTGCAAGGCCACGCTGCAGGCCCGGTTTCCACCAAAACAGAGCAAACGTACGAGAACCGACCAATCAAAGAGCAGAAAATTGTTTGAAATCTACATCGCGTCTCTCAAATCTCCTGTTATTGGTAGAATTTTGCAGGTTTTCTCTCCACACCATTAGTATCCACTATTGTGTAAATCAAGTCTTTACTGACCTCGGCCGTGGTCATGGCCGCAGAAGCTCCGTCCAAGATAGACTCATTCATACATAAACTAGCCAGAGTCGCAGCCGCGTTGTGGGTAAAGTATCATGTTAAAAAAAACTGATAGCTGGTAGTTATCGGCTGTAACAACACCCATAGCGAAGCGAGCGGCACTTAGTTATCGGCTGTAACAACACCCATAGCGAAGCGAGCGGCACTTAGTTATCGGCTGTAACAACACCCATAGCGAAGCGAGCGGCACTTAGTTATCGGCTGTAACAACACCCATAGCGAAGCGAGCGGCACTTAGTTATCGGCTGTAACAACACCCATAGCGAAGCGAGCGGCACTTAGTTATCGGCTGTAACAACACCCATAGCGAAGCGAGCGGCACTTAGTTATCGGCTGTAACAACACCCATAGCGAAGCGAGCGGCACTTGGTCCGTCATTATGATATTTCTTTCGACTGGATCATAGTATAGAACCTTCTAGTTACGGAGATTTCAACGGTAAAAGTTCCAAGTTTTTATTTAACTAACTTAACTTAACTATACTGTAAATACCTCCATGACCCCTGTAATATTGAATGCATCAATCAGCACATGTTTTGAGTGCATTACATTGTGTGCTACCGTAAACCGAGATTTTTTCACCCAAAAAAAAATCTGTTCCCAGCCAAAATTTTTGCGTAGAATTACTAAGTTGGTATTAATGAACGACTCTTTGCTGTGCGGACACATAGCATTGAATGGGGCGCTGTGATTGGTTAACATTGTGAAGCGACTTCACTCGGGTTGACTGACTGACATATCTGTGAGTTCATTATAATGAGCGCATAGTGTCGTTCGTCCCTGATTTTTTTTTTTTTTTTACGTATGGGAAATCATCAAATGACTTCTCGCGCTCTGGGCAGAGCGGAAGGGAGTGTCAGACTTGTACTGACTAAAACCCATCAATGTTCCTTCCTTGCCCTTTGTGTTCCAGGGCCGCGGTATCTCTTTCGAACAGCCCGCAGCCCTGTCGTTCGTCCCTCAAGTATTGTTTATGAATAGGTTTTTGGGACAGTGTGCGTCCGCGCGCACTGAGTAACTTTCATGAATACCGGTGTATGCTTGGTTGACTGGTTTGTGATGGGTACTTTTATTTACACATGATTGTGCAAAAACTATTGTGTGACAGCGAGACGCGGGTGGGCCAGGCGTGGCCTATGGCAAGCTTTATGGAGTGGTCAGCTTCGGCGCCCCGAACTGTGGCGCCCCCGACTCGCCGACAGTCTTCACCAAACTTGGCTTCTACACCGAATGGATCGAAGGTATCATAGAGATGGTCAGTATTTTATGGCTTTGTTTGATACGGTCAGCTAAATATGTAGGTTACGAGTCAACTTCAAATTAAAAAAAAAAACGCATTTAGTTATTGAACTCCTTTATTTCTCTTCAAATTAATTACATTTTTATAAATTTAAAAATATTTCAATAAAATACAATACTTAAAAAATGAAGGGTGTAACAAGACCCCGAACGAAGCTAAAAGGGACTTGTACTCTCCGTCATTGCGATATTTTTTTTGGTTTTATATCTTACCTGGGAACCTTGTAGTTACGGAGATATTGGGGGTCAAAGTTCCACTTTTTCACAAGTTTAAAAAAAAAATACATGTCTTTTACGTAAAATTTTTACTTTATAAACTTATACGACCCCCGTACTATTCAATCTATCCATCAGTACAATGTTTTGATTGCGTTACATTGAGCTCTACCGTAAAACGTAAATTTTCAATTAGACCATTACAGGCCATCCAGCTGCCTAACGAGAGCCTCTTCTAGTAATGGTCGAAACAACTTAAGGCATTGGCTGAAACGACTATCGGCACAATGATCGCTGAGTTCACACCCCACAATTGACATGTCGAAAACCTCGCGAGCCAAGTCAAGATACTCGATTTGCTTATGTTTTTCCGCTTTCTCAAGGTTTTAGTCATGCGGGACCGTTATGTCAAATATCATTGCGCACCGTTCTTTATTGAACTCATCATTATGAACCTTAAAAACCTATTATTAAATTAAGTGTTTTTCTTGTAAACAAAAACAATGGTATAGACATTGACCAGAATTAAAGAAATTGACTGAATAAATAGTGGCACGATCACTCACATAATATTTTTGACCTGTTATTTCAGAAAGTACCGACTGGTAGTAAGAGTACTACGGAGCGAATGACACGGGAGACCATGAACGCGGATAGCTTCAGGATAAGTACGAAGCCAAACTTCAAAATAGCTCCCATAACGAAACCTGACGCAACCCTGCGTACAACTGTTCCCAGTGAAGATTCCCTGAGAACGAATGCAACAAACGAAAATAAACTTTTCGAAGAATTTCTTAAAACAATGTTCGGTAGCGAAGAAGTAAAACAATATCTAGATCAATATGATTCTGACACAGACACAGGAACTCAACAAAAATTATCAACAAAGGAGATTTCTAGAACTTTTACCGCCAAACCGTTCGCTGAAACAATCACAAAAGTGAATATAGAAGAACGCAGTACTGGCAATTTAGAAATATTTCAAGATGTACACGAGAAATCAGTAAAAAAGGTGACTATTATGGAGAACTTTGAAGACCCAGAAGTAAAAAGTAAAGAAAAAGAAGACACGGAAACACGACACGACAAGCCGCCAATGATTATGGAAATAGACGTAAGAGAACTAGCGGAGCAAAATATCGCCAAACTTATTGATGATATTGACGTACAAGAACTATTGGAATCTGTCATTGAGAAATCTTCCGCAAAAGAGGCTATTAAACTTAAGAAACCAAAACATACACAAGAGGAAACTAAACGTAAAGAAATGAACAGCATCAAGACATCAGACAATATTAAACTTACAGAAATAACACTCAACACAGACAAAATTAAACCAATAGACGTAATATCTAGCAACGACAAAATTAAACCTATAGAAATAAACATTACCAAAGACAAAATTAAGCCTATAGAAATAAAACTTACCACAAACAAAATTAAACCGATAGACGTGATATCTAACACCTACAGTATGAAGCCTAAAGAAATAAAACGAGAAGGGGACATAATTAAACCTAAGAAAACAGAACATAACCAACAAAAAATTAAACTGAATAAGCAAACAAGTAAGAAAGAAGAAAAAACAGAAGTTACGGGTGGATCAACATCGAAGAATGTAGAGGAAAGTGAAATCGATGATGATTATACTGAAGAGATTGGTGATGATTATACTGAAGAGAGTGGTGATGACTATACTGAAGAGAGTGGTGATGGTGATGGCTACGACATAAATCATTCTAAGGATATATCACAGGATAGACTTGATATAACTAGAGAGGCTACGTTCAGAGAAAATATGACAGGTGATATTAGGGATTTATTCTCTCATAAAGACCTTTTGACATTATTACATGAAGTCGTAGCTGAAGTAGTTGAAAGTGCTAATAAAAGTATCGCTCGTCGGTAGGTGGGAAGAGGCATGCAGCAATCTTTTTTCTAGGTTAGGCGCACCTGCAACAAAATGAGCATCATTTTGTTAAAAAAATCATAGTCTCAAAAATCATGGTTTTATCAAATTCGGTTCTGTGGCAATTGGATTGTAAAAGCAATAGGAGCCACTCAACTGTAATGTGGTCAAGCGAGAAACAACAACCCGGTCTAAGATTTCACGAGAATCGTAATTGTAGCTGTAGTGCCGAACATCTGTTTACGAAGACAACTTAAGAAGACTTCTTCTTCTCATATACTTCTCGTATCAAATGGAATACTTCAGATTCTGCAAAATAATTAAATATTATTAAATTGGGAATTCATTATTTTATTTTATTTCAATTTTAATCGTTCAGTCGTTAAGGCGCCAAGAGGTAACATTTGGAGAGGCCAACTGACATTTCTATTGTTTCACAGTTGGATTGAAGGATTGTGTAATTTCATTACCCTATTTCATCCGTTTAGGGGTCGAATTTTCCTAAATCCTTTCTTAGCTGATGCCTAGTTATCTATCTAAGGGGATGGAAGATTTTTGTATAAAGCGTAGCCTGCCTAGCTTCCGCCATTTTAGCCTATTTTCTAAATAGCGGCCACGCATTAAATTATATATTAATTAATAGCCGGCATCAATAAAGTTATTGATATAATAAACTAGCTTATGCCCGTGGCTTAGGCTAGCTAACTATTTTGCTAACTAAATTCCTAGGCACAGTTCAGCCCCCGGCAGTCAGCGAGTACAATTCAACGGTCGGGATTAAGCACAACTATCCGCTACTGAGGAGATTACTACTACTGAGGAGAGCAGCCCGCTCTTAGGTTACTGGTCGAAGCCACTTACTACCACTAAATACCAGGATTTAGAAGCTTGATAGCCGGATCCTGAAAGCTTGTAGTGAAGTAGTCGAGGCAGCAGAGGTCACAGACCTCTAATTGTATTGACATTCAACGTGTTATTACAGTTTAATCTGGAATATGGCAACACAGACCTTCATAGCGTCTTGTTGTCCATCAAAAAATATGAAAAGATGAGTTAGTAATGCACGCAAGCACGAGAAATCCACATTGTAATAAACAGAACCTGTTACTAAATTCGTGCTTGATCACATACGAGAGTTAAATGAGAGCAATTTGAACAATGAGCCTTCTGATCCAAATAACGAGTTATTAAGAAATAACTAAAATAATATAAAGATTAAGAACACTTTATAGTTTCATGTGATCTATCACAAACGAGAAACTGTGTGCTTCTAATTTAACTGGTTGGCTATAATATTTATTTTACTACTTTAATTTTACCGTTTTTTTTATTAGGTACTTTACATTTCTTCCTCATACGTCTTGCAATTGTAGCCATCTATCCTCTCCTGGCGTTATCTTAGCAGATTAGCACACTGCATATATTCACAAACATGTGGGAAATGTTTGGCTGTATATTGCACAACACGATAGCTTTCTCACGTGTCGTGAAACTGGTTTCTCAGTTAGTTTTTGGTTGTAGACATTGTGAAAAGAACTTGTGAAGAATCAAGTTGATTGACTGAACATTTGTAACCAATTATGTAACAAACAACTTCGAATACACACTTTATGAAGATAGTTTGGCTGTTTTACAATTGTATAGTTTAGATTATTCGAATCAAAGACATTTAATAAACACTTACTAGACGAGACGAATAACATCGTCATACGTAACATCTTCTACGTTACGTTGTTGTTAAAGTCCAACGAGAGAAACTTGACAAAGTGTAATGTCATATGGCTTCAACATGACATGGGATCAGTTTTCTATGACATACTCACTGATATTAAAATCAAAACATTAACCGATTAATCGTTTTACACACACTTTTGAATGATCAAGAAGTTGGTCAGACACTAAGTTGAATGAAGTCTTTCTACAGCAGGTATCTGAAATCTCTTTGTTCGGAACTATCTAACTTAGTATCAACACAGTTAGTCACTAAGTTCACTGCTCACTCCAACCTGTCGATACTCTCCTCTCACTATACATCTACAGATACTGTTATCATCGATCCAGATCCCGGACATGGCTGACATTTTTGCCCCAATCCGGACTTTGTCCAGCCATGCCACGTGTCCGGAATTGAAAATTTAAAATGTTGAATGAGTAGCTAAAAAAAGTAAAATGTACGAATTTCCGTGTAAATATTTGGTTTTCCTTAAGTTCTATTAAAAAATCGAGACCCGACTCGAAATTAAAATTTAACCCTTCGTAAGGGGTAGTTATCGATAATAGAACTAAAAGGTGCCGAGCGTGTTGGCCTTATACAGGGCCAATATACTTATAGGTTATTGGACAAAGACCGAGGACGACGGTGTGTACGTGCAAGTTGTGTGTCGCGCGGACAAACCGTTTTATGGAAATAGGGCTAAAGATGTAAGTATCAGTTTACAGAAGGGTGAATGAAGCTGAAAGCTTCGTTACTGCCTTGTTTTTTTTTTTTATATAATAGGTTGGTATACTGATGAATGTGGCTAGTTACTAAGCAGATTTGAAGTAATGAATAACAAATATTACTTAACATCACGCCTGTAATCATGAAGGGTTGGTAGAGGTGTACGACCTTTTTAAATCATCATCATCTTGTTTCTTCTACTTGGGGTCGACACAACACGCTTTTTAAATATAACACTTTAATTTTAATTTTTAGTGGTTTTTGTACACAAGGGTGAATTTTAATAAAATAAGTTTAGGACATAGACTTTAATAAATAGAGATAAGTTTTCTAAACTTACATCATTTTAAGCAGTTTTGTAAAGCTGTTAACAAATGCGACCTGGTTAGGCAATGTGTCAAATATTTTTGGAGAAGAGGGCGAAGCAACATTGACCTGAATACATAATTCTCCTGTACAAAAAGTCACCTTACCAAACTTTTAAACAACATCCAGGCCCTACTACTCCATAATG
Source organism: Lycophotia porphyrea (assembly GCA_950005105.1). Lineage (NCBI taxonomy): Eukaryota > Metazoa > Arthropoda > Insecta > Lepidoptera > Noctuidae > Lycophotia > Lycophotia porphyrea. Next base: position 415,153 of record OX465406.1, read on the forward strand.
TAACACTTAGCGCATGAACACACCTGCTTACTCTCTCACACGGCCTCCAAGAGCGCCTAGTTCCGAGATAGTCTCACAAGGAACTTACTGCTAAACTTGTGAAGTTTTAGCACTAAAAGTTGAAAATTCACGTGGCTCGACGCTTCATGCTGAGTACTCGAGGTTCACTTAGAACGGGGACGTTTTAATAATGTGTGGTACTCGTACATGCAGTTAATATTTAGTTAGTGAATAGAGATGAAAGTTTATGATTCTGCATTTTTACAGTGAATGCATGTCTTCGTAGTAAAGTTAATAAATACGTTTAGCGCTAGACGAATTTAAAAAATCGTTCTGTTTCTCATCTTGCGTTGCGACTAGACAGTTTTTTTTTCTTTTTCGACCTGTGTGGCCCCGTTACTGGACAAAGGTCTCATCCATAGCTTTCCACTGCTCACTGTGCGTGGCACAGAGACAGGCTAAAGTGTAGCGTTCAACGCGTGAACTGACCGTTACCACTACTAACCACAGTGTGGAAAAATCGGGCTGAGAGGTGGCGGAGCAGTCCCTGATATCATTTATCTGAAAAGACAATACAGAAGTATTATTACATGTTAGGTGCCAATAAATAAAATGGGTGAGCAGGGAAAGTCCAAAAATTTCAGCACTTGCGAGAGTTCTCTATAATATGATATTCGCCAGCGCTGCTGGCTGTTTAATAAAAATTGTAGTCCTCTATCTCAACATACTGTAAAAATAATGACCCTACATGAACCAAACTGCAAAACTTGTACCCTAACCCGCAAACTTTGCCATTCTTCGCGGAAATTAAACAAACAAGCACAAAGGATACAATCTTAACGATTCTAGCAAAAATAACGTAAGCTTTGATAAAAAGATATAGCAATCGCGCTCGCAACACGGATATGTGACATAGAAGTGCTATGTTTGTGTATGATTCTGCCTGTTAAATGTGGCAGAGCTCAAAAGGGCATGAGCCGAGGTTATTCAATAGTTCTGGTCGGCATCATTACATGGATACAGTTGCCCACACTGGGCATATGCCTCTTCAGTCGCACGACATGCAAGTCTCAGCCTCCTGCCATCCTGTGAAGCTCGTCTCTCCACCTAGCCTGAGAGCGTCCTACCTAAAGATACCTAACGGACATACATTTTACAACTAATATGACCGGTAGTAAATCGGTTGAATAGATAGGTAGGAGTCGAATGTAATGCTTTCATTAGAATGCTTTTAAAGGTTTTTAATACCGCAACGGTCAAAAATTATGAAACAGTATTCTTTAGAATATTTATAGCTACATTTTATCAAAAGAACACAAAAGACGCAAAGTTAGAAAAACTGTGTTACTTCTCGTCTAATTTTCTCCTTTCACAAATCCTTTCAATGCCGCTTCTACTACCTAATAAGTCTATGGTCAAAACTTTGAGTCACGGTACCTCGCTGTGAAATCCAATAAAATTATCCCAACTCTGCGTAGTGATGGGCGCTGCTGCTAATTAGTCGACAATATTGATTCTTAGTCGATCGACTTGAGACAGTGATTTATCGACTATTCAAATTAAGAGGAAGGATTGGAGCTTTGATTTATTTGTTTACCTCTTCAATCACTACCAGTAACTGTAGTAATTATTTTCTGCTTAAATCAAAAGGAAATGAGGATTACTTTTGGGGAAAATCAAATTAAAGCCACGTTTAGCTTGAAAAATAGAAATGTTAGCAATTTAGGACACACTAGTGTGTATTACTACGAAGATTTAATTTAATCTTATTATTCTAAGCTATTTGTATCCCACTGTTGGGCAAAAGCCTCCCTTCCCTCTTCCCCTTTTCCCACTTATCCCTTTCAGTGCTGTAATTCACCAATCTTTGTGAAAAGAGTCGATTTCGTCCCGCCGTCTCGTTCTGAGCCTGCCGCGTTGCGGTTTTGTTGCGGTTTAATCCATTTACTTATCTAATTTAATCAATAGTTCTGAATAAAAAGAGTATCCGGAGTTACCTTTCATAATTTATTTAATCAAAAACCGGCCAAAAGTTAGCATGTAATTATTTTTCTTGAGACTAAGCTCACACTCCAAAATTTGTATTTTGACTACGTGCGCGTTATTAAGAACTAATATTAGGCAAAAATTAAAATTACATACCTTGCATTAATCTCTAGAAATGATCAGATTTTCCTTTGAAGGGAAATCTCAGAAAAATAAGTCGACATACTATGTGACAGCCCTAAAAAGCCCTAAAAATAATTAAAACTCTTCATTTAAACGTCCAAAGGGTTGTCTTTATTCAGTTCCTAATGAAATCGTCGAGTTAGTCCGAGTTTATCTTGCCTTTTTTTTTACGGATCGTTAATCATCATGCGACTTCTCGCTCCGGGCAGAGCGGAAGGGAGTGTCAGACTTGTACTGACTAAAACCCAGCCATGTTCCTTCCTTGCCCCTTGTGTTCCAGGGTCGCGGTATCTCTTTCGAACAGTCCCGCACCCGCAGCCCTGGCAGGCATCGGCCCTTGCAGGCCCCTCCCTGTTTGTTGACATCTCTTTGAGGCGCGCGTGGAACACGAGCGCGCCGTGAGTTTATCTTGCCTTGTTTTAGCTTTAAGCTTTACGTATCATTTACTGCATTGTTTGAATACACCCTAAATTGTTTATTATCACTAAGACTGCATCTTTTTTGCCCCCGTCAAGTACTTTTATGCTAATTCAATTCGCACTTTCTATAATGGTCTAAAACGAGATGGCTATAGCTCAACTGATGAGCCATCGAATTGATGACTGTTATGAGTTGAGGTGGAAGCGCCAGGGTAGCCCGCGGAAATCAAATTTTCTTACGTTTTTTGGGTTCCGTACCTCAAAAGGTAAAAAAAGGAACCTTTATAAGATTTGAAGACCGATTTTCTCAGGAACGGGTGAACCTAGCAAGTTGAATTTATACCAGATATTGAGGTTTATAGTCCCTATTAGGTGCAGGTATACAAATCAAGGTCCTGAGTCAACGTGATAATAAGATATGGGTAAATTTAGATTTTCGCGAAAACTTTCAATTACCCAAAATGTACCTTAATTTTCAACTTTTTTTATTTATCCGAATTTTCCCTTTACTTGTGCTGTAAGACCTTGCTTTTTACCAAAATTGACAATTCTAGGTCAACCGGAAGTACCCTAGTGGTTTTTGGGTCGAAAACCTACATGGTACCTAGTTCCCGTTGACCTAGAATCACGAAATTTGGCAAGCAATGTCTTACAGCACATGTAAAGGAAAAAATCTGAAAACCACAAATATGTAGTTTAATAACGAAATACCTACAAGTTTATACGGAACCCTCGGTTCTTGAGTCCAGCTCGCACTTGGCCGGTTTTTTGTAATTTGCAAGTCAGTGTCAGGTTATATGTTGATGAAATATGAGTCGCGCAAGTAACACGTATGTAGTTACAAAATTATAATCATTAACATCATTAATACAACCCTCTAAGTTCATTCAACCCCATTGAATGACTTTTTCATAAAATAGTTATTGAATGGGGTTAAATTATACTCATATTTAACCACGCGGGCCCAGTGCGGGTTGGTAGATATTACAAGTTATGGTTCTAGAACAGGCTGGTTTCCTCACGATGTTTTTCTTTACCGTTTTGAGAGCAGTGGTGATGAAATGAATCACACAAAGTAATGTGCCTGCCTGGGTTCTAACCCACGACTTAGTGCGCGTAAGTTGGAGCCGCCATCATTGAGCCACCCCTAGATGCATCAAAATGAGGAACTACACGTCTACTACAGTATCGTTTGTCACTCAATAGTCTAAACATAGCTCCATGGGTGAAGGAAACTTGTAGCTATGTATTATTCATTATGTACTGTATGCAAGTCTATTCGTGGCCTCAAATCGATAGCTTTATTAATATGGATGTGTTTCTTTTGTCTTGTCGCCAAGACAAACGGCTCTGCAACAAGAGATGTTGTTTATTTACAAGCCATTGAATCTTCTCATTCTTTTGTAAATAACGGTGGTTATGGGTGAATTATTTATTGTTTTCATTTGGTTCGTTCCTATGCCATTCTTTGTTATTCTCTATTGTTATAATATTACTTTTACTCGTGGTTTAAATATTGAAATTCCAAATATTTTATAGCACATAAACCTATATGGGCACTTACAAAAACGTCAGAAGCTAAGTTAGAATTGATCGTTTTATGGAGAAGAATCGGCAAGCCAACTAAATGGTTTGATTGCATGGCCAACACGAAAACTATAAACAAAAACTATAACAGTTTAACTCAAGCCAGTGAAGTTGAAGTATAAAATCTTAACTTGGTATAAGTTAAAAATTGAAGCTCAAAAATGTCCCTTTTACAAACACATTCGCAACAGAAATTCTTCTAAGAGTTTTCCTTTCGGCTTCCTTCTATAAAGCTTCAAATTCCGTTCATAAAGTGTTGGCGAAGCTTTTGAACCAATTTTATAGTTTCCGAATGGAATACAACTTCTAGTACAACTTGTATGAGAAAAGAAATTGTTTGGAAAATACCTATTTGTGATGTATCGAACATATTTATGTACAAATTCTTGTTTGGATACATCTCTTCAATGTCTGTTGGTTGTATGGCTATTGAGAAGATAAATACAGTTATATAGTGGCAGTAATACTGTTATGAATCCCATTTATCGGTTGTATACTGTTTTACAAACAAAAGTTTCAAAGAATTTCGTTTCATATATGTATTTTTTCTCATATTATCGTTTCATAGAATAATCAATACGCAGAATACTTGCTTCAAAGATATTTAAATAATCGATTTTTGTTTCAAATAAAATTATATGTTTCGATTTTCATGTCATAGAATAATGAGGAGCAACTCCTATTTCAATCTACAGGGTTTAAACTAACCTAACACGTCTACTTTTACATTTCCGTTGAAATAAAATACCAGGGAAAAACACTTCGAACAAACAATATTCATTAAAAAATAATTCTGTTTGATAATAAAAAAATGTGACTGTAAAATTCTTTAAAGATTTTTTTTTTTTTAATTTTTCTGTTAAATTCATTGAATTGTGTTTCTGTAAAATATTTTTCATTCAAGTAAATAGTCGTGAAAACAATAATATAAGGACCAAATACTCTAAGAAACATTTTCTATGAAACGAAATTCTAGGAAATTTCTATGTGCGAAACAACGGAACACCCTTATTATGCCTTTTTCCCCCAAAAACAGTCAGGCATACCCATAAATTAGATATATGACAAAAGGCTTCCCCTATATATATCAACCGGGTACAAATCGAATGCCTCATCGAAACCAGTACATCATGCTCAGCAGTGGCACTAGAGAGCTCGCGCACTGCACGACCGTCACTTGTCACTAGACCGGCCTCAATCTTGGGCTAACCTGGTCGGATACCGGGTCGTGCAATCAAACTTTCTTCCTAGTTTTGACCCAAAGTCGCTTCTGTGGCTTAAAGTCATATTATTTATATTACGGTCAACACCTAGACCAAGCAGACCAAGAACTTCACCTACTCTGACTCATATACCTTGCAACTATATTTTACTACAACTTACTAAAGATCTGTGTATACTTCTTTCGGCTGAAATTATGTTGAAACATGTGCTGGATATGGGCTCCCCCAAGTGTCGACACATTGATTACGATTTTAAGATTCTCCCATAGGGAATTGGGGATCCCTATGTTTGTGAGAATCAGAACCGTATTTCATTACTGTGAGTAAAACACTGCCTTCCGCTCCGCCCAGAGCGGGAGAAATCATTTGATAATTTCCCATCCGAAAAAAAAGGCTTCAAAATCAAATCGAAATAAATCTCTGTAACTTACCAGGCAGCCCTTTGCAAAACTGATTGAAAACTGCTAAGTACCCGACGAAAATACAGCCGTCTCCTTAACTCCTACCAGTTTTATCAAATCTGAAAGAGATTACGATACAATTTGAATGTGCTTTTTCTTTCTGATATTATCATTTTTTCACAGAAGGTAAATGTGTAATTCTGTGGAACAACAAAAGATTCATGTTTTTAATCATTTCCATTCTGTTTTAAAGGTAAAATTAAAGAGGTCAAGTTCGTCTGGTTATGTTTTCGCTGTGTATGAAAAACTATTCTAATTTGATACTTCAACCTTTTTGCACGGAAACTTTGTGAATATTTTCTGTGTGCTTTCGCTTTTTGCTTTAATAAAAACTTTGTGTTCTTTTATTGGATAAGTGTGCATATTACGTGATTAAAACTTGTTTGAAGAGTTTTCTTATCATATTAAAAAGTACTTAAAGATGAAAGATCAAAGGTTTGTGGCATTCTTTAAAAACCAAGTTATACTGTAACTTTAATAAATAGTAGAGCTAAGAATTAAGGTGGAACCGTACGGGTAGCCTGCGAAATTCAAATTTTCTTAAGTTTTTGCAATTTGTAGGTCAGTGTCAGGTTATATGTTGATGAAAAATAAGTCGCGTCAGTAACACATATGTAGTTATAGAATTACAATCATGAAAATCTTGAATACACAAACACACACAAACATGAATATAACTAAAATACTTTCAGACATTTAGAATATCGCTAACACTAACATACCTATGCACAGTTGAATTTACACTAAATACCTTTTACACTGTCTGTACCTCAACACATAAGTAGGTACATAAGTAGGTAGCACACTCGTGTCGGGAGCCGCTTACACTAAAGTTAAGCGTATTTAGAGAGAATTACTCCGTTCTCGCGGAATACTAAGTACCTGCTCAGTAACGCATGTGCCTGCATATTTTACACATATTTTAGCTGTCCCACATACATAATTGTGAAGGTGATTACGTTTGGGAGCTACTGTCTAATTTTTCACAGATTTATCTTGAAGTTACCTTATTCTCAAAGCGATTGCAACAATAGGACTACTGGTTTCTGCATATTTCTTATAACTCCACTAGATTTTCCGGTTTCGCTTGCGTTATGCACGGATATTAGCTCATGGGAACGTTTTAAATATATCCAATAATAGTTGGGGATAACATAGCTTCACAATAGTGAAAGAATTTTTGGAATCGGAACAGTGGTTGCAATGATTACCCCTACATACCAACTTACAAACTTTATAGTGAATATCTGTTGCCGTTTGGTGTGTTATAACTATTGAGTGGCCTGGCCGCTGCGGTTAGCGGTTCCTCCAGCCTTCGAAATTTTACCTTTATACTCGGGGGGCCTATTAATAAAACCGACAGGTGGCAGGTGACATGCGACATATTAGTAATTTAACAAGTTGCTCAACGGCACAACACATTTTATTGAATAAATGTGTTGTAACAGCATTATAAAATTAAGCAACATGTTCAAAACTCGGGCGTTTATCAGTATGGTTACTCTACCAATGTCAGTAAAATCAAGCACTAACGTACAAACAATGTTAGTATGCTGAATGGTTAACATAAGCATAATCATCAACCTATTGCGTTCCCAATGTCGCGATACATGTCCTCTCTGTCAGAGGGACAGCCGTATGGTTTACAGTGCTGAATAACTGTTCGAGAACAACAACTACACCTCAACAAGTCTATCCATCAATATTCCCTTCTATCAATCATCTATCCGTGCCCAATTGCCCACCGTACCCACCAGCAATCGTTTACTACACTAACCCCATAAATAAGTAAGATACAGAAAGTCAACTCCATACAACGAGCAAAACCACACGCACACACAAGAATACGCTTATACGCTTCACGTACAGCGAGTGCACGCGTACTCGCGACCGGCATTTGTTTGAGATGTATGTAACGGTGACAAGCTACACGCTCAAGCAATACGCGTCCTGCGACAGCGACTGCGGTTTTTGTGTTGATAAGTTGTTTTTGTGAACGGCGGACGAAACATGCATGTGAAGTGTAGGCGTGTGCCGCGTGATGCAAGTCGGGGACTATAAATATATTCGCCAGCCTTCTCTCCCTATCTACTCTGTGCTAACACAATTGGCTCCCCGCCAGCGCGCTCATTGCATATAATATCGTCCACAATTCACTTAGCAACGTAAATATGTACTAAATGAACGTCTGAATGTACTGTGATTTGTGAGTTAATGGTGCGTTATGGAAGTGGGCTATAGTCATAGTGTGTGAACCGTTTGCATTGCCTATTTTTAAGGAGATGGTTTATTTTGTGAAATTACTAAAGCCGTATTCAGTTTTACAATAACTCTCGTTTAAACTATAGATACTATCCGGAATACTGCCTCGTTAGTCTAGTAGTTGCACAGCGCTACTGCTGACCACGAGGTCTCATGTTCGATACCCATGTCAGAAAATGTGTTATTGGGTTTTTGTCCATGATGGCAATAGGCTCGCCCTGTTACATGGGATTCAAACTTAACTTCCAAATTGAAGGTATAGGTACAGTAAAGGAACAGCTCTGCCTAGCCCATTTGTGATAACAGGCATAATATTATGTGAGTACCTGCTTCACATTTAGACATCCCTTTTATTACTCCATACGCTTTCATTATATCCTCCTTAATTGGGAGTATATGGGTACACGAACCACTCGCACAGTATTCCAACTTAAGATATTACCATCTGCTATACACAAGAACACCAGCACAACACTAGCTTATGAGCATAAATCTCCAACGTGTACATATTTTAGACTTACCTATGATTTAAGCTAAGCTCAGTGGTGGCTTAGCGCGAACGTTTATTAGACGTAGCCACGTAGTGAAGTAGAGACTTAGCTAGCAATATGTTCACATTAATAACCATTCGGTGAATTAATTTTGGAGCTGAGAAAGGTGTAAACAATGGGCTTAAGGTAGGTTTCAGATTTAAGATATTAAATCAATTCACTCTACTATGACTACTAATACTACTCTACAATGGCTGGCTTTTACCTTGGCCAGAGGCTAAGTGTTGCCATACAACGTGGCAACACCGCCAGTCTCTTGAGCACATTACCAGTTGACAGCGTTGAGGAGGAGTTTTTGATGCCCTTTTATAATTTTTTGTTAGTATATTTATTTTAGTTTATTTAACAGTTTTTAATTAATAATGCATATAGTGAGTTTGCTATTCTTAATGAAGTCAATTCTTTCTGAACTACATTTTACGATCAAATATTATTTTGGATATATTGAAAACCACCACACATTGTGTCCAAAACAAGTTTCTTCCTGTCCGGTTTGTTACTCCAGAACTTTCACAGTTTCTTGGTACTCATTTGCAAACGTTGGTGCACTGATTTTTTGAGACAATCATAAAAGTGAGGACTTTTATTTCTTTTTTACGATTTTACGCTCTAAATAGAAATTATTAAAGAGGCAAAATAAATTAGAAAAGTTAAATGTGTTTTTTAGAATATTCAATGTAATGAATAATCATCACGCTGGAACAGTGGTTTTGTTAGAGGCTCTGTGTGTATTGAAGTGAGTTTAATAATATCGATTTATCATGCTTACTCAGGTCCAATTTACTTGTAGGTACGAATAACTGGAAATCGATCTGTTACGACTGGAACATGACGGTCTTCGAGTGTCTTAGGATGAAGACGTATTAACGCTGACGAGGGAAGCTCTTATTTGTAAAAACATAAGTAGAATATTTTAGCGATTAATACAAATATTTTCGAGAAATTAAATTGTTATATCTATACTAGCTGACCCGCGCAACTTCGTTTGCGTCACATAATGCAATTAAATAATATTGCGACTACCCTACCCTACCTACCCTACTTACCCTACCTACCCTACCTAAACTACCTACCCTACTTACCCTACCTATCCAACCTACCCTACCTATCCAACCTACCCTACCTATCCAACCTACCCTACCTATCCAACCTACCCTACCTACCCTACCTACCCTACTTACCCTACCTACCCTACCTAAACTACCTACCCTACTTACCATACCTACCCAACCTACTCTACCTACCCTACCCTACCCTACCCTGCCCTACCTACCCTACCCTACCTACCTCCCTAGTACCTACCTACCCTACCTACCTCCCTAGTAGCTACCTACCCTACCTACCTCCCTAGTACCCTAGCCCTACCTACCTACCCTTCCTACCTACATTCCTAGTACCTACCTACCCTACCTCCCTAGTACGTACCTACGTGACGTGGGGTATCAGTTGCGCTAATTTATTTAAAAACGCTTTTATTCATTTTTTCTCCGTGAATGCGGTCGTCGGGATAAAAAGTCTGCTTTCTATTTGCAAGCCAATTCGATATTTAAATAAAACCTTTGATAAGTTGGCTCCTTGGTTGCCATGCTTTTGAGTATAAGATCGTTCCATTTTTAAATATAGTAAAGGTATCGACATCTGTTAGAATCATTTGGAGTTAACAGATAATTGTGACTGTCAAATAATAACAGACAAATAATTAGCAATAAATTAAAATTGCGACTATAATTTGAGATTTAAACTATCCTATCTCTCAAGTTGGATCGAACTGCACATGGTGTGCGAATTTTATTATAATCGGTTAAGTGGTTTAGGAGTCCATTGAGGACAAACATTGTGACACGAGATTTATATATATTAAGACTAATATTATAAAGGCCCAGAAGGAGATGACGTGATGAGCTGGACTGCTACCTAAAGGATTGGGCTGAAATAGCTCTAGACAGAGAAGAATGGAAAAAAAAGGATGAGAGGCCTTTGCCCTGCAGTGGGACACAACAGGCTCATAATAATAATAATATTATAAAGCAGAAGAGTTTGTTTGGTTAATTGAACGCGCCAATCTCAGGAGTTACTGGTTCGAATTCTTGTAGTGTTGGATAACCCATTTATCGAGGAAGGGTATAGGTTATATAACATCACGCTACAACCAATAGGAGCGGAGCATCAATTAAAAATGTTCCGTTACGTGCGCTGCGTTAACGGATAAAGTTACGCACCAATCACGACAGAATGGTTTCTCTTAAAGAGTTCTAAAAAAAAGTCTGCAACAGCATATTATGTCTATCTTTTAAGGTTGACTCACACTCTCCCTATGTGACGCAGATGAAGTTGCGCGGGTCAGCTAATTAATTATAAGTTACAATACTACTCCATATGATGATTATAAATGTGTGCCTTATGAAGAACGCCAGATTAACGAGAATTAAGTAGTGATCCCTAAGTTTGGTTCCCCATTTCATAAAACATAACATCTCGCCTGTACAATCCTAGAAGGGTTAAGCAGAGCCTAATAGTTCATTCAATTTTCGCCAGTTATGATTAAGTCCCATGTAATTGAGAGCGAGCCTATTACCGTCGACCGGGCACAAATCTAGACTCCAGGGCTGCTACTGAGAAATTCCTAATGGGAAAACCCAATAAGAATTTGCCCAACCCGGGAATCGAACCAAGGACCTCATGCTTAGCAGTCGCGATTGCGACGACGAGGCAGTGATATTTTCTATACTAAATCTATGTATTTTCTACATAAAATGTATACTAAATGTTTTTCTTATTAACTCATCTCGTGGTATTCGTCATTTGCTAGCGATTTTCGACCTACGCCCTGCTGTGCTTGTGACTCAATGCCCAGGCAATATTTACCACCGATCCACTCTGTTCACCAGAGGTCTGTTGACCTTAGTTTCGCTCGAACCCCTGAGCAAAGCTGCATAATTAACACGTGAACTCGGACGAGGTGTCTGCTGCAAGCGATGTTGAAGGACTTCTGTACATTTAGGAATACAGTATAGTACAAGATATATTATGCTCTTGTTATCCGGCCTTCAGTTTCAGTTAAGGTATTCGTTGAATTAATTTCAACTTGAAATAAATTTCATTTTATGTGATGCGGGTTATATACCTATTCGAGTAGAGGCTGCTTGCCTATTACTCTTTTAAACCAGTTCACCGTTACCTTTAAATTGTATAAAACGTAAAGTTGTAGTCGGCTAACAAAATTGGCAAAATGTTCATTTGCTATATCAGTATTTTACATCGAATTAAACGGAGTATTCCCATTTGAGCACTGATTTTAAGAGCACCAAAGATTTTCCCTTTTGAGCAAAGGGAATATCTTAGGCCCTAAGTATTGGTGCTCTTGAAATCGGTACTCAAATGTTAATACTCCAATTAAACTGGTTATTGCAACATAACTCTTAGTACTAACAATTCCATCGATTATAAAAGTTAAACGACCAGCTAATAACAATCTCAGAGTAGTGAATATTGATTACAACATAAACCTGGTTATTAGGGCATTCAATTAGTTAATTAGGTCACCGAGCTATGCATTATTCAGTGCACGCTTTATGGAGTAGTTTTAGTGTACAGATTACATTTTAAGTGGGTTCGATCGCTGATGTGATTTACGATTGTTATTTTGCTTCAAACTTCTTGATTCTGATCGGACTGCCTCGTTGGTGTAGTGGGCGCAAGCGCGACTACTGAGCATGAGGTCCTGGGTTCAATTCCCAGGTCAAGTAAAGTGTTATTTGGTTTTTCCATAAGGAATTTCTTAGTAGCAGTCACGGAGTATGGATTTGTGCCCGGTTGATGGCTATAGGCTCACCTCCTATAACATGGGACACAAACATAACTGGGAACTGATGTTACTCCTTAATTTCTCAGAAATAAGACCGTGAAACCTGTCTCCATGGCTATAAATATAAGGTTGAGCTGATAAAGTCATCCATTGCATTTGGTGAAGGAAAAAATCGTGAGGAACCGGCATTATTCTAAAACCAAAATTGAACCGAAGTCATGTAAGATACCTACACGAACGCACTGCGCTCGCTTAGTGGCTTACAAACCATTGCCTCCCAAAGAGATGAAGCCTGTGTCCCAGCAGTGGGAACATTACAGGCTGATTATGCTTCATATTAAACAAAACGATGTCATTTGGAAAATGTGCACACAGGTAAAGGGACATTGCGTTTTATAATATTATGCAAGAAAGAGTACAGTCGCACACGGCCACATACTCCAGAGTACAGTCGCACACAGCCACATATTCCTTCACAACTGTTCTTATTTACCAATAAGCAGCTTTGCTTCGTATCAAACTGTCAACTATAGTATCCGACTTCCGAGAGTGGTACAGCGGAGATGTGCGATAGTGAGCGAGATGGCCGACGTCTGGGACCATTGGCATAGTGATTGTGGTAATATGTATGGACGTGAATATTGAGGATAAACCTTACATCATTATGTTATCACAAGGTGGTTTTTCATGGAATACTTACTTTCTTTAAATTCGTTTACTAATTTAATCGTGAACTTCTATCAGCGAGTTTATTATGCAAATGTTGAAGATTTATCGGATTGACACGATCTAAATAATATCAAACACTTTGAAAGCAATTCCCACTTTTCGAGGACTTATGGTAAGACTAAGGTAGGTTCTTATGATCTTGTTTCGTTCAAAAATAACTATAAATTCGCTTCTGTAACAGAAAAATGTGCAAAATTAATAGTAGAATTCTGCAAGAAGTTTATACTAGATACTACATTACTTGTGGGAATGTCGGAGTGCTATCGGTGTAAGAATTCGGTGCAACTAGCTTGTTTAAAATGGTAGTTTTTATACAATGCCACATTTTTGCCATGTCGAGACAAACACAGTGTGGAAACCTTGTGTGATAACAGCATTGCGAAAAAACCTGCTAACGATGCCACGAAGATTTGGCAATTCGAAGAAATTTACATTCACAAACCTGCACTGGGCTCACGTAATATTTCGGAGTACCTGACCTTTGGGCTTTCCCGAACTAGTGTATAGCACCCATATATAGTATTACTGTCCTTTGTGCTTACGGAATGTTTATTCAATCGATTGAATACCGTAACAAATAAATTAAAACCAACTATGGGAAAACTTCACCGTTTTAAAAAAAGCTTAACTCAGTCGAACAGAATATCCTGCACAAAGCATTTCTCGAAACAGATCGCTTACCCGCGTGCGCCGCGGTACAAGTATATAAACTTTGGCGTTGCGAGCGATCGCCTATAGTTTTGTCAGGAGTGGGATATAGCAAGAACATTTTTAGGCGCACTGCACTGGAATTTTTTGTATGCTAATTTAATGGTTTATTCGAAGTAATTTAAGTAACTTAGTTACCTTACAAGGGACGATTTGAATCATTCGAGATTGTGCTAGATATGGGCAGTGGAAGACTAGTTGTAGTGGGGTCTTTGTTCAGATCCGTGATGGAAACACAGATTGTGCTAAGTTCATCACAGTCCGAAAATGAATTAATGAATTTGTATGTACTAAAAGCCGCCATGCTGTAGCGAGCGAAACTCACGTTACGGACGCGGTAAAAATTAAAGAGATGTAATGCATTCAAGCCAAAGCTCGAGCCAGGCTCGGATCAGAATTAATGTGGAACTCAGCTGAATTGTAAAAGTAAAATCACCATGGCCATGGCCCGGTTAGCAAGACACATGTTTGATAACAAGATCTATTAGCGATTTGAAGGATTATTGTTGCTACGTTTCCCTCTTGCCTTGTACTTCAAAATTCTAAGAAGGTTATGCCTATATTATAAGAAGAATTCGTTTCTGATCCATGCGAGCAGAAGTTTAAATAAACTTACTTGTGAACATGATTTGGACATTTTCAATACCAGTGTTTCTCGGCTTAAGCATTTGTTGGTAAAAAGATTTTTTACGGAAAAGTAATTATTTACGTCTGAATGTAGTTTTTAGCTTTGGTTTTTACCCAAATTTTTAGCTTGTAGTTTGTATAATTTGATCGCGTTATTTTTTTTCTCTAATCTATATTAAAGTATTTTGTACCTAACCTTTTTTGTTGTCTTTTTTTCGAACGTTTCAAGTGTTTATCTGTGGAAACTTGTAAATGGCCTTCAAATTCGTATAGTTTAAGAACATTGTTTATGTTAGCTGTAAGTTTCCCGATTAGTATAAAATAAAATAAAATAAAATAATTTTCCTACTTCGAAATACATTTAAAAGTATTTACCGCTGAGTCACGATAAGCCGAGGTAATACCGTCTAAGGCGATAATCGCCTTCTGTTGGGGCATCCTGTCGTATTTAACAGATGTGGGCAATTCTTTACAAAGCGTCTTTGCACAGCTGTATTGAGAAATTTTAAAGTAATGTGTGTTGATTCCATTGTTCAAAGTGTGTTCTATTGAAAACTTGGTAAGGTGTTGCAATTGTACTTAAAAATTAACAGTAAAATAAACATAATAGTATGATAAGTATTCAGTTTATTGTAGTGGAGGACCACGAGAGCATCAAAAAAACCATGACACGGAGAACATCTCACAAGAAATTTCTACTGAAGTGAAAAGTATCCTATGTCCTTTTCCAGGCTACAGAATAAATTGTGAGATATACACATAAATCCGTGAAAAGGTGACAGACAAACTTACGTTACTAGCGAATTTATAATAATTAGTATTGTTTTATTCTCAGATTTGCTATCGCTTATATTTCGGAACTGCCCAAATACACTTATAGTTTCGAACTTGAGCAGAGCCTCAAAATGTAAGCTTTAATTCTGTTATGAATGATCGTAAAATTACATACTAAGCACTTTCTGTGAAAGGGTTGTATTTCATCCACGCCAGTAGAGCCAAACACACAGCTAGTTGCTAACAATTCTATTCTCTTTCAAAACATCAAAATCACCAATTATTCAGTTAGATCAGCAAATCGCACACAATATTCCGACTCCATATCGGACTGAACAAACATCGGATCGACGTCCGACCGTGGCTCGGATATCTGACACTTGACGTCATAATCCGATCCGACATGTCCCGGGACAGATCATGTTGTGCTCTCTATGTACCGTTGTATGTACAGGCATTTATTTCTAATAGCAGAACATAGCCAGATATTGCACAGGACAGAGGTTTGGAAGGAGAAAGCGGAGGCCTGTGCCTAGCAGTGGCACACTCAACCAGTCTAAAAAAAAAAAAAAGCCGAGTGTCGTTAGGCCAAATCATGAGAATTTGTGTATTCTCATAAATATTATAACAAAGCGTGCCACAAACTTAGTTTGATAATAATTTAGCATCGAAGAGACGAAAAAGGTTTTTTTTGCCTTTTCGAGTAGCGAGCACCCTCTTTGAATGTAAATTCAAATTCAATTCATTATTCATGTCAATCAGTCGACTTTAGAGTATAAGATACAACCATTTGCGAATTTTTATCACTGGCTGTCAACGCAAAATAACGAGCAAAAGTTACCACTGCTACGGAAGTGCTACGCAGCCTCTACGCCGTAGCAACGTAGCGCTACGAGGTCAAAGTCGGAGAAAAGGCTATAAAATCTTATCTGCACGATTTACGATTTCTTTCAATTCCATTTGCTACAATCAGTCACAAACTCAGGCCGTATTCCTAACAGATGTTGCTAACACCTCTATATATTTCTTCTTGACCTAGTCGCGATTTTTTTTCTATCAATAAACGAAGGAAGGTGCCTCCAAAATTTTATCGACCTCAATTTTTTCGTCCAATAAAGGTTATTTATTTCGGCGCTTAGCGGAGTCGTCAATACCAGGGATTGTCAACATTTGTCAACGTCTCTCCCGGTGCTAGGGCAGCCACAAAGTGGTATTTTGTGCGTTAAGAATGCATGAAAAAGGTTGAGAGCGTCTGCCGTAGTGATTGTAACCATTTATCAACGTCGTGTGGGACAACGTAATAGTGGACGGAACATGGGTTTTTATCTACAATTGTTTTTATTTAATTCGCTGAAGTGGTTTTTTAGCGCCTAGTATGGAGGGTGAACTTTTCAAGTGGACATGGATGGTCAAATCCGAGAGTATGAGGAATAACAAACAATACCGCCAGGAATCGAACCCGCAGATTAAAAAAAAAATACATACTACAGCATTAAATAGTCGAAGTAATGGTATACGGCAAACTTTATTGTATATTTATTGAGACGTGCCATTTATTGCAGTTAGATTAAATTATTACATGAAAAAAATGAAATGCAATAAACATTGTATCTTTCAGTAATTTCGGATAGAAATAGAGTATAGATTTTATATTTTTGTTGAAACGTCTCGTTTTGTCGAAGGTCGAGCTACATTTTGTCACAATAATAATCCGAGGCTAATCCCAGGATTGCTAAAAATTAATTGGATGTGTCGAGAAGTATATATATATCGATCTGTGGGGGCTAGCGGCGACGTCTTATATAGAAGCCTTTATGAAATACGCTACCTATAATATACGAGCTAATAATATTAAGGTTGTGATCTGCGGGTTTCTCGGTTAAAGGTCATTCAAAAAAGTTGTACACATTATTCATCTATATTTTAAGAGCAGCCACTTGGTATATTCACTTGGCTATCTTCAGGTTATACCGCGCTTGCCTGGGTTGGTCAGTGGATGGGCGACTACTCATTACATACCGAATTCCTTCCGTGCCTCGGAAAGCACGTTAACCCGTTGATCCCGGCTGTCATTTGTAGATCTTTGACAGAAGTCACAGGTAGTCAGTGGTCCGAAGTCTGACAACCTGTCTTACCAAGGGGTATCGTATCAGTAATAGTACAAACTGGATTATGGAAGTTAGTTATGCCTAGTAATAGTACAACGATATAGTTGGGAGAAGGCTGGGCAGATGGTCATTTTCAGAAATGGCAAACAATTTAAGTTCTAAATTAAATCCAAGAGGCCTAGACAAAGTTAATTTTTTTCAGCAATTTCGAAATTCAGAAAAAATTGTATTGGACTGACCAAAATTACCGAAAACTTCTTTCGATCCTCTTAAAAGGCGTTATAGTAAAACGAAACGCTTTGAAAGCACGTATTTCTAACTGTCTGAACCCTCAGAATCTCCGCACGCAAAATACGCGCTAGACGTGGAGTTGCGGATACCAGCCCGTTATACAATACAATACCATCAGAATCTTACATTTAATGGTAATTTCATACCTAAGGTATACTTACCAACCCAAATAAAGGCTCAACAAACCCACGACAAAAAGTCGATTACTGTCGGGTTGTGACATCGACACCTCACCCGCTAAGCCCACTCTACGTCGTCGCGAATATGACAGGGATGTACAGTCATGGGCACTAATATGTATCATGTAGCAACTTATAAAAAAGATGATTTTCTTCTACTGCATCGATTGTAATTTATAACGAACATAATATTTTGAAACCCGTACTATTATGAAATAGGTCTTATCATAAAGCTGTTTGTTTGTGATGAGCTCTAGCCGCTACTAACTAGTTTGTCGTAAATAGTAGTCCTGATAACTACCAGGACTACTATTTACAACAAACTAGTTTAGCCTTAGGTCGTGTTTGGCGGGTAGCATAATATATATTAGTGCTGGTAGCAGTACCACACCCACTTGTTACCATCTCCAGGGTTGTTGAATCGCGCGTCTTGGGTTACTGTCAACAGTCAGATGTTGGGCAGTATGGAAGTAGAAAAGGACGTTGTATTTGTTGATATTTGATATACGACCTTCAAGGATCATTATTGGGAGCAAATATTGAGAGAAATTACGAAGACAGGGCTGGTTTGACAGTGTTCGACTAGGCACTGTATATTTATATACTATACTAATATCATAAATGCGAAAGCAAATTTGTTTATCGGTCAAAAACAAAAGGTACTGTTTATCCTACTGCTGGGCAAAGACCTCTCCCATGACTTCCATTTCTTTGAGCCAGAGCAAATACGGACCATTACTTTTTTTTACCTAGCCCCATCTTTTACGAAGACTGACACTCTCTGGCTGTGTCACGGTTCCACATAAAGGCAGTTAATTTGGACATCAGCTCCATAATAGCGAAAGTAAAACTTTCCATCACCGCTTTGTCATGTAAAACAACATTTGTAGCCAATACCCCAGTTAATAAAATCGATACTTGGCTATTTTTATCAGCTCATTATTTAGCCTGAACAGCTGAACAGCGGGCCTAGCGCCGCGCCTCTAGACGATAAGGCAAACGAAGAGGAATGGCTCCGGCTGGTTCTAGCGAGAAGCGCGTCACGTCGGGGCTGATTGTAAGTGAACTTGATTAGGGTACTACGTAAGGTTGCGTTTACAGATAACCGGGAAGATGTAAGGCAAGATCTTTATGGAAAAACCATGACACCTACAACCGAATCGTAACAGAACGAGCCGTGCTCACTCATCCGCTCCTATTGATACATATTTACCTGAAACGCAGATATCTGTTACATTTACACAAAGAAAAGGGTTTTTGAGTTAGAAGAGACTAACAGACAGACATACAAAATGACGATGTTTAAGTCAATAACAAAAATAAGAAATACCTATGTAATGTTTGAAAATCATGTGAAACTTTTGTTTATTTTAGATTTTATGAGGGTAAGGCTAAGTTAGGTGTTGGGATATCATCCTCTGATGTTGAGGTTGTTATGAGTGGGTTTTAAGGTTAATAATTATTTAGGACTTGGGGAGTAACACCTACCCTCACACTTGGCCACTCCTGTGACAGGAGAAAAAGAATACTGCGGATTTTAATCACTTATATGTTATCGCTATGCTCCCCCGCTCAGCATGGGTTCTATATCATTACCTCTAGGCCACAGTTGTGAAGTAAGTGTTATTAGATGTGTTTGTTTTGACGAAGGATAGGATTGCATTAGCTCTGCTGTGGCAAGATAAGTTGACTGACGATGACGCGCCCCTTATCGCTCCGCTACCAGCTAAGCTAGGCTCCCATACCCCCGCCCTTGGGCCACAGTTGTGGGTAAATAAGTTAAGTTAGTATTATTTCGTTTGCGTTGCTCTGGCGAGGGGATGCATCAGCTGTGCCGCGGTAATAATATGAGTTGACTGACGGAGATGCTTGTGGGGTGAGTCTGAGAGGGCTGGAAGTTTATTATCTTGTGTTTCTTGTTATTATGTCTATAGATTTTATGCTACTGTTTGTAACTACTATCGTCAATATACCTTGTCAACAAGTCTAATTAAGGAAGTCAAAAATTCTTCAAAGAAGCAGGCGTTAGAAAATAGATAATTGGATTTCAAAATACGCGATTTTAACATAGACAGGTAAGCACACTTCACAATATAATATCAACGTCGCCTTTATTCCTCAGGAGTAAGGTCAGTTTCCGCATCTCGAGTGCTGCGAATCAAGTTCGGTTTACTGTACTCAAAGCCGTTCAGAAAGTCGTTCAAGAGAAGTTAGCTGAGACGTCAAGTGATGAATCGTTCATCAATATTCTGAATGTATAATTACATTCATTACTTGAAAACGATCAATTCATCTGAAATATGGCAAAGTTTTGTAACAATCTTTGCGGTAACTTTCTTCGTGAGAGAGATTGTTTTACTGATAAATGGAGTTTCAGTTTGCTGTTTTTGTGGTAAACTCCTTTATTAATAGTAAGTAAGTTTATTTTATGCTTTCTTATTTTTTTTTTGTGAAATCTGTAATTGGCTGGTAGAAAATTTAAAAACAATCAGTGGAAGACGGAACACTTTGGCAAGTTGTATTGTATTGCAAAGAATATCAGAAACGAAAAAAATCCAAAGAACTACACTATGATCACTGCTTAGCAGCATTAATAAAAATGAATGTACACACACAATACTTAACAGGTCATTACATTAAGATAGACTAACACAAAGGTATGCAAGCTGCTATCAATACTTGTGCTGTGTAACTATTGTTACTGAGCCCTAATTAATCTGACCCACATTTTGATTTCTCAGCCAAATGTTTGTATTGGTTGCCTAAGACAAAGAAACGTAAAAAAAAATATGTAAGTGTGTGTGTGTTCTAGTATTAAAAGTTCACAAAGTTGTAAGCTAGCAAATCCCGATTCTGTAATATCATTCCAAAACCACAAAGCTAGTGGAAACATTATTTGTTACCCTAATAAATCTACAACCTGTTATTATTATTACTGGTAACCACCTCTATTCGGTTCCAGGGTTACTTGAATTGATAAGGTACTCGTTGTTAACAAATTGATGGTAGCAGTGTCTTCTTTGCATAATATTATTTATGTAGATCTTTAATATATTATCGTTATTTTGCTGGGATTTTGGAAAATTCTCCTCTTTGCATCTCTTATTATGATGTATTAAGAAATCCATCTATAGAGTGAAGGTTTTTGATTTTATCAATACGTTGTTCTATTCTGGAATAAAACCCACAAAATTAATTGAAAATTTGCACAGGGTATAGTCACCAATCACCAACAGACAGGGGTCTTCCCTACTGCCTTGCGTTTGCAGATTGGCTCTCCTTTCAGTCTACACTCAAGAACATTACAATATCTGAGAAGATATGTATGTTCTGAAGCCGTGGAACCGGTGACTGTTCCCATCAAGCTACGGGCAGAGCTAAGTTTTGTCCGTGAAAGTATCCATTGAAACTGTACTCTTGCCAACATTAACCATTTCAAACACCGCTTATATCAATCGCTACAACATCTGACCTATCACGCCGCTTAACTGAACATTTAACAGTTGAACAACCAATCGTGTACTGGCTTTTCGCCAACGAACTGGCTTTTCGTGGTAATGTATGCTGTTTGTACAAAAGGAAATCCGATACATTGCCGGTTTTGTTTGAGATTCAGGCAAGAGCCTTTGGGAGTTATTTAATATATTATAACCTAAAGTAATTTAATTTGAAAGTGAGAATCGCAAACGATATTCGTTTTTTTTCCTACGATGACAATATTATTCTAATCAAGCATAAAACTATAAAATAGTACCTACGGACAGCTGTTTTTACCGTGTCCATGGCAATCTAAATTGTGTCGGCCCAAAAATGAGCCACAAGTTTGGCGCCTTCAGTAACATCCATCAATTCCTGTAATTGACAAATAACAGGACACGCAAGACACGATATTAACCGATGCATTTCCTTAGATAAAAAGCCTTCAAACACTGCACCGATTATACTTAAGCACAAGAAGTGTCGCGATAACCAGCCATGACTCAATAATCCTCATCATCTTAAAGGCGTAACAAGGTCTAACAATACTCCCCCCCGCACCCCGCGCATCCATTGTGCACATCCCTCCGATTCCCGCCATTCCGCGCGACAAGTATTTCTACTTACACCCACTTGTCGACGCCACTACACTTTCGTCTTCGCGAGTTTTTGAGTTCGTTGTTGGGAGATAGGATAAGGGCGGAAATGTACTTATAACGCCATGCCATGCAATGGCAATTAAGCAAAGTCATTCGTCACATTTTATATGGAATCATCCTAGTTGAAAGTCACAGAGCCCATAAAATGTAAATGTTAAAAAGCATACAACCAAAACTATGTCCCATTCGTAAAATCCACATTTGTAACCCAACCAAGCCATGAGTGCAACCAGAATTTCGTATAATATTCCTTGTCGCTTACTAACCATAAATAAAACTTCTCATTTCCATAGTGTCCACCACAATCTAGCCAACGTTATAACAAAGTAGTGTGCACTTAGGTGTGCCTATGTAAGTATTATGTTCGTAGTACGATCAACCAAAAGTTTGAAACACTAAAATACGAAAACTATCCTTTTTGCTGCGACAAAGAAAAAAGTTAAACAATCACTTTGTAATTGCTTTGCCACCCATGGGTGGGGAAGATTAAATCTCGTATGTACGTCATAAAATATCAAGAGAGCCTAGACCAAATGGTATTCTATCAGCTGTACGATGTTGGCAAAGTTAAAAATGGATATAGTGTGATGAATGCTTTTCGGTAGCTTATTCCAATCCTGTTGAGAAATAATCCTTAGGTGTATGTTTAGCCAATGAGCTAAATAATACCAACTTAAAAAAAGTTTGATTTTATGGGAATATTTGTCAAAAGTGGTAAAGAAATTAGGAGGTTGACTATCCGAGCGGTTGGCCACAATACCACGTAGTTATGTAGACCTGAGTATAGTGTTAGTACATAGTACATACATATACATAAGTCCGTCTGGCTAAGATTACAAGCTGGCCAGCTCTCAATTTGCGCAGGAAATGGCCATCTGCTGAGAAATAGCCCCGCACTTGGTAATTTGTTACCAGATATGGTACAAGGTACAGGCTTGAGATAATTTGCACGGTCCAGTCAAGAGACCAAACGGAAAGAAAGGCAGTTATTTGAAACATCTTGGATTGCGAACAAATTAGAAAATCAATTCTTCACAAAACAACTACGTTCGGGATTATTTGTTCAATTGCAATCACTATAGCACATCTTAATCTTTTTACCATAATTACCAAGAAATGCCAGCGTGACGATTTGGGATCGTTCCTGATTGATTGGTCGAAGAAGGCCAAACACCGGGAGGGTTCAGCGGGAGGGGCCAGCAGTTGGACAGAATAGGCTAATTAGTAAAAAAAAACATGATTTCATGCAAATAAAGACCTTGAATCTTAACAACGATCACGACCTTTGATTGACAGTTACACTGACAGCTCCGACATGCTAATCGCGTTCAGATCTATTGGTACTTCGCTCTTAATCATTTAAACGTACATAGATTATACTTTAGTGGCATCTCTTTCAATTTGAGCTGGTCTAGTGCAGTACGGAGTTTTAATAAAATAAGACTGATCTAATTTACTATCTAACATCATTCATCATTTAACACCGCCAAGCGCCTATGACTTGTCCTTACCGTACCTTTGAATTCGTTCGAGCGTTAATAATAAATAAAGTATCAAGTTATTGAAAGCCTCGGTCCAACGTATTACTTACTTTACTGAAAAAGTAAATAGATATTTAGTAAAGTAGTGGTTTTTACTGTAGTGACGGTAAATCCACTATTACAACAACGATTTAAGGAAGACCAATATTTCCCCTAAAAAAAAGGAAAGGCTAAAATACGTCGATTTTTAGGCATTATAAACCCACCCGACCGCAGTACTGAAAACTGCTTGAGCCAAAAACAATTTGCCTGACATGGAATCGAATTTACAACCCCTATACTTTTAAGCCAAAATATGTCCATGGAGGTTCTTCCCCGTTCTGCTCTGTAGAGATCTATGTACATTTTGGAACGAGCAACTACCTTCAACTTTTTAATTGAACGACACCTTGACAATTTAAAAGCGACTGTGATTGGTTAATTGCAGGGATGTTATGGAGCTACGTAACCGTAACCGAAATTATCGGATAACCGAAATAAAAATATATCCGTAACCGTATCCGTTTCACAACTTTCGAATAGTTTCATATAAGGGTGCTTTTCTTGACTTGAATGTGCCCTGGCGGTTAGGAGTATGTCATGCTCATTCAAAGGTCTCGCTGATGGTGGCGCATGTGTCGGATCATTTAGTTCCCTTCAAAATTGTTGAGTTGAATGGTGCTGATACATGCGTCATGTTCGTGAACGGGCACTGTCAGTTGTGACTGGTCATCTCTTGGTTGCCACGGCTTATTTGAATTAATTATTTTTTTTGTTTTTGCTATGGACACTTTTAACGTGCACATCTTGCTACATCGTTCTCACATAATGTACCATCTCAACATGAATGATGTAACCAAGGTTTTTGTAAAAATATACTGATTTAAAAGAGTGTCCATGGAGTTTCTTGCCCGTTCTTCTCCATAGAGATCTACGCTAGGGAATGGGCAACTACAGTACTTTCACAGTTTTTATGCCTTGTGACTGGCACTGTAGCTTCATTACATTTTTATTTTGTCGACAATTCAAAAGTGCCTGTAACTGGCCTCCTTGAAATAAATGCTTTGATTTTGATTTAAATTCGAGTCAAGTCTCATCATTATCGGCCTAGCCTTTTCCCAACTATGTTGGGATCGGCTTCCAGTCTAACCGGATGCAGCTGAATACCAGTATTTTACATGGAGCGATTGCCTATCTGACCTCCATAACCCAGTTAATACTGGGTAATAAGATACCTCCTGGTAAGACTGGTTGTCAGACTTTTTTGGCCACTGACTACCTGTAACGACAGTCAAAGATGTGCAAATGACGGCCGGGACCAACGGCTTAAGGTGCTTTTCGAGGCACGGAGGAAACTCGGTATGTAATGGGTAACCCATCCACAGACCAACCTAAGTAAGCACGGCTTAACCTAAAGATCGGCCCGAGCGGCTGATATTATTTTGCCACGAACTCCTCGAGTTCGAGTCAAGTCTGCCGCGGGCATAACATTAAGCAGAAGTTAAGAGTTTCTGTTGTAAATATTTTGATGCTTGACCTTTCAACATAATGCTTGCAGGGCGAGATTTTTTATGGTTGGTTTTTGTAATAATTCGTAGAAAAGCTTTTGAATAACTGGAGTTTTTTTTTCTTTTTCTTTCTTGTTGAAGAAAGTACGTACGAGCAACGAAAGTTTTGACTCTTTTACGAGTACAGCACTTATTATGATAATCTTATTATAAGGTTTTTGTTGCGGAATTTTAGATTTTTTTACTTATTTTGTTTAAATACTTTCGTTTTTTTTTTTATAATTTGTTATTTTTAAATTAAATCCATGAACCTCCGGTAACGATAATACCTGTGCTGTCTTTATAAAAATACCACCGTTGGCGTTGGCTCCTAAAAATATAATCGGTAACGTTCGCAAAAATATTACGATTTTTTCTAATCCGAAGGCGAATAAAATGTTAATTAATTTACTTCGCCTCGGCACTTTAATTGAGTTTACTGACAATTTTAGAGCCCTTGATGGGATCCGCGTTCTAATTATATTGTACACTTTCATTATACTCAGAAATTTTGGTTTTAAATTTGTCTATATTAATTATCTAAGCATGCCAACACTTCAGTCAAAACTCTTCTCTCTTTAGGTAGACCTTCAGTAGAAAATCATAAGAATCTCTGTTTTCTAGGGTTTCTATTTAAAAACACTGAAGTCCCACATAATAATGTTCATTAATAATGGTGTTCCATGCTATGTCCCGCCAGAAGGCATTTAAAATAGTGTTGAAAATCTATCGTTAATTAACAAAATAAAAACCAAAAATAAAGTTAAAAACTAAGTAGTCTGATGTCACTATTTCATGTCAAACACTAAAAGCTAATAATAAAATACGTCAATGAAATTAAAGACAGCACATAAACAAAGTCAGCACTACACAGTCACAATCAAAATCAATGAAATCCCAAATAATAATAGATGCAATATACAATACAAAATGTCAATAAAACTGGGAAAAAGGGAACAACATTTCACCGACCTATAGATTTATATAAATACTATTTTAATTTGTCATTAAGAAACTCATTAACAGAATAATACGCCTTGTCATTCAATAATTTAAAAAGCTTACGTTTAAATTCCTTCATGTTGTTGCTTGATATAACTTGATCAGGCAATTTGTTATAAAGTTTTGGAGCCATTGCATAAATACTATTGTAGAGGAATTTGGTTTTAGTACATAGCGGGTGCAGCTTTTTTGAGCGCCGTTGACTTTCGACAGATTTATATAAAGACATGTTGTTTTTTACAAAGATACAGGCTTCAAAAATATAGAGAGATGGTACAGTCAATATTTTTAAGTTTCGGAAATGTGGCTTACATGAATCTGTTCGTTTTAATTTACATATAGCTCGAATACATTTTTTCTGTGCTATCAAAACCTACTCTACCTTAGCAGCATTACCCCAAAAGATAAGACCATATCGCAAAGCAGAGGCGACATAACCATGATAAGCTGCCAGGAGCGCTGCCTGATTCGCTATTTTCCTTAGCATATTTAGAGCATATGAAAACTTACTGAGATTCCCACATACATTATCGATTTGCGTCTTCCATGACATATCGCTATCAATATGCAGTCCAAGAAATTTTGTTACAGTAGTTACAGTAGTTTCATGTATTTGGTCACCTTTGTATGTTACCTGAACATCTGAGAGTTTGTTTTGTCGAATTTTAAAAGTCATCAATTTAGTTTTAGCTAGGTTAATTTTGAGGTTATTAGCGTTCAGCCAGTCAACAATTGTAACAAGACTATTGTTAATGTCATCTTCTATTTCTTTGGTACTACCAGTGTTATATATAACCGTGCTGTCGTCGGCAAATAAGCACATTTGGTGAATGATAACTTGGGGAAGATCATTAATGTAGCAAATGAACAGCAATGGTCCCACCACAGAACCCTGCGGAACACCGTAACGGAGAACTCTAGAGCTAGTCGAGTGTACTACTTCAGTTTTGGACTTTATATCAATTTGAGTAATCTGTGTAATTTGTTTTCTGTCCTCCAAATAAGATTGAAAGAGATTCAACACGTTACCTCTGATGCCGTATCTATTTAACTTACTTAGCAGTACCTCATGGTCCACATAATCAAACGCTCTGGTCATATCCATATACATTGCCATTACTGGTTTCCTATTATCCATATTGTGATGTACTTTTTGAAGAAAATTGTATATGGCCATATTGATGGTTTTTGTCTTCCTATAACCCATTTGTTCAGTGCAAAAAGTCTTGTGTTTTTCAAATTAATTGTAAATACCATTATAAATAACTTTCTCAAAAATCTTTGAGGAAATCGGTTTAAGAGCTACTGGTCTATAATTACTTAAAATTGTTTTATTATCTTTTTTATGTAATGGCTTCACAATTGACACCTTTAACTTTTGCTGAAAAATACCATTTTGAATACAGCTATTTATTACGTCACTTAATATCGGTGCTATAAGAGGAGCGACTGCTTTAACTACTCTTGTGTCAATGTCATCATATCCTGTACTATTGGTGTTTTTAAGGTTATTAATTATAGTCAAAATGTCCTGTGGTATGGTTGGTTCCATAAAAATAGATTTATGAGATCCTATTGTATTAAAATTATGATTAGTTTGAAAATTATTGGTATTCGGTTGAACTGAGTCCACGAAATAATCATTAAATTGCTCTGCTATCATTTTAGATTCTGTTTTACATTTATCACAAAAGTAAATACCTGAACCAAAGCGATAACCTTTAGCAGCATAGAACGTACACCAGGCACAAACGGTGCAGACCATAACAAACAAACCAGCTAACAAACTGCCGAGTGATTTATTTGTGTTAGCTAACCGCGCCGTCTGCGTCTGCCTCTGTGGGCTTCCTTAAGGCTGGCTACACACTCAAGCTACAGCGACTCAAAAACAAATGAAAGAAGTTGGAGACACCGCGACGCGACAGTAATCCTTTGGACAACAAGTTAATTGCGCGTGTTGCATGACACAAGTCGGAAGTTACATCATCTGAGGTCATGAACGAAGTGTTACCCTTTTTTTTTCAGAGCGGAACGGAGTGTCATACTTGTACTGACTAAAACCCATCCATGTTCCTTCCTTGCCCTTTGTATTCCAGGGCCGCGGTATCTCTTTCGAACAGTCCCGCAGCCCTTTCAGGCAACGCAATTCCTTTCCCATTAAAGACCAAAAAATAAATAAACAAATACGAAACATCATAACACCAAATCACACTAGCCTCAAAACTGCTACAACAAACAAGTCTGCTAACAAAATACCAAGCGATATATTTGAGTTAGCAAACCGCGTCGCCTGTACCTATCTGTGTGCGCTCCCTTAGCGCGCCTACCTCGCAGCGTTTACTTAGGCGCTGTTGGTTTAGACCATGGTCACAGTGATACACTTTGCGACTACAGCGAAATTTTGGGTGTTTTATTTACAGAAGAAATCACACCACAGTCACGTTTCATTGATAATTTTCCTTTCGTATCATTTTTCATTAATTTCTTTATTTTTAAATTTTTGTGTCTGTTATTATCTAAAAGTACTTAAATATTGTCGAGAGTCTAGACAATATTTCTTTCGGGCCTTAATTAGTATATCTAAAGTCTAGACAGACTTATTAAGGCCCACGATAGTTATAAAAACATTATTGGATTAAAGATTTAGAATTCCCACTTCTGAAGTCTTTAACATCAAGAGAATTTATCGCAAATAGTAGAACCTTATTTTTCTTTGTGTTTCAATGAACTTAAGTTAGTACCTAATAATAATATAATAACAATAGTGGTCATGTTCTCGTTTCACCTTGCCTCCTTTCCCCTGTGTACCAACCTCAGCAACCTACGCACAAAATAGATGATGTGATGAAAAATGCATACGAGAGCCTATAAACCTGTGCCTTTGTTGGTTCTCAGGTAAGGTATTAAGAAATGATACGAATCCACTTGTAATGGATCAGACAGTACATTTATTCCAGTCAGGTCACCCTCAGTCAAAAACCTAAAAAACTTTATGCCCCAGAATAAAATATAAGATAAAAGTTTCTCTTTGTGAGCTACAAAGTGTCATTGAAATAACTGAACATCTTTTGGAGGTTATTGTACTCACCATTATTAACCACTTTTGCGACGAGAACAACAATGAAATCGCCACAAAATCTACTGTTCGGTTCCCTACACTTTGTCCAGTGAACGTAATATAAATTGTTTAAGTTTAAAATGTTTTCAGTTATTAAAATGACACCTTGTATTTGTGAAAACTCATAACCATCAGGCACGTATCACAGAAAACTTCAAAATTGAAGCCATTTTATTGATTGAAACTAGTTTTAAGTAATGCTTAAGTATTGAGTGACGTTGCGACCAGACTTGTGACAAAACACGGTTAACAGTAGGTTTTACTTATGATTCTCAATAATAACATATCGGCAATACGGCGGCGATAGCGTACAGACTGGTGTCGGTATAGACAGGTAGACCGTGAGTTTGAACCCCAGCTCTCAATCGCACTTATCATTCTTCTACCCTTATCCCAATCTATTTGTGCTCAGCGCAGCATGTCTTCTTCTTCCATACTTCTCTATTACTCGTCATCTCATCAGACATTTCCTTTCTTGCCATATCATCCTTCACACAGCCCATCCATCGTTTCTTTGGTCTTCCTCTACTCTTATAATATTGCACTATGTCCAAGATTACTTGACCTAAATAGTGATATAGTTATTTTTAAGTATAATTATAAAGTCTTTGTATTAAAACCTTCACGTCATACCTATAACACTAAATGGAAGCAGTGGCCCCAAATGGAAGCAGTGGCCCCAAATCCCGCCTCTGTAACGTCCTAGATAAAATATATGTGCCGACTTGACAAAGAACGGCAGAGTTTACGACGGCACTCACGTCACGATAACGACTCAACGAATCGGCTCTCGTTAAAAACGTTACGCTATAAACCTGTAGTAAGGGCTGTAATATTAAAGAGATATTAATAGGTACTCCATATTTCGTATAACAATGAACTCTATAACAGCACATTTACAAGTCGCATCGTTATTTGGTTTTGTAGCTCTGAAACACATCAGGAATTGTGAGAAGTGGCGGATACGTCCTAAAACTGTTAGATCTGTCCAAAATAACAACAAGATTTTGTACATCATACTGAACTATAGTATGTAACTAATAGCTACCTTCAGGACTTGAAAGCAAACAACAGAGCTGCCCTGATCGCCATGTACTTGTTGGATAAAATCTGAGTCATCGATTCGAGAAACAGAAAAAATATGGCAAACTTACATAGTACAGAACTACACTATCACATTCATCTCACAATATTACGGGCGAACTGACAAGAACTTCTTCTATTTGACCGCGAATGTAAATAGTATCCTAAGTGCCTCCCATTTATTTTTTTCTGAAAATGTAGTGCTTAATGAGCGTGAAGTTATGAAAAGCTTCTAGACACTTTTTGTCATTTCACAAACATTAAACGGCCGATAGACCTTCTAAATGGGTCTTCAGCCTTTAAAAATTTCGTATCCTTAAAATAATTATTAAATCTGACTAACGAATCAGATGAACTTGTATATTAGTTAACTAATTACACATTGCTAAAATCCTAGACCTCAGATAAACATTACTTATCTCCACATTTTCCAGGAATTATCATTTAATTTTCAAATTTAAATACTTTACAAATTGTTTAAGTTATACTAATCATTTTATTGGTTGAAAATAATAAACAATTGACTACCACTATGGTACGCCTCGATGCATGCATCGCTGCCGTATTATTCAGCATGACGAAACTAAGTCTCTCCGTAAGGGTGAACATAATATTGCTGCGGGCTGTTCAAAAGAGATACCGCGGCCCTGGAACACAAAGGGCAAGGAAGGAACATGGATGGGTTTTAGTCAGTACAAGTCTGACACTCCCTTCCGCTCTGCCCAGAGCGGGAGAAGTCATTTGATGATTTCCCATCCGTAAAAAATAAAAATAAATATGACGGTGTAGACAAAACAGTGATCAAATTAAAGTTTTTCTAAAGTGTTACAACGAAGGTGTAATAAATTAAAGTGCTGAACAGTCACCACAAACTTACTGTTGCCACAAACTACTCCAGTGCTATTGTATTGAATGTGTAGCCTGCTAAATGGTGGTAAGGAATCTGTTTCTTATCAACCCATACTTGACTGACTTGAGAGACCTTTTATGCACACACTGACCAACTTTGTTTGATGAAAGAGACTTAAGTATTATTTCTCTCATTAATTTAAAACTTATTTACATATGTTAGCAGCGGTGCGGCGTGGTACTGGCCGCAACTTACGTTCCATTCCAGGTAAAAGCACTACCTTATGTAATTTTTTGATCACCAATGATCTCAAAACG
Organism: Lycophotia porphyrea; assembly: GCA_950005105.1. Classification (NCBI taxonomy): domain Eukaryota; kingdom Metazoa; phylum Arthropoda; class Insecta; order Lepidoptera; family Noctuidae; genus Lycophotia; species Lycophotia porphyrea. Next base: position 446,619 of record OX465406.1, read on the forward strand.
GAGCAAGAAAATATCGGAGATGATTTCTTTGCGTTTTTTCTTTATGTCTTCAACCAACATACACATCGAAGACATAAGACATCCACAAGCCCACACTGGCGAGGTGGTCCATCCCTCTCACATCATGCGAAGAAAGCCTATTTCCCAGCAGAGTGGGACCATTGCACACTTATAATTCTACTCATATAAAGACGCATAATCCAACCGTTCAAAACTCAATTTCTACATCTTCTCCAAACAAGTAAATTCGACGTCAAAATTGCACATGACGTCATAACGTGGTTGCTCAGTTAATTGACTTAGGGACTTCTGCTGGTAACTCGCTTACGAGTACCGGGGCGCGAGCACGAGTGATTGTGTTAGCTGTGTAACTTATTCATGAGAGAGGTAAATATGATGAGACGTTCGAGAGGATCTGTGTGAGTTTTGTTTAAGGGGTACATACAAGTTCAAGAAAGAGGGAAGAGAGAGAAAGAGAAGTGTTACTGTAAGAGTATGTTATGCTTTTTACCTCTACTGCTAAAATAATAAGGACTGGTGAAAGTTGCAAAGAAATAAAGAACAGGAAACTTGATTACGCGAATTTTTCTGAAGAGGTTTTCCACAAACCCAGCTGGCTCCAAAATTAATGAAAAGGGCAAATAATATTGGCAATGCAATTTTGTAAACTCATCATTTGGGAACCAATTTGTCTAGCTGGACCATCACCTATCACCCTAGCTTTTTCCAAACTATGTTGGGATCTGCTACGAATCCAACCATGCAGCTGAGTACTAATAAAATTTACGTGGAGCAACTGTCTATTTGCCCTCCACACACTAGTCACTTCGCAAACTTTCGGGCTTCTGGCTACCCTAACCGCCTGTCAAAGATTTGATAGACCCCAAGACAGTAAATATTCAAACCTTTTGAACACTAAAACCATCTCTCATCCTTCAGAAGTCTCTCGTACATTATTCTTTCCACATAATCTAACTCGAGCGCTTGTACTTACAAACAGTTCCACAAAGAGACAGTCATGTGTAAAGTAACGCCGACACTTGAGAGCGCCGACACTAACACACTGACACTACAAAATAAAACAGAAGGCTAATTTCATACGACGGGTTAAAACAAGCGCATGCACACATAGATATTTTTTTAACCTAACACATATTTACCTATTACTGGGTAAAGATTTCCCCCAAATTGAGTCAGTCCTATTTGTGTTTTGCCGGAGACACGTAGGTATAGTTAAACGGCAAAAGTTATGTGCCTCAGTAATCTTCGCGCTTCTAAGTAAGTATAAACCAACTGAGCTACAGTTAATTCCTCTCACTGAGATAAAGTTGCTAAGTTTTGTACTGCTGGCTTTTGTCATAAATCTCCTGTATGTTTGCGTTAGTACGAAGCTTTCTCTCTATTGGATTACATATTCTGATAGCACCCTGTCGTAGTTCGAAGACATGTAACATCTACCAACCCGCACTGGGCCCGCGCGGTAGATTATAGCCCATTCCTTCTCATAGAGAGGAGGCCTGTGTCCCTGTGTGCAGTGGGAACATTATAGGCTGATTATGCTTATGCTTTTGCTTAAATTTAGTTTTGTATTTCCAAAGACATACGATTTTCAACGAAGCGTATAATTTCACTGGATGTTCTGTAAGGCGATCTCAAACAAATGCCAGTGGTGAGTGCATTTGCACTCGCTGTGAGTACACAGTGTATATGTGTGCGTGCGTTTTAGTACGTTGTATGAAGCTGGCCTTTTGTTCTTTTCTATTATGTGCTGGTACGGTGACACTCAGGAGACAAGACATGTCGTGTGTTAAGAAGATGAGGTTTAAGTGAATGTGAGCGGGAAGTGGTGCACAATTACATTGAATTATATTGGATTTTAGGGTTCATTTTATGTAATACTCGTCTAGCTGCTGCTATAATTTGTCTCCCTGGAACCAATGTCGGATGAACAATTCCTGCTTGTGAATAGATGTTGTAGTCATCATCATGTGATGACTTTTCATCTCAGTAGTAACTTCAGTATTTTTGGATATTGGATTTGGATTTTTGTCGGGTTACCAACCCGACAAAAATCCGATTTTCAGTAGGTATATTCTATCCTGATATATATCAGGATGGAACTGAGTACTTTTAAAAATAAAATAGCGACTGTAACCTGATCTATGACGCAATGATAAGACGGCCTCCTAACTATGTACAAAAGGTGCCTAGATGTTTTCAGATTAAAACTTATCCAAATATTGACCATAGCTCAAGTTTGTTGATTCGCGAAAATGTAATTTTAGCTAAATTACATTTTCGAATTCTGTTGATAAAATCGAGTTCAATGCAATATAATTTATTTAACTTGTAAAAAATAATTGCTCCTAAGACATTACAGTGTCATTCGCCCCAATTTCCCCCAGGGTACGGAGTTCGATTCCCATCTCGCATTAATATCAATCCTTTGACAGTCTAGTGTGCGTCCATTTTATTTGAGTGCTATTTTATAGCAAGCAAATATATTATTTTATTGAAACTGCTGTTCAATAAATAAGTTACAGATACTTTGAGTAAATGTTTAGATATAAACTCGATTAAATACATGAATACGTACGTAAACAAGATATAGTAGCAACATTTTATCGATCTTTATATTAATTAGCTATACAAGGTGCTTTTTTTTACATCCCATAAATCTAGGGTATAAATGAGACCATCGCAAAGAATCAACTGGCTATGTTTTTTTTTCAATTATCTTTTTTTTGTTTTAATTTTTCATACAAAATAATTCAACAAAGTCACGATTGTCACGAGTTCACGACGTTGCATTCTCTTAGCTTTAAATATGAATGATTAGTTTGAATGAAGATGAAGTACTCGTATTTATCAATGAAAGCAGATACCTAAGCACATCGAGGTGATTGATGATATTTTCGATATTATGCATTTTTGGAGTACATATTCTAGGACTTTTACTTATACCCGAGAGTTTTGGAATATAAAAAATACGTGGTAAAAGTACTATTTACTCTTATTTTCCCTGGAGTAACTGGCACACAATTTAATAAAACATGTATGTTTCCGTAACTCTTTCCATCACATCCCTCTCAAAGAGTTCTCATTTCCTGGCTGACCTAACTAAGCTCCTCTTAAAAGGGGTAAGCAGACCCCTGCACAACCCATTACTTGTAAATGACGAGAACTTTTCTCATTTCAGGTGAGTACATAACTCGAGTGCCTCACAGACGCATCACTTATGTAGCAGCCTTGAATACATATCCAAGTAAGTGGTTACGGTCAACGGCAGAGGCCCTCGTACTGGTATTTGGGTGAGACTTCCGAAATGATCTGATACCTACCTGTTCCAATGCCTCTTGAAAAAACTCTACTAAACCAGCATATTATAATAAGAAATAAATAAAACAATACATTTATCTTTCTTATTTATATTTTGATGAATAGCCTAAAACAAACATTTCGTAAAAATCGCATTTTATTTGAAACCAGTCGAGGGGAGATACATAATAAATAGGAATTGTTTCAGAAGTAAAACGTTTCACCCTCTCATGTAGGAGCCGGTTACCACATAATAGAGAATAATGTAGAAGGTCAGCTCCATACAACGAGGGAAAACGCGCGCACACATAGACACGCTTCACGTATACTAGTCTCGTTGTATGGCTTTTGTTTGAGATCACTGTACGTCCGCGTCTATGTGTCCGTGCGCCTATTTTCACTCGATGCTTGAAACTGACCTTCTGTGCTAATTTTCTGGTGTCACTTTTAGTTAGAAATACTATCATTTGACATCAGGGGTTTCACGGGTTTAGTGTTGAGCTTGACCCGTATAAACACTTTTTTAACGTACAGGAAAAAGACAGTAAAACACTGAAATGGCCGTCCTAAAAAGCGCCATTAAAAGATAAGATACGAGCCTTTCCATTTGGTTTACGTAACTAAAGAATATTCGGTACGCCTTTTGACAGTCATCGAGAAAGCCATCTTTCAAAGGCATAAGTCACCTGATTTACTCCGTATAACGAAGTGTTTTTTCTTGAAAATAAAAAAAAATACGGCCTATTTCTTTAGTCTACAATAATATCAGTACAAATCATCTGCTCTCATGAAACAACGACTAGGTACCTCAATAACACAATCAACAACTTAGGTCAAATATACCAAGCCCTTAACTCCTACAAACTGTATTTGGATTACACCGCCTGAAACCGGATCAAACCCCTTTGCGCTGGAACTAAGCGGTTAATGCCAGTTTAACCGAGGTAATACTGGATATTCGCCAATTACACTTTAGGTTCAACTCAGTGCGCTGGTTATTAATTTGTTTCTAGTGGAACCTATTATACATACTAGTACGTAGTATGGCTGGAACTTTAGAGTAGACTGATCACTTTTGTAGTATTGTATCCTGTTGGTAAACCTGCCTAACTTCTTTTATATTAGACCAAAAGACGCATAATGTATGACGCAAGTCGCAACTTCAAAATATCATGATAATCATAATTCAATTATGAAGAACTTATGAGAAGAAGAAACTAGCATTTGATATTTCACTTCATGTGATAAAGTTTAATTTGCCCTACAAAGGCTTCTAAATCCATAATCCTATTTAGGACAGCCACTCCACAAGCTAGGACATAAATAAATCAGTGCTAGGCACTAAACCTCTCTCGTTTCAGTTAAAATTTTAAAACCACTCTTGTTTTACGAGTGTTACATAAATCCGCCATTTTTATTGTTGGCGCGGTCATAACTGGTTGTATCCACTTGAATACGGTTTAAACCGCCGCGCGTTACTGATCACCACAACCGGTGTGAAGCGGTTTCAAACTGTTACGATGACAGATAAAAATGATGGAGATATTTTGTTTGGTTAATTTCAGTTTGAAAATTGTGGATTATTTTATATGCTGTCGAATGTAATAATTTTTATACAATTTATGATAATTTTAGCCTAGGTTAGAATTCTGTGGTTTTATTGGAATTTGTGCGAAACAAAAAAAAAATTGAAAAAAACAAAGAAAAATTGGTTACGCTCCATATAATATTGACAGAGTAATTTAGCGGTTCCTACTAATTAAATTTTTGTCTCTTATATACGTACAACGTGTAACGGAAAGGGTATATATAGCCGAAAGGGGGTCACACAACTGTTCATTCTGAACCACTTTTGTTCTACGAGTTTCAGAAATTTGTGAAAAAAAAATTCTACTCCCCATACTAAAAATTCACGTGACCAACAAAGTTTGTATGGAAAAGAAATTTTTTTTTTCGTGAATTTTCCAAAGTTGTAAAACAAAAGTTGTTCAGAATGACGAGTTGTGTGACCCCCTTTCGGCTTTATATACCCTTTCCGTTACACGTTGTATAAACTGGCAATAAAACACAAACACTCAAAATACTAGCTCTTGTTTTGTTCCTAGTCTGGTAACATTATATTTTATGAATTATTAATTTGTGAAAGGTCTCTGACAGCCACTGGGTGATTTTAATAGACTATGTATGGAGGAAACCTTACATATTTAGAAATTACATAATTATTCCAGAACTAATGCGTATCTCACAACACAGAACTCCTTTCTATTAGGTATGTTTAAAAAGTAGCGAACACTAAATTACTGTTCATAATTGCGTACAATTAACCCTGCGCACGCGAGCACATGCCTCGTGCCCACAGAAGCAGTAGCAATTACAGGGTTGAGTGGCAACTAATGGCAGCGCCATGCCACACTGGCACATCGCTACACGAATTTATGAACTCATATTTGTCACAGGGAAGGGTTAAAGTGTGACACTGACGCGGCGAGAGTGGGCGGGATTTTGCATTTGAAAAGTATGTAGAAATGTGTTTTTTTTTTTTATCGTGGAGGAAAAATTAAACTTTTTAACTAAGCATACCGGTTGAACAGGGTTGCTCTTCCTAGTCAGTGTTTATAAAATAAATGCTATGTTATTCTTACTGTTAGCTTGCAGAGAAAAGGCCAAAAAATATTAAAAAAAAGAATATATTAATTATTTCTCTTGGTCCAAAAAAACCGAAACAGTTTCATACCCTGTTTAAGGAAACTTCGAAGCACCTTGTAGACGCTTTCCGTGACCCAAGGGCTGGCTTTACCTTGGCGAAAGGCTAAGTGTTGCCATACAACGTGGCAACGTGGCCAGTCTCTTGGGTACATTACCAGCTGACGGCGTTGAGGAGGAGTTTTTCGATGCCCTTTTACAGTTTGTTGTTAGTTTATTTATTTTCGTTTATTTAATAGTTTTTTACAAATAATGTATATAGTAAGTTTACTGTACTTAATTTTACAAACAGTTCCAATGAGTACGAGTGAATGAGAATGTTCATTATTGTTCATGCATGAAACTCTGTAAAATAACCGTATTGTACCAACCCCTTTGTTTCAAACGTTGCTTTATACCGCATGTTTCACAATAGCCTTCATGCATTAAATATTTATGAGTTACGCTACGGTGTAACAGACGGCCCGCCTGAGAATCCAACCAATCACAAAGCAGAAACAGTACACTTAACTATAATACACCTGCCGCCACCAGTTATACCGTGACGAATGTGCTGACGTTGTTATGAACGACAGGACGGTGCACTGTAGCATTTTTAAAGCACTTGACTGGAAAGCTGACGGCTTACTTTTTTATATATTTGAATGTTATTCAATTCAATTTATTTAATTCTCAGACACAATGATCCAGTTTTGTTAGTACGTACACTTAAAAATTATGTTAGTAATAAAAATGGTTATGGTTCATACTTTATAGTGCCGTTTTTGGTACGAGTTTCTAAGTAAATGTTATCGGTTAAAATCAATCATTTCAGATAGCAATAAAAGCAGCAATAGCAATAAAATTCAAAGTATGATTACGAAGTGTTTATTGTATATAGCAAGTTAAGTAGAAGTAACTGCATATTGGAATGCGAAAGGCGAAAGGTACTATAATATTTTACTGATTTTTAAACGGGGAATTTTTAACTGCACCTCTATTTAGAAATTTAAGCAAACAAAATTTCTTCACTAATAACCTACTGCGTAAAACAAAAATACTGATTTGCAGAAACTAAAAAAGAATTACCCCAAATTTATAGTTTTCTTTGGCAATGTTACAGATACCCATCTAAATTACTGTATCGGGACAACCTTTTGGAATCTGCTGTTGGCTGTCAACAAGGTGACCCCCTCGGGCCAGTGATTTTTAGTTTAGCTATTCACCCAATTGTTCGACAGCTAAATTCCAAATTTAACGTTTGGTATCTAGATGATGGAACCTTGGGGGGCGATGTAGATTCTGTTTTAAAAGATCTAAATTTCCTAAAAAATGAACTTCATTCCATTGGCCTCGACCTCAACCTTTCAAAATGTGAAATTTATGTAGCGGACAGTACCGACAGACAACAGACTCTATCAAAATTTAACGCCATAGCCCCCGGCATCAAAATTACAGAAAAAAGCTCTCTTCGTCTCCTTGGGTCTCCCATCTTTGAAAATTCTTTTCCCGATTTTATCGAGGAAAAAATTCAAAATTTCAATGATGTTTCGGAAAGATTGCTCGAAATTAACATACATTCGGCCATCACAATAATTCGTTACTGCTGTTTCAGTCCAAAATTGACGTATTTCCTTCGTGCTTCCCCTTTATGGAAGCACACTCCCCTTTTGGACAAAATGGATGAAATTATCAGACATACTCTAACGTCAATTTTAAATGTGGCTTTGGACGACCGAGCTTGGGCACAAGCTACTCTTCCTATTCGCATGGGAGGACTCGGCGTCCGCAAAATTTCCAGTATTAGTTTACCGGCTTTTATATCCTCGGTCCACGGCACTAAGAAATTAATCAGGAATATCCTGTCTTCCACACTGATTGATTTTGATGTGCCGTGCATGCCCGAGGCTATCGATGCTTGGAAACTCGCTTGCCCGAATACTGAAGAACCCGACCATCCATTTTCCCAGAGACGGTGGGACGAGCCGCTCTGCAGAGTAGTTCAGAGCAATCTGCTGAACACATCTGCTACTACTGCTGAGCGTGCGCGCCTGCGGGCTGTGGGTGAGTGGGAGTCGGGTCTTTGGCTTCACGCACTACCGTCGTCGAGCGTAGGCACATTGTTCGACGACACAACCTTCCGCCTCGCTGTTTCTTTACGCCTTGGTGCCGCTTGCTGTTCTCCTCATCGCTGTCACTGCGGTGAAGCTGTCAACAACCTCGGTCACCACGGCCTGTCATGCAGCCGAAGTGCGGGCCGTTTTGCACGGCACGCAAATATAAACGACATTATCCGACGAGCTCTTGTCACCGTCGGCGTCCCAGCTGTTTTAGAACCCAACGGCTTGGCACGCGACGATGGCAAGAGACCGGACGGCATGTCTTTGTTTCCTTGGAAGATGGGTAGGCCTTTAGTGTGGGACGCAACATGCGTCGATACTCTTGCGCCATCCCATCTTCCAAGCTCATCGTGCTGTGCTGGTGCTGCCGCTGCGGCTGCAGAGAACCTCAAGCGGCGTAAATATAGAAACCTGTGTGGTAACTATATTTTCGAGCCGTTTGGGGTTGAAACTCTAGGGCCGTGGGGTCCGAGTGCTCATAGCCTATTTAAGGAAATTTCGAAACGCCTAGTTGACGCTTCCCGTGACCCAAGGGCTGGCTTTTACTTTGGCCAGAGGCTAAGTGTTGCCATACAACGTGGCAACGCCGCCAGTCTCTTGGGCACATTACCATCTGACAGCGTTGAGGAGGAGTTTTTCGATGCCCTTTTATAGTTTGTTGTTAGTTTATCTATTTTAGTTTAATAGTTTTTAATTATCAATGTATATAGTTAATACAATAATAAATTCATACCATTTGCACACAAATTATTCAATATTACAACTGAATTGGTCACCAAATCTTTGTCGAGTTTCGGACTGCAAGTCGAAGTCGCGGTGTTTAACGATCTGCGACGATAGGGAGCTTAGGGCACCCCGAGGTTAGGTTAGTTAGGTTCCTTTAAACCCTTTAGACAGAAATAGAAGCCCGGCGCAGCGGGGCTTCGTCGAGTTTCCACATTAAAATAGAGATTTAATTTTGGTGATCATTTAGTATTTTTGGTGATCATTTACTAAATCTGGTGGTTAGTTTTAAATTTACTTGTAGTTAACAGATAGTCATTCAGTTAAACAGTTAAGCTTTAAAGATCTAACAGTATAGTATAATTATCAATCATTTTAGTGAATGACAAATAGTACTCCAGGAAGACATTTCTCGATATTGTCACCATGGGTTGAAGATAGATCTCATATTGTCACCATGGGTTGAAGATAGATCTCATATTCAAAAGTGTTTACAATGCAAACATGCTAATGATTGTCTATCACGTGGGATTTTCATCGGTCATACCGAGTGGTGGTTGATTGATTTATTTCAGCCAGTAATATCATTATCATCACCTTGGAAATTAAATGATAAATCTCTGGGAAATGTGCAGACAAGTTTTGTTTATCTGAGAGTTGGAGATCTTAGCAATATGTAATAATTAGTTAACTAATAGACAAGTTCATCTGATTCGTTTATCAAAAAAATAATTTTAGAGACACGAAACTTTTAAGGGAAGACCCATTTAGAAGGTCTATAATGTTTATGAAATGACAAAAAGTGTCTGGAAGCTTGTTGTAACTTCACGCTCACTAAGCGCTACATTTTTAGAATAAAATAAATACAGTATGTAGGTCATTCCTAATTTTTATTTCTTTTATCTTCTTTGAGTTATTCTATCAAGAGCATCCTGGCAGTCTGGATTTGTGCCCGGTTGATGGCCATAAGCTCGCTCCCTTTTTTTTTCGGATGGGAAATCATCAAATGACTTCTACCGCTCTGGGCGGAAGGGAGTGTCAGACTTGTCCCATCCATGTTCCTTCTTTGCCCTTTGTGTTCCACGGCCGCGGTATCTCTTTCGAACAGTCTCGCAGCAGAGCTCGCTCCCTATTCCTATTCCTAAAAAATATAACAAAATCTGAAAGTAAAGACAAATAATTTCAAAAAAGAGTCTAAAACTCGTAAATGATAAAAGTCACAGCAACCCCTTTTTCATGTATTCCATCTTGAATTCCCTACAGATAAACAAGACACATCTGACCCAGTTGCGTCCTAGACAACGTCATTACGTTTGTTAGTCACGTCGATACCCTGTACTAACATGTTACCTGCCATTGCCACAGTATAAAGGTAATCAGTAAATCAAGTAGGAGCCAGGGTGTTGGGTTGTCAACTAAACATTTTAGTATGTTGTACTACACACATCGTTGTTGACATAGCTCGCAGTATAAACAAGCAGAAGTGATAAAGGGCCGGCCACATTAATCGTACTGTGGGATAGACGTGTTCTTGAGTGGTGAAGTGTTCACGAATCGACAAATGCAAGATAGGATGCTGTCAGGCGGGTGGAGCGCAGCCTCCGCAGCCTGGCGGGTAGCAACTGGATGACAGTTACCGAGAATCGAGAAAGTGCTGCGCGATTGGAGAGGCCTATCTAGCAATGGACTGCTATAGGCTGAGGATGATGATGACTACACCCATAAGACGTTAACCACTTATCTTGATGCAACATGCTTCGGTTTCATCATCATCATCATTACAGCCGAAAGACGTCCACTGATGGACGTAGGCCTCCCTGAAAGGGGGGGTTTAGCCATAATCGCCACGCTTGGGAGGCGGGTTGGCGATCGCAGTACGGTTGTTATAAAAGCACAGAGAATGCTGCTGCCCATTATCTGGTAAGTCCCTTAGTCGCCTCTTACGACACCCACGGAAAGATATGGGATGGTGCTATTCTTTACGTCCGACACCATACAGAACACATGCTTCGATTTACTCACAAGTAATCTGTTACCTGAACCATTCTTCGAATTCGTGGAACGAAGTGTCTGTGAGTCGATCCCGGCCATTTGTTCCTAGTTGCAATACTGTGTGTATTGTGTACTATGCCAGTGCTGACCAGCATGATCTTATTACTGCACAGGTAGTGGCCGAGGTAGGAATATCAATAATTCTCATAATGGTGGGCCGTAGGATCCTGAGACACGCGAGCTGGTTCACAAAGAGGGTTTTCCTGTACCTATGATGATCGAACGTCTGAAAAGATGTTTGGGCTAGCAATAAACTTTTGTTTGTTGGTTTCTTGTTCAAGGGAGCCTTTAAAAGTCATCTGTCTTCAGATACAGATGACAAAAAGTTTAAATAAGCGAAAGTTTGTTTTTTTTGTTCATACTTATTGATTAGTGTTCGTGTTCGGTTGTTTATCTATAATTACATAATGTTCTACGGTAAAATGTTATAATGATATCTGTTTGAACCACTTAAAAAATAATCGGTTTTGCTGCAGGAGTACAAAAGTAATTTTTTTCATGCAAACAAGAAAAAATTATAAGTACAACACAGAGTAAATACTGAATACACTTGTTCTCATTACATGACACTTTATTTCTCTGAAGGGAAGGAGGTTTTTAGGGGGCAGGGATGTACCATACTAAACCCACCCATATTTCAGCACAAATCCAAATAATAACAGTATTCGAACCCAGGACGTTTTGCTCAGCAGTAGCGCATGCGACTACTCGACTAACGAAGCACTTCTATTCATAGAGTGACCATTAACAATTTAGTTCACTCATGATAAATTACAGCCTTAATTCACTTGTCAAACCAAGAGGATTATTCTCCAATAACTATCTCAAGCTACTTAACCTAGGTTTAAAAAAATATGGTTTATTTAATACGTAATTTAAGCCACTCGCGCCCAAATAACGGGTCCAACAAATAGTGCCCCGGAGCTGCGGCGCGCAGTATTGGGTGCTATACGTCTGCGCCGCGGTATATTAGACCGGGATTTAGTGCTGGCATTTGTCACCACTTGCTGGAACACTTCGCGGCAGCACGAACGGTTGTATTCTCAGCGGTTGTTAGGGGAAATGTTTTTGATTAGAGGTGCTGCCTTGTTGGTCTAGTGGTTTGCAAAAACGAGATCCTGCTTTCGATTTTCAGATTGTGCAAAGTGTTATCATTGGGGTTCTCCATCAGTAATTTCTCAGCAATATTCTGTATTTGTGCCCGGTCTATGGCAATAGACTCACCCCCTATAAAATTCGACTTAAATACTTGCAAGTTAGGGATTTACTATTAGGTACGGTCGAACAAGCCATTTGGTATACACGTAGAAATATTCACAATCCTAGTACACTAACAATATTGTTTGCAATTTTATTATATAAAGCTTTTATCATTATGATTCAGTCTCATAATGACAAAAGCTTTATAAAATAAAATTTGGAAAAGCTTGACATTGAATTGTGAATATTTCCGTGTGTAGGTATGCCAAATAGCTTGTTCGACCGTACACGTGCTGCCTATCTACCTATCAACACTAGCATCATAAATTTCAAGCTTGACAAAAACCAGTTTTAATTTTTCTAACGCCTTTAAAAACACACAGGCTAAAATACCGAACATATAAAAGCCCACTAACTCACATGCCTACGTCAAAACGTCCGTCCCTTGCTCGACAAGCCAGCCCGCGACGCTGAGCAAGTAGCTTTAAATTCCCCTTTAAATAATATAGACCCAGCCAACCCTTGCTGCCCTCCCCTCAATGACGCACTGAGCCTAGGTCCGAACCCCACAGGGGGTGCCCTCAGTGACCGGTCATTTAACTAAAATCCTTAGTTTGTAAGCCCTGGCTGGGGGCCTTAAAGTAATTTTTGGCCACCACAGGATTGTCCGGTTAAGCAGTCGACAGCCTCTCTAGGCTGAACTGCGAGTGGTCATATCAAAAAAAAAAAAAAAAAAAAAAAAAAAAAATGCCTACGTCACGTGCTACGCGCTATAAAGGCCCGATAACGCACTCAGCGCCATCTGCCGGTAACTCCAGCACTTAATTGTAACTACCGGGAACATCACATAAACCAAATCGGGACCTGACCTCCCTATATTTGTATATGGGACCAACAGTCCTTATACAATAAGTTTACCTGTGATAGTTGCAAATTAAAAGCAACCTTATTACAACCAGAATAAGGTCAGTCTCTGAAATTACCAGTGATGGTTAAGGCAAAGGTACAGACGCCAGCACATGAAGCTACCCGAAACTGACAAATTTTCACAATCAGATTTAAACCTAGTAAATAAACAAATAAAATAAATTTAGTTTATTTCAGACAATCATGATAACAAGCACAGACAAAAACGAACACTCACAGATATCAGTATGTCTGCTACAGCGTTGCGCAAGGGCAATCCAGTCTGATGGCGATCATGGCCAGAACGATGACGCTTTAGCGATAAAGATGAAAATCTATTAAAGAAATTTCACAGATTGTAGTAGCTTGATGTGCTGGCGTCTGTATATTAACTTTTTAACGACTGTACTGTGGGATTCGTTGCATCAGTAGGGAAGTAGGAAATATTTTTTTTTTCGTCGCACAAGCATGATGTGCACAATAACAAAGAAAAAAATATAAAAAACATACGTACGAAACAGCTGATAACTTGCATGTCGTGACTGCGACAAGCAGGTTACCACTCAGTACGATGCTGTGCTATGGCCACAGCACGGCGCTGGTTTTCAGTGGTCATCCGAAAAAATATATAATAAATAATAATATCACAAACAGAAACAGGTACAGGTACTTTTTTTTTTAAATGTAGATCTTAATACTAGCGTGAAAACCTGGCAATTCACTTCAGAACTTGCTCGCGGCTTAAAAACATACATTCTGAATCATTATTGTTTAACAACAAATCAATTCTATTTAGTTTTTTAAGCATTGGTTTACAGTAAAAGTTGTACATTATTAAGAGTTCGAACCTCCTGATGTTTTAGAAGTCGGTAACAAATAACTTTTTCTTACTAAAAAGAAAACTAAAACATAATTCCTTGCATTTATTAACTTGAATTTACACTCCATTTCTCAACTGAATCGTCAATTGCCATTCTCAGTGGAGGTTGTTCTGGCGTACTTGGCGTAGTTGTAGGAGTCTCAGTCGTCAGCTCCTCTGTAGTTGGCGCTTCGGTGGTCACTTCTTCCTCCTCGTCTGCAGCCTCCAGGCTCTGCGTGTATGGGTCTAGGAGTGTGGTTGTCTGACCTAGCTTGTAGGTCGCCAGGTACGCTTTGAGTCTGGGCCTGGTGGTTGTGGTTGTGCGCGCTTCGCCTCGGTAGTTCCTTGGCATCTGTTAATTAGAAGAGTATTTACTGACGTTGTGACGGTTAAGATTTATTGTGGTTAAATTATTAGGGTGGAGGAGAACCAACAGCTACATAAAACAAATGGGGTAATTCGACTGAACTTAAAAGAGTGTTTCGAGCTCAGAAAAAATGCGTACGCTCAATTTGTGAAGTGCACCCACTGGATAGTTGTGTTCCACTTCCAGCACTATACATTTTTGAAATTTGTATCTTTGAACACCAAAACAGACATGAATTTGAATTATTTAATGATGTTGTTTCCGGACCCAGCCGCAAAGTGCATATGCTTAATGTTCCTAGGCGTAGAATTAAATTGTTCTCTAATAATGTATACTGCATGTCCATTACTGTTTATAACAAGTTACCTGATTACTACAAAACCCTCAGCCTTAGAACTTTTAAATGTAAATTATTTAACTTTCTTTTAAACAAATGTTATTACTTGGTTGAAGACTTTATGACTGAAAAAATTTCCTGAATATTTGACATTTTTGCCTATAATCATAATTTATCTCTTTGACTTCACTGAATTTTGTATCTTGACATATGTAATTAATCTCGTTGACTATAATAATATATTGTTCAATTTATTTAAATTATTTGTAATTATAATTCTAATTGTACTGATTAATAACTTAACTTTAATGTAATAATGACCTATAATTTTAATAACCATATTTGTACGCCGGAAACGGCAGAATATTATGATCGTAATATATAATGCTTACAACAACTTTGTACAATATTCTCACAAATAAATGATTCTATTCTATTCTATTCAAAATATTAAAGGTCACATAAAGTAACACAGCACTAAGTATTCTCACGAGTAGCAACGAAAAAAGTAATGGAAGTCTTTTTGAGGTTTTTTAACAGTGGGTCTTATAGAAAATTAAAGAAGCATTAGAAATAGCATAACATTATAAAATTAACGCTCACTCTATTACCATGAATTCTGATCATGATATTAAGCAAGCAGCAATACATGGATGGAAGCAATACATGGATGGAAGCAGTGATTACTGCTTCGTTGAAGGAAAAAAAAACTTTCTGCGAAAAAAAACCGACTTCCAAAAAAACACAAAAAAAAAAAAAAAACTTTTTTTAAATTACTTTCGGAAGTCGGTGACTTTGTTTGTTTCATTGACATTTTTTGTCACCGACTTCCGAAAGTAATTTAAAAAAAGTTATTTTAGTTTTTTTTTGTGTATTTTTGGAAGTCGTTTTTTTTTCGCAGAAAGTTTTTTATTTTACCCTTTTTAGTTGTAGACTTTTTAGCATACCACACAAATTCTAATCATGAATTAATTTTTATATTGTAACCAGAACTTTAAAGAAGTACTCGTCAAGACGAATCAAACGAGTCCAAACTCGATGGAGTTGTCGTTTTATAGCGGAGTTCTTAAGGCAACCTTACAGCTCCATCACCAGACCCTGGATACTATCTAAAAACAAACTACTCATTAAGACGAATCAAACGAGCCCAAACTCGATGCGGTTACGTCGTTTTATCACAGAGATCCTATGGCCACCTTCAAGCTCCATCATCAGACCCTGGATACTATCTAAAGACAAACAACTTATTTAGACGAATCAAACGAGCCTAACTCGATGCGATTATGTCGTTTTGTCACGCAGATCCTATGGCCACCTTACAGCTCCATCATCAGACCCTGGATACTATCTAAAGACAAACAACTTATTTAGACGAATCAAACGAGCCTAACTCGATGCGATTATGTCGTTTTGTCACGCAGATCCTATGGCCACCTTACAGCTCCATCATCAGACCCTGGATACCATCTATAGACAAACTACTCATTTAGACGAATCAAACGAGCCCAAACTTGATGCGGTTACGTCGTTTTATCATGGAGATCCTTTGGCCACCTTCCAGCTTCATCATCAGACCCTGGATACCATCTAGAGACAAAGTACTTGTCAAGACGAATCATACGAGCCCAAACTCGATGGGCTTATGTCGTTTCATAACGGAGTTTCTAAGGCCGCCGTCCAGCTCCATCATCAGATCAGCTCCATGTCATCGATATATTGTAATATCACGCGATATACTCGTACATAAGCGTGCAAATTTTTAATTCAATCGGAAATCAGGAAGTGTGTCAAATTAAACATGCAAGACTTCAGGCGTCGTCGCGTGATATAGCAATTAACGTGAAAACCTACCAAATTACTGAACCAATTTCGATGAAATTTCTATGGGACCAATCGGGAAGTATATCCTTTCACATAAAAGAAGAATTTTTGAAATCGGTTAAGAATCGACGGAGATATGAGGTAACAAACACAAAAAAAAAAAAAAACACAACCGAATTGAGAACCTCCTCCTTTTTGAAGAAAGTCGGTTAAAAATCGTGAGGATACCTGCATGCCTGAGAAATATTTCTCGACGGCATGTAAAGCCAAGTCAGAGGCCCATGGGCGGTATAAGAACTCTGACACCAGGTTAGGCACTAACTACACGATAAAGAAGAAGCACAGGATTGTAGACCCTCAGCGTAGAAACTTTTCGTCGGTTATTACAAAAAAAATGCTGGTTGCTGCTTGTTTTATGTCCCTTATAACTTGAACACATATTGCTACGTACAGTCTCGTTGATGATTTCAATCCAATCAGCGAAGTAGCCAATCTTCGTGAACACAGTGGGAGCATCCGCGAACCCGCAGATCGTCGGGCCGAAAGAGATGATGCCCACCAGCCGCCCGGACAGGATCGCTGGACCACCCGCGTCATGCTTTAAAATACAATGATTCTTAAGTCTACACGAGAAAGAAAGCTTATAATTAATTGTCGAGCACAGTGGGATATCTAAATTCTAGTAGGATATCTAAGTTTCCTGAAGCTCATTACTTTTAATATTGCTCGCAGAGCTCTTTCGAGACTTAGCATAGTGGTTTTTAATGTACCTCCACAAACAGTGATACAATATGATAATACTGATTGACATAAAGAAAAATAAATAGTCCAAAGTAGTTTGAAGTCACGTAAACTACGAAGATTAATGGCTAACCATAGTTTAATAATCAATGTGAGTTTAAACGGTTCACATTGCCAGGGATTTAATTGCGATTAAGAAATAAAATCAACTCAGTCTTAAAAAAAAGTATAGTCTTCTACAGATGCGTTCAAAGTTAGATATTTCTAGTAGCTAAATAGTTCTATTAATTACAATAGTATTTTTTTTGAACGATTATTTATATTTTCCCTGCTTTTAAAAATAAACCGATGGTATCCAATAATTACATTAACAATGCACGACATATTGGTGACAGTCTCATCTTAGGACCAATTTCTGTTTTTTCTCAGTCCACAGTGACCAATATTCTTTCTCAGTCCACAGTGACCAATATTCTTTCTCAGTCCACAGTGACCAATATTCTTTATAAGCAATTTTCGCGAGAAAACAATTGTGACTTGGAGATAGGATAGTTTTCTTAAAAATATGAGTTCAATGTGTGTGTTAAATGTGAGTTATGGTGGTATATGTAATATTTTTCGTAACAACGAATATAGTATATATTCGTAACAAAATTAAATTGTAAACAGTAGGAGAAAAACACTTCTAAAAAATTGTTAAGTGTTTACATATTGCTGCTCGTGACTGCACTACGTCTGTCTGCCGTGTTAAAGCCGTTTCATATTTGAATTTAAACTGGTATTCAATTCGCTTATCAATCAAATACCTTGACTCTACTTTAAGTAACAATATGACACAATCATTAGCCAGTCAGGACGGTTACGTTACCGTAGATAGTAGCAAAGTTAATGCAGGACAATAAAACTCTCTTCCGCAAAGTAAATTTTATGTTTTTGGAACAGAAGCTAACAGGTGTCACTTTATCCCGCAGAGTTAGGTAGAGGTGTGATGACGGAATAAGGAATGAACATATTGCCATCAACCTGACACAAAACACTAGCGCAACAGCAGTCGCGCTTGGCTGCTAAAGTAAATTAATGTAAATCATGTTTTCCACATATAAGTACTTACATCACAAGCCCCTTCTCCAGTCGTAAGAGTGCCTGCACAGAACATGGTTTCTTCCAGAAACTTCCTGCAATTATTATGTTCAAATTATTTTATCTTAAGGCCATGGGTATATTATATTCTCTTCACCAACATAATTAGCTTAGACCAGTTTACTGTTGCACATAGGCCTCTATAACGGCACGCCATTTAACTCAATCCTCGGTTATTTTAATACAGTATTTATATTTAATTTTTGGTGGTACAAATTACAGTGAATTGACACGTACCCTAGAGAGAAGACGTATGCCTGTTTTCACTAATGATACATTTTGGACTATAGGTTACAAAAGGTGAAAATTCAACAGCGTGCTTTATTTGTTTTTATTTATTTTTTTATTTAGAAAAATAACAGTACTACCCCGCTGCTGGACAAAAAGGTTATAATAGGTTGTTTCCTAAATGTGTTTTGAAAATATCTGCTTTTAGGTTGCCGGCACTTTTTTGGTTTATTGTGTTTAGTTGTATTGAATTTTGGTAGGTACTTACTCGCCATACACTTCTTTACAGAACGCGTTAGGATACACCGGTAGGATTTTCTTCTGCAAGAATATCGGCTCGAATGACATCTTCTGAGTCATCTGCAACAAAATTAGGGAGCTATTAATAATACTTGATCATTTATGGACATCATGCGGTCAGCGTAAGCTGTAACAGATTGACTTGAGATGTTTGTTGATTTCATGGAGGTGTTTTTGTTCCATTAAGTGTACCTTTATAGTCCAAGATCCTAGGTCTGCCAGACCTTTCTTATTTTCTCACTAACAAAATGTGTGGCATCGAGTAGTTTTGGTATGTACTGTGAACGTTTGCATACCTGCTAACTTGTGTCGACGGCCAATTTTATCAGTATCGGGTGCTAAAGTTACGTAAAAATAATAGTAACGTTTCTAAAAGCCGAGTGCCGACTTTTAATATGTTGTACAGAAGATAATTATAAAAACTTCCTGACAGATGCTTCCTGTCGACGGAAATTTCTGCCAGACACTTTAAAGTAGGGAAAAGATTATGTGATTTTACCTATAATCTGAGTCTTAATTTTTTATATTGAATACTGAAAGAATCATTTCAGAACTTATTATGAGCCAGACCAAACTGAGGGGGTCTTATAATATATGGACCCTTTAAATCAGAAGACTAAGAATATTTATAAAAATGCAAAGAAATAAACAAACATACCATATTGCTTCTAAAAAGCATACGTCATGCACAAATGAATGTGTCTCGTAACCCAAATAACTTACGACTACCTTTTCAAGATAATATAATCAACAAGCTTCACATTTTTTTTAAACTCGCCAAATCTTATTAAAGACAAGCAACAAGTCGCTTTCCCTGCCTTTGGCCATTAACCCATATTCTTGATGGCTGCCGCAAAAATCTCAATGATTAGCCGCAGTAACGGCAAGTTTACTGCTAATCATATCATCACCTCTGTCCACAACGTCGCCCACATCCTGCTTGATGGCCTCTTTGGCTATTATTTTGTTGAAATGGCTGTTTTTATTAAACGTTTGTGTGGTGATATTAGTTGGCAGTATTCTCCATAAAACACTTATATGATTTATTTACTCAGGCACTAAGACGCAGGTACTAAGACGTTAGAGAACTACCGCCGTCTGAGGTATCCACATCACGCTTGTGTTCTACGGAGGGCCAGGCAGGCGTGTGATCTGTATAGATATACATTTTCACCAGTGTTGTTCTAAGTAAAAAGTAGTATCGGTACAAATCCAGACTGAGCCACTTCTGAAAAAAGCTCTCTAACCCAATACTCGGCCTCAGGTAATACGACTGGCGTCAAGATAAATGCGCGGGTGTCTCTTGTTACATTCACGTGAAGTCGCATCGCTTGCTGTAGTCTAAACAACTTCTTACAAATATTTTCTTTGGAGTCCGTTTCTCACTTATGTCTCTTGGAATAGCCTAGCCCGTGGCTAAACAGTTAGGCTTGCAAAAAAGTCTACATCTATGGTTAAACCTCAAGACATACCTTGGTAACTCCCCACCCCAACAGCAGCACTTCGGTTGTGGACGGCACAGCGTGCTCCTTGTAGTCTATCTGGAGATATTTTATCAAGGACTTGCGTCTGAGAAACAGGTGCCGTCGCAGGCGTACTATTGCCAAATTGTTCTTCAGGGTCCTCGAGTTGTAACCAGGATGGAAGTAGACCTGAGCATAAAAAGTCATGGTCAGTCTTGGCCATCAATGTCTTACTTACCAAAAGGCAGTTCTTCGAAAAGTAGAAGTTAAAATATTACCTGTATTTTTTATTAATCTTGGAGCTTTGCTTGATATCCTAAATATTTTGAGCCTTATGGGTTTTCCTGGCTAATAAATGTTTTAATATCAACTGATTAAAAGTATTATTGGCGCGTGGTAAGAGACCGGGGGTACTGCTTCCCGCTGAAACTGCTTTAGACCATAATAAGTTTATCTCCTATCCAACCTTTGTCTGTCCTACACAGGTGATTCAACTGAGATAACGTTGAGCATTATGCTAAAATGCGCAAAATTGATATTCCAACCGAAAGATTTTTTTAAATGAGTGATAAATAGCTCTTTCAAAGATGGACTGGTTTGTTTATTTCAGTGCTAGTCACACTCACCTCGAGCGCATCTATCATCTCGCCTCCAATCCTGCTGTGGTTGCTGCCGATCCTCACTTGCAGTATCCGCGGGTTCTCGCGGAAGAAACGGTTGTTATGCAACCTGGGGCATGAAAGATCAAAGTCAAGAAGAGAATCAAACATTTTCAATCCAATTTTTAACTTATCAATTGGACTTCTTCTTTGTGCTGGTCACATGCTACTTGAACAATTTTTTTAACTCTAAATCTCCTCGGTCAATCGCCAGGCTATCTTTCACTACCTTTTAGGTCGTCCGTTGATTTAATCCGTAATGCGAGTACAATCCAGGGTGAAAATGATTGATATGATGTCTCATTAATAATATCTTGGAACAACCAACACACCGCCATCTGATCCCAAATTAGGCAGAGCCTGTACTATGGCAACCAGACAACTGATAAACATACTTATATATTTCTAAATACATACATATTATAGATAAATTATACACCCAGATACAGAACAAATAATCGTACTCATCGCACAAAGATTTGTCCTGTGTGGGAATCGAACCCACGACCTCCGTCCTAGCAGTCAGGGTCACTAACCACTAGACCAACAGGCCAATCATAACTTAGGTTTTATATAACAAGAAAAACTAAAGGAAAGAAACATTGGAGTGTATTACGGTTATACGGAGATCATAACATTCCGTCTCTTCTTGGGTCTCTCTCTAGGGTCTGCGACCTTGACACAATTAATTGTGAATCTTTCTTTTCGCGGCACGAGACTTTAACAAGAAAGATTTAGAACATGCTGCTGCAAGTGACGTTTTTTCCTCCACCGTATAATTTCAGACAAAGCAATGCGTGGATGACTTGACAAGATGAGAGTCAAAGAGACCAGAGTAGTAACACAAAAAAGGGGATAGCCTATTCCTAGCAGTGAGTGGCACAAAGCTACTGAATAATGAAGATACTTACAACTGCAAACAAGAAGCCGACGTGATGCACAGATCAGACCATATCAGCACCGCCCCGCACCAGAACCTGCCCATCAGGTGGACAGAAGCCATGAAGGGGTAGTACTGTATGGTGGTGCGCTCGCCCCTAAAGATGCGGCGCCCGCTCATTTTGCTGTCCTGGTAGGTCTTCATCTCTTCGAGTTCACCTTGAGGATCTGGGGTTGAATGATGAAATTATAAATGAAATTATATGTGATTCTGCTCTGACACCTGTGAAACTGGTTAATTTTACGCAATGCCATCATTGCGTAAAATTAACCAGTTTCACAGGTGCTACACACTAATGTTTGGTTCGTCATATTCGATTCGGCCGAATTAGTTGAATAATAAAGTCAACCTGCAGTACTTACCATATTCAGCTTTCATTCAGCTTGATAACTTAATTTTGAGCTGCAAAACGGCGTCGTGGATAAGTCTTAATGTCTCTAACACATGTTAGCTTAAAACTTTCAGTGTCTTTTTTTACTCTAATTGTACTAAAATACTAAAATAGACTCTGTTTAGTTTTTTTGCGAAAAATCAGCATCTTTACATCGTAATGTAAATGTTTCGTAAACCAATAAAAATTAATAACAATAGTCACCGCGAGTGGCGATACTGAAACGTACACGAGAGAACAGCAACAATGTACGGTCAGTCTCGCTACCTACTATATGAATATCTAAATATTATATATATATATATATTATACGCAGTGTTAAAACTAACTTTAACACTGCGTCAGGAACTGGTACTACAAATAAAGAATTGTTACTATTATTGCTTAATGGATGAAGCAGAAAATAATTGAAGTTATTTCAACGTACCCCAAAATTTACTTTCTTTAACTTTCACTTTATGCTTATCTTTGGGTGCTTCTGCTAACAGTTTATCTACTACATCGTTCATCTTCTCATCATCTACGTGCTTAGGAAGACTGTTCTCCATCATCCTCCGAGCTGAATTCACCAATTTACTCCTTTTACCTTTCTCTGCAACAATCTTCATGATATCATCACGAGTCATCTTTTCCTTTAGCTTTATATACAGATTTTTCGTTTCATTATTAGTCAAGTATGTAAAATGATCATTTTCATTGAGTGCCTCGTAAAAGTTGGTTTCGTTCAGTTTGGTTTCCCTGGTCACATTGGTTATAATGTCTGCTACCAAGTTATTATCCACTACATAACGGTTGATTTTGTCAAGATTATCTTTCAATTCCTTGAATCTCTGTGCGTCAAATTTAACGGCAGTTAGATTTAATAAAGTTTTGGCGATTTCGTATACTTCGGCAAATTCATATTTCACGTCATTTGCTTCGACGATGACTTTTGTACACAAAAGTAGTGTGAAATATAGAAAACACATCACATTGAAGTGCACTCGGTGTTCTGAACTTATCGCTTTCAGTGTTTTATCGTTATTCAATAATTTTGTGAGCGGTTAAACTTTTATCACATCGCATAGGCTGCTGTGAGTAATCACATAAAAGTCAATCATTCTTGTTGCAGTCGTTTATTCGCCACAGTAGGTACCATTATTTTTTATACACTATAGGTAGAACTCAAAAATGTCCCCTTAACAAATACAAAATGTACTAGTGTGTCGGTATACCTCAATACACCACATAAGCATAATGACTCTATAATGTTCTTGCTACTGGCACACAGGTATCGTCTTTGTGGGGGGAACGAGCCGTGATAGAGCATCCAGGATCTACACCGGTAGTAGATATCACATGTCTTCAAATTCTTAGTCTTAGGACACACCGGTTTGCTCACTATGTTTCCTTCACCGGTTTGATAGCAGTGGTGATATAAGTAACACAGAGTAAAGTACCTCCCTGGGTTCGACCTCACGACCAACAAGTCCTACGACACGTAAACCGAGGTCTTTCTTCTAATCGTATCGATGTTCCATCCATATTACATAGTTTGGGCCCCAGTAGGTGGCCACGTCAATTGCAGCGGCAGAGGCGCTATTCAAGTTGTCAAGAGTGCAGGTAAACGGTCACTTGGGGCACTCCAGCAGATGGGGTATTGTTTGATCCGGAGCGTAGCACTCGCACTTGGTGTTGGAAGAACCAATTAATCAATCATGAAAATGAGTCATGTAATTTGTACCTTTTAACTGTGATTCTGTGTGTCTTTGTGTGCACTGAATAAATGGTTTATCTATCTATCTATCAGTGATACCCCATTTTGCCAGATTATGTTTGCAGCGGCCTACTTGGGTACGAAATCGATTCTGAGCTTTCCAAATAGGCCGCTGTAGTTCATGATGTAGTGCCGGTAGCCATATGTTCTTGGGGTTCTAAGAAGTCGTGGGGTGGTCACTTCTCTTGCCATAACTTGCTTTGTACTTTAGGTGGCCTGTCTTGGATTGCCTGAGTGGAACGTCGTTACAGGAGCGCATCTCACCATCAATAACCACATAATAAAACTTCAAATCCATTTAAACTGTAGCCTGTTCCACTACCTAACATTGAACCTTGTAACAAAGAACCTTTCTTATAAACTAAAAAAGCGAGATGTTAAAATCTTATGGAGCTTCGAACTTAATTATTTGTGTAAAAAAATGGTTATGAAAAACCTTTAGAAAGTATAAAATAATGAAGTTTTTGATGTGAATATTCACTTATTACTTTAAGTTCAGTCAAACAAGTTATTTGAAGGTGAAATGATGTACAACTTTACACATTACAGACGTCACCTAAAGAACTAAAACCCTCGGGACAGCCAGATCTTTAGCAGATGTTCTGAACAGACTAAGAAACCTTATCTGCTTCTGGAGGTGGGCTACTTGGGATGACTAACGGCCTCTATGGTCCATTAGAAGAACTAAGTGTGGAAACATATCCCGATAACATAGAACACGTTACAACAACGGAGTGGAATCCTTTCATCAAGGCCTAAATACTTACATCCACCATCCTCATTCCCCGTCAACCCAACAATCTGATTGAAGTATCCTTCATTGCCGTAAAAAAAGAACGAAACACATAATATCCTCACACATAAACCAAGAATGGTACTCAGCAGAAATAACATTGGCTACTATCCCAAATTGGGAACTAATGCCGATAATAAGGCTGTCCCAACGTCGGCCCCGGGTCATCAATCAAGCTAGATAGCACCGAGAAATACCTAAACAGGGAATCGAATTACGACCCGCAGGAAATGGAGCCACTTCAGCTGGGTAGACAGGATGATTATTTTTGTTTGGGTTAATGGTTGGACGGGTAATTACGCGTAAATGTTATTTTCTAGAGAACCTTTCTCCTAGTAATACCGCTGCCTAAGATGGAGACGTTGGAACGTTCACCCCGTTGTTCTAAGACAACGTTCTGCGTTCATTTAGACTTATTTAGAGCATACGAATTGTCACATAAAAATATAATCATTATTTCAAAAACAATATGTATTTATTCAGTACTCCGTGCTGGATATCGAACCCACTACCCCGGCCGCTTTACAACCTAGCTTTCAACTGTTTATCAATTCAAAACTGTAAAGTTCACGTAGAAATAATATAGCAACCAATCATCTACTAAGGCTGACAGAGCAGCCGTGTTGACGGCGCGTTCGTGTTCCACGCGCGCCTCGACGAGATGTCAGCAAACAGGGAGGGGCCCGCAAGGGCCGATGCCTGCCAGGGCTGCGGTACTGTTCGAAAGAGATACCGCGACCCTGGTACACAAAGGGCAGTACAAGTCTGACACTCCCTTCCGCTCTGCCCAGAGCGGAAGAAGCCATGATGTGATGATTATACATTGGTTTTTCCATCAGTAATTTCTAAGTAAGAGCTACGGAGTCTGGATTTGTGCTACGGTTGATGGCAATATGCTCGCCCCCTATTACATGGGACTTTAATTGTAACTGGCGGAATGTGGGTGTATCTATTAAGTACACCTCTGCCCAACAATTCAGGGATTACAGGCGTGATATTATGATGATGATGTTAAAGCAGGTAATCATATGGATTAACTGTACTTCGCTTGAGGAAAATCTAAACTCGTTTTAAAGATCTCAGCTTTACTTCCCTCTCAACCAGCTACAAATAAATACTAAAAAGAAATTCACTCATTGTAACCCTCTACCAAACCCCTTCACCCCACTAGAACCTCCGATCCCTCACTATAAATCATGAAGGATCTCCTACCATTCCATCTGGCACCCCCATGGGAAATCAACCCACACGGTATCAGACTGAAAGGGACTTAGCTCGGATACACTGGGATCCTAGGATTGTATTCGATTTACTTAATTTCGTATTGGTTGGTTCTGCCAGTCCTTTTACTAGCTTTGCTTCCTAGGGAAGGCTTATTGGATCTGTTAGAACTGTTCTCAGTAAAGTCCTGGGTGTCCAATGTGATACCGTGTTTTGGGGAATTGAGTGGCTTTTGTGCAAAAGCTATTTTATAAATCTAGCTATTCTATCCTTTGAGAAAATCTCCGAAGTGACTTGAAGTTGATGTCAATTGCAAACATTTGACCCTGTTTCTTTGTGGTTACTAAAGGTTTTCCTGTTAAGTGGAGTAAATAACTGAAATCTAATAGAAAGGTAGATAGATTGTTATTTGTAGAGTTCTCAGAAATTCCGAAGTTCACAATTTGTTCAATAAACTTCAGTGCTATAGCTTCGTCTCTCAGCGCCATCTAGTGACCAGCAGGTGTAGTAAATGTTGCCAATGAATGAACTCGTTTTTGCACACGTTTTCAGTTATCTTTACACAGCGCCATCTAGTAGTGAATAGCGAAATCAAGAGCTAGCTGTGTTCACTAAGTTTACTTTCAGTTTATAAAACTGCCGGTAGATGGCACTGTTACGATACCTCGGCAACATTTCTTAAAACATTTCCTTTTCAAGTATACATTGAGAAAACGCAGACATACATAAAAAAATGCATTTTTCCCATGGGGTAGGCAGTACATAACGCACTGTGCTACGCACGATCCTCACATAGTACTTGCACCTTGTCTAGCAAACGCATTCGTAAATATTTCAATGATTGTATGATAACACTAATCTATGCCTAGCGGCGGTACTTTCATACAAGCATAAAACAATCGATTACCCTTATAACCTACTAGTCTTCATGTTGTTAGGGTTTCTGAACAGTCTACCTAAGGCTTGCCGTATTGTTGTTCCCTAGGTACGCCACACGATCACCCATCCAAAATGGGTGCCAGCCTAATTAAATTCACATCGCTTTTTGTTCTAGCTTGCCCTGATGTATTTTAAAATTGTAAAAGTATGCTTTAATGTTATATTTTATTTTGTGATTTTTTTTTAGGACCTGTAGTTGGTTTTCTTGATCCATGATGGCTGAGTCCAGGCACATACTGACATAAGTCAACGATCCCAAAGACAAAAACGAAGAAACCGAGTGAAACCCTACTTAAGTAATAACCCATTTCCATTCCACCATTCCCAAAACACAATTACAGACTTACCAAAAGACTCCTTTATTTACATTGCCCTAAAATAGAATTTCTTCGCATAAATTCCATAATTAAAGTCAAGTCGCCAGTCGCCTTGGATCGCGTCTCTCACGACAGAGTTAGCTAAGCTACCAGAGCGTTCTAAATGAAATCGCCGGTAATTTGATTCTACCGTATAATTCAGTTGGGGCCTCTAAACGGACGGGGCGAGCGAGTTGATTAACGACGTTGCTGTCGGCTACGTGCTGTCACCTCTTGTAGTGAAGGTGAAATTTAGTGTTTTGTGCGGACAATAGATTGCATTGGTTCAACATTCTTGTTAAGAGGATTTTTTGGGTGAACGTTTATGTTACTAGGACACGACGGTGGTAGTTCTCTACTCTATATTAGAATACTTGATGATAATGTTGGTGACTTTTTGACGTGCTAACGTCTTATCGATGAACGTCAGCTGCACGCACGAAAAAGTGTCACGTTCCGCCTGAGCCGAGCGTACAAGCGAGAGCGCGTAACAAGCGATAGAGAGGCACGATCGGCCTAAGCATTCGGCTTGTGACGCATCTATGTATTATGCAAAACAATTATAATAATTCAATTCAATTCATATGCAATATAATTCAATGCAATTTTTCATCAATGTTTTCTCATGACGTAAACCGACTTTACAGACAACAATTTTTTTTGTTATACATTTTGTATATGTTTGAGCAATCAAATAGGTTAATTACAAACATCTTAAAACTCAATTCATTGAAGCAATAAAATAAAAAATCAAGAAGACCTTATCTCCTTAGAATACATTTTTCAATATGAACTATGAAATAGCCAAAGCAGCACCAATTGGAGTAAACTATAAAACTCCAGCTGATTGAACTTCTTACCTGCGCGTGCCAAGAACAATTAATTTACTTAACTCTGTTATAAAATATCGTTGAAATGTGAGCTTAAAGATAAGATCTGCACGTAACACTCTTACTTCATGGCCTCGGCGACGCGCGACGTGTTCATTACGGGGTGGCAGTGAAACAGTTTGAGCGACACAACTCAACCGCACCACGCGACGCCGGCGTCAGCGGCTGTCTTAAGCTATTTCTTATTAAAACAACGTTTAATTTTAGTAATTTCGGTCTCATCAACCGCCATTATGGAGGCTTTGACAAACTTTCACTAAATGTCAAGTTTTTTAAATAATTTGCCTTCAAATTAGATACTATTATTTTAGTGACTCTAAACTCTGCGAAGAGTTTCAAGAAGTTGTACTATACACATTACTAGAGTCCAACTTAGTTCAGATAAGTAGTGTTTATTTTGCTGTAGTCAGTTCAAATAATTATGCCAACATTAAAAATAGCTTATAAATTTCTTATGAAAGTGCATACTGAAAGTTGGCATGAACATTTGCTAATAGCTACGAACAAAAGGAAAAAGGAATTAATTCTAGTTGCTATGTAGTTTGCTTTCATGACTCAAATCATCAGATACTCGGAAAGTTCCCGTACAGGGGAAAATGGTTCACCGTTGTCCCTGTAGACGTTAAATAGGTTAAAAGGTAACATTAAAAGGATGGGCAGTTGCATGCCGCGAATCACAAAAAAGAAAAATCTATCTGAGAATTTCCTTTTTGACATGCATTTGAAGATTTCCTGTGGATAGGTGTCTCTGATCGGAAACTGTGTTAATATTATGAAAGCAATAATTCGTAAAAAAAAGCTGCAAAAAGCAGCTTTGTGGGCAAATTCTAAGGAGCCTCAGGGGTCAGATTCCAGTAAATTCAATTTAATTCAAGTTCCAGTAATAGGCTCCACTAACTTTTACTTGAAAACAAAAGTATTTGTATCAACTTCTACGTTTCGAAATATAACATAACAAACTTCCTTACATACTATTATTCCTTTTTTAACCTCTTAAGAGGAAATAACAAAAATCATTCTGTTACTGTTCACTTTCTTTTATCACTCTTTTAGATACAGAAGGCTGCCTGTCAGTAAAAGAAGATATTTATAAATAGTAGATTTTGCGCCTTATTGCAGGGCTATAGATTGATTTTCTCCTCTCCGATCCTCTGTAGCGGGGACACGTCCTACTAGTAGACCTCAAGCTCGCCTCGCCATCTTCATTATCCATCAGGTTCTTAGCTTTTACATAAACAATATCTGGTTTGTTTAAAAATAAGTCTATTAAAAATTGACTTCATACTAATTCTTTTTTCTTCCCAGAAAAGTATCGAAATTTATATCGAGTTATGTGTCTTGCTCGTGTCGACCCAGCCTAACCCAAAGTTGCAGCAATACATTACATTGGAGCCTTCTCATAAATAACAAGTAGCACATACTTTTAGTAAAAATAAGTCTGTTACGAAATAAATGACTACTTACCGAATATGTTACGCATTTACGTAAGAAAGCACTTTCTTTAAGTGTATTGTTTTCAACTACAGCTTTCGAGTTTCTGTAAATACCGTGTAAGGACGTCGTAACTCAATCTTTCACTTTGGATTACTTTATATTAGGCCACCTAACGTAAACATTTTTGTGTATTATCAAAAAAGTACCAGTTACCAAGCTGTTCCAAACATATTTGGTACAAGATGTCTTTTACACCATGTACCACCAGTTAGAAATGTGTTTATTGGTAACCAACGCTTCAGGTACATGACGTTACAGCTTTGTCACTGCTATTGCAACGCACTAGCGATGTCTTTGGTGTTACAGATGATTGTCCTTATGCGGTGGCCATTTACCATCAGAAAAGAGATCTGTATCATTGACACCCAATAATCATGTCGAACATAATAATATTCAGCAAGTACAACCATAAAATATTATACAAACATAAAACATTCTGTACATGCCTAAAAAATATGCGTGTCTAGCATTAGCTCAACATTTTCCACAAAAAAATGTGCAAAATTCACCTCCGTAGTAATGCGTATAATTCAAATGCTAGCAAGTGCCGTAACTCAGTGGAAAGTACCAAACTCTGTGTTATCTGCTGTTATGAAGCGCGTAAAACAAAGGAATGGGCTGTAACCATCGCTATAGCGCAGTAACATCGCTGGAACGCTGGAAAATTCCGCTGTAAAGCGCTTCAAGTAAAAGGGCGTTAAAAAGTTTAATGAATCGCGTAGAAGAGAATGTGGATGTTCAAATTGGATGCACAATGGGCGACATAAGATTTCATTGATGAAACTGATGATTATTGTAATGCAGATTCGTAAGAACCAACTTAGGAACCATGCTAGCGCATGTAGTTAAGCTCTTTGTGTTTCCAAAAGCCAAAATGGCACATAGAGTAAGAGGTCGTGAGTAGATTCCTACCGGTGTTGCACTATTAGCAAATATACCCCGTGTATCTATGTTCACTTGTGTATTTACTTTATTTCTGGTGATGTACTTCAGAAAGATCAGGTGCGCAGTAGACGTCGTGAATTTAACGTGTATAACTACGTAAAGCAACATTGCTTTAAAAACGGCAGTTTTAAGTATCCCTCATACTTACAACACAATATTTTTAGCCAACGAAACAGCAACATAATTATTATATCACGCTAGGTTACGCTTGTCAGTTTTGCCTGTATAGTCCAACTGCACAGGCATGCATGGACGTGTGTAGGAGAAAACTGTACAGTTATCCATGGAATGGAACTCGGTTTTGCATGCACATTTAAAACTTTCATACCTAATCTAGCGTGTATGGCTAGCTTTAAGCTAGCACAGACTTGGTATCAGTATGCACGCCCGACTGCGCGAGTGCGCGCTGTACCGAGCTAAACGCTTGAGACAACAAGCGGCGCCGCGGGATATGTGCAGTGTATGGAGGAGCACTTATCTACGCTGTTTGCTTTGTTTCATGGAGAGTTTTCAAGCTGTTTGGATTAGGAAGTACGGGTATTCTGTCTCTGCTGAGAGAAAAACAATAAATTCGCTCAACCTCACAAATCAGCTAAAATCAATTAAATTTTCAATTAACGATTTTTTTTCTCTCTCGATCACGATTAAGGGAATATCCTACCTCTTTTCTTCAGGAATATCTTAATAGCAGCTCAGGTTTAGAATATGTGCCCGGTTGATGGCAATAGGCTCGCCCCCTATTACACGTGTCTTAATATATCACTGACGAAATGCGGGAAAGCATGTTACGCTTCTGCCTAAGTACAGGCGTGTTGGTTCATGGGTTAAGTTATATACTCATTATCAATGGATTTGACGAAGATGTCGGTAGTGATCCTGTTATTTAGAGAGTTTACAGTAATTATGTGAGTACGGTTCATACCTAACAAACTCGGTAATGTGTGTCTCCTTACTTCCTTCCTTATCCTAACTATAATATTATAAATGCGAAAGTCAGTTTGTTTGTTACCTTTTCACGCCTAAACCACTGAACTGATCATCCTGAAATGCATATACGTTGTCAGGTGTAGGTACAGAAACGGACATAGGGAACCTTTCATCGAGAAAAGAATAGCTGTTCCCGAGGAAAACAACTATAACGTTCTTATGATAATAGATACCATGCGTCTTTCGCACCACGTGTCTTTCGAATCGTGATAGGATTATTATTATTACAAGCAGAGTACCACCCGAATTGATTGTCAAATTCTAAGTTACGCGAGCGAAGTCGCGGGCAGCAAGCTACTGTGTAATAATTGTGTCACCAACACACATACAACTCACGTCTCATCCCCATGGGTATAAGTAGGGTTGGTCAGGCTCGAAATCATATTTTTGTAAGCAGAAGTGTTTGATAACTTGGCTATTATCAAACACATAGCATTTTTTAATCTGTTACTAAATGAAGAAGAAGTGTTTCTAGATGTTATCGTACTTCTATATGTTTGTTTGAAACCCTTAAAGCGCGCAACAGCCTATTCCCGGCAATGTGACTCATTCGATCACGTGTCTCCCGCGAGATGAAGCTGATAATGACAAAACACAGTTGAGTACCAAAAGGTTAAACAGTCTCGATATTTAGTATTCAATAAAGACTAGGTGTTGGAAACAATGACATTTAAACAAAAATAGCCTACGAGTATGTTGGCCTAATTTGACAAAACATGTTTTTTTTGGAGAAAACTTTATGTTTAGATAAATAGAATCCCATCAAAAACATTTTCTCGCTGTTTCTTTACGCCTTGGTGCCGCTTGCTGTTCTCCTCATCGCTGTCACTGCGGTGAAGCTGTCAACAACCTCGGTCACCACGGCCTGTCATGCAGCCGAAGTGCGGGCCGTTTTGCACGGCACGCAAATATAAACGACATTATCCGACGAGCTCTTGTCACCGTCGGCGTCCCAGCTGTTTTAGAACCCAATGGCTTGGCACGCGACGATGGCAAGAGACCGGACGGCATGTCTTTGTTTCCTTGGAAGATGGGTAGGCCTTTAGTGTGGGACGCAACATGCGTCGATACTCTTGCGCCATCCCATCTTCCAAGCTCATCGTGCTGTGCTGGTGCTGCCGCTGCGGCTGCAGAGAACCTCAAGCGGCGTAAATATAGAAACCTGTGTGGTAACTATATTTTCGAGCCGTTTGGGGTTGAAACTCTAGGGCCGTGGGGTCCGAGTGCTCATAGCCTATTTAAGGAAATTTCGAAACGCCTAGTTGACGCTTCCCGTGACCCAAGGGCTGGCTTTTACTTTGGCCAGAGGCTAAGTGTTGCCATACAACGTGGCAACGCCGCCAGTCTCTTGGGCACATTACCATCTGACAGCGTTGAGGAGGAGTTTTTCGATGCCCTTTTATAGTTTGTTGTTAGTTTATCTATTTTAGTTTAATAGTTTTTAATTATCAATGTATATAGTTAATACAATAATTAAAAATCTAAAAACATAACATGTACAAAACTTCTCGACTTGCAACTTTTTTGTATGGGAAATCATCATATGACTTCTCCCGCTCTGGGGAGAGCGGAAGGGAGTGTCAGACTTGTACTGACTGAAACCCATCCATGTTCCTTCTTTGCCCTTTGTGTTCCAGGGCCGCGGTATCTCTTTCGAACAGTCCCGCAGCCCTGGCAGGCATCGGCCCTTGCGGGCCCCTTCCTGCTTGCTGACATCTCTTTGAGGCGCGCGTGGAACACGAACGCGCCGTCTACACGGCTTGTCGTCAAAAGACGGACGGACGGCGAGCTAGCCCATTACTCACCGTCCACAGGACCACGTCTACGGTGGACCTTTTGTCTCCTTACTTCTTGATTGTTAACAAATACATGGAATGCAACCAACAGTGTGAAGGATGCAGGCTATTTGATAGTGTTTAAAAATCACTGTAGATCCTAACGATGGATTGAAGTGATCGATCTATCAAAGTGAGGAGTATCCTCCTACTAAGTTCTCCAGTTGTTTGGAGTGAATCTTCTGAGCCTGCCTGAGTAATGGCAGCAGCCTAAAGCCGTCTGCGAGATAGCAAGTGATTGACGAGATCGTTACAAGCTGACGCAAAAAGTGCGACGCAATTTGTACGAGAATTGCTCCATGATGGGGGATTACCGTCCTGTTTATTTTACCTAATACGAGACATTTTTTTGTAGCTTTACCGGGAGGAAAAAGCAAAAAGCCTAAATGGAATGCGGTGGTTAAAAGATATGGAGCGTAGAATTTTCGAAAAAGTTCGCGTTGATATTCCGCAATGTCTGGAGTACATACCTACTTGTGTCACATTCAACAGTATCTGAATACCCGTATTTTACATGGAGCGACTATTTATATGACCTCCAGATTCCACAACCCAGTCAGCACTGGGTGATAATGTTACGACCCTTGGTAAGACTGGTTGTCAGGCTTTCGGGCCACTGACTATCTGTAACGATTGTCAAAGATCTACATTGACAGCCAGGACCAACGGCTTAGCGTGCTTTCCGAGGCACGGAGATAACTTAATATGTAATGGGTATTCACCCATCCACAGACCAACCTAGGCAAGCCCGACTTAACCAGAAGATTAACCCGAACGGCTGGTATTATTTAACCACAGGCTCCTCATAAAACACACACACACACTCTCTTCTCATAAAAATAACTTTTAACAGATCAACGTCTAGAGATAAGCTGGATTGCATCGAAGTTTACTACAAAATTGATTGCTTGAAATTTAAGGAAACCGAATTTTGACACGATTGATACAATTGTTTTCTTAATATCACAGCATCTTATCAATTAAATATATATTATTACGCTGTGAATGGAACCATGGGATATTGTTAGCGCAGAAATATTTCCGGAATATATTTGTCCTCTAATAAAAAAGGACCGCCATTTTTTTCGGGAAATTAAGTTGACAGAAATTAATGACATGGCCAGGTAGGAATCCGAGCGAATTCTCATGACAAGTTTTTGAAATAACGACCTTATTTTATGTGACTGGCAGATGATACATTATAATTTATAAAGTGCTATGGCAAAGTAAAGATATTCTTAGAATTAAAAAGATGTGAACAATGGTTTTTGGTTCCACCATAAATATTAATGAATCTACTGTGATTTATAGAACTTTGTTCGGTTCTTTGTTTGTACACAGTGACGTAAGCGATATACTTAAGAAGGCGTATTGGGCTTACATATGATAAATTGAGTTTAAAAAAGAGACCGTGTGTACGTATACGTACTTAACTTGAATCTATCTTTATGGAGACTTTAAAAGACTTCTAGAAAATCAAGTTAAAGTTCTACTAAGACTACGTCTACGACATAAAACAGTTTATGCCCTGATTGCTCTCATCATCATCTGCCGATCCTTAGCTATGTGGGGTTGGTTTCCAGTCTAACCGGATGCAACTGAATACCAGTATCTTACTTACATAGAGCGACTGCCTATCTGACCTCCACAACCCAATTAGCACTGGGTAATACGATACCCCTTGGTAAGACTGGTTGTCAGACTTTCGAGCCTGTGACGACTACCAAAAAGCTACCAACGACTGATGCGGGAGCGCCCAAATTTATACTTAAAAAAATTCAATACTGATAGAGTCCTTTATTCAATGGCATCAAAAAAGTGCATAAGAAAACCAACATGTCTGAGAGATATTTCTCAACGGCTTGTAAAGCCAAGTCAGAGACCCACAGGTGGCATAAAAACTCTGACACCAGGTTAGGCACTAACCACACGATAAAGAAAGAAGTGCGCTACGATTTTGCGCTTGGTGGAAACGGACCCTTATACGGTATGCGAAGAAGCAAATATTATAACAAAAGAAAACACTAAATTGAATTGCCTGCGAAAACATTGAAATGTAAACAAAAACACAAATATAATAGATCAGACTGAGGCAGCACTTGAAGGACGACGTAACGCCACGTCAGTCTCGTGATCCAAACCGAGAAACGCTTCGTTCTCACGCCATACATTTTACCAATCAAATGATAGAAGTATTGCCATTATTACGGAATTAATGTTACCAGTTTACATAATAAAATATAAAGCAATTAAGATGTGTTTTCACGAATAAAGCTATTAAATTAATACATTTAAATATAATTATCTCTGAAAAAATAGGAAATTGACTAGTAAAATCCCGAAACCTAACTCAAATGACAGACAACCTTAAGATTATCACCTATTTCCATAGTTACCTCCCTCACACATGACCTACACCCCGGAGGTGCGGCGTAATGACTGCAAACACAGCGGGTGCGGGCAGTGCGGGTAGCAAGACAGCCGCCATTGTGGCGGCTGTAATGACGTATTTCCGGCCCCACCGGAACTGCGCTCCGACTTAACGCTTTTACTTTCAGCATACTACCTTGTCACACGTCGGGTAGGGTTACATATAGCCTGATTATATGCGTGCTGTATTTTTATAAGTTGTTTGTTTGTGATAAAATACCTTGTTAAATTCAATTATGAGGAGTTATGTTAAACTGGTATTTTTAATTACCGTGACTTAAAATGTTTGGATTAGGGGTGCGTAACCTTTTGTTGAAAGTATTGTCTTAAATACGAGAAAAATAGAGCTAACTTACTGACTTTCTTATTCTTTCGGTTTTACATTCACTATAGAGCATTTATTTAGATAGTCAACATTATTACTAGTAGCTACCCACATATAACTCCGCCTACACAAACTGTATTTGGATTCCCTATCGGAAACTATGTGTCTAATTTAATTGTGTATGTTTTACGGTACTCCACCTACTCAAATCATTATCGTTACTTATCGGTGATACTAACATCTACAAAGCAGATAGCGTTCAGAAGTAACATCTTATACCAATCGGAGATTATTTATAAAAAAACCACCCGCAATTACAATAAATTATATTATATTCTATTTATAACCTGTGAATATTTTACAACTCTTGTGTGTATTGACAATCTTTACCGCGGTTTGAATGTTTTGATCGCTTTCAGTTTGTTTTGTGAATAAAAAGTCTAAAAACTTATATTTTTCACTAATCACATAAAAAGAATGACGATAAAATAAAGAAGACTTTTCATATTTCCTACTTTGTCTAAATCCTCACGTTACCCCAAGAAACACATGGGAGTGTTTATTGTTTTACATTAGTCATTGAAGATATTGAACAGATACAAAAAGTGATTAGGAAACATAAAGACGTGTTTGTATAAAATTGTTTGTTTGTGTGCGTGGTGTGAATTAACGGTTATTTTAATGTATTTTTGTGCGTGTTGTTGAGGATTTAAATAGTTGTACATGGATCTCGTGGCGCGTGGCTTAAACCGAAACAAACTCCTTCATCTCATTTTTTGTACAATACTTATATGAAAAAAAAAGCACATTTGTGAAAATGTTTACCCTCAATACAATGTCAATTTCATTCACGCGCCAAAAGATCCTTGTACCGCTATACACACGTTTGTTCCCTAGCCACTTTTTGCAATAATTTAGATATAATATTGAAAGGGTCTCGACTAAAACAAAGTATTGCCTGTAAACACACGGTATAGGAAAAAAATTTTTTTTTTTTTTTTGCTGTGTTTTAGAATTAATAATAAGTTAAACAATAACGAAATTCAAGTCCTTTCAAAACTCATTATAATAATCCTATATTAACAAGTAACCAGCTTATGAAAATTACCAAAAGTTTGGTACCCCTGTCCGATTGTATCAGAATAATGCCTGTCGAAGTTAAGAATTTTCGTTAATTTGTAATTCTTCAAGCATTCTAATTAAGTTATAAAAGGTCAAGCCACTGTTTTGTGTACTTAAAGCAAAATTAAAATAGGGTAAAGTAAAATTAAAATCTTTGTCCCTTCTGGTTAAAATAGCCGCCAAGATTAAATTGATTCGAAAACCCGAAAATAAGTTTTCATTTCTCTTATTAGTTTTTCTTTTTTTTTTTTGGATGGGAAGTCATCAAGTGACTTCTCCCGCTCTGGACAGAGCGCAAGGGAGTGTCAGACTTGTACTGACTAAAACCCATCCATGTTCCTTCGTTGCCCTTTGTGTTCCAGGGCCGCTGTATCTGTTTCGAGCAGTCCCGCAGCCCTGGAACCAAATTAACCTTACACATACCCAGATCTGGAGTTTCACTTGTATAAGATAGGGAAACTACTTTTTTAGAGGTTAAATAATAAGATTGGGACAATAGAACTAACGACAGAACCAAATCTCTTACTTGACTATGGATGTTGGGACCCCAACTCCTCGGGCTATATACATACAAAAAGCTCATAAACTTTCTTTATTAAAATTTAATAAGATAACGGCAATTCCGTTTTATTTAGATAATTTTATCTTTCTAGCTCCAAGTTTATTTTTCAAAGTCGACGTCAAAAGATATGAATTTAAGAAGTTGAAGGAAAAAGTTGAGTGTGAAAATATAAAGAGATTTTGAATTCTTTGTTTTTTCTTTTCAATATGATTCTGTGATCATTTTCATAAACACAGGAAAAAGTGCTTTAAGTTAATTCTAGACTTTAAATAGGTATTAAACAAAATATGCGCTTGGACGTGGAGTTGCGGACACCCAGCCCGTTATACAATACAATAGGTATTAGTTGAACATATCCAAACTTTGACATCTACTTCCCCGCTCTTTTGTTCAGCCCCCAAACCACGGGACAGTTAGGAAAAATGTGTGAGCTTATCTTTTTCGTACTTGAATAAAACGAGGGGAATCAATCGCCTGCGAACACCGTTATAGCGCTGTTCTATAGGGTACGACGTATGATACGGTGCCGCGATGTAAGAATGTACACAGAAGCTTAGGGCCGATGGAAGATTTTTGCCCAGTAAATAGGCCAAAGGTAAGAAAATAGAGCGTTCATCTTAAAATAAAACACAGTTTAAGGTCACGCATGTAGATCCCCTACATGCCCTATATTTCGAAAGAGTCCTAAGTGACGTAAGAAGCTGTTTTAAGTGTCATAGATGATACAAGTCTGAACTTGTCAGTAGTTATGACAATGTCCAACATCCACCGTTACGTAGGATTAGTGGTGGTACTTTCATACAAGCTAGGATTACCCTTATAACCTACTTATTTATTTTTTTATTAAAACTTTATGCACATAATGTACAAAGGTGGACTTAATGCCTTGGGCATTTTCTACCAGTCTACCTTAGGGTGATGCAGAGACAAAACAGTAGGTGCAATAGTATAGAAAATTTCCAAGAATAAAATATAATAATAAATACATATAAACATACATACAACAAAATATACAAAGTAAAGAGAGATATAAAAATACATAGATGAAGAAAAACAACAAATTAATTGTGATTGATTGTGATTAATTGTGTGTGTACTTATCTTCATGATGTTAGGGTTTCTGAACAGTCTGCTTGCTTTCTAGGCTTGCCGTATTTTTTGCCTTTAGGCATGCCACTGTGGGATGTACGCAGAGAACTTTGCCACATTCGCTGCGAGGTTGGTCAACTCTAGCGGCACTACAAAAAGTACTAAGTAAGCATCACAGCACAAAAAGTACTACATTAATCAACGAAATCCTACACCGCGCAATTAAAGTTATCCGCGACTTAAGACTATATACATGAACCCGACAATAACTGTCGGGCAGTAGCCCGCCAGACATAACACCCGTCTGGTTGGAGGATCCTCCCTTTTCTATGGGGGATGAAGACCTTTACACCCCCAAACAACCATGCATCTGTGCATAGCGTGGCTGTGAGTCGCAGTGGACGATCCTGTCTACGTTTTCATATAAAACGAAGCTTGCTGCTTAGCAGTGAAAAGCTGTGGAGCGGCTTTTACCTTGTTAGAGCTTTGTTAAGTACAGCCACGTCAGATACCCAAAGATCTATTTTCTAGTATTTTTTTCTGTTATTGCATCTACTGTGCATTGTTTCTGCATTACCCTAAGGTATACACTGGTAGGAAATGCCCAAGGCATTAAGTCCGCCTTTGTACAGTATTTACTTGCGCATAAAGTTTTATTAAATAAATAAATACCTAGCCTCTAACAGGAGTCTCATTTTCCCACATTATTAGAAATCAATCTGTGTGCGATATAGTAATAACTGGTCCCTCTGCTCCCCACCTGTGGTGCGCCTCTCGTCCCTCAGTTTGTCACTCCTCTCACCTCATTATTGTTCTTCTTCCCCTTTAGATAAGAACGCAAGTGAAAACTGGCGCTTTTTATGCCTACCCTACACATCCGTCTTGCGTTTCTTTACTAGAGATATCAAGGAAAATTTTGTTCATTTATGAAGGATTTTTATAGAAACTGCTGTCTATATATACAACTGAAGTTTTCTGGCAGTTATTTACTTACAACTAAAAGAATTCATTGTGTTTTCACCAACACTAAAAAGCACTGAAATGAACGCCTAATTATAATGCAATATTGGATTTCTAACTCTCAGTGCAGCCGCCGCGCGTCGCATTGATGGTTAAACAGAGAGTTCTAAATCAGGGATCCATTTTTTATTGTAAGTGAAAGCGTGCCTACTGAACTTAGTATGGGAAATCTCTGCTGGTTCTGTATGATTTATTGATCTTACTTTTCGGCTCTCAGGCCGACATGTCTTCAATACGACTAATTTTTTCATATCAGACTATGAATGTCGAAAAATACAAAACTAGTGCGTACTCAAAAAACGCTCTGTGTTTCAGAGGTGCATTTTTACTGAATTGTCTATCCAAAAGTCCAATTTCGTAATTGAATCCACGAAAATAAAACAAAGGAACACTGCTTTCAGACCATTGTTGACCGCACAAAGTAGACAGTGTTGTAAGTCGTTAGTGTGCGGCATCGGTGCATTAGTATATTAAAAACTGACAACTACCAATTAGGTTTACAATCGCATGCGATGTTGCTTTGTTTCAGAGATTTTTGCAAATTGCAACAATGTTTTTTGTTTACAAGCAGTCAGTACTAGAGCAAGAAATTGTAAGTTTTTTTTGAAGGAAAATAACTTGTAAGAGTATTAAAATTGTTTGGTCCATCAACTCGTGTCGAAAAAAGTAAGTATCAAATACAATAGTACTATACGCTTCTAATTTGTCTGAGGTGTCGACAATATTAGATTCGATGGTCCGATTCCCAGGCCACGAGGTTGCAAGGAATATCCCAGTAGCAGCCACGGGGTCTGTATTTGTGCCCTTTTGATGGCAATTCGCTCGCCTTCTGTTACATGGGACTTAAACATAACTGGGGAAATGTGGATGTAGTATTATGTTCCCTTCTGCCTAACCCTTGGAGGATTACAGATGTGTTGTTATATTATGTAAGACATCACTCGAGAAAGTAATACCTACTGACGCACAAATTAATTAATTTTTTTCGCGTAGACAAAGTTTATTCTGTAGGTAAAGACTGTTGATCTTTCAGAAAGTCGCACAATTGAAAGAAACAAAATTAATTTAGTTTTTATTTTCTACAAGAAAATTCTCTTAAGTTAAAGGTCGTACGTGTACTAGAACGTCAGAACTCATTTCAGTAGCACGTTATGAGTTATTCTGAAGCAAGAGAAAAATATAGTTGACTTTATTTACGATGTTTTTGTTTGAATTGTTTTGAAATGAAATGTGGTTTTTGATAACTAGTAATTTTGTTTAATGGATTACCTCAAAAAAGCCTATCGATTTTATAATAGAGCTTCGACAGGGGGCCGATCATTTGGGTTAAGTTACGTTTCCCGAGGTCAGTTCGTGGATGTTCCACCATTACCACCAAGAACCTCCGTGCTTCGTAAAGATAGCTCGTTTTACGCAGTACTTAACTTTTACACCTTAAATAGGGAGTTACTCGAGGAAAAATAACTGGTATTCAGATGCTTCAGGTTAGATTGGAAGCCGACCCCAGCAAAGTTGAGAAAATCCTGCAAACCGCATTGGGCCGACTTGGTAGATAGCCCACTCGTTCTTCTAGAGAGGTGACTGTCCCAGTAGGCACGTCACACAATATATCAACTAAAGCAGCTGGAACTACTTTCCATGACTAACTTTGATCATTCCTCTACAAACACATAAACACCTATTTGCATACACTCACCTACTACAAACACATCTCATCTATTCTAATTAACTATCTGTATCTAATTAGTTCTCGCACAAACTCCATGTTTACTTCCGTTACACCCGAGGACGGTTGTTCTTGTTTATTTGTGCTACTCGCTGTTATTTTCGGTAATTTGCTCAACTAGTGAAGCGGAGGGAAGGTTAATTAACTTTTCGGTAAATGAGAAGGTTAGGAATAAGAACCGCCGTGATTATTATTATCAGCCTTCAAATGATGAAAGTATCATTTAAGTTACTGCTGCAGTACAAGAGGCTTAGAAT
This sequence comes from Lycophotia porphyrea, assembly GCA_950005105.1. Lineage (NCBI taxonomy): Eukaryota > Metazoa > Arthropoda > Insecta > Lepidoptera > Noctuidae > Lycophotia > Lycophotia porphyrea. Next base: position 488,613 of record OX465406.1, read on the forward strand.
CAGGTGAGCAGGTGATCTCGGTTGTGTAGCTCGTCGTCACGGGTGGTCAGATGATAGTCTTGTCAAAGGTTATCGTGTAACCCAGTAACTGGGTTTAGAGGATAGACAGGTGGTCGCTGCACATAAAAGTCTAGTATTCAGTTGTATTCGACCAAGCAAATCATAACAAAAAAAAACTGTTTCATTTCGCTTCGATAGTAATTGTTATAATTTTCAATAAGAAAATAGCCCTTTAGTCTGTTAACGTGTGAACGTACAATGAAATTACGGTCTGATTTGATTAAGCGGGGTAAAGTGCCAGAATCAGCATAATTTTTCCATAATTTAACATTAATATTATTTTAATTACTACAATACTTAACATATAGTAGGTACAACACATTTTATAGGTTTATGAAAGACCCGCGATTTTCGTCCACGTAAAATTATCCTACAAACACTAATTTCCCCGTTTTTGCAACATTTTTCATTGATGCTCCGCTCGTATTGGTCGTCGCGTGATGTTATTCAATTCAAAACAGTAGTTCTTGAGATTAGCGCGTTCAATCAAATAAATAATCAAACTCTTTACCTTTATTATATTAGTCTATAGAAGTATAGATGTGATACCCTTAAATAAAATACAGCCCATCTCATGCCAATGAAAATGTGTGAAAGAGACAAGTCAGATTTACGATTTCCAGTTGTTTAAGAGGCGATTATTCTTTGATCAAATTCTAAAGTTCATAGCTTTAGAATCGGTATCGAAATGAGATTTCGTATTCATTGCTTTTAAATGGGTATTAAAATGTGAGCTATGAAAGATAATATCGAACGAGAAATCTATAAAAGGGCTTTTATATGTAGATCTTAATAATTAGGTACACTTTGAAACTCTGTTTATCGTTATGGATATAATACTGTAAAGATTTCAGAATCGAACCCAGCAGAACGCTCAGCAGTCGCGCTACTAGTCTTACAAGACAAAAAAAATAATACTTTTTTACCAATTGTAGCTCCCAAACAAAAAAAAACGAGTGTGCTCTAGACCACACGACTGAAGTAAAACTTAAACAAATGCCGAACAATCGTCTGTCAAATTCAAAAACGTAATTCTCTCTCTTTCAACTTCCGTGTGCCTCGTATCGTAACGCGTTCACCAGCTTACTCCCCAAGTCAAGCGTGCATAAAGAAGTTTTACTTCAAAATGACTTAGCAAAATAACAAGAAATTATTCCGTTGGATCTGTAGTCAATTATTTGTTACCGCTGCTGCCTGTAACCGTACCTATTATCAACAGCTGTCAAAACTAACACCGTTTGAAAATGATCTGTACCTGTTGTGGATCATGTTACCTCTGTACACAGGCCGTTGTTTTCCAGAAAGCCTTTGGTTTTCAGAGCTGTAATTTGTGTGATCGGTTTTGTTCCTCTTTCTTGGAAACTGTCACGACCAGTATTTGCAGGGTTCAGTGAAGAGCTTCTTTGTGTTCAAAGAGGTTTTAAAAGAAAGGATTTTTTATGATGTTTTAATATTTTAAATATGAATTTTATTTCAATATCTGGATGTCGAGGAGGTTTTTTAACAGGAGGAAAGTAACGTTTATTATATCGGGTGTTTCTGTATTTCATTGGTAAATTGAAGTTTTGTACACACCTAAAGATTTTAAATCGAGATAGATTGGTGACAGAATGCATCTCATTTTAAGTTGATGGAATCAATCAATTGATAGCAATCTTTTAACCCAAGATGGTGGTTCCATATATGACCAATGAAATCATTTTCTGTTTTGTTTCCATTCACAAAAAAAGCGTCAAACACATAACATTAGGAAATCGCGATGATTTTCAATACAATAAAGTTTTAAGTATTTATCCAAAAATACTTCTACCTTAATTTCCTTGAAATACTAAACCTCTATCGTCGGCCACTTACATTACTTTAAATAATTTAATCACCCAACACTTTACATATAAGAAATTTAATATTACATTTTTCAAAGGAAAAACATATTAATAAGGAGGACTGTAAACGAAACGTAGCAAGAGTGTCATTAGTACATGTCGCGTCGCATTGCTGCGGGCAACAACAACGTAACGACATTACAACATCACAGAATAATATTATGTTTCGAATGTTTTTACATTTGTAAAGAACTTCTTGTGAAAGTTTATTAGATAAAGATGATTTTACCTTGTATACCAAATTCTGTCACCGGACAGAATTGGTGTCTTCCTGTTAAAATGAATAAAATAATGCATTTATAAAATGATAATTACAAAATAAACGATGTGAGGCATCGTTATCCCCCGTACACCGAACACCCGGTACGGTGGAACACCGCTCGGTATGCCATGGACCCACCGTAGTCCACCGTAGTCGGTAGCTATGGTAGCGAGTTTCTACATGACCGAGATGGAACAGCTGTTTTGTTTAGTTAGCCCCTAATGTCCCACTTCGGGGTAAAGGCCTCCCCATCTTCCTTCCACTCTCACGATGGTGGGATTCTTCTCACCAATTCGCGAGGAAGCCATGGTTCCAGTAGTTTTTTTTAAATAACCTATTCATTTATTTTTAGGGTCAAGACTACTGAATCCATGGTAACGTTACGCGTGTGGATGTCTTTACTTTCCGGTTTCAGTAAACAAGGTGTTCACATTCATTTCAATTTGGTAGCCTCGGAGGTATTTGCCAGGTTGTGGCAATCACTTTCTATATATAACATCACGCTTGTAGCCTCCGAAGGCTTACGCAGAGGTGTTCCTAGTGTTTACACCCACATTTCGCCAGTTATGTTTAAGTCCTATGTAATTGGGTGCGAATCTATTGCCGTATACCGGGCATAAATCCAGACTCCGTAGCTGCTAAATGCTTGATGAAAAACCTAATAACACTTTGTCCGACCCGGGAATTGAACCCAGGACCTCACTCGGCTTCGTACACATACGTTAGACCATTTTGCTAGCCTACAGAGATTTTTTGAGCTCATACTGAAATAACGTCAAAAACATATTATAACTAAATGACATGAAATCTCAAAATAATCTATTTAACTTAATAGATAAAGACCCTCACACAATTTGTCTGCGTCGCATCGCTCGCGGCGAATGGAGCAACATTACAAAAAACAACATTGTGCTCGTGTAATTTATGTGTTTAATTCGTTTAACTTTTATATCGTTTTTGTTTTTTTATTGTCTTTTTACAGCTTTATCTTTGTAATTATATGGTTTCAGGGTACATTTTTTTTTTTTTTTTTTTAACTAATTATATGAGAAACAAAGATAGGTTACATTGTAAAGACTTTATCTCTGTTTGATATTTCAAACCCGTATTCTGTTTAATATGATACTAGCCCCGATCATGCAACGTTTGAAATCAAACCTACTTACTCATTAACTTTTCGTGTAATACGAAAGTATTAAACATATTTCCCAGTACTAAAGGAATTCTAATAAAACCTACTTACACCTTACGTATTCAGTCTTTAATGGTCCCACTGCTGGGACACAGGCCTCAGGGAGTGGGCTGACTTTTTTTTTTGTTACAATACGACTTGCCGGATTATACCTTATTAAAATAAAAACCACGCTGTTAAAGTAATAGGCACATATACATTAAAAATATGTCATATCTCATTCCGATTCTTTGTTCTTCCTTTACACTATTCGCAGGGGTATACGTAATTCCAGAGATGCCACCTTAAATACTTTTTAAAAGAGAATTTATTTGATCATAAATTGTTTGAATTACAAGTGCGTACTTAACCTGTGAGTCGCTTTTACATTGTGCCGTGCTCTCCATAATTTATGAGAATTTCAATCCGGCGGTTAGGGTTCCGTGGGGACTATGGAATCTTTATTATTTATACGTATTTTAGGGTGAAATTGATTTAAAACCCAGAAACATTGGTTGATGTTGTAGTTAGCTTTCAATGGGTTAAAATTTGTTATTATGCAACTCACTATTTACACTTGGTTCACAATTAAACAGAAACGAATGGGATCAAGTACTTGAAATTATGAGCTTAGGTTTTTGTTGCTATTAACTATCGATACCGATTGTTTTTTGTCAGCCTATTTGAGAGTCCCACTGCTGGGCAAAGGCCTCCCTTTTCTCTTTCCAAACCTTTCTATCCAGTCATTCTGTGCAAAACCTGGCCATGTTTGTCTCGCCGCCAAGCTCGTCACACCACCTTCGCCGCGGTCTACCTTACAATACCGATTATCCATTTTTTTCCAGCCTTTGTGGTCATCTTTCACTTCAGCTTTCGAATACTCTCTACATTCAAAGATACCCATAGAATGTATATAGTTCCACCAGTTAAATCAATTCATACGTATAGTATACGTTATTACTTCTTTTAAATTGTATATGTATTGTAGCACATATTATGTTTGTCTATTCCTATGTTGACATTAGTATCTAAGCCAAATAAAATGGGAAAGGGCGCTGACTCCTGATAGACAGGTACACCTAGTTCAGGAGTCAGAGGCTTCGAACAAGTTTCTGCAACTTGTTATGTCAATAAAGAATTATTGTATTATATTGTATTGTATACAGGGTGTTTGGCGCATGGATCGACACAATTTTTCCAGGGATTTGGGAGGTCATTAGCTAGGTTCTACCCATACACCCTTTGTCCCAAATGTCACGGTTGGTTACATATGTTTTTTTTTTTAATGAAAAAAATGCCCAAAATGAAATAACCTTTTTTGTTTTTTGTTTCTTTTTTAACCTAGCTAATGACCTCCCAAATCCCTGGAAAAATTGTGTCGGTCCATGCGCCAAACACCCTGTATACATTTTCCATTCATTTTTGTAGAACAATATCGTGAGGCATCTGGGCCCGTGTGGTGTATTCCATTTCTCTCATAGAGAGGAGGCCTGTGTCTGTCCCAGCAGTGGGAACATGTTAGGCTGATGATGATAATGATGATCAAGAGGAAACCAGCATGCCTGATATATAATTTATTCTTGACGGCATGTAAAGCCAAGTCTGAGGCCCATTGGCGGCATAAAAACGTTGACACCGGGTTAGGCACTAACCACACGTAAAGAAGAAGAACTCAATTTATATTTATATCAGAAGATAAGTCAAAAAAAAACATCTACAGCACCCTCAGCCTGCATACCACACAAGATTTGCCGTATTTTTTAACAATAGCACTGAATATGTAACATTATGAGACCTGTCTGTTTTGCTTACCAAATTACCTTGTAAGGCAATAAGCTGCGTCTAAAATGTTAATATTATTTGCTTTATTTGTTTCTCTCCGATTACTCGTGTTTATTTTATCCGAGAGCCAATTATATGGGACCGTCGGGATCACGTGCACTCGCGTTTGTTGTTTACTGCAGTGCGGAAATTATGAAATAATAGTGCAGTATTTTTTAGTAACGGTAGTGGAGTTGTCATTGTGTTAAAGCGGAAGATTGAAGTTTTAAAAAAACATTGCCTTTTTTTCCGGATGGGAAATCATCAAATGACTCCTCCCGCCCTGGGCAGAGCGAAAGGTAGTGTCAGACTTGTACTGACTAAAACCCATCCATGTTCCTTCCTTGCCCTTTGAATTTCAGGGCCGCGGTATCTCTTTCAAACAGTCCCGCAGCCCTGGCAGGCAAAAAAAACACTTGCCTTACACTAGAAATTTCTCATGTATCGTGGGTGCGTTTACAAACATTTAAAGTCACATACAAAGAGCCAGACCTGGAACAACTATCTGTAGGCCATACAAATAGTTAACGACGCGCAGCGCAGCAGTCAATCGCTCAGCCACTGCGTCAACCGCGACGTCAATCAGTCAATATTTATCATCGATTTGTAGCTTTTCCTTTGAAATAAATGAAATCCGATTTAGTTTCTACGTTACATTTTATACCAGATATAATTATTAAGCACGTTCTTTGTAACAGCTCAACTACAACCAAAATGCAGCTCCATCAACCACAAACCAGCTCTGGCTCAGCTCTCAAAATGTCTTTATCCTAGAAATCTAGGACAAAAGCATTCACTAATGAAATTAATATATAACGAATAGGTAGGACGAACTGAAAAAAAGTTGTTTATACAGGTCGAGAATATTTGTTTTCTGTCTGACACAGGGTCGAGGAAAAACGAACAAATAAATGTTTCACTCGTTTGCAATCATGTGTGTAGCAATGAAAGCCTCGGGGTATACATCAATCAATATGTAATACAAACATATTATCCCACATTACCATTTCACGCAAAAACAACTGAAAATGTTTTGATTAATTTTAGCACACAGTTAGTTTATAATCTGAATTAACTCATGAGATTTTTTTATTTTGGTAGTACGTTACTTTGTGGCAATTACTGAATTCAACGCAGGCGAAGCCGCAGGCATAAGCTAGTACAAAATATAAACTATGAAATGAATTGGATAGAAAACCGACAAACTGCTAACCAATTAGATCACAATAATACGAAGTACTACCTATATTGTATAGAAAGAATTTTAGTTAAAAGTGTTAGAAAATGTTTGGGAGGCCGTTTTATAATATTTTGAATATTATAAAACGGCCTCCCAAACATTTTCACCGTCAATCATCATTGTGTTGTATAGATTAAAAAAAAAGTAATTGATTGAGTTAAAGTCCCCGGGATTAAAAGGTATAGGTTCGAAGTATATTAACCAATTTTATTTACTGATTACTACTAAGGGATACTAGCTAAGGGTGTCAAATAAACTGGCGGCTCGATAAATTGGCAAATTGTTAAAATACTTTATGAAGTATTTGAACTCTGATTACTCATTTATAGGAAGAAAAATATATCATCATCGGTTTTTTTCCCCAATCACACTGGAGTCAGATTCGAGACTAATCGGAATGAGTTGAATATCAATATTTTACTTTAAACGGTTGCCTATCTGATCTCCATATTCCATGGCATACTGGAAAACACGATACCCCCCCCCCCATGGCTGAGAGCCAGACTTTGGGGTTCAAATCAACTGTGATAAAGTCGAGTAATTAAAATTCTTTTGAGCGCTTTGCCACAGTTTGGAAGACTACCTTTTGCCAGCGGCTTTGCTTGCGTTAATTTAGAATTTGACAATCAATTCGGGATGCACTCTGCTTGTAATAACCTAATTTATTTAATCATGATTTGAAAGACACGTGGCGTCATCTATTTTATCGTAAGAACTTTATTGTTGTTTTCCTCGGGAACAGTACTTTTTTTTCGGGATGAAAAGTACCCTATGTCCGTTTCAGTACACTTGACAACGTATATGCAAAATTTCAGGATGAATGGTTCAGTGGATTAGGCGTGAAAAGCTAACAAACAAACAAACTAACTTTCACATTTATAATATTATTATAGTTAGGATAGTATAGAGGAGAGTAGGGAACCAAATACACAAAATCATTCGTCAACCACACAAAGCACAACTAGCACACGAGAGAAGAAGAAGAAGATAGAGAGGGAAATGAATATCTTTTTTCATGCGAGACGCAGGACCGGATATTTACTAAACCGACGCAAGGTCGAGTATCGGAAAACCAAAAAAGAACATATAGTATAGTATAATATACTATAGTGTAGAATAGTATAGTATGGACACAAATAGGCATGTACGAATTTTCTTTTGAAGATTTTCCCTGTAAAAGTGTGGGCCCTTATCAGACGAACATTCTTTTTGGCAGCTACAATTAGTACATGATAGGACGTACAAAGGCTTTGGCAATGGTCGGGCGGAATTTTTTCCTTTCCATTTTGTATCAGACGGTTTTTCGTTTTCCATTTTCGATGTTTTTCGTTTTCGTTCCTACTTCATAGTGCTCGGAAGAAAGATGATTGTTTGACAATGATCATAAATTCACTGTCTGTAGCGATTCTTCATTGTAGGCTATCCCAGGGATCTATTTGTGGACTACTTACACCTGAAATAATACACTTAACTAATGAAAAGATATTGAAAAATGCTTCATGGAATATGTTGCTAGAAATAAAAAAAAACTATGTCCTAACGTAGGTCATGGTCTACTTATGTCATCAATTTTAACCAACTCCGTTCAGTCGTGAAAAAGTAACCGACAAAACGACAAAGTTACTTTCGCATTTAAAATATTTGTGTGGATTAGCACGGATGCAATTATACGATTCGATAATTTTATTGAAGATTCTACTACATATTAACTTTGTCACGATCTCTCTAGCCAACTTGTTGTCCAACAAATTGGCCGATTGGTCAATCGGAGGATGTTTGCACAGCATAAAGTTGTCTTAGGCAAAGGCGTGTTTCGGCAAATAAGGCGTAGGTGGGGTGAAAATTGTTTCTTCGAATTGCGGCTAGTGAAAGAAATAAGTTAGAAAACGAAATAAAGCAAACAAGAGGATTTCTTTTAGTTTGGTCTAGAAAACAAAGAAAAGGTTTGTGGGCCTATAAAATCAGTGTGGAAGGGTATAAAATGAAAAGGATGGTCTGCTTGTAAATCTTGCGTAGGAAAGATTTGAGTTCGGTGAGGTACACAATACTTCTAATTCAGTACCGAAGGTCACAGTTAGGCAAAGCTCTTGCTCAAGCCTCTGAATAAAAAGTCATTGTGTTTAGTAATGACAGCTTGTTCAAGAGCAACGCCTAAAACTTCTCTACAAATAATAAGCTCTCCCCTTTTCTTTGCTCTTTGGTCATTCAACATTGTCCCATTATTGCTCCAAAAGTTTTCTTGCAGTCTGATGACCTTAAGACTAATCTAAAGAAAATCCATCTCATAGTTTTTTTAGACCATATTTAATACTAGCTTATGCGGCTTTGCCCGCGTGTAGTTCGGGAATTTCCCACGGGATCTTTCTGCCAGGATAAAACTTATCCCATGTGTTAATGCAGGTTATATACTATCTGTACGCCAAATTTCATCTAAATGCGTTCAGTTGTTTTTGCATGAAAGAGTATCAAACATCCATACGTCCTCACAATTTTTGAATTCATAATATTAGTAGACCTGTTACGGGCAAATCAATTTACTGCTCTTTTCACACATCCTAAACAAGCAAAACAAACATACGCTACGCCACTAAGATTGATGACACGGCGTCGCATCGCCAAAAAACACGCGACCCAATTTGCAACCGACTAATGGACAGGCGAAGTGAAGCGCCGCCGCCGTGAGCACTATGACGACACTAGCGTGACGTAACGCCATTGTGTTATTACGTTATTGGGAATTGAAACCAGATGGATAAGTTTAAAAGTCTTTATTTGTTTACTTTTTGGTAAGTGAGAAAGTTCTAGGGACGCAATAAGCTAATGGCTAAAGTATACAAGTTTGGGGAGAAAAAGTTTGTTCGTCCGCTACTGTGGTAGGATGAGTTTAGTCTTTTGTTTTTTATTTGGGTGGTTTATGTTTTACAGAGGATTTATATTGTGATCTTATCGATGATTTTGAGATATACAGCGGATGAATTTACATATCTGAACTAATTCGGCTGCAATCACCAAGTTTTTTAGTAGTATTATGAACCGCCATTTCGTAATTACATTTTTGGACCAGAATATGTATTATTAACGTGTACGAAGCAAAAGGAGTATGCGGATCGTAGCAGGTGGCGTTATGTGGATTCTGCCTACCGCCATGGGAAAAGGCGTCAATTTATTTATGTATGTATATTTTTACGATTATAAGTAATCAGTCGGGTTGATAGTGAGGACCTTAACTGTTCAGGAGACTGTGGTAGCCTATTGGGTTCAGTCCCAACTGACAAGTTGATGGTGAAGAAACGGTGAAGAGCAACAGGGTGAGTAACCAATCCTTGAAAAAAAATACGAAAACATAACTGTATTCACGAAAACACAAAACACCTCGGAGACTTATTGCGCACTTATTACGGCACATATTCCAAGATATTTATTTGCTGGTCAGTTTTAAATTGAAGAATAATGTCGGTTTGTGCATTCGACTGTAGTGGAGCCTAAAAATGGGTGCGCTGATGTCATGGTTGCTACATCAGTGTCCGCGATCAATATTGTATTGTTTTGATGAAGCCTGTGTAATTTGAAAGCCAAGATTTATGGAGATTTTCCTAAAATAAAAATCAACATAACCACCGGCAATAATTTAAAGACTAAAACATAGAAGCTCAGACAGTTTCTGTCTGGGTTTTAAATCACGTCTTACTAATCGTAAGCCGGGGTCAGTACTATTGGCCAACCACTGCGCGTTGTTTGGCATACACGGTGCCGAGAAATTTATATTAGGGCGGGTTGACATAGTGATACTTACAAAACTCATTAAGGTTAGTGTTTACTTTGTAATGTGCACATGTTCGCATTCATTTCTTCATTATCTCTTTAATTTGTCTTAATGGTCGTGCAAGGATTACGGCAAGATACTTTAGCCGCCATCTTGTGTAAATAAACAAAAGGAATATCTCTCTACTCCTTGAGATATAATTGTGTTCGCAGCAGAGAATGTAAAGGGTGAAAACAGCAATGAATATTGTAATAATTTACACAAAAATAGATTATTGCTTGCTCGGTCTACTTCACTTTTAGCGACTGGCTTTAAAGTAGCATAAATAAGTAGTATTCAAATAAAAATTAACTAATGAAAACCGGCCCAGTGCGTATCGCGCCACGCACAATGTAGGATTCCATCAAACCATCAAAATATGCGGACACTTCCTACGGTCCGATTTGCCTCCGAACGAAAACTGCTTTCCGAAATTTTTATTGTACTTAATTATTAAAAAAAAACAAACTTACATTTGCAGTAGAAAAACCTGTGCTCCCATGCTTTATGTTTAGAAAAATATGTTTTCCAAGTACATTTTACAAGTTGGTCGACTATTACTCGTAAACTTGTAAAGCCTTTTTTAAAGCTTGAGTTTCCTAAAAGATGTACTGTCATTTGACAACTGACTCGCAAATCCGCAATTTTCACTAATACTTGTTTATGCCTCGACACTAATAGGATATATATTCGCATTTAAAATATTATAAACATATATATATTATAAACTTATACAGGATCGTACAGTCCAAAAATGCCTTCAGCAAGGACGTTATAATATATTATATCGGGACCGCTTTCTCAGGAAACCCTAGCAGCTTTAGCTTCCACAAAAATGTGTTCATTCCTAAAGTGAAGATTTATGAATACGAAATGGTTCGGCTCCCGATCGCTCGGCCGTCGGCACTCGTCCTCAATACCCGCTTAATACCTTTTCAATATTAAACGCAGTCATTATCACCGCGGCGCGAATATTGTGAATTTATTAATAATTTATTAAGATGGCTTCTTCGTGTTCGCCTTCTACCCACATTCTCCTTGGGCTTTATTGTGTATATTTACCCTATCGCAAAGAAATTCGAAAGTATGGGTTATGAATATCAGTAAAAAAGAGGAGAGAATATCACTGTATCTAGCTAGTGATATACAAAAAAAAAAAATCGTCGTTTCGTCAAAGAAAAAAAAAAAAATACTGAATTGACATAAGTTATCGAAAAGTTTATGACAATCCTGGTGAAATTCGCTGCAAAATTTTTTTGATTAATTGTTTAAAACCAAAGTATGGAAAAAGTATGAGTTTTGCAGTAAGTACTTATAGTACAATATCTACTACACCTATCATAGCGTACAATACTATGTTTTGAAAGTTTTATACTTTTGTTCCTTGCTCCAGCTGAACGTTATACAACAATAATTTTAGTATATGTAGTTATTTGTCTTTGTATTTATTTGTTTGTAATTATATTATTTTATTTTAATTAGTTATTTTCATTATGTTTTTATGTATTAACTTTCTCTTAATTTCTAACACACTGTTTCTACATCTCTTTTTTATCCACGCTCCTTTCGCAGGTATGCTGAAAAAAATGTCCTTAGTAATAAGCATCACGTTTGTAACTATCTTTCTGTTCCTTTCTTCTTTTCATTACATCATCATCATCATCATCAGCCTATAATGTTCCCACTGCTGGGACACAAGCCTCCTCTCTATGAGAGGGATTGGGCTATAATCCACCACGCGGGCCCAGTGCGGATTGGTAGATGTCACAATCATGTCTTCATTACATACATTTTGAAATTTAAAAAAGTGTGTGTACTTATTGCGCACGTAAGAAGTTATACTTCTTTAGCGTATAAAACTAAAATGTTGACTAGCTTACTTCAAGGTGTCGGTTTTTCGTGACGGTGTGCGCGCGCATCGCAAAAATTTACTATCATCATTTTTCCCTAACGCGCCAAAAGAAGAATAACTTAAAAAAAAATGTAATATCCGGTTATATTTGCAATGAGAACGATTTCAATGCACAGAATAGATTAAAACAACAACCAGTTCACTCAGTAAATCAAACAAAGCAGTCCAATTTATAGGCCGTCAAAAAGCTAATACTTTCCCTTTTATAGCTATCCCACGATTACAGAAACCATCATATAACTCACATTTACCGTATTTCGGGCCGCAAGCAGGTAAATTGAAAAACTTAGTTGGCAAGCAAATCTCTTATAACTGTGCGGTAAAAATAAATGGATCATCATTCATTTGTGAGTGAACTTACGTATAGATAGATGTAGGTAAAGCTTTTACAAAGCTCTGTTATATCATTCGCTAAGCATTTTGAGAGGGTGGCCAGGGAACATGCGGGTAGAATAAATAGCGGGGTTCGACAGCGTTTTTTTGGCATTCATAGTTTCGTTTGGTAGTCGTCCTTTTAATTTCTGAGGAACAGTTATTTCTTAGCGAGTGTTATAGTTGACTGGTAGTTTTTCCAGGAGTAAGCATACCTTATTTAATTAATAATTTGATTAACATCTGTAAAAGCGTCTATAACATAACGCAGTAATACTATTGAGTGCGACAATGCAACAAAAATAAATACATACTATCAACAATTCATTTATTCATTTCCAAAGTATTTTTCACCTAAAGTTCAGTTTATCGGGCTGCAAATGTCGAACACTAATAGATAATTAAGTGCATAGTCATAGTCCGGTGTCTAGAGACGCGTCTGCAATTTTAATGTTGATTTAACGTTGTTTATATTGGCTTTCTTTTTCGAGAATTCACCGTGAAATCAAATCTTCCTACCGTGTCCCAGACTACACCTCGAGACTTATAATGAACCTCACAATAAGTAAAAAAATACAAACTCTCTTTTGTTTCAAATATTCTTTTGTAAAGAATTCCCTGATTGTCAAAGAAACTATCACTACTGTACGTGCTCCGTGCTGAAACAAAGATTGAAACTGCTTTCGAATTCCAGTCATACTTGTGGCCAACTTTAGATAAAGCAAAGTAGACCACGAGGTCTTTAGTTTTAGGTTAGTATAAGTTAGGCCTGGACTCTCTAGAGGAGAAGACAGAGGTATATATTTTACATTTCTGATATACGAGTCATGGTACTATCCGCTACACAAGCAATTAAAAATAGTTGAAATGATGATTCGAGCCGTTCACGATTCTTATGACCTGAATACTAAAGGTCATGGCCTCGCGATGGCGTCTGCACAAATATCAATGGTGGAAACCCTGGTATTTAATTCCCACCGGCCACTGAGCGACTTACTGATAATACAGTAGACATAAAATAGTGTTCCGGTACCGTCTGCGATAATTCGAAGATCATTCAATTGCGTCCATTCAAATTCAATCAGAAACACATAAACTCAGTAATTAAAGTTTTTGGTGGAAAACTCTTTATGAAGAAGTTTGACCTGTACAATAACTGTAGTCTGAATTCCGATAGGCCGGTTATGGTGTTAAAAAGTATTTTAATGTCAAAGTGTATTTTGACGATGGTTGCACTTCCTCTCTCGCTTAGACTTGATATATGTGACAAAGCTTCTTTTTCCCCATTCTTCTTTAAGAGTATCTTTGTAAGGGCAGGTCTTCAGTAAGAGGGGTCATGTCTTATAGGATATACCTCACTACTATACGGCTAAAATCATCACCACCACGTTATATATGAGGCCATACACAACGTGGTGCAGTGGTAGCGCTAACTGATTGCTCAGGTGTACACGTGGAAGCTATATCAAAGCAAAAGTAGGTAAGTATTCAAAACGAAATCTGTTATAATACGCGCACCCTTGACCGGCTAGCGGGAAGCCAAGCGTTGTCACAGTGACCTCGGGAAGGCCGGCTGATGGGTAATCTGGTGTCATTCATGCCCCGTCCTTACCATCGACACGTGCTGATGACGTTTAAAGAAGAAGGTCAAATTATTTCCTTTTAATATCGAACTCCTAGGTTCGACTTTTGGTTGGGCAAATTATTATTAGGTTTTTACGTTGAGAATTTTTCAGTACCAGCTCGGAGTCTGCATTTGTCGTAGATGACAAGAAGCTTTCCCTCTTTTCCATAATACTTAAACATAACGGTCGTAATTTGGGTTTTAAAGGAGGAAGAAGGAACACTCTGCCAAACCCGTCAGGATAACAGGGTTGAATTAAATAACGGGTCTTACCTATGGTTTAAAATGTTGTCTCCAATTTTCACATAAAAATAAATACAAAAAAGGCAAACTGTTACAGAGATGAGCACAGATAATAGAAACCTTGTTACGGGGCACCTCGGTATTTTACGTAGTTTTTCCAAAATACATCATAGCTTGTTTACATAAAGTAGAATTCGGTCAATTTATCTGATACATTGAAAGCGATACGATTTCCCTCAGGACCCAGTTACCTAAAACTACAGAATACTCCAAAAGGTTAAGCCTGGCCCTAAAAAAAAGGGGTAAGCTTGCCAGGGCTGAGGGACTGTTCGAAAGAGATACCGCGGCCCTGGAACACAAAGGGTAACGAAGGAACATGGATGGGTTTTAGTCAGTACAAGTCTGACACTCCCTTCCGCTCTGCCCAGAGCGAGCGGGAGAATTCATTTGATGATTTCCCATCAGAAATAAAAAAAGCGTAGATCAATCTATCAACAATATAATTTAATATTATTTGACTTACAATATTATATTGTTTAAAATTAATGATATGCAACGATTAATTCAGTACCTTTTATTTCTTTTTTTTTATCTATTTTATTATGTAGTTTTCGATTTTTTTTTTTTAGAATAGTTACTTTTAAAAATAATGTTGTGCATGCCTGTAATAAATTTAGCATTAAAGACCCTTTGTGACAATTCTTGTAAATATATCGTTGTTGTGCCTTAGTTAATAAACAAATACGCTACGATACGATGCACGCAAACGCACCCACATATAGATAGGGAGCGTTTGCGCTCATTGTATGGAACGGATCTTCTGTATCTATCTATATTACCTACTAGTTACCTTCTACAAAATACAGAAATACTCGAGTTTGGTATCACAATAACCCACGGAGTCGGTTCGTTGGTTCAAGAGTATTTCAGTAAAGGATTCTTTCGATACAGTCGTTGGTTCGGAGCCCCGGGTCAAGTATCCTGTGCCCCTAATAATACGAGAAAAGAGATTACTTTTTATTTTGTTTCTTAAAATTTTTGAATGAAATGGAATAAAATTGAAATTGAAATAAACGATTGAATGTGGAATTTGTGTTATTTTAGGAAGGAGTTTATTTTCTATAATTTCTATTTCCCGCGACCTTCATTCGCTTGAAATTATTATTATTATAAATATATTACTTCCCTATTTGAATCGGATTTCAAGGGTTTTTTTTTGTTCGGAACCCTTAATTTTTTTTTAAGTAAATGTAGTCTAAGTTACACCTTATAACATTAGCTGCCAATAAAATTCCCGTCTAAATCGGTCCAGCCGTTTCGAAGCTATTAGCCGGAACAAACAGGCAGACAAAAAAAATAAAAATGTGTTAAAGTTATAAGTACCGTATATACTTCCATATGCATTCATTCAATTTTATTTATTTGTATAGATTTAATTAATGTTTGTTTTTCTTTTGTTTTCAGGTAAGGATAAATAAAAATACTTGTCTGCTAGTTGGATGTCCCGTCTGCTGATGTATTGAAGTAAGAAAGCATAGATATAATAAAAAAAAATAGAATAATGTGTGTCTAAAAGATTTTGATAGTAACTAGGTATTTATTTAGCTGCTATACTGGTATTACTTGTGATAAAAACATAAATGAAGTTTTTACGTGAATAACTATGAATTTATAAGAAGCCTAAAGTTGTATGATCAGTTAAAAGATTACAATAGGAGATGAGAGAGAAATAGAGATTTCATCAGAACAGGCTTTCTGAGAACGTTTCGCTAGGGGAACAGTTTATTTGTGCCTAAGAAATGTATTCACTTTCTTTAATAAATGTGTGTTAACAAAGAATTTCTACAAAACATTAAGCGATGTTGGTCCTAAAATTATTTTGGTCCTCAGGGACTTGATGAGCATTAGATAACGCCTTTAATCTCACGAAGATTAGGTGACGATAGCACTCTTTTTAATCAAATTCTTCAAGTTTCACCACAAAAGAAAATAGCTTTTCGATTTTCTTTCTTCATTAAAGTAATTTTCATCTCGAATTCGGTGCTAAATTTAAAATATCATATATCTACGTCTATGAACCATTAAAGTGTATTGGGCGCGATATTTTACAGTTATCTTGTCTAATAAATTGGTTTTAGCAAATGTGATATGTAGAAGGCCTTATATATGTACCTTAGTTAGAATTATATTACTATTTAAAGACTCCTATGAAATTGGTCCTTATTCATAAATTCAAGTTATGTGAGAGACTGTCTCGTAAGTTTTATTATCGTGAGGACCAATACACGTGCCCGGCTGTTATCACTGTGAGGATCGCCCACAGGACACGGTGGAGCACACTGTGGAGGTCTGCCCCACTTGGGCGGAGCACCACCGTGTCCTCGTAGCGGCGATCGGCGGCGGCCACCTATCGCGTCCGGCCCTGGTCCAATCCATGGTCCGGAGCGACGGGGCTGGGACGCAGTCACCTCCTTCTGCGAAACAGTCATGCTAGCGAAGAAGGTGGCGGAGCGTGAGAGGGAGAGAACCTCTTGTCCCAGCCGCCGCGGATGCATCGGGGGTCACGAGGTGGCTTCCGGCCACCGTAGACGCAGACCTGTGGATGGTGAGTAATGGGCTAGCTCACCGTCCATCCGTCTTATGACGACAGGCCGCGTAGACGGCGCGTTCGTGTTCCACGCACGCTTCAAAGAGATGTCAGCAACAGGGAGGGGCCCGCAGGGGCCGTTGCCTGCCAGGGCTGCGGGACTGTTTGAAAGAGATACCGCGGCCCTGGAACACAAAGGGCAAAGAAGACACGTGGAGCAGCAACAATAAAAAATAATATTTCGGTTATAAACTAGGATATTCAATGCTTTCCCTACAATTTCAAGGAAAATTTTCGTCTATTTATACATAATATAACATGACGCCAGTAATCCCCGAAGGGTCAGGCAAAGGTGTACCTTAGAAAACACCCACATTTCACCGGCGTTACCGTTTAAGGCGGTTGCGTCAGGGTAGCCCGCGAAATTCAAATTTTCTTACGTTTTTTGCAATTTGCAGGTCAGTGTCAGGTTATATGTTGATAAAAAATTAGTCGCGCCACACGTATGTAGTTACAGAATCACAACCATGCGTGCTACCCTGACGCATACAACTTATCCCGTGTAAAAAGAGGCCCGCCTATTGCCAGCAACCGGGCACAAATTTAGACTCAGTGACCGCTACTGAGAAATTCCTGATGGAAAAATCCAATAAGACTTTCCCGACTTGAACCAGGACCTTATGCGCAGCAGTCGCGCTTCCGACCACGAGACCAACGAAGCCTAATATAATGAAAACTGATCCCACACTTAGACAAATGTTAGTCGGAAAATGAAAGACTGAAATTAATACAATTTGTGTTTAGGATAGTACCAATTACTGTTCTATTAGGTAAGCACAGAAAAGGTTAAAAGGATTCTTAATCAAAGATAGGAATACTAGGTTTTTTGACACCAAAACAAAACTTGCTTATCCGTCCCTAGCACATGGTAACAATCTATATTCATGTAGACGAGTACATCCTTACTTATGTGCCAATACAAAAATAACCAACGATCTTGAAAAAAGTACAACAATTCTGCACGCCTTTATCCTCCTTGGAAGGACGCAACGGACCGGATCCGGTGACCGCCGCGGATCCGCATGCGATCCTCCGCAGTTCGCCGTTGCCGGGCAAACCTTCAGTATACAACCCGCCGGGGAACGGGCCGGACGCACCCCGATACATCTTCTTTCACTCACCTATCTTACCCCTAAAAAAACTCATGTTCGTCTACCTATACCATCATCTTAAACTAGGCCTTAAAATAAAAAAAAATAAATAAACAAATCAATTATTATAACATCTAATTCACGTAAATCTACAGGTGGATTGTTATCTAACACTCGATTTTAAACCTTTCCTTAAAGAAAATAGAGTTTAAATTTCCTCGCTCTCTTTGTCTTATCGTAATTCGTGTTTTATCGTAAAAATAAGTGATCTAGTGTTTGTAATTCGAATTTTGTAATTTTAAATATAAAGTCGTTGTTGAATATTTAAAAATTGGTTAAATCGAGTTCCAGTTTTAACGTTTGAAGTTTAAATCGTAAATAAATAACGTTTTTTCGAGATAAATGTCATCGTTATAAAATAACGTTCAGTGTTTTAAAAAAAAAAATGGTTTTTAAAATAACAGTGGTCTAATAACATGTGTGCTGTGATAACGACGCGTTTCTTTGTGTAACGTGAAGAATATCAGTAGTGTTGGCTATTGCAATAACATAAGGTATTTTCTTATCTCGGACTGTTGTCTTGGGGCGCCACTATCATATCATTGAGCTTATGTGAGATTTTATTCAACTAGTTCGCTATTTATTTTACATGAAGCATTTTCTTGGGGAAAATAGGTGTTTTGAATTCTAAGGACCTGTTTATTTTTTAGCACACTATTTATTTTATTTTTTTAGTTCTTCTGCAAAATATATCGTTAAGCAACCTTAATTCTGTAGATGACTGAAAAAGCTTGGGTTTTAAAAAAGTTGAAAATAGCAATACTGGCAAACAAAGCTTGAATATTCATTTAATTTGCTAATCTATGCAAGAAAGTAATCTGGTAATGAAAGAAAAACTGTGACACAATGTGTATGAAAATCTTGTATTCTATAAACGCAATGGTCTAAAAACATCAACATACATGAAGTAAGCCTGTTCCAATGTTAGTGTATTCTCTGCGTGATCATTATTGTTTTCGCTAAAGTTCAGTATCCCGTAGCTCGGGAGTTCTTGAGAGAGAGTGGTCTTGCTACAGACTGGGTTTAGAAACTGACTTGGTGGTCTCCTCAACCACCATCCATTACATTGGACTCAAACATATCAGCTGAAATATACTATTAGGTACACCTAACCTCTTCCTAACCTTTCGGAAATTACAGGCATGTTTAGCGCAAACCAAAACATTTTTAGTAGTAACCCCCATCCATAATATTAGCATGCCTAAGTACATAAGCAACATTCCTTGGTAAAAATCTATAACTTAATGGTCGTGATCACAACAAAATTTTCCCTTATTCTTTGTAGTGGGCTTTAGAGCGCCGGTACCTCTCCCCATGACTTAAAGACCTTCCAATCCAGGGCCAACGTGGATCAGTGGTCATTGATAAAAGAATTCAGTTATCATATTACTAACAAATCATTGGAAATGCTAAAATCAGACTTACCAAGAGGTATCGTGTTACCCAATTCTAACTCTGTTGTGGAGGTCAAATAGGCAGTCACTCCATGTAAAAATACAGTTGCCTCCGGTAAGACTAGAAGCCCACCCTAAGAAAACTGGGAACACGCTAGGCAGATGATAATGATGATGTTTAAATTGCAGCCCATTCAAAACAATTATCTGACATCCAAATTTCTATAAAAAAACATACGTTTGAAAATTATCGTTTCACAAGACAACAAACTTTTTAAAATGTTTACACAAAGAAATGAAATAAAACACCCACCCACACAGATTCAAAATAAATAACTGAAACAGTTTCTAGTACAATAACTAATGATATTACATTCATTTGAATAAATGATTACCCACAATTTATTTTCATACGAAACTGCGGAATATAAAAATAGTAGATTGGAGAACTTCTCTAATGTTAACAGTTTATTTTTGCACACTTTGCAGGGGCGATCGATAGCTGCTTTTATTGTTCACAAAGACTGGGACAAATAATTGAATAAAATAAAGTAGGAGGCGCTCGTGGCTAAATAATAACAGCCGCTCGGGTTGATCTTTAGGATAAGCCGTACTTGCCTTGGTTGATCTGTGGATGGGTGACCGCCCATTACATACCGAGTTTCCTCCGTGCCTCGGAAAGCACGTTAAGCCGTTGGTCCCGGCCGTCATTTAAAGATCTTTGACAGTCTTCATGTACTCAGTGGCCCAAAAAAGTCTGACAACCAGTCTTACCAAGGGGTATCGTATTACCCAACTAACTGGGTTGTGCAGGTCAGATAGGCAGTCGCTCCATGTAAAATACTGGTATTCAACTGCATCTGGTTAGACTGGAAACCGACCCCAACAACATAGTTGGGAAAAGGCTAAGCAGATGATGTTGAGTGAGATAAAGTAAAAACAAAACCAAACCTCAAAATATAAAACCTCTGAAGGCTGAAAATAATTTGGCTATTCCACCTATGATGACGTCATATAGACATACTATGTTAACCAATCTCCTTTAAGTATAATGTTATGATGATTACTCTATTACCTCAAGGTGAGGGAACGTTAGATTAGCTATACTATGCATGAATTTGTCTATAAGACAGAATACATTTACCTAATTCCTACAAGTACGAGTACTTTTTTATCATAATTCTCTTGTTTTTATTTGTGCTCGGCGCAGCATGTTTTCTTCTTCCATACTTCTCTATTACTCTGCTCAGTAGTCACCTCCTTTCTACCCACATCATTCGTCACACAGTTCAATCATCGTTTCTTTGGTGTTCTTCTCCTTGCCATCCACATTCTTACTCAAAACTTACCTCAGGACATTCCTCATTCCTAAATTATATAGACGTAATTAATAAAAACAGTGGTAAGGAATCATGTTGGACTTCTAACTAACGACCCTCTTAAGGAAATGCAGGCGTCATTCTAAGTAGATTCATTATAATTATCAAAAAAAAACTCAGACCGACGCCATGATTTTACTTCACAAAAGGACCCTCGATGGGTTTAGAATCCACATATACATGAATGTGAAGGAAAACATCGTGAAACACACTCATACTGGTTTATCCACGGGGGAACCCGGTATCTCCTATTACCGAACATTCTTAAACAAAACTGGGAAAACTCCCTCTTTTCTCACACGGAGAAAGTTTGTGTCCCAGCGGGAAAAACATCATAGGTTAATTATGCTTATGCCAAGTATCAAACCAAAGCTCAGGTCAAGGAATCTGTCAGTTATAAAAGTGAAATTAATTTTCCCACTCCAAAATATAGATCTCAATGAAGAAGAATGAGCAAGTTACTCCATGGACACTCTTTTAAATCAAGATATTGTTACAAAATATTTCAAAATCATTTAACCTTCTCACATCTGTCGATATGCGTCCCTAAGGACCAAAATATTTTCGTTATTACATTAGAAGGAATTTACCGAAACCACCCCAAAACATACTCACATGTGATTAATTAAACCTCTCATTCTCAAGGGAAACTAATTATGGCTGCCCCAAAAATAGTGGCGATGTCATTTATTACATAAGCTGACTACTTTGATAAATGAATTGAAAATATGGCAGGGATTGGTGGCACTACGTTCTGAGTTAATGTTTAAAACAAGTTTTATTGTGAGAGTTTGGGAAGTCCAACATTTATCTTGTAAGCCTTACATCATAATAACCATTTCACGATTACTTTAAAATGGTCATAGGGTGCTGTTGTTAAAAAAGAAAATCTGATAGAGCTTTCTCATCATTATTGAGCAGTGAGAGCATATCAAAGTAGTGATAACCCAGTGGTGCGCACGTCGGACTGCCAAGTCAAAGGTCTCAAGTTCGAACACAAGACCTCAGATTTTTCAGATTCATGCGCGTATTGTATAATTACCACTTGCTTCGGTGAAGGAAAGCATCGTGAAGAAACCAGCATGCCTGAAATATATTCTTATAAAGCTAACTCAGAGGGCGATATAAAAACCCTGACATCAGGTTAGGCACTTACCACACGATAAAGAAAAGTACATTAAACTCTAACTCAAAAAAAAAAAAAACTCGGTTACAATAATACTGTAACGCAACACTGATACAAGTTCTAGACAGAAGACGACCTTTACGAAACAACCCAAATAAACAAAAACATGCCGTGTTTGCTATAAATAGACAACCTGTACGAAAAAATAACAACAAATCATCCAATCAGTTTCCTCTCAATTTGGTACCATTAACCGCACGTTATTTATATTGATAGGACATAATAAGCTGCTGTCAATAGCGTTTGCATGTGTCTGCTAGCATGTGAAAAATAATTTAATTTAATGTTTTCCTACTAATAATTTTATTCATGAATATCATGTCTTTTTACGTAACAGACAAATGTGTTGCTGAGTTTGTTATTCCGTTTTTTCTCTACATAGAAAACACCACTAGGAAGTGGTGAAGAACTGTCTTATTCTATTTTTGACGATATAAGAGTAGTGATTGTCAACGTGGTTTGGACAAAAGACATTTTTTTAATTTATTTTATGTCCATGTTAGTGTTGTTGATTGTACCAAAAGACCAATATTTTTTCGGTCGCGGATCGGAGCCCGATGGTCGCGATTATTTGGTATCGTCCGTCACGATTAAAATCTTGTTAGAGATAGACAAATCTTTCTGTTTCAAAGGTGGCCGGTTACCAGGATTACTGTTCAAGATTAATTTATTTGATGTCGCTTTTTGAATTGCAATTAGTTTTTTTCCGATTTCTTAGATAAAATTGCAAATAACAGGATCGTTGAAAAAGTTTTCTTATTACAGGTTCAATGACTGAAAACTTGTATTATATGTTTTGAGTGCAGTTTGAAGGTTTTATCCGGTATTTTCAACTTCAGGGTAATTTATTTAAAAACAAGTATCCGTTACTGAAAGGTTTTAAAGTGTCTGCGATTTTTTGCAAAAGTTCGGCTCTTGTCAGGACTTTTCAAATTCCCTACTCGTGCAGCACCAATTTACTTGTGTAGTATCTGACATAGACATATTTTTATGCCATTCTTTATTGTTGATCAAAAATAACTTGAACTTTTCATCGTCAATCCAACTATTATTTGATCAAGAGTACATTATTTCTTCGTTAACTTAGCGCATGGTCCCCATGTAGGTTGCTACTACAACTCCATTCATACTGAGTGAATGAGTGAACTGGGACAGCAAACCAGAAAGTCTATAACTTCAGTAACGTGTGCTGTTGTGAACGATGACAGTTTGACGTATATTCTTGTTACCGGCTAAAGTCGATACAGGCTCTTCAATGTGCTGACGGGTTTATTGTGGAATTTAATGGCTTTTTCAGGCATATGAGAGACGTGCATGAATTTATGACGTGCATATGATTTAATTGAAAGTGATGGAGTCCAGAAAAAATGTACTGTACATTTCATTTCACATGAATTTCATGCTGTAATGTTCTTCCCATTTTTAAAGATTTGTTTAATCAAACCGATCAAGTTTTAGGGGACCAGGTTTTCAGATTATTTTATCTTAATTAGAACAAGTCAGTATATTGGTGCACTATTTTGTAGAGGATTTTAGGAATATAATACGACTTCAAGTCCCCATGTAATGTTCTCCAATAATGCCAAAAGAAAACGGGCTCACGTGAGCCGTAAGCCGCGGACACAGTTAGTCTTAAATAAAACAAAGTAATCTGAAAACGGTTGCAAGATAATTCTGAGGATAATTTTAACGTGTACCGAGTGATTAACAACAAGGACCTCTGTCCCTCTTCTCTATGTTAAGAGATTTAACAGCATCCACTTGACAAACAACATGTAAAAGGACGGCAATAAAATCTAACCCGATTATGTAAAATCCATCGCTATCCTAAAACACCCCGTTTAAAAAAAAAAACAAGTTCTTAATGTTTATTTTATTGCAAATTTTGGGATGAAGGGCTATGTTTGGAGTTGCGTGATCAAATCAGAAATGAGGAGATCCGCTAAATAACCAAGGTTACCGCTGTAGCCCGAAGAATTGCCAAACTTAAGTGGCAGTGGGCAGGGCACATTGCTCGCAGAAAGGATGGCCGATGGGGCCGTAAAGTTCTGGAGTGGAGACCATGAACCGGAATACGTTGCGTTGGAAGGCCTCCCACTAGGTGGACCGATGACCTGGTGAAGGTTGCGGGGATCGACTGGATACGAGTCGCACGGGACTGGTCAATGTGGCGACACTTAGGGGAGGCCTATGTCCAGCAGTGGACGTCTTTTGGCTGAAATGATGATGATAATGATGAAACTTTGAGATAAAACCATTTTATCTTACATAATTAAAATCCAAAATCATATTTCATAGATTTTGAAACAATAGCATAAGATATTCGTTATTATGTACACCATACAAGTCATCGTCATTCTCTTGCCCCCATCCAAATTTATTTGTGGTCGGCGCAGCATGCCGTTCTCTATACTTCTCTATTACTCGTAATTTCCTGTTGTTTATTCACTACAGGAACTGATGGACGCTACCGACAGCTCCAAACTAGTAGCTTAGTTCTGGGCCGACACAATATAGATTGCAATCGACACGCTAAGGAGAAGATTTCATCAGACACCTCCTTTTTTGCCATATCATTCTTTACACAGTACAAGTAACATTCTTAAAAGAAAACATGTCACATAGCAACAATAACAATTACTCTCTCGGAGTCTCGGTTGTTATAGCACGAGACACCATAGCTTAAAATGACAAAAAAAAAGCATAATTTACTGCTAAAATCCGCGATCTTTTACAGCTTCATTATAGTCTCCTAGGTGGTCCAGATCGTAGTAATATTTTATTCTAGATCCCAGCGGACCTAACTATGCCGTAACGGTGTCCGCTGTCCTTTTGTAACGTAAAACTTTTTTGTTCTTAGCTTGGTTTATGCTCTGCTGGAAAAAAATATTGGGCATTTTATTTTGATATCGTTGAGCTTGTTATCTTAAAGAGTATATATAGGTAGTGCGTTGAGTTGAAGTTTGCAAATGTATCGATATAAAACCTTTCTTTTATAAAATTGTTTGCCACTCTTGACAAAGACGCAGTGGATTGAACTTTACTAAGGTTAAAACTATTGTACTGTCTTATTAGTCTTAAAATAAAAATATACTTTAAAGTTTGGCGTAGTACATTCAAACGAAAAGTGGTAAAGTAATTATGAGGTTGTTGTTTGGTTAATTCTTTATCTGCTCCAATTCCCTAGGCAATATCCAAGA
This sequence comes from Lycophotia porphyrea, assembly GCA_950005105.1. Lineage (NCBI taxonomy): Eukaryota > Metazoa > Arthropoda > Insecta > Lepidoptera > Noctuidae > Lycophotia > Lycophotia porphyrea. The sequence goes on from OX465406.1 coordinate 513,960, forward strand.
TGACAATTTGATGACAGTTCCTTCAATTTCTCCCCTTTCAAGTGCTCTCCTTGACACAGTGGTGGAAGAATTGGCTTCCGTACTATAGTCAGCGGCTTCAAGCCGCTCTGTATAAATACTGTAAATACATAGGAATACATATTTACAGTTATAATATGGCATGGGAATTATTTACAAAGAAGAACAATAATATGACAATAATAATTATAATCCGGTAACAAAACAAAAGATGAGCGCATTCTTTTCTTTCCTCAGTTAAATCATAGAGGTTTAACTACACACTGGTGAAACCATTAATGAGTGAGAACAATGGCTCATCCGATACAACTCCCGACTCCCGTGGTAACTGTCTGAAGATAATGAATGAAAAGCTCAAGATGAATTAAATAAGCTCATACACGATGAATGCGTTATTTACGCTTTTGTTCATTAGAGCAGAGGAGCGGACCTTATTGGTGATGTTCTCCAGAATCTTCAGGTGCGTAGTACACGTAACCAGCGTATGGCTGGATGTATGAACGTGGACGAAGCGAAAGGACATTGTAGAAAGAGATTCGATATGAAGCGTTTGTAACTTGGCTAGGTCCGCTGTTATTTAAGCATGACGTAAAATTATATTGGATTTTTCCATCAGAAATTTCCCAGATGAAGCGCGGAGTCAATAATTGTGCTCAGTTGATGACAATACGGTCACATATAAATATTATATGTGACCTTAATATAACTGTTAAATGCGGTTATGCTATAGATACACCTCTACCGAACCTCTCGCAGATCACTAGCTTTATGATGTTTCATCAAGTTGCCCCGGTATGGGTAGTGGTTGGTATCCGCAAACTGTAAAAAGACGTCCAAATAGGTTTTCAGGATTATTGAAACTTGTCTTTTTGACTCGTTTTTATGTTTTATATCAGTGTATGATTATTTCTAACTACTGAACTAATTATTTGGTTAAATTCAACTAAAATTCTAAATTTATTAAATGTTAGGAAAACTTTAAAAAGCCCTAAGCCTAAACCGTGGGGCTAGTCACTATTTGCTGAGGGATATTCAACTCATTGTGGTGACCCTAGCGTTGTAAATGCAAAAGCGCTCCTAGATATCATTTAGGTGAAACCTAGCGTTGGTTAATACCAAACTCTTCATGACGAGTTTTATAGAAAATAGTCTGTGGCAGACGGCTAAAGTGATTTCAACAGTTTGTTGGCACAGAAACCTAAAAAACTTAGTGTAAAATGCCAAAGTAGCTTGTAGCTCGTATCAACTCTATGTGCCTTACTTTGAGCACTTTATTTCGTTCCTATGTCCTGTGGGAGACCTTGGCGGAAAGCAAATTGTGCTGTATTCGAGATGTGAAGCGCCAGAGATTTGGTCCAGAGCAAGTTTATTCTTATTATGTACCTTTAAATATGTATGATATAAAAGCTAAGTTTAGCATTGACTGTCTGCTATATATATATAAGTAAGTTAAAGAATTGGGTTAAGTACTGCCAATCAAACTTAGAAGTACAGTCACAGTAAGAACTAAACAATCGATTTAAAACGGCATTGTTCAGATGGCTTATAGAAAAATCATTTTATTCTGTGATTCATTCATTATTTATTATTAGTTCACTGAAACGTTACTGACATTCTTATTATTGACATTTTTACTATTAAAATTCCTATTATTGACATCCTTATTATTATAACATACCAATTATATTAAATTCACATCATGTATTAACTTAATTTTTAACACTTAATTTTGCATGCTAGTCATAGAGAATTGTGTGAGCAACTGTAATAAAACTTGACCATCTGTAATGTACTACAATTCTAGCAAATAAATTTCATTTCATCTCATTTCAATCTGTTGTTATATTACTGCGAAAGTAAAACACAAAAAAACTACTACAAAAAATATGTAAAGTATAACACATAGAAGACAACCAAATATTAAATTCAAAGTAGACTCTTATATAAGTGAGGCATAATAATACATTCGTCCCACAACCCAAAGGAATCCCGGTTCAATCTAAAAGGTGACAAAAGGCAGCATGTTTCTTCACCACAGAGTGTTAAAAAGTAGAGAGGCCTCCTTTATTTGCCAACGGCCATGTTCAACGTTACAATCTTGGTGTATTCTTTTTTATTTTCGTGTCTTAAGCAAAGATCGTGTGAGTGTTTAGACCACCTGTGTAAAAATACACTTTAAATTCAAACGGCTACTTACTACATCTAAAATATTGGAGACTAGCTGATGCCCGCGGATTCGCCCGCGTGGATGTCAGTTATGGCGACCAAAAGTAATCATGAAATTTTGATACCGTTCCCGCAACCCATGGGAAATATTATTATATTTTAGCCAATGTATACAAAAACTTGACAAATTATATACTTAAACCTTCTTTGAGAACCAATGTATCCAGTTTGGCAACAAAATACCAAGCAAAACTAAAAAGGCAAGACTAAAGAAATAAAAAGAAGACAACAAACTCAAACTTTTATTTCAATTAGACCATTACAGGCACTTTTGAATGTCAGAAAAACAAAGTAGGCTAAGCTACAGTGACAGACATAAGGCACAATAATTCACCCACTAACAGACCTCTCTATCCCTCAAACAGTCTGTGCTTACCAAAATCGTCCCTCTAAACCTTACCCTTTACCCCGTTACCCTTTACCCTGTAAAGACGTGCTTCAGGGAAATAATGGCTCATGGCATCCATCAGGGGATTCCTTAAAGGAATATAAAGTAGGTTGCGTCCTGTTTCGTCATATTTGCGTCCCAATATTGGATTTATACAGGATTCCTTTTATTTACTGGCTGGAGATCGCCTGAAGGAGTTGTTACGAAGGAAATATAATAACAATGTTGAGTTTGATGTCAATATCGGAAGCGGTATTTTTAGTAAGCGTGAATATATGTGTCCATGTGTGTATGATTGTAGTATAATTCTCCCGATATTATCTAATACTAGTTTATGCCCGCGGCTTCACCCTTGTGAAGTTCGGTAACTGTCCCAGCACGGAATCATTCTACCCTATGGGCCAAATTTAATCCAAATCCGTTCAGTAGTTTTCGCGGGAAAGAGTAACAAATATGCATCCATCCTCACAAATTTTTGCATTTAAAAATACTAGCAACCTGCCCCGGCTTCGCACGGGTGCAATGTAGATATAAACCTTCCTCTTAAATTACTCTATCTATTAAAAAAACCCGCATCAAAATCCGTTTTAAAGATCTAAGCATACATAGGGACAGACAGCGGGAAGCGACTTTGTTTTATACTATGTAGTGATATTAAGTGAGATACTTAACGTCAAGCCTGTAATCCCCGTAGAGTTAGGCAGAGATATACCTAATAGTACACACACATTTTGCAAGTAATATTTAAATCCAATGTAATAGGGGGTGAGTCTATTGCCATCAACTGGGCCAAAACCATACTCCGTGGCTGATACTGAGAAATTCCTGACGGAAAACACAATAAAACTTTTCCCGACCTGTGAATCGAAACCAGAACCTCGTGCTCAGCAGGCGCGCTTCCGTCCATTATTTTATTTTATTTATTTTATTTTACAGAAGGCTTACAGACTAACAAGCAAAAAATGATATAACAAGTGTAGTTTTTCCAAATCGCTAATTACAAGCCTCATAATCAGTTTATAACATTGTCACTGCTGGGATGAGAGCCTCCACTCTGTGAGCTCCAGTGGGATATAATCCGCCAGCGGGTCCAGTGCGTGTTCGTGCTTGTCACCTATCTTGAATGTTCGGTTTGGGACATGCCGATTTCATGCAGTTTTCCCCGACTGTTTTGAGTTTTTAGTGGCTAACTCGGCTAACGGCTTTTTACCAAATATGCCACAAAATTCCTGAACTCTTTTGTATCTAAAAACAACACACTCAACCACATACATATTGCACCGCCAGAACTGTCAGTCATGATTATAATAATTGGTATTATTTAAAATGCATATCAAGTTGTAAAATGAAACATGTGAAACGTGGCGTGCATTCTGAAGGTTCTATGAAAAGGTCATCCATCACTTTCTGTTGTGTGTGTACCTGGCTGGTTTTGTTATTTAACTATGAAGTAGTTCTAAGTAGTGTTAAGATATAACCGTTGGAGGTTGAACCTTAAGAAGACAGGTATAATTTTTTGTAGCAATTCGCACAAAAAGAAACCTTGAAATAAACGTTTCTTTTTAAAAAATAAAAAATAAAGTTTCCCCCACTAGGAATTTCTCCTGTATCACACAATGATCACGTCACACAAACTACATTGAAGGTCACATACACCAACAGCTGGACCCGGAACAACTACGTGTAGGTCATCGAACCCGCGACACGCAGCGCAGCAGTTAATCGCTCAGCCGCTAGCCCTGCCTCTCACTCACTACCCATTCATTTTCCAACCTGTATATTCTTCACAGCTATATGGATACCGGCAACAGCATAGTGTAATTACGTCATTATACCCGGGCAACACAACTATAAAGGGTGTAAACAGACTCTTAACGAAGCCGAGGGCACTTGTTCTCCCTGTCATTGCGATCATTTTTTTGTTTTAGACCATACCTGGGAACCTTCTAGTTACGGAGATATTGGGGTCAAAGTTCCAACTTTTTCACATGTTTTTTTTTAAACCCATGTTTTTAATGTAAGATTTTTACTTTAAACACCTCCAGGACCCCCTTACTATTCAATCCATCCATCAGCACAATGTTTTGAGTGCGTTACATTGAGTCCTACTGCAAAACGTGATTTTTTAGCCCAAAAAAAAAGTCGTTTCCCAGCACTAATTTTTGCGTAAAGTTACTTAGTTTGATGTACATAATGCTTGGTTGACGGCTTCGTGAAGAGTCTGTTTACACCCTGTATAATGGTTATATCACACCTGAATAATACTGTAATATTGCCGGTTTCAGGCCGCTATTGTTAAGTGCCGGTATTAAAGTTTGAAGTGGGACTTTCAGCTATAAGTTACTAGTGTTAAGCGGCGATCAAAACTGGGGGGCCTAGAAAAATATTCATAATATTCATATTCGATCAGTTCGAAATCTATTTTACGTCATAACTGAGCCATTTGTATTTATTTCCAGGCAGGATAAAATATAAATAAAACCGCGTTGAAAATCTCTACGCTAACAGTATTTCAACGATCGTTGTATCCAGTCGAATTACGTTGACAGGACGACACTCTTCTTGGCAAACATTGATAGCACACAGTAATGTTGTAACATGTCGCCATAGCACCCGTGTGTCTCTAGAATAATATTCACAACCCTTGGCAGATGGACCTTTAAAAATAGCAAAGCAAACAGTTCATCAAATACAATATATCATGAATGTTCATCAAACAATCTAAACACCAAACTTGCTCTTAACACTTCAATCTACAAAACTTTTCGCCTGTACTAAACACTTAATTTCCATTCGTTTCTCGAACAGAATCCGCTGTGATGCTCACAGCTTCACAGTCAGTACTTAGCGCTAAATCCTCTAGGCTCCGTTTAAAGTCTACCTTTTTAAATTGCTTTTAAACTCTGTACACTGGACGTCGACACGGGGTAGAGGTTACATCTTTTGAAAAAGGTTCGGGAAATTTTAGTAGTGTCAAATACTGGTATTCAGCTGCACTTGGTTAGACTGGAAGCTGACCGGAACATTAGAAAAAGGTGAGGCAGATGATGAGATAGACCTTACCGTAACCGTTTTATCACCTCCAGAGAAGGATGTAACTTTATAGGCCAAGACCTTGACAGTTTCAAAATCTTTGCTCAACAAAAAACTAACGAAACACCGACGTCCGACCTTTAGGTAATTTCCCAAATTAAGTTATATCCTTTTTCATAGTTGTACAAGAATGTAGGCTGTTTGAACTTTTGGGTAATAGACGTTTGACCCTTGGTTCACGTTAATATTCATAAAGTATCTCTGACCTTATAGTTTCAAAACCAAACTTAAACTTCTTGCTGTGATTATTTTAAAAGCTAGTAAATATCACGCTTGGAAAGGGTATTCTTAAATCAGTTTTACCAAGGGGTTACATGTGAGATTTGAAGTGAGGTAATCATTAGCATTTTTAAACTTGGCACTTAATAATTTTAAAGATACATTTCATTTTCATTAGTAAAGTTTACAAGATAGGAATTCTAACACTGTTTGGTAAATTTTAATTGATTTGGATCAGTGTACACAAAATCAACCTAATTGAACAGAGCATTTCATCAAAATAATCTTCCAAACAGACAAGCTCTGTCGAAACTCCTGATCAACAAGCCTGCCACATAAACCAAATGAAAACAATATTATTCAAAAGATACTGAACACAAACACAAACATAAACAAACTTCTATCGATCTCCTTTGATATAGATATCGAGTCAAGCGTCAACATACGCACGGTCACTTTTTAAACGCAACGTTTTTTTTACTGCGTATTGGATTTTGAACTTTTAGTGGTAAAACGAGCGTAGAATTTTTTTTAAAACATGGCCAAAAAAATCCCTAGCGTTTTCTTCAATTCAGTTTGAAAAGCGTCCATTGCTGGCCTTATTTAGCAAGCGTCGCAATATGGACCAGTTCTGTGTTTTTTTCATCTAGCATATTCCTGGTCATTGGTTTACCTAGTGGTAGACCCTCCAAAGCTATGCATTCCGGTCTGCGGTCAATACTTCGGAACTTTACGGCGACATTGACTATCTGTCTTGCGAGCAATGTATCCTGCCCACTGCCTCTTATGTTTGGCAATTCGTCACGCTATGTCGGTTAATCTTGGTTTTTCTGTGGAACTCTTCACTTAGCGCGTTATGTGTTATTAAAAAGGTTTAAATTCCCATCGTTAAAAATGTAATGCGCGGAAAAAAAACGTCGCGCTTAAAGGCGCTTGTGCGTACTTTGGCAGTTAAGTTAATCTCGCAACATAATGGTATATTCAGGAGTTCTATTACACTTGCTATGAGCCATATTTATCTCCGGAGAGCCTCTTATTGGGAGGCTGTGAGGGACTATTATGTGATGAGGTGTCAATAGGGTTATGATGTTGCTCAATTTATTTGAGTGGGAGTGGTCTTAGGTGATTTCGGTGGTTTGAGCTTAGATGGAGGTTCTTCAGTGTATTGGTATTAAGTTAGGGACTCGATTAATGGCTTAAGTATAGATCAATCAAATATTGTCGGTCGAGTTGTGTTTGACCTGTGGCCTAAACATTGAATGCGGGAAGTTTTGATGGGTGAGCCTAACGTCTGAGTTTATTTCGACTGTTTCTTCTCAGAGTAGTCAGGTGCGAAACACGGGATCCATCTAGTTAAAAAAAAAAAGACGTATAAATGTGTTTGTAAAAACCTATTTGTAAAATAAACATCATTTATCAAAGGAAAAAAGGACACTAAGCGATTGATTTGATTTCAGCTCTCGTTCGTAGATCTTTAATTGTCATCACGGGTATATCGAAGCCCGAAAGCCTGAAAACCAATTTTACCGGGTATTGTATTACTCAGTAACCAGGTTGTGAAGGTCAACCGCTCCGTTTAAATACTTGTACTCAGCTGCAACCGGTTAGACTGAAAGCTGTACTCACCCTAGCTCAAACTGAGGTTAGGTAAAGTATGGGGGTGAATAAAAGACATTGTTTGCAGTCGTTTATATAGACATAAATGGTCTTGACTGACATTCTCACAAAAGCCCTAAAAGTTTTACGCATTCAAGATTTCTGAGGCAAAATTGCACCATAATAATGTGACGCCAAGTCGCATATTCATTTTCTTTAGCTAAAAATAACATGCAAACACTTACACGTAAATATTATTGGATATATTTATTTCAATTCAAGTGATCTTTTAAATTGTAAAGACTCCTTTACAGTATACAACCTTATTTCCCAAGAATATTTATTGAAAGTAGAATAATAAAATGATTACCTTGTAAATTATTTATTTTATTACTCACTAGCGACCTTCCGCTGCTTCGCGTAATCTTTTACGACTTGATAGAACATCGAGACTTCCTTATGTGAGTTTAGTATTAATGTGTGATACTCATAAACTCACCGGAAAAAATACTTTTAAGGATGGCAAAAACTGCAACAGAACAACGTTGTTATATTATAAAGTCGCGAAAACCGACTTTATGTTATCAAAATACTAGTGACCCGCCCCTACTTTACACGACTGCAATAGCAATATGAGAAAACAACGTTTATTTGCGAACCAACTGTAAATATTCACAAAATGTCATTGAAATCGGTTGACTGGTTTCGGAGATTAGCGTGTACATAGTGACTACTGCTGGATGGATACAGAAAATGGATGGACTTAGAAATTTAGAGAGATTAATCCACTTCGTAGCAGATCACCGTCCATCTACGACAGCGTAGCAAGCACCGCGTAGACGCAGCTACGCCGTAGCAAGCACCGCGAAGACGCAGCTACGCCGTAGCCACCTCGTAGCCCTAATAAGAACCAGCTTTATTTAGTCGCATTTACCTTGCATCGTAGCGCAACTACTTCTGTATTCTCGTTGCAAGGCGCCCATTCACTGTACTATACTTTATAAGGAACCCGACTGGCTGTCGATTTCAATCGAATTTATTTTGATGCGACAACGACCGGTTAGTGTCATAGGAATTTCGTGAAATGGATTACTTGAGACACTTTTTAGTGTTTAGAACAGCTTGTGTAAGCATTTATTTTTGAGGAATGTAAGGTGTAAAATTTTGGTGCTTCCAGATATTTTCGTTCTATATGTGATGACTTCAAGAAAGTTAGTAGCATGTGGATAATAATACGTCTTTTTAATTTAACAAATTTATTTTAGAACTTAAAAATAATGCCGACATTTTATAGGAGGTTTTACCCACAAAGTTTTGGCAAATAAAGTGCTCCTATTCCAATCTCTGGTGATAATTGGCCGGCTGGTATTGGCCCGTAGCCCATTGTCCAATTCATTATCATAATCTGCTTAGCCTTTTCCATTTTTTCAACTACTAGTCTTACCGGATGTATACCAGTATTTTACATGGAGTAACTATCTGACCTCCTGATCAAATAAATGTCCAAACGTGGATAAAGCAAAAGGAGTATGTAATAATATTTCTGTTTCCCCCCATGTAAACGCCGAGCGCGCGCTTATGTACATATGTATGTATGTGTAAATTATCAGATACGCATTCTAAGTACCATCTCCAAGAACCTAAGTAAACATCACACATATTGTGGCGCAACAGTATCGCAACTGTCGCCATATTGTGCTTCCCCGTCTCGCATTAGGAGCTCGCGTGACTGGCCGCAAATTGGTTTATGCAAATCTTACGGATGAGGCCTCAAACCGGGAGGGGGGTTCCTCTTGCCCTCCTGCTGCTGCCCCCCTGCTGCTGCTCCCCCCCCCCCGTGTCGTTTATATTTCTATTGAGACACAGAATTAGGTCAGTCGGAAAGAGTGTATAGGTTTCTTTCTAGTTTGCATACTGATTAGGCTATTTCGGTTATGAGGTTTTGGCGAACTTGGAAATTAGACCTTGGTTTTTAAGTCTGTGATATTTTGGGCAAGCTGTTGGTTGAATACTAATAAGTTTTGGTCAAAGAGAGTGTATGGAGACGGACAGGCAAGATCGTTCATCTCCCTAGAGATCTACGAGTTGGAATATGCAACTAGCTTCAACATTTTGTTTTGATTGAGCGACTTCTTAACAACTCGATAGTGCCTGCAGCTTGTTAATTTGATTTATTTCAGTTAAGTTACGTACACACACTGTACCATTTATAAATGATAGCGGTCAAAATTACATGGTTACGACACAGTTGGTGCAGTGCCTGAGCGATTGGCTGCTGCGCTGCGTGTCCCGGGTTCGATTCCCGCACGGAACGAATATTTATATGGTCTAGTAGTTTTCCCAGGTTTAGGTGTCTGTGTTTGTGAGTTTAAATGTCTGTAAACGCACCGATGATACATGAGAAATTACTAGAGAGGGGCAACGTTTTAAAAAAATAAAATAAGTTCAGCATCATGTCAACGAATCGTAATAAATTATAATACTTAGGCCCACTTGCACGAAAAGCTTAACTCAGAGTTAATAGCTAATACGAGGTTAAATTGACAGTTTATCATACAATATTGTCAATTTAACCTCGTGTTAGCATATAACTCTGAGTTAAGCTTTTCGTGCAAGTAGCCCATTGTCAACTACCCATCCAGTAGCTATTTAATTTAAATTAATGAAAACTTAAGTTACCCAAAATTGACAAACTCCGCAAGAAGTCACATGTAGGTCAACACCTTATTAACGTTATTGCTTTCATTACCAGATTCTACTTTTTCCTTATTAAAGTTAATCCGATTGCCGACGCGTTGCTTCCGCTTAGCATTTATATACAGGATGTAAAAGACATCCACTTGGAAACTGTCTCATGAATTCAGTACATAATACCAAGTCCCAGAGTAGGAATTGTCCGTCAATTCAAAAAATTACGATATTTTTTTTAAACTAGGTTACCTAGTACCGTCAACTAAATGCATGGTAGCGAATAAAACAACATCTACCTTCATTATACGAGATCCAGCAAAATTCAACAAACCTTTAAAATATCAAAAAGGCTTTTAAAAATAAACTAAATAAAATTAAAATTGTGCTGTGAACGAAATGACTTAAACAGTGCCTGAAGTAGCGAAAAGTGTCCATTTTAAAAGTAGTGGTATATCAGTAGTGTTGACTGTTGTGACGTCATTGCGTCGATGTGTTAGAGATGAATACGGTACAGAGCACCGGCGGCGGCCATGGGGGGTCCATGAAAAAGGATCATAAACATGAACAGGTCAGTCTTAGCTTTATTTTATGTATTTTTAGTTTATAAGTAAACAGGGGGGGGGGGGGGGGTAACAACATTCATGGGCCGCGAACCAGATCGTTTTAATACTTAAATAATCACCCAGTATCATATCTAAAGGGTGTAAACAGACTCTTAACGAAGCCGAAAGGCACTTGTTCTCCCCGTCATGTCATTGCAAACATTTTTTTGTTCTAGACTATACCTGGGAACCTTCTAGTTACGGAGATATTGGGGGTCAAAGTGCCAACTTTTTCACAAGTTTTTTTTTAAAACATGTTTTTTATGTATTTTTTTTACTTAAGACACCTTCACTACCCCCGTACTATTCAATCCATCCATCAGCACAATGTTTTGAATGCGCTACATTGAGTCCTACCGTGAAACGTGAATTTTCACCCCAAAAAAGAAAGTTGTTTCCCAGCACTAATTTTTGCGTAAAGTCACTTAGTTGGACGTATAGAATGCTTGGTTGACGGCTTCGTGAAGAGTCTGTTTACACCCTGTATATGTGATCATATATGATAGAATTATTGTATTTTATAAACATTGGATTCAACCAATAGATTAACGGGAAAAAAAAACACAAACAACATTTGTAACATAAAAAGTTCATTCATTAGTATTGTTTCCAATTTAAATTCATGTTGTTTCCACTTATACGAATATCCTTTGAACAATACTCCGTTCATTACGTTGTCTGTTAATTACGCTGATTTCAAAAGGATAGTAAAAAGGTAAAGTAAAAATGTTTCAAACTGGATTGCAAATTGAACATTATGCTAGGTTATTTTATTAAAGTTTCGTTAACAAAAACATGTATCTGCTCACGTGTTTATAAACTAAATTCTGGCTGTACATCATGTTCACTGTGAAAATGCTGTATTTTATTTATAAAATTATGTCTTTTATTTATTTGTATACATATTCGTTACATTTTTAAATATTTAAATAAAAACAACATAAAAAAACATTTAAAAATATAAAAAATAGTAGCCCACCAGCATTGGGAACTGGGTCCGAGCTACCGGTGGTCAGGGCTGTTGAGAGAGGAACCTCCTGACAATTTATAAAATTATTGTTAACAATTTTAAACTGCTCAAGCTGAATTAAGACTGATATAACTAAACATTAGTAGCATAATTCAATTTAATACTATTCCTCGTCATACACTTTCATAACACCAATGTTACCTTACAAGCAAAGACGCAGAACTTTCTAGAAACTAATTTGTGAAGCATTCGCCCGCTCATACGATGCTGTTTCACTGAAACTCGTAGCATACTGAATTTATGAACGAATTTAATACTTTCCCAAGGCGCTGCACTTTGCTTAATTGCAATACACACACACGTACCCATCTTTCATTTTTAACCGACTTCCAAAAGGACAAAATTATCAATTCGACTGTATGTTTTTTTTAGTATGTTACGCGATTTCTCGGTTAATTGTGGATCGATTTTGAATATTGTTTTTTTTGTTTGAATGAGTATACTTTCAAATTAGTCCCATAAAAATATTGTCATGATCTGATTATGGGTTTCAGAGATATGGAACGAACTCCTCAATAATAGACAGCAAATCTGTCGAGATTGCTGGAATCACTTGGATGTTTATTGTTTACATAACATCACAACATAACATCACGCCTGTATGCTCCCCTCAGAGCACGAGGGGGTACGCAGATGTGTACAGTAGACCCACATTGTCAAATTCCTCTGTTGCATACATCTTGAGAAGAACTTTTGTGGCAGATGGACGAGAAAATTATCATTTTCATTTTAAGATTGGAACTGAAACCCAAGAAGTACCGAACAGTCAAATTAAAATAAATTGAAAACTAGAGCCACAATTATAGTGATAGACCAAGATATTCAAGGACAAGCAAAAATATCCATGTGGTGTAATGAATTGGTTTCGATTCCTGGGTCGAGCAAATTGCTATTGGGTTTTTCCATCAAGAATTTCTCAGTAGCAGCCACGAAGTCTGGATTTGTGCACAGTTGATGGCAATAGGCCCCCTATTACATGGGATTTAAAAACATAACTGGTGAAATGTAGGTGTACTATTATAAGGTACACCTCTGCACAACCTTTCGGCGATTACAGGCGTGATGTTATTTATTGTGACGGCACGGTTGGCGCTGTGGCTGAGCGATTGACTGCTGCGCTGCATGTCGCGGGTTCGAGCCCCGCACGGAGCAAATATTTGTATGGCCTACAGATAGATGTTCCGGGTCTGGCTGTTTGTTTATGTAAGTTTAAATGTTTGTGAACGCACTCACGATACAGGAGAAATTCCTAGTGTGGGGCAACGTTTTTTTAAAAGAAAAGAAAGAAAAAGAAGATAGTGTTTTTAATAATGGAGATTAATGGAAACGGATAAAGGCAAATAGATTTCCATGCAATCGCAAAATTGTTGGTCCTTTCACAATTTACATTAACAAATCTGACAGAGCGCCAACTGTAATTAGTGAAAAGCTTGTTAATTGTCGACCAGTCTTAATTCAATTCTCGTTGGACACAATTATTAATCGTTGAATCCCGAGGAACGTCTTGCCATTACTTAAGTTGTCACTTTTCATCTTTCAACTTTACTGTATTCTTTTTTTGTGTAATTGATGTTAAGTAAATTTTGATGAATAATTTACGAGCCATGTCTTAACGTTACTTGTTTTGACAACCAGTCTTACCAAGGGGTATCGTATTACCCATTACTAAATGGGTCGTGGAGGTCAGATAGGTAGTCTCTCCATGTAAAATACTGGTATTCAGCAGTCAGCTGCATCCGGTCAGACTGGAAGCCGACCCCAAACCCAAGCAGCATTATCTTACAGCAAATGAAAAGGAAAAATTCTGAAAACCGTTTAATTATAAAATACCTACAAGTCTATACGGAACCCTCGGTGCGCGAGTCCAACTCGCACTTGGCTGGTTTTTATTGTGATACCGTTTATTTTTATTTTTAGGGTTCAGTACCTAGCCAAAGGGTAAAAACGGGACCCTATTACTAAGACTCCACTGTCTGCCTGGATGTCTGTCTCCAGGCAGGTGTATTTCTGTTGCCGCTATAATAACAAATAATAAAAATATAAATTATTTAATAATTAAAGGGGGCTCCCATTCAAGATATGTGTTTTCTTTTCAGTTTATAGTACGGGTTTCTTGTATGGCTATGTAATAATTAAAGGGGGCTCCCCTTTAATTATTAAATAGCTCAGGGGCTCAGAATAATGTACTGAATACATGGTAACCGAATACAGGAATATTCGTCCGTAGGTACGCCATACAGACTCCATACTCTGATGCTCTCTACAGTAATATCACTTCTTTAAACTTTCACATAAAAAATGAAAGCTTAGAGAGAACCCCTTTAAGGCTTTATAACGACTTCCTTTTTATCGACAAATTATCCTAAAACCTCCGGATTTCACTCACAAAATGACGGATACGAGTGACAACTCACTAACGACCCATCCATTCTTCTACTTTTTTATTACTTAAAACCTCCTTTTAAAAACAATACGGGGCTGGCTTTTAAAAGTTGTCAAATTGTCGTCTTTTGTTTTTATTTTCTTTCGAACCAGCAGTGTTCGGATTTTGAAAATCGGCCTAGGAAGCTTTAAAATGTTGTACAAAACATGAAAAAATTCTAAGAAGTAGAAAATACGTTGTGAAACGCTTGACTATTCATAACGATAACGAATGTATTGTATGTACTTTAAAGGTACATAATTTGAATAAGTCTAAGAATCACCACCACCATGAACCACTGACCAACAACGCACAACCTAAACCGATAGATGTATGTACAAGCATGACATTTCGTACTTATGTTTTGTAGCTCAACTCAGACTCACTCATCATCAGCATTATTGAATTCCCCCCCGCCAAACATCGCCTTATCATCCGGTCCTGTGTTTCTTGCATCCAACAAATTAACTGTGTCATCAATATATGACTAGCGTATTGTTTCGCTCTTCAATTGTTATTTCAAACCTATTTTGAAATGTACACGTTGAATAGCTAGTTTTTAAAATCAACCTTGCATCCGAGTTACGCCATTTTGTTTCTCATAATAAAGGACATCTTGTCTCTAGAAGCTAACATATTGTCTGTCCGTATAATTGGGATGCATTGAGGCAATTAAGTGACACAGTCACCTGAGTAGGACGTTTGAATCCGTCCGACCACATTAGGGATGCAATGAGCAGGAAGATGCATACCTACGTGTGAAGATAATGTAGCCATTTGTTTAACGGTTTAAGCTTTTGGGGGCAAATAAGTCTATAGCGTGAAAACTATCTTTAATTTTAATTACAATAATATGACTATCCAAAAACCGTCAAATTTCAAGGTTATTTTCAGATCCACAACTCCTATAAAATTACTGACAATGCCAAAAACAGTTTTTTAATATTTAATATAACAACGTTGGTAAATAAAGCGCTACAATTTCTAGGCCAGCATAAAACGTTTATATCAAAAATAATTTTTACGATAAGTTTCAAACTTAACAAGCGCTATCATAAACCAGAGCTCAGCAAACACTAAACAAACATGGCGGGCATATGCAAAGTGCGCCAAAATTATGGCACTAGGGATGGGACCAATAAAATTAATTACCGAAAATATTTAGCATAAATATGATGTTCCCACTGCTGGGACACATGACTTCTCTCTCTCAGAGGGAGTGGGCAGTAATCCAGTGGGAGCGTTACAGGTTGGTGGACATGTCAAAATATCTTCGAATTATCGGTTCTAGAACATGCCTTACCTCACGATGCTTACCTTAGATTTTGAAAACAGTGTTGATGAAACATTTAACACAAAGTAAAGTAAGTCTCGGTTCGAACATACGATCTACAATTCATAAATCAGGCCTGATACTGGCCCACCACAGCTCTAATGTGACACAGAGTACCACTAAGATGTAATTACCGATAACTAATGCAAATACCGACATAGCTGACACTAAATTTAGATTGGAATTAGTGCTAGCGATATGCTAATGTATTGCATTCCGGGATGTTATCTGATATGAGTGGGTTGGTTTGGCTTGAATTGGCTGCGAGTCAAAGGGAATGCTCGCAATGAGCTGAGTTGACAAAGAGATGGCTGAATGAAAATGTGTGGGACTGTGGGTGTTCGACATTGTTTCGACGTTGTGTTGTTTTGGTGGCCGAAAGTTTACGGTACGGGGGTTTTGAATACATGAAGTGAGTTATTTTGAAACTAGATGGTTTGAGCTTTTCGGTTATCACTAACATTAGGCAACACCTACATGAATGTGTAAATAAAAGCGCCACTGAATTCTTAACTTTCTTAAAAAAAACGCACAGCGCGCACGTATCGACGCATTCATTTAGTATTAGTTAAAATGGGCAATTCGGATCAACTTAAAGTAACAAGTTTAATAGTTTATTGTGATCCTAAATTACTAATATTATGTTGATCACGAAGAAAGTATTCTCTCAATTTATGAGCGAAACACTTTCGACTTACATTTTCACAGTGTGCATTAATGGTGCGACCGTTGAAAACCATAATTAACTATACCATACCGAAATACGTACGTGCATCGGTTTTTCCTGTTAAAACCCTTATTTTATTACTCTAGAGAAAATATCACTGAAAATTACTACCATCATAAAAGTATTCCCATTAGCATTCCGAACATGATCAGAGCACCGCTATAATTTATTTTCTCGAATGATTCCAGGAAGCTATCTATAGCAATTTTAATTCCAAATTTCGGTCATGTAGCTCTCATGCGTGGGTCTGCATTTCAAGTATTTCAGCACTAAAACCGGTTATTTTCTTGGATTTTTGGAACGTGCGCTGAGTTGATAAGTGAAACTTTCTGTTTGCTATTTTTTCATGTTAGTGAAGATTACTTGGATGTGATTTGTTTGCATTTTGAGTTTAATATAACTTTCACTTAAGGACACGGACAATAAAGCAAAAAACAATATGTTCCGTGACTTCCAAATCGATACAACAGTAAACTAATTTACTGAAAATTCAAAAGTAACCGATAAATAATTGTAGGCTGCTGTAAACTCACTATTTTGGACACGCTATGCCCATCACTAGCGCATATGAATATGTCGGAATACCACAGACTAAAGAAATACAATAAGTCAATTTACGAGACTGTGCTCTCTGATAAACTGATGAATTACTGTTCAATGTGTAGTAATATCATGAACGATAACACTTCAAAGTATAACACTTTAAGTATTGGAATTCATGTGAGTCACTAGTTGTTAATTGCCATCATCATTCCTTGTCTCAGTTTATAAGGGGTTGGCGCACCATGTCTTCTTAATTCATCCAGTCCATCCATCCCTTCGTTGGTTTTCCCCTACTCTCACTCTTATACCTTCTTGCTATTATTTAATTTGTGTGTGTCTATGAGCCTGTGAGCCCAAATCAACAATGTCGTACAGAATGGATCTTCGGCCTCTACTTATTCTATACAATATCGCGAGCCGCTTATAAAATAAATCGGAGTATTTGCATTTACTACTGTAATATACGAGCACCATATGTATGGGGATATTATTGGTCTGCCTATTGCCTGTGGCTCGTGAATGGTGTGTGAAAACTGAGGTGACACATCGTCGTGTGTTTGTGGAGTGTATTCATCTTTACTTGTTTCTTTTTGCAAACAAATATGGCGGACTTAGATTTCAATGTTGAAATATTGTTACATTATAAAACTATCATTAACACTAAAAAAGTGATATTTACGGTGTTTACTATTGGAACTCAAAACAAATTTTGATAGAAGACTTTTCAATCCAATATATACCGAGCTTCCTCCGTGCCTCGGAAAGCACATAAAGCCGGTGGTCCCTGCTGTCATTTGTAGATCTTTGGCAGTCGTTACAAGTAGTCAGTGGCCCGAAAGTCTGGCAACCAGTCTTATTTAGTGATAGGCAGTCGCTCTATGAGAGCAGCGGTGGCGCAGTGGTAGCGACCCCGACTTACGAACAGTAAGTCATGGGTTCGAACCCAGGCAGGCGCGCATTACTTTGTGTAATTTATTTCATCACCACTGCTCTCAAAAACGGTGAAGGAAAACATCGTGAGGAAACCGGCATGTCCTAGAACCAAAAATTCGAAGACATGTGACATCTACCAATCCGCACTGGGCCCGCGTGGTGGATTACAGCCCAATCCCTCTCATAGGGAGGAGGCCTGTTTCCCAGCAGTGGGAACATTTATAGGCTGATGATGATGATGATGAGTCGCTCCATCTGTAATATTGGTAATCAGCTGCATCCGGTAAGACAGGAAGCCGACCCCAACATAGTTGGGAAAAGGCTAGGCAGACTTGACTGAAATTTACCGTATTTGTTTACCAAAAGAGACATAATTATGCGAAAAGACACACTGTATCAAAAAGTAAGTAAGTAAGTGTTATAGGAATGTTATAGAGCAGGACACATTCCGCCATAATTATAGCATGCAAATTTAAAATATTTTTTTCATTAGGAAGGCAAACATAGATACCTATCTAACATAGACAAAGATTTGTGTTTCGTTAAAGTCGTACATCGCGGGAAATGTCGCGGGGAGTGAGCGGTTTTTATGTCCTTGTTAGTTTATTGGTAGGCGTTTAAGAGGTTCCGTTTATGCATGCTTGAGTATGTTGGCTTTTTACAGAATTTATGAGGGTTAGTTTTCCTTGAGAGCACAATCATGTTTAGTCAAGGTTGTTGTGTACTTGCTGCTATTAGTAGTTCTAGGTACCTATTTATATTATGTTTTGTAAAACGTTTAAGGTATTTTATTACCGAAAACTTTGGTCACTTGCTTTCTGCAACTCAAAAAAAACTGCCTTTTCACTTCTAATGTTAGGTCTAAATAATTTGTTTAGCTCCTAATTAACTCATTTGTATTCTTTCTTTACCAAATAAATCCACCAAACCGCAAATTTCTCGTAATGCCATCCACATGTATTTTGTTTTCCCGACCAAAAAAAAAAGGGGAGCCCGAAAAGTGGTGACAAATGATTCGGTCTCGAGTTTAAAGAATCCGGCATTTTAACACCCTTAGTCCTTATTCATTAACCACAGATACGTCTTCACAAGAACCCATATTCTGGGCTACGCTAGAATGACATTTCAAAGACGAAAACGAAGGTATTATAGAGTGAGTAAACAAATAACGTGTTACGAGTACCTCAATTACAATAACGTAATTAACAACACCTTTTTTTAAAAAGTCAATTTCTAGACATTGCCACTTGAATACTATAAAGGGTGTAAACAGACTCTTAACGAAGCCGAAAGGCACTTGTTCTCCCCGTCATTGCGATCACTTTTTTGTTCTAGACCATACCTGAGAACCGTCTAGTTACGGAGATACTTGGGGTCAAAGTTCCAACTTGTTCACAAGTTTTTTTTTAAATACAAGTTTTTAATGTAAGATTTTTACTGTAAACACCTCACCACCACCTGGACGGGGGTCCTGGAGGTGTTTAAAATACTACTATTCAATCCATCCATCAGCACAATGTTTTAAGTGCTTTACATAGAGTCCTACCGTAAAACGTGATTTTTCAGCCCCAAAAAAATTTCGTTTTCCAGCACTAATTTTTGCGTAGAGTTACTTAGTTTGATGTACATAATGCTTGGTTGACGGCTTCGTGAAGAGTCTGCTTACACCCTGTATAAAACTGTTTTTTGCATGTTGATATTATTATAAAAATACAGCCGTGCTTATTTCTTGCATGCGCATAATACATTCAAGGTGGCGGGAAATATCGTGAAAGAATTATTTAAATAATTTGCATGATGAATAGGTAAACATCTGTAGCAAAACCAAATAACGATAAGGATGCATAAAGGTGCACGCTAAGGGCCTTTGCACAACACGTTTTTTTTTAATGTGCTGACGACGCGTGTTTTTGATTTGCGTGTACTCTGTGCCTTATCAACACGTTTTAGCAGATTTTACTCGTTTGTATGGGTGTGTAATATATGCCATAATAACAGATAATATATTATCACTTGAAATAACGTTCACATGATATAATTTTCATATGCTATAAAAACAAATAACCTAATTTCATGTGATCTAATATTACATTTCATATAAACTTCTTTTGCTCTAATAACATTTAGTATAACGTTCATCTCATATAATTTTCAATTAGTATAATATTGCTCTTTTCATAAAACGTTCAGTTGACCTAATTTTCATATTTACTCATTTTCTGCCCAAATTCTGTAGTGAATAGGTAAATATCAGAAAACATCTTACTGTTATAACCTCATCTAACCCAAATCATTCACCAACAATAGAAGGGATCTGGCGCTCGGCGGCCGCTGCCACGGCACGCTCGTTTCGCTCGCTCGCCATCGCGCGCTAATGGCCATGGTTCTAACCTAACCTAATTCACCAACCACAGAGTGAATCTGAGGTCGATCGCATATATATATGAGGTGAATATGAAAGAACGAAAAAAACATATTAATTCGTAGTTATCTATTCATTCTACAATGTTATAAGTAGTAGTTGTGTCAAAATTATATTAAACGTTACTATAGAATTTGAATATTATACTTACTGAATATTAGTTCAAATGTGCATTATAGAAAACATTTATTAGGTTAAACTAACTATATACATTAATAATTAAAAACGATTAAACTAAAATATATAAACTAACAACAAACTATAAAAGGGCATCGAAAAACTCCTCCTCAACGCTATAGAAAATGTTTATTAAACCATATAAAGTTAGGTAAACTGAAATGATATCAATAATTCATTATATCATTTCATCGTTATACTAAAAAAAAAAATATTAAATGAAATTAGGTCATGTGATCGTTTAACTTTTGTTATTATGTCAAATGGTCCGCACTCCGTTTGTATCGATACAAACGCAAATGTAACGGGCGCGTTTGTGCCATTGGTGGTGCGGGGAAGGAGGTGATGCAGAGAGTTTTTTACCAGTTTTTGTTTTCTTCGCGATGTATCAGCGTATAGCGATACAAACGCAAGGATCGTGTGCAAAGGTAACAACGTGACTTCAGTCTTGCGATTGGTGAGCGTCCTGATTGCGTAATACGCGCGTCGTCAGCGCATAAATAAAACGTGGTGTGAAAGGCCCTGAGGTGTAAGTGTTAGCCTTTGTTTACACGGGCATTTTTTTATCGTGCACTGCATTTTCACAACTGCAGAGCGCATCTCAGTACATCGTAAAAGTGCACTGTCGGATGTCTAACTCTCGCAGATAAGCAGTTTGTTGACTCTACAGTGAACCATGAAAAGCGTACGAGGGCTAAAAAAAAATACTCATACATTTTTAATGAAATGAGGTTCATAAGGTTTGTCGCATAAAAAATAGACTGTCAATCGACATTGAACGACAGAGATTTTCCCAAATGGGCTATGCATATATTTTTTTTTTAATTCTGGCGTCTGCTATTAGAATTATTTAAATATAAGTGATGATATTTAAGTACCTACTTAAGATTCGCATACTTTGAAAAGTTTCGGGCACACTCTAGGTTAGGCTTTTGGAGGACACTTTGTTGAAAAGCTAAACTTTTCATTACATCATAAGATTTTATTGCATCGCTCGTTGCTTTATATTACGTAGCATTAGAATATTGATATTGCAGACACTCGGGGAATGTTACAGTAAAAATTGAACTATTTACAGTTATGGAATCACGTGTTGCTTTGCGGAAATCCATGACTTACAATGTTTTTCTAGAACTAGATCCACGCATGGGTGCAGATTGGCTGCGGGCCTGTTCGAAAGAGATACCGCGGCCCTGGAACACAAAGGGCAAGGAAAGAACATGGATGGGTTTTAGTCAATACAAGTCTGACACTCCCTTCCGCTCTGCCCCGAGCGGGAGAAGTCTTTTGATGATTTCCCATCCGTAAAAAAAAAGAAAAGGCATGGGTACAGAATGCAGCGCTGCCCGCAACCTCCACTGCGAGCAAAACTATGCACATACAATAGATGAAATAATCATAATGCAACATGGCTTCCAAACCTATACCTGTACTCGACACGTATTCTGCGATAAGAGCTAGTTTTATAATAGCGTATTTTGCGATAAGAGCGATAAGGGTATGTCCCTACCCGACTTCTTGATATAAATTATTTCAAAAAGAATAGTAGGCTTTTTAAGCCACTTAATCTCCAAAAAGTAAGCTCACCTTCTTACCGTAACACGAAACTATCAGGTTCCGCCATTACTGCGAGCGTTCTATTACCTGTCTACCAGTTACACATTACACCCCGGGGGTAGGTACGCATCAGTTGTTACCTTTACGAGTATATCACATTGAATATTCAGCTGTTTTGATATCATTCTTATCAGTTGACTGATGACGTTGTTGTGAACTAAAGCCAAACTTCTTTATCTTCAACGTAGAACTTGATTTTGTAATATGCTTTTTTAGTAAAGACGCGTTTGGTGTAGTTTTTTAATTTTCCATCAGTCAGTTCTTTAACTGACTTTGGCAACTTGTTATAAAAGCGTTTACTGTTTATATGAAAAGACTTGCTAGTTTCTGTTAATCTAACAATGTCGTGTTTAATATAATATGTTCATATCAGGCAAGAATGTCTTTATTGGATCTATTATTTATATGACATATGTATATCGAAATATGGCAAAATGCCAAGACATTTTAATATATTTAAATCGTGTACTATACGGGTTTCCCATGAGAAAAAATGATATAACAATGTCCTTAATTTATTATATTTATCCTGCACGGACTATACAATATACAGAAAGATTGTCAGTCGAGTGGTCTCCAATCTATACAGCCCACATGAATATACATACTGGCCCAGCCTGCACAATTACACGCGAGTCAATTGCGCACGTATACCGCAGCAGCCCGCAGTTTAATTGTTCGCATCGACTGCTCGAGACGGATCGCCTCGATCTGCATGCACGTGATCGCACTTTGTCTGTACCGCTAACGACCGCGTGGAAATGTACGGGGAGGAAGTTGTGGCGGGAGCGTTCGGCAATGTGGATTGTTAGCACTGCATGGTCTAAGTTGACCAATTTGTTAGGGTAATTTACAGGTTTGTTGGAAGGCTATGTCGTAATTTGCTGAAATTATAGATATAGCTACTTTAATTAAAATTAGATATTTTTAATTCGACGACTTGGCCTCGATTACTCTTGATGGAAAGCGATGGATTAGGTCTATGAAAAAACGAGCGTGCGCAGAAGATGCCTGTTCACTCTTGCTTTGAAGGCAGACGGGTTAATAATTGTGGGAGGGAACACAGATGACGTTAAAGTTGACAGACGCATAGTCGCTCGTAAATAAACCCCACAAATCTTACAATATCGATTCTCGTTGATATGTATATAGATTTTAGTTTAAACACTAACCCCTACTTTTAGTGTTTCAACTAAAATCTTAAAATTATATTGACACATTATGACAGCTTGGGACATAACCCCGCACTATGAAACTAGATAACAACTTGACATACTGATAAGAGTTAGTAAATGTAGACTGTGGCAATATCCGAACAATAAGCGGCTGTATAGAAGGATCAAATGTACTCCTCGATCATAATCTACTCTGCCAGGTCCGTATCGCAACATTATCAGAAAACGGCCATGTTAAACAGCGTGCACGACCATAACGTATATCTGTATGTTTCACATTAAGGCACACAATGACTATGTCTTGGCTAACGCCCAATTGTCCGTAATTACCCTTATTGGAGCAGTTGCGATTAATTGGGTTTAGAGACAATAGTCTAGTCTAGCTTTAGGTCATAGATAATACGTCTATAGAATGTAAGTTTTGTCTCGGTAAGCGTATTCAGTGGCCTGTTATGATAACTGCATCATAACGTTGAATGTTTCAAAGATGGGGATAGGGACAGATTTTCTCCATTGTTTTTGTTAAAGAAGAGATCAGTAGAAGTGGAATGCGATTAAAGGGTTTTAGAAAGAGACAGGGATATGAGGCACAATGACGAAGCTTGACTAAACCAAGCCTTTTATAAATGACGGCGTGCTACATATACGGCTAAAGGCACTAGTTATAGCACAACAAAGTGTTTTGCGTTTCTACGACCTTCAACTGGCTTGATATACTGTTTTCAGTACTGTAAGTCAATTCAATACATTTTTTTCTTTACCACTTTCTCTACTGTGACATTTATAAAATGCTTATTCTTCTTATGTTAGTATAATAGAATAACTTAGCCTAGTGTTAGTATTAAATTAAATTACTTAGAGGGTCTGGACTCTTATCCACCTTCGTAAAAGGGGTGAGTCCCACCGGTCTGCAAACACCTTAAGGATGCCATTGGAGGTGGTGCGCAAGCGCGCCATCATGGAAGCGCATCGCTTCCTTATGATCGCGGCCAACCCGTCAACACACGCTTCCGCGAACATTCCTGACACGCTACATCGCCACGACAACCCCAATAGCACCCTGAATGCGTTATTGTACTGTACGCGCAGGTCGCTGTATGCCCGCTGAGTATACTCGCTTTGCTTTTTGCTTTTCGCTTTTTTGGCTTGTGGTCGCTTATGCTGAAAAATATGAGCCGATACGAGAAGACGAACTAACCGATCCCCACATGTTCCCGCCAGTACTGCACTCTCCAATCAACAGATTGGTATCAGCTAATTGCCACAATTTGCCATTACGCACGTCTCACATTGCTTAAAACTTCCTTCCACAATTGTGTGAGAAACTTGCTAAAGGTAAGTTACGCTTAACCGTAGGCTAATCTTCTTTGTACGGGAGTTTAGGCCTTTATTTTATTTATTTATTTGGTACACCAACAGCAGTACATACTAGAAATTAATGAGAAATAATAAAAATAACGAAAGTGCTGGTATGTATGCCTATTATAGGTATACGCAGCATTCACTATAAGACAACAACATAATGTTCTAAAATCTTAATGTTAAAAATACAATTTGAATCAAATATGAGTATAAAGTTTACTTAAAACTAAATGAGATAGTATGAATTATGATGATATATTGTTATGAGTCTGGTATCTAATTACTTACATTTTATAGTGTTAATTATTTAAGGCAAATTAGTGCATTCTCGTACCTCAGAAACGGAAACGGATCTTCTGAACTTGTTGAGGGAAACACCGAATAAAGCGGTTTCCAGTGATTTGCAGGAGCTATTGTAGTTTTTACGTATTCGTATCAAAGGAGCGTTGAGACCAAGGTTTGATTTGCGGAAAGGAATATGAAACAGTCTGGTGATGGGATATCTGGGAGGTTTTGAAGGGACTGTATACGGAATACGCTCAACTAAATCTAACTATGCTATCTTTCAGTCTTATCTAAACTCGACCAATTTCACCAGTTTAGAGCCCGTTCCAAACCTCCCCCGTACGTTTCAAACTATCAACCATAGCTCACCAGTTCTGTAGTATTCTGAATTGCGTCGTCGGATCTTTGTAACAACGTTTAACTGCCGCAATTGGCCGTCATGTACCTAAAGTTTCACTGCTTCCACTTAGTGACGCTCAAACTGTATCTATCTGCCTAGCCTTTTCTCTATTATGTTGTAAACGACTACCAGTCTAAACAGATGCAGAAGAACTCCACAACCTACACAGTGGCCCATGACTAAGCTACGCAGACCAGCTGTGCTTAGCTTCGCTTTGTATCAAAATGTAAGCCGGATCGTTCTTCGTGACTCATCTCACGGTTGCGTTTAGATTTGTCACAACTGCCAATCCCCTGACATAACCCGTCAGGGTACCAACAACAACTAATTACCGTGTGCCTTCAATTTCGCTATATGATTAACTATCCGTCATATACTAATTACCAACGTCAATGACTTGCTATTACACCGCACTATTACTAATAACTAATAGGTTTACCAGGCGTTTGCTGCCATTAGTCACGTTACTTGTACTTAGTAGCTGTTGTTTGTAGTTAGAGCTTAATACACTGTAAGTACTGAATCAGCTTCGTCTCCAGGCAAGTTGTTCTGGATTATTTATAAAACACACGCTTAGAAGTACCTTGTACGAAGACATGAATAAAGGGCTTGTGTCTAAGTAACATCCGCATGGATTTATATATAAACGTTTATTTTTATTGGGGTGAGCCCGCTCACTAGTAACAAACTACTGCAACTCCTGAAAGCCAGAATCAACAGTGGCCCCCACCAGAAAAGCGCCGAGACAATGAACCTCGTCGAAGTCCGAAAGAAACAATTTAACTGTCTTGGATCCCGCAAAGAAATTAATCAGAAAAGCATAGCGGAGAAGTACAAAAAACATAATTTCCATTTCTTATCAAGGTTACGCTCCACTTTCCGCGGTCGGTTGGTAGATGGGTGACAGTCATTGTCACAGATGTCAGTCTCAGGCCCCTTCCTTGATAGGGCTCCCTATGTCGTCGCAGTAAGGGGACCTCAGAAGGCCTTCGTGAGTATAAGATAGGTATTTACGTAAATAAAAAAAAAACACTTAAGTAGGTATATAGTGTACCTATGGCAATACATTTTATTTTAAACATAACAGTTGGAGATTTGAAATAAATGAAAGACATGGTTTTGGTCTAGTCTAAGTTACTAGAGAGGTCACCGACCCCAAGTAACATAGGACAAGTGCTTATAGACGTGTTAATACCGGCTACTGCCACTACAAGCTCCCTGGTACTTCACCTGGACTCCGGCGCATTGCGCTCTGAAAGTAATAAGAGAACGATTACATAAATATTTAGCAGAAGTATTCAATTCATTACTACGACTTGTGATATGCAGCGATTGCAAAAAGCATGCCACGAGTTACCGGGACGTGACTTGCGACGCGACGTCACTCACGTGAAGGAAATAATTCTTGCCAAATTTTATTATGATCCGATCAGCCTTTTAGTCGTGAAAAGGTAGCAAACAGACAGACAGATAGTTACTTTCGCATTTATAATATTAAATAATTAAATATTATCTATCTATATATATAAAATGCTTTGTCCTGAATGACTGACGGATCAACGCACAGCCTAAACAGCTGATAGTAGAGACCTGAAACTTGAAGGGTGTGTTCTTTGTATGACGTAGGCATCGGATAAGAAAAGATTTTCCGAAATTCTACTCCTAAGGGGGTGAAAAACGGTTGTGAAGTTTGTATTCTTGGTCCAATCTACTTAAAATTTTGCATGACCATTCTTTAACAGAATTGATGGAAGACGTGTTTCGTATTTTATTAAAACTCATCGCCTAACACGGTTAAAAAGGGGTAGAAAGTTATTTTGAAGATGATTTGCATCGAGGTTGATATCAATACTCCTTAGTGCAAAACTCAATCCGATTTTATTCTAAAAAAAAACAATCTGGCCCGAGTGTCAAATTGACAAGACATATTTTTTCCGAACCAAATTTTATCTTAATTTAAAACAGTTTAATCCCAGAAAATCCATTTTAAATACAATGAAAAGTAAACAAAAAAATACAGTTACACAGTTACTGGACTTTCATCGAAATTGACCCACAAAATAACCACATCGAAAATATATCGAAATGTCACCGATGTTGACTAGGCACCGGGCCAAACTACAAAAAGAGACGACTTCCTTATAGTTTTTTCTGTAACTGGTGCCACTTTCAAACAGGGGATCCGCTGAATGCGAGACGCACGGGACCGATCAATGTTCAGTAGTGGACGTCTTTCGGCTGAAATGATGATGGTGATGATGAATGCTATACTATTCTCTCCTTCCTGACGATGACCGAAGACATCTTACACGCTTAGGAAAATAATGTTTTACCCAAGGGCTGCATTTTCAAAATCCACGCGGACGAAGTCGCGGGTGAAGTGCTAGTATATTATATAAAGTATGGATTTTGTGACATAAACTTTGCAGACAGCACTATTTTAGTACAAAAAACGTTTCTCGACACTTTAACATTTCAACTATAATCAATCAAAAAATCAAAGCATTTATTTCAAGTAGGCCAGTTACAGGAACTTTTGAACTGTCGACAACATAACATTGTAATGAAGCTACAGTCTCAGTCAAAAGGTTGGCATAAAAACTGTGAAAGTACTGTAGTTGCCCATTCCCTAGCGTAGATCTCTATGGGGAAGAACGGGCTAGAAACTCCATGGACACTCTTTTAAATCAGTATATTTTTGCAAAACCTTGGTTACATCATTCATGTTGAGATGGTACATTATGTGAGAACGATGTAGCAAGATGTGCAGTGTGCACGTTAAAACTGCCCATAGTAAAAACAAAAAAAATAGACTTTCAAAAATAAAGTAATCAATTCAAATAAGCCGTGGCGACCAAGAGATGACCAGTCACAACTGACAGCGCCCGTTCACGAACATGACGCATGTATCAGCACCATTCAACTCAACCATTTTGAAGGGAACTAAATGATCCGACACACGCGCCACCATCAGCGAGACCTTTGAGTGAGCATGACGTACTCCTAACCGCCAGGGCACATTCAAGTCGAGAAAAGAGTAGGTTACCAGTGAACGATAGCTATCTAGTACATAGTACTCACACAATATGATCTATTCTATGTTTATCACTGATGCCTGATGACTAGGGCCTATTTGGGGTTCTGTAAACGTTTACAACATCATTATAGTACTAATCATGAACACTAATTAGCACGTTCTAAAACGTTTTCAGGACTTTTATAGTACCAAATTTTGTTACTTGGGTAGTTTATTGAACTTACTTTTCCAAAACCCTATATCTATTTACATGACGTAAACCAAATCGTGAACGCAGTATACAAGTAAAACTTACGTGCAGTAGTTACTGTAGGTGATCCCGTTTACGCCACACACGGGCTGGTAGATCTGGGGGCAGATGCAGGCTGCGCTGGCCATCATGGCTCCCATCAGCACCAGAAACAGGGTATACACTAGGAAGATATAGAAAAGAGTGGTGATTAAGAGACTTGGCTTCTGAATTATATCTTAAACCTGTAATTTCGCGAAGGAGTAAAGAGGGGGAAACGACAACCACGCTTGGCCATTAAGTTTTTTACTTACACAAGCCCACACTTAAATGAATGCCTACAACACATGAATAAATGCCTATAGTCACGTTGCTTTCAACTACTAAAGTGCCTTTGTGGGAAAAACAAATATTGGCTCTTCCTTAACAACTCACCATGTTTTCCCATGGATGTAGGTACAAAAAATAAAATGCTACTTACGACGGTCTCTAGATATGTACTTTTATTTAATAAATCAAAAAATATTTAATTTTAAATAAAATATTTTAAACAAACTTACCCAAAGTTACCTTCATATTGTCCTTGCGAAGTCACAATTTGATCACAACTAATGACTAACTGGCGTCCAAGTGTCTTTTATACAAAACTTGATAAGGTACGTTCAGTTGGCGCCAACATTGGCCAACTAATCACCCTGTAACGTTGGCCAAGAGACGCGTCAACATTTGCCGCCAATGTTTTTATGTATGTTAGTCATGTTCTTGAGGATATTAAAATCGGATGGGTTACAATTTATTTGTGAATTATTATTCTGAACACATTATGCAAATGCAGTAAGATTATTTGCTTATATGAAACTCTAACATTAATAAAATTACCATATTGATCTTGCATACATACTGTAATTACTGTATTATGTATCTAGTTTACACTATGGACGATTAGAGCATTAAATAAAACCAAACTGTCAGAATTTTAAGTATTTTTAAGCCTTATCTATTTAGTTAAAAAACATTTATTTTGGCGTGTAAAAGTGTTTGTAAATTTACCAAATAACCATCATTTAGGTCATCCATTCTGAATGCATTTCGTTTATTCAAAAATATAAAATACATGGATATATAGAGATAGGTACAAATAAATGAAGAATATTGTGCAAATAAATGTATTCATACATTTTTACAACAATGATGAAGGACTTCTTCGGTGCTGGAGTTTTACAAAAGTATCGTGATTCACTACGCTGGTCTTGTTAATGTTTTATTTATTGAATTGCGCCGGGCCCAATGCGCAGGCCATTTTAAAAACAAAGATAAAATAGAATTAATATGACACAACTTATCACACTTGTACTCCACAAAAAGGTTTGGTAGAGGCGAATCTAATAGTACTGTTGTGAAACCACCTCATATTTAAAGTTTGCATCACCTAATTTAATAAAAAAGTAATATTGATTTTTAGTTGGCGGCAACACTGTACCGGTAAAAACATGCTTGTCAAATTGACTTGTGACTGACTGAAAAAAATAAATTGACGCCCTATTCCTCGAACTCAGTAATTTATTCTTATCTCCGACTTTACCCTACTTTCAGGACCTGAAAACTCCATTATTTTATATCTGGCGACCGTGAGAGTGATTTTGGAAGCAAAAATAAGAAGAATAAGAATTATTAGGAACACTCTAACTACAATATTTAATGTGGCCCGGACGACCGAGCTTGACAGCAAGCCTCACTTCCCATTCGCTTGGGTGGTCTCGGCGTCCGCAAAGTATAGTCTTCTCTCCTCGGTCTACGGTACCGAAAAATTAACCAGGGATATTTTGTCTTCCTCACTGGTTGATTTTGAGGTGCTGTATTTGACCGATGCTTCGAACGCGTGGAAAATGGCTTGTCCCAATACGGATTTGCCCGACAACTTGTTTACATACAATATTTCGAAATCTAATCTAATCTAATCTACTCGTAATCTAAAAAATAAGAAAAACATGGAGAATACAGATGAATGAAAAATGAAGAAGGCAGTCAAGTTACGAGGCGTGCTAAAAAACCAGTTTACCAAAAAGGTAGGTACAAATAAATGAAGAATATTGTGCAAATAAATGTATTCATACATTTTTACAACACTAATGGTTTCGAAACACTAAATTTAATGGCGTCGTCACAAGAACAAGAATCCATTCAAGAAAACGAAGTGCTGACTATAGAAGCCGCGTTTCGTGGACTAAAACCAATATTCGGAAAAATTGAGCAATTGGATGGACAAATTAACGGTCCAATGCTCGTGGACTCAGATGAAGAAGTCCTTGAAAAGGAGTGTGAGGAGGCGGAGAAGTATAGAAGCACGTGGTTCAAAATCGAATCAAAAAACGGGTATAAAAATATCTAAAATAAAGTGTAGTGAAACAAAAAACTATGGAGATAAACAAAAGTTAAAATTACCAACTTCGAAATTTGAAAACGTGGCTTTTTTTTTTGGGGAAAATTTCGGAAAATAGATGCTGATAAAATTATGGACCCAGCAGATTTTGTGAACCTGCTACAAGCAATAGCTGTTGACACTGAAGCAAGACAGTTAGTAGAAAGTTATACTATTACGGCTGACAACTATTCTAAATGTGTTCAGCACTTAAAATCCAGGTATGCAAGGGAAGATCTGCAGACGCAACTGTATGTAAGAGAATTATTGTCGCTTATAATTACTAGAGATGAAAATGCAAGCCTAACCTATTCTATTTAATAATGTAAGTGTTCGGTTGCGGGCACTAGAAACTTTTGGAGTCACAAAGAAAAATGCAGCATTTATTGTGCCAATGATTGAGTCAGCGATACCAGAAGAAACACTTATAGCTTGGCAAAGAACAGGCAGTCATAATAATGACATAGAAATGAAATTAAATAATTTACTTAACTTTCTACAGTTAGAAGTTGAAAACATCCAGAGCATAAAAATTGCTCGTGGAAGTTTAATATTTAAACAAGTAATTATAGAAAGGCACCGAGGCAGGCCCAAGAAACGCTGGCGTGACGATTTAGACTCGTTCCTGACTGATTGGCCAGAGGAGGCAAAACACCGGGAGAGTTGGAAGAGAACGGGGGAGGCCTTTGCCCAGCAGTGGGACAGAACAAGCTAATGAAAAAAAAAAAAAATTATAGAAAGAAGTTCCACAGCTGCAAGCTGCTTAGTATCTACAGAGAAAAAAAAACATACAATAATAGATGCATTTGGTGCCATAAAGACAATCATAGCAGTGTTAAATGTTATAAAGCACATAAACTGTCATTGGCAGAAAGAAGAGATACAGTATAGAAGAAAAGAGCGTGCACTATATGTCTAAAGAAAGGGCATTTATGTAAAAACTGCAAGTAATCAATTAAATGCTTAATATGTATGAAGAGACTTTCAACAATTCTCTGTGCATCACAATCACAGAAGATAGCTGCGGACAACGGAGAAAAGGAATCAAAAGAGGCATGCACTAATACAACTGCTCATGCGTAACGTGCTCAAAGTGTAACCGTACTACAAACAGTTATCGTGAACGTAGAACACAGGGGGCAAACAATACCTGTAAGAACACTTTACGACAGCGGCTCTCAACGTAGTTACATCAAAGATGATGTTGTGTAAAAACTACAGTTACCATCAATTAAAGAAGAAGTACTGAGAAAAGAGGAAAATGTCCAAAGGAAAGTTATAAGTATGAAAACCAAAGACTTACAATTTCCTACGGCTTAGGTATCTCCTAAGCCGTAGGAAATTGTAAGACTTTTGTAACTATGCTAACTTTCAGTCGTATCTAAACTCGACCAATTTCACCAGTTTAGAGCCTGTTCTAAACCTCCCCAGTGCGTTTCAAACTATCAACTATAGCATACCAGTTCTGTAGTATTCTGAAATGCGTCGTTGGATCTTTGTAACAACGTTTAACTGCCGCAATTGGCCGTCATGTGCCTATAGTTTCACTGCTTCCACTTAGTGACGCTCAAACTGTATCTATTTGCCTAGCCTGTTCTCTATTATGTTGTAAACGACTACCAGTTTAAACAGACGCAGAAGAACTCCACGAGGTTTCTCGGTATGACATGATGGTTATCCATTCGCCGACTGACCTCGACAAGCATAGCTTAACATTGATCACTCGACTCGTCCGGCTGTTACTTATTACAAATTCCTCTAATGACGCTCCAACCATTCCCTCGTATATTCCAATAAAGGTACACTGATTGATAGACCCGACACCTGATAATGGCCACAATTTGTTATCACGAGACTATTAATTGCTATACGGTCATCTGTTATACACCAGCCAGTGATAATGGCAAGTGATTAGGATAGAAAAGCTCCCATTTGTCTATTAGTACGCACTATGTAAGTCTACCACAGCATACGAAGCCACTCTGGACCGCTTGGTTGATTACGGTCCAATCCTCATGAGCGACGTCCCTGACAGTGCGAACGTTTAGGCAGATTACACTTCTACTGGATATAAACAGTCATTTTAACTATAAAGGCACCACTCTGCAGTGGCCCATGGCTAAGCTACCCAGTCCTGTGCTTAGCTTCGCTTCGTATCAAAATGTAAGCCGGATCGTTCTCAGTGACTCACCTCACGGTTACGTAGCTGACATGCAAACGAACCGCGCAGATATGTGACAAACATTTGGTGGTGATTGCTTGGGAGCTGCAGATCGTCTGCACGAAATAAAATAATTATCTGGATAGCCTTTTGGTGTTTCGGTGGGCCCTCAAGGAAAATAATTAATGCACTATATTATGACTTCTCAAGGCGAGGTGATGGCAGGCGGAGTAAAACTGTGACTGAGTGGCGTCCAAGGATTAGAAAGAGAAGTGTTGGTTGTCCGGCGGCGAGATGAGCAGACGGCAATGTTACCAGCGCAGCAAATAGGGGCTCAGCGGAGAGTGAAGTCGGGCTTTAGATGATGATGATTATGACCTCTTAAGCGCTAACCGCTAACAAACACCGCTATATTCTGGGATTATTTGTCACAACTGCCAATCCCCTGACATAACCCGTCAGGGTACCAACAACAACTAATTACCGTGTGCCTTCAATTTCGCTAACTGATTAATGTATCCGTCTTATGCTAATTACCAACGTCTATTCGGCCTGCTATTACACTGCACTTTTACTAATAAGTAATAGGTTTACCAGGCGTTTGCTGCCATTAGCCACGTTGCTTGTACAAATTAGCTGTTGTTTGTAGTTATAGCTTTATGCACTGCAAGAACTGAATCGGCTTCGTTTCAGGCAAGTTGTTCGGGATTATATAAAAAACACACGCTTAGAAGTATCTTATATTGATGTGCCTTTCATATAAGGTACGAAGATACAAATAAAGGCTTGCTTCTAAGTAACGTCCACATGGGTTTATTTATCAAGGTTATGCTCCGCTTACCGCGGTCGGTTCGTAGATGGTTGACAGTCATTGTCATAGATGTCAGTCTCGGGCCTCTACCTTGATAGGGCTCTTTATGTCGTCGTAGTAAAGGAACCTCAGAAGGCCTTTGTGAGTATAAGGTAGGTATTTATGTAAATAAATAAAAAACAATTAAGTAGGTATATATTGTACCTATGGCAATACATTTTATTTTAACAATAATAGTAGGAGATTCAGTCATAACGTTGAGATAAAGGCAAGACATCGTGTTTGTCTGGTCTAAGTTACGAGAGGTCACCGACCCCAAGTAACATAGGACAAAATGCATAAAGACGTGTTAATACGTGTTTGCCCATAGTGATGAAGGAAGACTTTTGGCCGTAGGACGTGGTGTTCCATCGCTTCCATGGACAAGTTCCACTGGACAGCCAGCACAAGTGAAGCTACTAATATAGTTCTAAGTCTTATTTATTAACACAAGTTTTGTATTTCCTTTATAATTATTTTAGTTTATAAGATTTATAAGTATGGGCCTTTGCAGCCTGAAATACATGATGTTGTTGTTGTTGTTAATATTGGCTACTGTTACCACAAGCTCCCTGGTGCAGCACCTGGACCCCGGCGCAGCCCGCTCTGAAAGTAATAAGAGAGCGCTTACATAAATAGGTTACTTTAGCAGAATTATTCAATTCATCACTACGGCTTGTGACAGTAGCGATTGTAAAAAGCATGCCACAAGTTACCGGGATGCGACTTGCGACGCGACGTCACTCTCGTGGGAATAAGTAACCTCACACTAGTTGGCGTCTGTCTTGTCGCAACTCGCATCGTCTGAGGTCGACTACAGCGTGTAAGAGCTATAAAGATAGCCTTGTCGTAACTGATCATCGCCGTATTTATTTTATTGCCTTTCGGTTTTGCACAAAATTAGTGCGCTAAACTGTCCGACCTATTGGTGCTATAGCTTACTTATTCTGTGAGCTGTCGACAAGTGTGGTTGTCTGCCGAATCTCATTGGTACTAGGTATGTTTCTATTGTGCAGCAACGTAGAATAGTGTGTGATAAGCCCCGACTATCTCAAACTTGTATGAGTATACGTAACATAATTAACACGAAACTTGGAAACTACGAAACAAATTACTAAGTAGAGATGAAAGGTGTACCACGAAGGTACACATATTATACACATGACAATAATATCAAGCTGGCTTCCCTCAAGGGTTCGGCAGAGACGTAGCTATAGTGCATAATCATGATTATTTTGTCAGTAATTCCCCAGATTCTACTATTTTTTTTTTTAAACGTTGCATTTAGTAATTTCTCCTGTATCGTGGGAGCGTAACAAACATTTAAACTCACATACACAGACAGCTAGACCCGGAACAACTACTTGTAGGCCATACAAATATTTGTTCCGTGCGGGAATCGAACTCGCGACATGCAGCGCAGCAGTCGATCACTTAGCCACTGCGCCAACCGCGTCATCAAATAACTGATATGTAGATATTACCAATTGCACGTTATCCGACCTAAACATCGAACGTAAGGACTCTCATATCCAGTAGAGAGAAGTCTCAAGAGTAGCAAGATACACTTTTATGAAATTAGCTTACATTTACCTAAATACTGAAAATGGGGTCCTAAGTTCAAACATCGGCTCGTGTGTTATTGGGTTTTTCAGTTAAAAAGTTTTCAGTAGCCTCTGAAATTCGGTTACGCGGTACCTACTTATCTTAAACCTGGAAAATGTGCACTTCGTCATGTATCGTTGTGGTACTCCTGAGTTTTTATAGGGAGGGATATAACGGTACTTATGATAAACCAAAAAATATATTTGTGTACCATATTCTTCTGACTTTATATTACTAGTTGAACCCGCAAACGTTGTTCTGCCATATAAATTATGGTGAGAAATATACTTTACGACCTATTCTCATACCTACCAAATATATGTAGGATAATTTTCGTGGAATTACAAGTTATTGTAATTAAAATTAACCGTGAAATGAAACATAAAACTCATTGGTAGAATGGAACGTAGCACGGTTGCTTCGGGAGGTTCCTGCAACAAATCAGGCGGGAGGAAACGCCCGGGTGTTATCAATGCTGTTTATGAATGAATGAACTGCGAGGATCGCCCAGAGGACACGGTGGAGCACACGGTGGAGGTCTGCCCCACTTGGGCGGACCACCGCCGTGCCCTCGTAGCGGCGATTGGCGGCGGCGACCTATCGCGTCCGGCCCTGGTCCAGTCCATGGTCCGGAGCGAGAGGGAATGGGTCGCCGTCACCTTCTTCTAAGTAGTCGTGCTTCGAAGTAGTCATGCTAGCGATGGAGGTGGCGGAGAGTGAGAGAGAGAGAACCTTTCGTCCCAGCCGCCGCGGAAGACGCCCCGGGCGTCGGGGGTCACGTGGTGGCTTCCGGCCACCGTAGACGCGGACCTGTGGACGGTGAGTAATGGGCTAGCTCGCCGTCCGTCCGTCTTTTGACGACAGGCCGTGTAGACGGCGCGTTCGTGTTCCACGCGCGCCACAAAGAGATGTCAGCAAACAGGGAGGGGCCCGCAAGGGACGATGCCTGCCAGGGCTGCGGGACTGTTCGAAAGAGATACCGCGGCCCTGGAACACAAAGGGAGGAACATGGAGGGGTTTAAGCCAGTACAGGTCTGACACTCCCTTCCGCTCTGCCCAGACCGGGAGAAGTCATATGATGATTTCACATCCGAAAAAAAAAAAGAATTACTTAGCGAATAAAAAGGAACGTGAGTGAGAAATGGCGATTGAGTGGACCCGTAAAGACGAAAAAGTTGAATATTTCTTTTTTATGATTAACGAGCCAAAACTAAACAAAGTAAAGAAGAAAAAACTGTATCTCTCATCACACCTTTCTCCCACATAACCATAAAAAATAATATATGTATAGGCATGATGTAATGATGTCCAGATAATATAACATTTAAAAGTAAGATAGTCTATTCAAATCCTTGTTTACAATCGATTTTATTACCACATAAACGAAGCTAAGCTAGTGTAATAAATTATTATTGATTACAGAATTAAAACGACTTGTATTATTGAAAAAGTTAAAAAACAAAATCGAAGGGCAAAAAACAAAACATTCAGTTTATTAAAGTTACTTTTTTTACCAAAACCCCATATCTAAAGGGTGTAAACAGACTCTTAACGAAGCCGAAAGGCACTTTTTCTCCCCGTCATTGCGATATTTTTATAGATGTAGATACGAAGATATTGGGGGTCAAACTTCCAACTTTTTCACAAGATTTTTTTTTTAAATCCATGCTTTTAATGTAAGATTTTTACTTTAAACACCTCCAAGACCCCCTTACTATTCAATCCATCCATCAACACATTGTTTTGAGTGCGTTACATTGAGTCCTACTGTAAAACGTGATTTTTCAGTTACTTAGTTTGATGTACATAATGCTTGGTTGACGGCTTCGTGAAGAGTCTGTTTACACCCTGTATTTACATGACGTAAACTAAATCGTGAACGCAGTATACAAGTAAAACTTACGTGCAGTAGTTACTGTAGGTGATCCCGTTTACGCCACACACGGGCTGGTAGATCTGGGGGCAGATGCAGGCTGCGCTGGCCATCATGGCTCCCATCAGCACCAGAAACAAGGTGTACACTAGGAAGACATAGAAAAGTGGTGATTAAGAGACTTGGATTCTGAATTATATCTTAAACCTGTAATTTTGCGAAGGGGGAAACTACAACCACACTTGGCCATTAAGTTTGTTACTTCCACAAGCCCACACTTAAATGAATGCCTACAACACATGAATAAATGCCTATAGTCACGTTGCTTTCAACTAATAAAGTGCCTTTGTGGGAAAAACAAATATTGGCTCTTCCTTAACAACTCACCATGTTTTCCCATGGATGTAGGCACAAAAAATAAAACGCTACTTGCTACGGTCTCTAGATATGTACTTTTATTTAATAAATAAAAAAATATTTAATTTTAAATAAAATATTTGAAACAAACTTACCCAAAGTTACCTTCATATTGTCCTTGTGAAGTCACAATTTGATCACAACTAATGACTAACTGGCGTCCAAGTGTCTTTTATACAAAACTTGATAAGGCACGTTCAGTTGGCGCCAACATTGGCCAACTAATCACACTGTAACGTTGGCCAAGAGACGCATCAACATTTGCCGCCAATGTTTTTATATATGTTAGTCATGTTCTTGAGGAAATTAGAATCGGATGGGTTACAATTTATTTGTGAATTATTATTCTGAGCACATTATGCAAATGCAGTAAGATTATTTGCTTATATGAAACTCTAACATTAATAAAATTACCATATTAATCTTGAATACATACTGTAATTACTGTATTATGTATCTAGTTTACACTATGAACGATTAGAGCATTAAATAAAACCGAGCTGTCAGAATTTTAACTATTTTTTAAGCCTTATCTAGTTAGTTCAAAAACATTTATTTTGGCGTGTAAAAGTGTTTGTAAAAACCAATTTACCAAATAACCATCATTTAGGTCATCCATTCTGAATGCATTTCGTTTATTCAAAAATATAAAATAAATAAATATATGGAGATAGGTACAAATAAACGAAGAATATTGTGCAAATAAATGTATTCATACATTTTTATAAGAATGGTAAAGGACTTCGGTTAGAGCTGAAATTATACAAAAGTATCGTGATTCACTACGCTGCGCTGGTCTTGTTAAAGTTTTATTTATCGAATTGCGCCCGGCCCCAATGCGCAGGCCATTTTGAAAACAAAGAGAAAATAATATTAATATGACACAACATAACACACTTGAACTCCCCAAA
Source organism: Lycophotia porphyrea (assembly GCA_950005105.1). Lineage (NCBI taxonomy): Eukaryota > Metazoa > Arthropoda > Insecta > Lepidoptera > Noctuidae > Lycophotia > Lycophotia porphyrea. The sequence continues at coordinate 552,721 of OX465406.1, forward strand.
AACGTTGGTAGAGGCGTATCTAACAGTGCACCCACATTTTCGCCAGTTATGTTTGTTTTTTTAAGTCCTACGTAATAGGGGCGAGCCTATATAGTCGTCAGCCAGGCGCTAATATAGACACTGTGGCGACTACTGTTTTTGCTAGTTTATGATAAATTCTATTCACCGTAAGCTTTTTGTAACATTTTCAGGGACTCCGAACACGAAATTCCATTGGCGGTGCAAAATGTAAGACCAAATCCTTGTTCGATGTTTTTGTCCATAATGAAATTCGCAATACACACTAGGTGTGATCTAACTAAAAATGTCACTGTATTTAATCTAAATAACAGATGCAAGATGCAACTCAAACTCCGCGCCAAAATGGAAATCAATTGTGCCAATCTTACAACAAAAATAATAATTTGGAACCATAAACAAATCATCGATTTCTGATACTTTTTTGACTGAAAATACAAAAGATTTCGCGTTATTCTATCTGCTACCATTAATGTCTGCTACAATAATTTAAAATGTAGTTAAAAGTTTTTTTTTCATATTTATTTATTTATTCAACAGACTGGCAATGATTGCCGTGTCTTTCCATCCGTCCCACACTCAGTAGGAGCCACGGAGTCTAGATTTGTGTCCGGTTCACGTCAATTATAATTAATTCAATATAAAAAATATTCATACTGTTACGTACATGCCTGAATATGGGAACCAATATAACGATATCTCAGCACAACAAGAGTTGGGCCAACCACTGACCAACATTTGTCGAACTTCAAGTCAACAAACTAAACATGACAACCTGCCAAACGCAGCACACGCATGCTACACGTTTCATTGGTCAATGCCTTCATTTGGAATAATATAATTTTATCTGATTGGTCGAAATACGCGCGACGTAATAGAATAGTCAAACGTGATTAGTAGGTTAATAATGCGGTGATGACGAGTTCTGACCTTAGGTTTTATAGTACAGGAAAACTGCGGAGGAATCCCCGATATCTGCTCTGAGAAATACTGAATGTAGATACATTATTTCCGGTTTTTACTGTGTGTTATAGTACTGTTTCCTTATTTGGTTCACTTTAGTAGCAATGATAGCATAGTGATATGACCGTCGCGACGGACTACCAAGTCATAAGTTTCAAGTTCGAACCCAAGACACGCCCCTCTGATTTTTCGGATTCATGTGCGTATTGTAATTATCACTTGCTTCGGTGTAGGAAAACATCGTGAGGAAACTAGCTTGCCCGATATTTCCCGACGGCATGCAGCCAAGTCAAATCAGAGGATCATAAGAACTCTGACACCAGGTTAGACACTAATCACACGATAAAGAAAGGAAAGGATTTGGTTCAATTAATAGTTCCATGAGCGCAGCGGTGGCCCAGTGGTAGCAACCCCGACTTACGAACAGTAAGTCGTGGGTTCGAACCCAGGCAGGCGCATTACTTCGTGTAATTTATTTCATCCACCACTGCTCTCAAAAACGGTGAAGGAAAACATCATGAGGAAACCGGCATGTCCTAGAACCAAAAATTTGAAGATAAGTGATATCTGCCAAACGCACTGGGCCGACGTGGTGGATTGTAGCCCATTCCCTCTCATAGAGAGCAAGCGTGTGTCCCAGCAGTGGGAACATTATCGGCTGATGATGAAGATGATGAATAGTTCCATGACTATGTGTGTGATGATAAACGTTTCCACAGCTCTCCTATCTATGAAATGAGTGCGCCATTATCCACCATGCACCTCAACATTATCCACCATGCACGTCAACATTATCCACCATGCACGTCAACATTATCCACCATGCACGTCAACATTATCCACCATGCACGTCAACATTATCCACCATGTACGTCAACATTATCCACCATGCACGTCAACATTATCCACCATGCACGTCAACATTATCCACCATGCACGTCAACATTATCCATCATGCACGTCAACATTATCCACCATGCACGTCAACATTATCCACCATGTACGTCAACATTATCCACCATGCACGTCAACATTTCTTCAAGATTTAGGTTCTAAGACATTTCTGTTTCAGTACGATGTTATCCTTCACCATTTTTAGAGCAGTAGTGATAGAATGAATAGCACATACTAAAGTGACTGTATATAATTTTTTTTTTTTTTTTTTTTAGCAGCCTGTACTGTCCCACTGCTGGGCAAAGGCCTCCTCCAATTCCTATGGCCTCCAGGTCGTCTCGCCACCTTTTTCTGGGCCGGCCTCGGCGGCGCCGTCCGTCTTCCGGCAACCATTGTGTGGAGACTTTTGCCCAGCGGTCATCGTGCATGCGGCTGACGTGACCCGCCCAATCCCATTTTAGCCTAGCGGCCTTCTTGCCACATATAAATTATGATTGGTAATTGTATGTGTGTCATAATTGGTCTGAAAATTCGCATAATGCTCGCTTCTTTATAATTACGTAAGACCTATTAACAGTACCGTAGTAAATTTGTAGAAGATTAGGATCCGATATTTAAGAAAAAAACAAAATTATGAAACATAATTTTTAAGAGAATAACAAGATAACCGAATGAATAAGTAGGTTTAAATTCGTTCTTAACCCGCTTAAAAGAGTCCGTAGTTTAATATTAACCTTTCCCGTGTTTAATTAATTAATACAACGGTTTGATAATATAATATAAGGAAAAAAATGTAAGAAGCGAGTTTATTAAATGAGAAAACCATGACAGATTACATTTTTGGGAGAAACAACTCAGCCAAAAAAGATAATTCCTCTTACTCATTATTTTTCATTAAGTGTGGGAAGACAAACAAACGCGTCGTATTTCTAAACCCAACAGTTTACTTCTTGTAACCTATTTCATCACCACTGCCCTCGAAGCGGTGAAGAAAACATCATAAGGAAATTGGCATGTCCAAGAACCAAAAACTCGAAGACATGTGAGAACTACCAACCCGCACTGGACCCGTGCGGTGGATTATTGCTTATTCCATCGCACTAACTGGAGGCCTGTGTCCCAGAAGTGGGATCAGCATGAGTGACCCAAAATCTCAACCAGGTTTTATCTCGATTTTTCTTTGTATTTTTCGGACTGGAAAGTGTTCAAACGTGGAAGAAGTTGTGGTATTCATAAGATTATAATCATCTACCTCGCTTTTCACCAACTATGGTAGGGTCAGCTTCCAGTCTAACCGGATACAGCAAAATAACAGTGTAGCGGCATTACAGAAAGTACTTCAGCGCCATCTATGACACAACGGGAGTGATATGAAAATTCGAATGACGATATTGAGACGTACGCTATTTCGAAAACTTTACGAGTAGTACGCCAGTTCGAAAACTCATTAAGTCGCAAACCGCCTTATCGAATGAGGTTGTTGCGATCACTTTGATTCAAAAAACTCTTTGAATGGTAGGCTAGTACGAAAGTCTGGGTATCGAAATCCACTGTTCTGAATTTGTGTGGGGATCGCATTCGTGAGCCAGTGTTTACCAAGAACTAGCTACGATGATAAAACTATCACTGAGCTAGTTGTCTACGCCACTAAAATAACGATTAATATTAGTACTTATTATGATTTAACTATGTATCCCGAGCATGCTTTCCGTTTTAATAAGCTAATCATCTTCATCATCATCATCTGCCTACCTTATCCCATCTATGTTAGGGTCGGCTTCCAGTCTAACCGTATGCAATTGAAAACCAGTGTTTTACACTGAGCGACTGCCTATCTGACCTCCACAACCGTTCACACCTCCACAATTAATCATTTATACTTAGTGGTGTAGACAACTAGGCCAGTGTCAGTTTTATCATCGTAGCTAGTTCTTGGTAATCACTGGGTCGCAAATTCAGATAGAAATACGCTATTTCCAACATTGGATTTCGATATCAAGGGTTTTGTACTAGCGTACCATTCAAACAGTTTTTCGAATCAGCGTGTTCGCGACAACGTCATTCGATATAGCAGTTTTCGATTTAATGAGTTTTCGAACTGGCGTACCACTCGTAAAAGATTTTCGAAATAGCGTGCGTCGCAATAACGTCATTCGAATTTCATATCAGTCCCGCTCATCTCCAACATAGTTTTGCGAAAAGGTTAAGCAGATGATGATGATGAGTCCACGACAACCCTAAATATAAATAAAACTAAAATCAAAAGTATTTATTTCAATTAGACCATTACAGGCACTTTTGAATGTCAGAAAACCAAATAAGGCTAAGCTACAGTCACAGACACAAGGTATAATAACTTGTGAAAGTACTGTAGTTGCCCAATCCAAAACGTAGATCTCTATGGAGAAGAATGGGCAAGAAACTCCATGGACACTCTTTTCAATCAAAATATTGTACAAAATCTTGGTTACATCATTCATGTTGAGATTATACATATGTGAGAACGATGTAGAAATACGTGCACGTTAAGAGCGTCCAGAGTAAAAGATTATATAAACAATTTAAAAACAAAGTAAGTAGTTAAAATAAACCGTGGCAGCCTAGAGATAACCAGTTCCAGCTGACAGCGTCCGTTCATGAACATGACGCATGGATCAGCCCCATTCAGCTCAACCATATTGAAGGGAGCTAAATGACCCGACACACCCGCCACCATCAGCGAGACATTTGAGTGATAATGACATTCTCTCAGCCACCAGGGCGACTATATCGACTATATAATTTTAGTTTTAGAAATAATGCGTCGTATACTGAATGTATCGTCAAATTTCAAGATAAGCGCACTTGGCACAAGCACATAAAGCACCGTTGGATTTTCAAGAGAATTAATCTTTATTTTATTTTATTTTAGAGTTTTAGGAAAACTTACAGCTAAAAGTTTACACACGATTATGAGTAACAGAAATAAGGCCAATTATAAGTTTTCACAGATAGAAGAGAGTTTATAAACAAAAACAAAAATATTTAAGAAGGCAGACAGTGTTTGTGAACAAGTATCAGAGGAAAAAATGTGTTTCAAACAGTGCAAATTGCAATTGACTTTACGTTATCAAAGAAGAAATTACAAAGAGACCTCTTTAATTTCTCAAAATTAAAGAGGTCTCTTTGTAATTTCTTCTTTCATCCTTTCCTTTCCTTTTTCCTTTTTCCTTTCTTTTTCTTTTTTCATCTTTTTTTTCTTTCTTTCTTTCTTTCTTTTATTTTTTCTTTCTTTCTTTCTTTTCAGGGCGTCGACATCGATATTTTCAGTACTAGCATCTCAATGCTAGTACTGAAAATATCGATGTCGACGCCCTGGCCGACCGCATTTTACGTATGACTCGCTCTTATTAAGTATGAGTTTTGTCTGTAATTCGTTCCTACCACAGCGGTATGTAATAGACGGGTATTGCGCCGAAAAGTGGAAGGACTCCGCAGTCCAATTTTGCTCAGCAGTTCGGGAAGCTCGGTTGAACCGTTAGCGATTCTAAATAAAAACGTTTTTATTTAGAATCGTTTCGTGCGTTTTTAGCTAAAATATTTTATTTTTGTTGATATAGAGAAGTAAGAAGAATACTCGGGGATTTTATTTTATTGGTGGCATTATGCACTTATAGGAAGCTCTTTATTTTATTTATTTATTAATACAACTTACAACTATATACAGGTAATCTTACTCTAATTCGATAGTGTGGCTAACAACTCTTATAGCACATAACTCAAGTTTATTACACTTAAGAAACTAAGTTTAACAATTTTTTCGCGAACTCACTCAAAGTGCACGAAAAAATATAAATTCGCTCGTGAACCTCGTTCACCACGCGGATCGTTCGGGTGAGAGGGGTCTTAGCCAGGAGATTGGTTCTGGCTACTGGCACAGCTAGCAGCAGTGGGCGCCGTCGCCTCCACACGTATTGATCTGGCACGCACAGTTTCAGGTGCCGCAGCACTTCCGGGTTATGAGCTGCATCACGCAATAGTTTTACTACATACGCGGCGAGACTGAATTCCCGGCGCACCCTGAGCTCATTATACATCACCATACCCAGTACAAACAATGTTGGGTACATTAATGGGTAGAATGGATATACACCATATAGTTTAAAATAACGTAGTTCTAAGTTTAGTTGCAACTTTTATTTAATATACATAGAGTTAGTACTAGTAAAATAACCGATTGATTTTATTTTGAATTGTTTGTACCCACCCATTTAATTTTACCATCATAAATCATATTTGTTTCTGAAAATTGGTTTTACAAAACACTTTTGCATGTCACTTCATGTTATGTTGTAAAGCTAGATGGGGCCAGTGTTTCGTACCTGACTACTCTGAGAAGAAACAACCGAAACAAACTCAGAGGTTACTGTCTTTTTTTCATCACACATACTTATATTTACGAAACACCCTTCTTACTTATGCCACTTACATATAAAAAGTACTGACAATATCCGAAGTAGGTATGGTGCGATTAGAATAATGTATTAAGATTTTTTTTGGCAATATGCGATTGTTGGCATCACGCGATCAAATGTATGGTAGTTTCAAAATGTTGGCATAGTGCAAGCCATTAGTCATAGTGTTAAGTAGGCATCGTGCTACGAAATTTCTCTTAATGTAAGTGAGTATAAGTTGACGGCATAAAGACACGTATAAAGTTAGGCAAAATAAGGGCATTATAGTGTTATAAGAGCGTTGGATTTTTTTTGAAGATTGTCCCTTGCCGGATGCACGCTCCGTTGTAGGCTTTACGTTTCTGGGCACATTTCAGTCTGCAAACAAATAGAGGTAGGTATAAGTTTACACTACTAGTCACAAAATGTATTATAATAATCATCAAGGCGTAAAAATCATCTTTTGTCAAACCATTCCCAACAATTTCGGCGTCATCTTTCACCGCGGTCTTCTCGGCTCCGGGGTGCTCTTAAAAAATCGTAATGGAAAAACCCAATAACTCTTTGCAACGCTGACCAGTCGTGTTTGCGATCACGAACCAACCCCAAGTACGGTGGAGTGTGGAATTTTTACCTCACTAAAATCACAGTCCGCACATGGGAGGAGACACCGTTTCCTAGAGAGACTGTACATATGCCCCCCCTATGCCGAGCTATGCAATTGCGTACGGCAGCACGTGACCATATGTGCCGCACGTGGCTCACTGTACCTAGAAACTCACTCGCATTCATTGGGATATGTCCTATTGTCTCGGCCACACACTGGGGAATACTCGTCGGGACATTCGCACTCAGGACGCCACGCCTGCAACTCGCACATCATCACCGCCACTGCCGCAAGTACTGCAATCATAACACATATACATACCGACCTGAGAATTGAACCCAATGATAAAATCCTCATCATGAGAGGTTCTGAATCGTGAATAGGACTAGAGTTACTGACAAAGCTTGCTGAGTTACGGCATAGCAAGCTGAAATGGCAGTGAGCTGGCCATGTTGACTATTAGTTTTGGAGTAGAGACTATAATGACATCGGCAAGCATAGCGTGGTGAACCCTCCAGCTAGATGGCTCTTTAAAAGGAAGCTGGGACAGACTGAAGGTAGAAGGATGAAGACAGGATGTTGTGGCACAGCTCACAGCTTGGAAGAGGTCTATGACCACCAGTGGACTGCGAGAGTGAGCTGTTGGATATCAGTGTCCCGAAGTCCGATTTTTCCGACGTTAGTTTCGCGATTTTCGACCTACGCATCCATACACGAGTGGCTATGGGCCTTGATCCGTTTTCGACGGGACAGAGACCGACAGTCATCTGTTTAACCATATTCAATTATGTTGGTGTCGGCTGCCAGTCTTACTAAATGCAGCTAAGTATCAGTATTTGGTACCGACTGCCCGTTTAACCTCCTCAACCTCTTACCATTTGGAAACTTATTATTCAAGCAAAACTCACCGAGTAAGCACCTCATGGCTCCCAACCGTCTTCTGTCCTGTACCGCGAGTCCACGACTGAGGTAATTTTGATTTATTTCCAGGTTATATACGCACAGCTTTCCGGTATTACCAACATGTCGCTCTGAGAAATGAAAATATTTTGACTATGTTATAACTGTTGTTCTCCTAGATTACACTAACATGGTTTCACATAACTCTATAGCTTGTTAAACATTAGACATACGTAATATACAGTTAAGCAGATATAAGACGCTTTTTGTTCATTTTTGTCTTTAGTTCCACACATAGTGAACCTAAAGCGGCAATTTAATTAATTTTTGGAACCGATCTGAAGATTTTGAAGATGAACGTGGAATAAAAAAACATCATGACGCAGCTGAAATCAGCTCAATTAATTCTCGTCCTAAATATTCATGTAAGAATTAGCATTCCCATATATGCTGCAAGTCTTTCTGGACACGTTCCCGGGTGACAGCGATAAGGAGGAGTACTTTGGCGCCGAAGTGTCTTACGGTCATCGTTGCTTATTTTTACTTAGTTTTAGTTTAGATAGATTATTTATTTTAGGTTTTGATAGCATATAAATTATTTTTATACATAAAATGTAAGAAAATAAGATTTTTTGGCCAACTTAATTCTTATATAGCAGTTAAAACTTAGCCAGAAAGCCGTTTAAGCTTGTTTCGTACCCAAATCAAGGGCGACCTGAAACAATGGAATACAAGATTTACTGTTACTGAACTATTTCTCGAAGTGTTTAAACAGCTTAATTCCTAAGACCTCTTTGAGAAGTGTCTCTGGAATAATTTTACGCTATTCAGGGTAATTTGGGACTAGTAAAGCTATAAAACTTGAGCCCAATGCGGGTTGATAAATGTACTTATTTGTTCAGTTTGGATTCAAAATCAAAATATTTTAATTCACATAAGCCTACATGGGCACTTATAAAACGTCGAGAAAAAGTACACGGTTCAGGTTGGTCGTTTCCTATGGAAAAGAACCGGCAAAAAACTCCATGGTTACTTATGGGGAGACAGCATAGGCCCGACAATAAATCGTTGCTTCCTACACAAAAACGTAAAACAGGATAAAAAGTTGACACGCATCTAGGAATTTACAAGGCCTACACTGTTCACACATTCAGAAACAATCGATAAAAAGAATCTATAAAAGGTAAGAAAAATACTAAATTAAACATGTGACACAAATATCATAATGTCAGCAGCGCTACAACTATTCTGATAATTTGATGTTTTCTTTTACTGTGGTGATTAAATAAATTACATAAAGTGCCTCCTCGGCTAGATAGCAATGTCAGCGGCCTCGTGTTGCTTTGTGGAGGTTAAAAGGAAAGTCCCAGGGAATGTTTTACTGTTATTTAATAAAGTAATTTAAAGAAACAAAAATATACGTGTTCACAGTGGCGATTCCATAGAGAGAAGGGAAGAGGAAGACGGTGTTGCCATACACATGAATCATATATGTTTTATTAACATTGCAATAATACTTTACAACACCCTCCCTCAATGTTAAAACTCAAAAAAAATAACAATACTTATTACCTTTTAGTTATACAAAAAAAAAAAAACTATACTAACACAAACCCATACAGCATTTAAATTTATCAAACTTTACCTTACCCAAAGGTTTGGTTAAAACATCTGCCACTTGATCATCTGTTCTAATGTAGTCCACACTTACAATATTATTATTTACCATATCGCGTACAAACTTTACCTTAATGTCCATGTGTTTAATTTTATGATGAAATTGCGGATTTTTACAAAGTTTAATTACAGACTGATTGTCTTCAAACAATTTCACACTACAAGTTTTACCTTCAAGAGATTCAAAGAAATTTTTCAACCAACAAGCTTCACTAACAGCTAGACTTAAAGCTACATATTCGGATTCGGTGGATGACAAAGCAACTGTAGTCTGTTTGCGAGAAACCCATGAAATTGTACAACCATAAATTTGAAACACATAACCACCAGTTGACCGTCTATCAACTTTGTCACCGGCCCAATCGGAATCAACAAAACCAATGATATCCTTAATTTTACTTCTTTTAAAAACCAAGCTTATCTGTAAGCTTCCTTTTACATATCGTAGCACTCTCTTGAGAGCTACCCATAAATCATTACTAGCACAGGACTGGTACCTACTTAAAATACTTATGGAAAGACATAAGTCAGGTCTGGTACACAACATTGCATACATCAGTGAACCAATTACCTTTCTACATCTATATTCTATTTCTGGACTCTCAGACTTATCTCTTTTTAGCAAACTGTGATCAAAATTTTCATCCATGGGGGTCACAGCCGCCTTACAATCTAACATATTGCTAGAATGTAACAATTTTTCAAGGTAAATACTCTGATTTATTATTATAGTTCCCTCCCTTAAATTTTGCGTTATATGCATTCCCAAATAGTGACTAATTTGTCCTAGATCTTTCATTTTAAAGTTTTCATTTAACAATTGCTTTACATTTTCTATCTCTTTGACAACACTAGATGCTAACAATAAATCATCAACATACAAGAGTAAATATACTTTACACTCTGCATTTATTTTCATATACAAACAATATTCATAATCACATCTTAGAAAACCTAATTTAGTTATAACATCATGAAATTTTTTGTTCCAATTTTTGGGTGAGTCTTTTAAGCCATACAAAGATCTTTTTAACTTATACACCTTATTATTTTTCTTCTCACTGTAACACCCGTTAGGTAAAGATACATAAACATCACCATCAATGTCTCCATACAAAAAGGCACTACAAACATCTAATTGATGTATAGGTAAATTATATTCATTACAGAAAGCTAAAAATAACCTTACAGAGGTTAATTTTGCTACAGGACTATAAATTTCTGACAAAGACAAATCTTGTTTAAAACCTCTAGCTACTAACCTAGCTTTATGTGACACAACGTTACCTTTTTCATCTTTCTTTCGTTTAAAAACCCATTTACAGTCAATAATATCACAATTCTTCGGCATCTCTACACTTATCCATGTATCATTTTCAGTAAGTGCTTTCATCTCTACTTCCATTGCCTGCTTCCATTTATTACTGTCACTACTTGATACAGCCTCCTCATATGTTACAGGATCTTCATCACTAACTGTCAACAAACCCAAATCATAATCAACTAAATTTTGTGGTATTTTTATTTTACTTCTGTCCCTTAGCTGCATTCTACCATTTGTTTCATTATCATCACTGCTCTGTACCTCATTTATTACATGCTCACTTTCATTATTGTCTACCTCCTGCTCTTTCCCTTGAGAATCCTCATCACTCAACTCAAATTTCTCCCCATTCTGTATACACACATCTACATTCTCATTTTCCACATATTCATTCTTAGACAAATTAGGTAAAAACACAACATCTTTGTGTATCTCTACCTTATGTTTATCACTAAAATATATGCGATACCCCTTTACATTTTCCCCATAACCAACAAACATGCCTTCTACACTCTTGTTGTCCCATTTTAAACGCTTTTCTTTTGGTATATGCACTGATACCTTACAGCCAAACTCATGAGAGAAATCCAAGCTAATATCTTTATTATAAAACAACTCATACGGAGATTTACCCTTGACTGGGCTAGGACCTGTTCTATTTAATGTATAACAAGCTGTGTTAACTGCCTCTGCCCAAAAAACTTTACTCATGCCATAAATCATGGCACGGGCAGCTTCCACAAGTGTTCGCATCTCTCTTTCAGCCCTGCCATTCTGTTGAGGTGTGTACACTACTGAACGTTGATGAATGATACCTTTTTCTTCCAGAAAAACTCTTAACTCATTACTCATAAACTCTAAACCATTGTCTGTTCTCAAAACTTTCACTTTTCTTTCACATTCCCTTTCAACCTTTGCCACAAAGTTCCTAACATGCACAGAAACTTCAGATTTTCTTTTCATAAGATATACAAAACGATAACCTGTACAATCATCTTTAAATAACAAAAAATACCTCGATTCTCCTATTGAGGCACTCTCCATAGGCCCACAGACATCAGCATGGATCAAATCTAATTTTTCTACAGCACGACTTTCACTTCTAGGGTAATGTTGTCTGTGCTGCTTACCACGCAAACAATTTTCGCACATAATGACGTCACTATTGTCTGCATAGCTAATGTTATTCCTGGTTAATATGTCTTTAATTTGAGTAAGATTTTGATGAGAAAGCCTATTATGCCAAACTGAAATGTTTTCTACCTTTTTGGTTATATGACAACATGACATGACATTAAAGTTGCGTTCCAGTTCGTGTTTCTTTGTATCAAACTTTGGATTATCATAAACAAAATTCATTTTATACAGCTTACAAGATCTATTAGCTGTTGCACGAACTTCCCCATGTTTATTTAAAAACTCACAAACATTACTATTTGACACTAAACGCATACCCTTATCCAAAACATATCCTGCAGAAAACAAATTGAACTTTAAATCTGGAATGTACAACACATTTGACAAAATTGTTTTAATGTACTTACAATTATTCCAGGCATAGACTACTACATTCCCAACACCTTTTACTTCTAGAAGAGTACCATTACCAACCTTTACTCTAGAGGAGTAAGACTTATCACTTAAAGACTCGAATAAATTTTTATCACAGCACATATGTTCGCTGGCTTCAGTGTCCATGTACCAAATGCCACGTTCCACACTACTGGTGCTTGAACACATAAATGCATTAACTTCATTATTTGAATCTTTATTTGAATCTCTATTTGTGTTGTTTCCTTTCTTATTCTTCAGCTTATAACAATTTTCCATGATGTGACCTCTCTTCTTGCAGTAATTGCATGTCCTGGTTTCCTTTTGTGTGCTTCTATTTCTGCAAACTTTTGCAATATGTCCTTCTTTACCACAACTATAACATTTCTTTATACTAGCCAATGCCACTATTTCCTTATTTTCAGAGCCCAATCTTTCTTCTTCCAAAAGCAATCTTGAAGTCAGTCCTTCCAATTTTTGACTCTCACTGGGAACTGACTCCCAAGCAGAACGGAAATGTTTGTACTGTTCCGGCAAACTCATGAGAATTTTAGTGATTGTCATCTTCTCTGACACAGGCTCACCAGCTTGTTTAAGTTTGCTAACTACATCCTCCAATTTAGACAGAAAAACAGACATGGAACTGTCTTCAAACTGTAGCAGAAAAAACTTTTGCTGCAGTAGATGCACACTGACAACAGACTCCTTATCATAGACAGACTTTAATTTGCTCTACATGGAACTAGCAGTTGGACAGGTTAACACATGTGTCAGTGGCCCTGGTTCCATCCTCATAACAATAATCTCCTGAGCTTTTGCATCATGACTCGTCCATTCTATAAGGGCTTTCGCATCTTCGGGCTTAACTCGCTCTCCCATAATTATTTCATAGAACCCCTTGCTTTTCATAAGAACTTCCGTCTGAAAACGCCAGACCGCCCAATTCTCACCGCCTTTTAATCTCAAACTGTGCTGTGTGCTGTCCATCTTCACAAAATCAAAATAAATTACTCAAATATTTTGTTTTTCATAACCTCAAAATTTTTCCAATAGGTACCCCAATGTTCTTCTCGAAAAACAACAGAATAAACAATACCCTGAGACTGCCGGTCCTGGGCCCATAACCTGTTGCTTTGTGGAGGTTAAAAGGAAAGTCCCAGGGAATGTTTTACTGTTATTTAATAAAGTAATTTAAAGAAACAAAAATATACGTGTTCACAGTGGCGATTCCATAGAGAGAAGGGAAGAGGAAGACGGTGTTGCCATACACATGAATCATATATGTTTTATTAACATTGCAATAATACTTTACAACACCTCGATTTACGACGTTGTAAGTCGTGTGTACAAACCAATTCCTTTTACTTTTGTAATTTCATCACCACTGGTCTCAATATAGTGAAAAAAATCCTGAGGAAGCAGGTATGTCATATGGCATCTATCAACTGACACTGGACACTCTATTAGATTATAGCCCATTCTCATGAAGAGGAGTTCTGTTATGCGTATGTAAAGTGCTTGCCTTTTTTTTTTTTTTTTACGGATGGGAAATCATCAAATGACTTCTCCCGCTCTGGGCAGAGCGGAAGGGAGTGTCAGACTTGTACTGACTAAAACCCATCCATGTTCCTTCCTTGCCCTTTGTGTTCCAGGGCCGCGGTATCTCTTTCGAACAGCCCGCAGCCCTGGCAGGCATCGGCCCTTGCGGGCCCCTCCCTATTTGCTGACATCTCTTTGAGGCGCGCGTGGAACACGAACGCGCCGTCAACACGGCCTGTCGTCAAAAGACGGACGGACGGCGAGCTAGCCCATTACTCTCCGTCCACAGGTCCGCGTCTACGGTGGCCGGAAGCCATCACGTGACCCCCGACGCCCGAGGCGTCTCCCGCGGCGGCTGGAACGAGAGGTTCTCTCCCTCTCACGCTGCGCCACCTCCTTCGCTAGCATGACTGCTTCGCAGAAGGAGGTGACGGCGTCCCATTCCCTTTCGCTCCGGACCATGGACTGGACCAGGGCCGGACGCGATAGGTCGCCGCCGCCGATCGCCGCTACGAGGACACGGCGGTGCTCCGCCCAAGCGGGGCAGACCTCTACCGTGTGCTCCACCGTATCCTCTGGGCGGCCCTCACAGTGGTAACACCCGGGCGTTTCCTTCCGCCCGATTCGGTGCAGGAACCTCCCGATAGACCTGCAACTCGTAAGCCACTGACGGCAGTTGCTTACGAGCTCAATAACGATTTGAGCTAGTTCTAAATACATTATTTCAGCCCACAAAACCCCATTTTCCAGTCTGTGAGCCCCCTTCAACGTAAAATGGGCAATTATTGTGTCTACAGTAGCTGTACTTAACATACTTTGCCCGTTGATAAGACATTTGACCGCAAGTGGGTATATATGCTGGCGGGTTGCCAGAATAGCTCCGTATTAGCAGTAGATCAAGTTTAGATCGTATCTTGTTTTGAGGTGCTTTAGTTTTTAGTCAGCGTTTCAGTGAAACTAGGTAATGGCTCCACATTTCAATGTAAGTTAAAAAATAAATTCTGAAATCTTACTTTAGATCATTATTGTGATAATGATTGACTACTGACCTGCGAGGAACTCGTGCCAGTGAAGAGCTCGTGGCTAAATAATAACAGCCACTTGGGTCGATCTTTAGGTTAAGCCGTGCTTGCTTAGGTTGGTCTGTGGATGGGTGACCACCCATTACATACCGAGTTTCCTCCGTGCCTCGGAAAGCACGTTAAGCCGTTGGTCCCGGCTGTCATTTGAAGATCTTTGACAGTCGTTAGGATAGTCAGTGGCCCAAAAAAGTCTAACAACCAGTCAAACCAAGGGGTATCGTATTATCCAGTACTAACTGGGTTGTGGAGGTCAGATAGGCAGTCGCTCCATATAAAATATTGGTATTCAG
This sequence comes from Lycophotia porphyrea, assembly GCA_950005105.1. Classification (NCBI taxonomy): domain Eukaryota; kingdom Metazoa; phylum Arthropoda; class Insecta; order Lepidoptera; family Noctuidae; genus Lycophotia; species Lycophotia porphyrea. Next base: position 567,999 of record OX465406.1, read on the forward strand.
CTGCATCCGGTTAGACTTGTAGCTGACCCCAACATAGTTGGGAAAAGGCTAGGCAGATGATGATGATGATTGGCTACTGACCTAGAAAAAAACCTTGCATTTTGCTGTAGAATTTTGTGGTAAGAACATGGTTGGTACATGAATGTGGTGCAGTAAGGTTCTTCTGACTCACACCACTCCTATTGCAAAGACAAGGGCTAATAAGAATTGGTTTTGATAATACTCATTTTTGTCACATCGATGGTTTGAATCTTCGACACTAAACGGCTTTCTTGATTTACTTATTAAAATTTAACTTACATAATACGCAAGTAAACTCACGCCGATTTGCCTAAAACGGGTTGGCAGAAACTAGTAAACACGACCTGCTACAATCCTAACCTACTCTTTGTGCTTCGACCACGTATCTGGCTGGTCACACACGTTAAAATCTTTATTTGACAAAAACGTGGTTCTACTGTATACCATGCACTACATGACTGTCAACAGATGGATGTAACGAGGCCTAACGACATGCCAGACGGTGACCGCGAGACCAAAGTTGAAGCCCGTTTGATATTTATTGGCCTTCCGAGGCCATTGGCCCAAAATATTGGTTTCGGATGTAAATTTCTATAAACACTAAGGTTTGAAAAAATGAAATTGCTGATGAAGAATATTTTCCTGGAATATTTAGAATAATTCGTATAACATTACATTTTGCTTTGAGGTTTTCTGTCAGAAATTCCTCAGTAACAACCATGAAGTCTGGATTTCTACCCGGTTGATGGCTGTAGACTCGCCCCCTATTACATTAGTGTACTACTAGGCACACCTCTGCCTTATCCTTCGGGGATTACAGGCGTGATGTCTTGTTATTTAGCAAGTAAAAGTAACGAGCAAGTGCGAATCGGAATCCGGTACAAAATAGTAGGAACGTTGTAGTATTTGTTAAAATCTAAGGAAATTTCAACTAGCTATTACAGTTTTATAAATAGGTACGGCCTGTGACAGGCAGGGTAGGGTAGACAGACAGAGAGACAGACGGGCGGAGGCTTAGTAGATATCTAGACGCTTGTCACTTAATTCTTCAGCAGTTTTAAATAAAGTACACGCTGGTAGAATGGGCTATTTTCAAAGACTTTTTTAAGATAACTTACAGCTGCTAGGATACAGATAGTTGTAGTTATAGAAAGAAATCCAATTAAAAGTTTGAATGACAATATACGAAACAGTAGACAGGCAAGAGAAACTAATATAAAAAGTAAGCACTCGGAGAAAATTAAGTAAAAATGATCAAGTTTCAGTGTACTTCAAAGAAGTCTTTGCATAATATTTTTTTAGGAACACTGGTGGAGAATAAACCATGATCATCAAAGCTCTGACACATCCAGTTGTATACTCTGTTAGCTCTTATAATATAAGAGTTGTGTCGATATATGCACCGCACAGGGGGAACGTACAAAGGTTGATGATTCCATAAGGTGTAGGATGGTACTCGCAGCCCAATTTTGCTCATGAGTTCAGAACAGTCGATTGACCACCATTTTTCCCATTGTCGGTTGCATTGCTTTGTTTATAGGCCGTGTTGACGGGGCGTTCGTGTTCCATGCGCGCCTCAAAGAGATATCAGGAAACAGGGAGGGGCCCACAAGGGCCGATGCCTGCCCGGACTGTACGAAAGAGATACCGCGGCCCTGGAACACAAAGGGCAAGGAAGGAACATAGATGGTTTCAGTCAGTACAAGACCGACACTCCCTTTCGCTCCGCCCAGAGCAGGACGGGTCAATTGATAATTTCCCATCTTAAAAAAAATTGGTGTCATCGTAACTTTACAATTTGTTATCTTCCTATAGGTGTAGCCTCACTTTGATATGGGAAAGTCTCCTCTGACATTTCTCTTGATATTCGTCTGCCTTAGTAACTTAAACTCGTTTGGCTAATTCTATCATAACATAACATCACGCCTGTAATCCCCGAAGGGTAAGGCAGAGGTACACCTCTGCCTGGTTAGCCAGTGGTTTCACCAGTTATGTTGAGGGGGCGAGCCTATTGCCAGCAATCGGGTACAAATCTAGGCTCTGTGACTGCTACGGAGAAATTCTTGATGGAAAACCTAATAACACTTTGCCTTACCCGGGAATTTAACCCAGGATCTCACGCTCAACAGTCGCGCTTGCAACCAAGGTAGCTAATTATATCACACCAATGAAAACGACTATCAATTTCTTTCTAAACCTATTTTCACATTTTAATTTCCTGTTTTCATTTCTACGTAACTGTAATATTTAAAAACCGCTAGATACTACACGTATATCAGAAAGTTAAACAAACTAACAAATATACAACTCCTAAAGGCTGCGCACGAAAACCACGACGTTAAAGATAACAAACTAAAAGTTCTCGGAGGAAATATTATAAGTTGATTTTAGAAATACTTTCATACATTTTGATTAGGTTTGCTGTTTATTGCTGCTTTATATGTAAAGAGAACTTGTTATCTTAACTTGAAAACTTGTTTCTGTGGTACAAATTGAATTAATCATATCGAGCTATAGGTACCCACAAACTGCAATGGGTTTGAAAAACCACATAATATTATCATCATTTTGCCAATTTTTTTTTATTGCAAAAACTGCTTGGTCTTGACCTTGATCACGCCTGGTGGAAAGCGATGGATGAGGTCTATAATGGCTAGAGCGTGCCCAGAAGATGCTAGTTCACTCTTGCTTTGAAAGCAGACGGTTTAAATGTGGGAAGGAACACAGATAACCCGTCCGACAGAGAGTTCCCACTTTGGCAGTGCGCATAATGAACGTGGAGGAACAGCGCTGAGGACGACTCGTCGGGATATCAACCAAGGGAGGGTGGTACGCCGCAGCGCAGTACGTCTGCTACTATTTTGGGGTAGCCTTCCAGTCGAATGGGATGCAGCTGAGTATTAATATTTCACATAGAGCGACTGCCTTTTTTTTTTCTTATGCGAAATCATCAAATGACACCCTCCCACTCTGGGCAGAGCGGAAACGAGTGTCAGACTAGTACTGACTAAAACCCATCCATTTTCCTTCTTTGCCCTTTGGGTTCCAGGGCCGCGTATCTCTTTTGAACAGTACCACATCCCCGGCAGGCATCGGCCCTTGTGGAACCCTTCCCGAGTGCACATTTGTTTGAGGCGCGCGTGGAACACGAACAAACTAACTCATTACTCACCGTCCACAGGGCGACTGCCAGTTTGACCTGCACATTTTCACAATCCGTTTACTCGGTAGCACAATACACCCTGGTAAAACTGGTTGTCAGACGGGCTTCTGGCTTCTAGGCTTCGAACTTTTGATTACCCGCGGCGAATGCTAAAGATCTATGAATAACGGTCAGGATCAGCTCTATAACGTGCTTTTCGAGGCACAGAAAGCTCTCGACATGTAATGAATGGTGGCCCATCTACGGACAGACCTCGGCAAGCGTTACTAAACCTAGAAGATCAACCTGTGTGGCTGTTAGTCCCCCTAAAAAAGGTGAATTTGACCTCAAGAACAACAAACGCCTGACACAAATATGTAGTGACTAGATTACCATCCTCTTATCAACAGTTATATTTTCCTATTACAGAACATTCCTCTTTTCTTATATTGACAATCTCAATTTATATTATTTACTCAAACAATTGTGCCCTCCCGATCTCCCTACAGACGCGCCAATGCCCTGATGGGCGTATATTAACATGTTCCTTCAATACTGAGTCAGCTATACCTACAGAGCCTTTTTACACCGAATACTGAAACTAAATCAACAGTTTACACAAATCACGCCTTTTTGAGTTATTCGGGTATATTTGAGGGCATCTACTTTTTGTTTACTCAGAGAAAACTGAGTCAAGAAAGATCCTATGTAAACTTTAGTATTCGGCAAAAAATACCAAACGTTTACAAATACATGTGTGGGGACCGTAACAAGAAGGCCTGACGTTCTATCAGAAATATCGGTAAAGTTAAAAACCGGCTAGGTATGAGCCGGACTCGCACACGAAGGGTTCCGAAGCACCAAACAATATAATAACAATATTTTTAACGATAGTGTTAATTGACCAATTAATGACATTGAGTCATTGGTCAATTTACACTCAACAGAAAAACTAAATTAGGTGTGGCATGTATGTTCATGAAAACCAAGCGTGCGTAAAACTTCTTTACGCACGCTTGATTTGGGACTAAGCTAGTGAATGTGTAACGTTACGGGGCAAACGGAAGTTGAGAAGGAGATATAAGTTAGTGAAGATAGAAAGAGACAGAGTTACGTTTTTGAATTTGGCAGACGATTGTTCGGCATTTGTTTAAATTTTACTTCAGTCGTACAGTCTAAAGCACACTCGTTTTTTTTTCAGAATTCTCCTCCTCTTACTTTAGACACCTTTAGAGAGGGGAGGACAATTTTTTTACGGAAACAACCGTTATCTTAAGAAAAAACGCATACGAAACGAGTTGGTAGCGGTTTTCACTTTTACAGGCTTTGAGAAATGTGAAAATCTAACTAATTAAATCACAAGCTAAGTAGCTCAAGATAATTATGATAATAAACATAACATAACATAACATAACATAACATAACATCACGCCTGTAATCCCCGTAGGGTTAGGCAGAGGTGTACCTAATAGTACACCATTTCGCCAGTTATGTTTTAAGTCCCATGTAATAGGGGGCGAGCCTATTGCCATCAACCGGGCACAAATCCAGACTCCGTGGCTGCTACTGAGAAATTCCTGATGGAAAAACCTCACAACACTTTGCCCGACCTGGGAATCGAACCCAGGATAATGATGATTTTATTGGTTAATGTCAACCACAATCTACCTTAATAGTCTAGTGGTCGTAAGCTACCACTAAGCATGATCCAGCGAAGTATTATTGAATTTTCGATCTTCGACCAGACCAGCTAACCCATATCAATGTACAAAACTTAACAGGAAAATACGCCAGCTAATAAATATTGAGAACCGATCATTACACTTGTCCGCTACTAAATTACAGGATCAATGTCCATTCGCCAAATACGATAACCAAAGAAAATTACATGGCATTATCATCATTTCGGAATATTCTGCCGCAATTCTAAACGATAAATAACGTTATTTCACTTAGTTGTATAACGTTACAGTATCGGAACACGATACCGTTATCCATCAGTGTCGGGGTGGCTCATCAAACCGCCATTACGGATTTAGTAACAATTATTATCAATTTATCATCAATATTAGTATCTTTCATATCCGAATTACAAAGTGGTAGGTTTATCCAAAAAATTATACTTATAATATATACTGTGACTGTTCTTAAATTGCCCTAGGCTGATAGTATGAAGGTGAGTTTCCCCAGAAGGGGACAGCCCCCCCCCCCCCCCCCGGGGAACCGATCGCATTTTCGATTTTTTTCTGATCGAATTTCATTTTACCGAAAACTATTGACCGAAGTCTTTTTTGCTACATGCATTATTTGACATATTTTTAGATCATCGAAGTATCATGTGTCTTAGGTATTATTTTACCTAACTATATTTCGCCGAATTACAAAACAACTTTTTGCTATTGGCCAAAATTTCTTTTGAATTTTTTTCATTTGCCAACTTTGCCATATTTTCACCACACCGAAACAACATTTCACGGAATATTATTTGGTCAGTAATATATAACCAGTTAATTGGTAGCATTTTCAATATTAAATTAAAATAGTGTCATTAAAACTTAATATGTTGTGCTACAAAATTTAGTGACAGAAACGAATAGCTGCAAAACCGACTTCACGTAGTCTTCTCCGCCCTACCTCTAGAGTGTAATATAAGCCCGTGTAGGCGAGGAGGGGTGGGGTGGCCCACGAGCTGAGGAGCAGGTGGTTTGAAGTCCCGCCGCCGCATCTGAGGCTGGCCGGCGAAGCTGGCCAGCAAGCTGAAGCTGCGGTGGTGAGCGTTAAAACAATCTGGGACGATAAACTCGCGTGGGGCTACCCAAGCCCCGCAGCGCCGGAGCCGTGACAGAAACAATGCTTGCTGCATGTTGCATGCCTGATTGCATGTTGTATGCTTGTTTGCACTTTGCATGCTTGCTGCTTGTATGCAAACAAAAAACATAAAAAATAGTAAAATTATAACCAATTCCAATGGCTACGACGCAATCAACGCATCAACTAAATAAACAGCAAAATTGGAAACACAATACTTCGAACAAATGTTATTTCGGCTAAGTGTAACTTCGGTAAAAAGTTTATCGACCAAATGAAACGTCGGAGTAACGAAAAAAATCGGATTGATAATAGATCAACGAATAGAGTGGCAGACGTGACTTCGATAAAGTAAAAAAAAACGAAACGATAATAGTTGAAAATTTTAGGGGAAATTAAATTCGGTCTAATATTTTTCGAACTTATGATAGGTAACCCGCGCCTCGCCATTACCGCATGGCACCTTCGTCCGTTCGTCCCGGACTGGTCGCCTTCCTACCGACTAAGAGGACTGAATTCCAACTCTAGGGCAGCCCTGTCCCGACTTTGAAAGCTAGGGGGACAGGGAGGGGACACAAGGGGAAGTTAATATTGGGAATTCACACTTAAGACATATACATGAATAATATCAAATCATAAAACAAAACAACAATAAAGTATGAAGTTAATAAGACAAGAGAACGCAAAGATATGATATTTTTGAGGAAAAGGTATTGTTCGACGACACAACCTTCCGCCTCGCTGTTTCTTTACGCCTTGGTGCCGCTTGCTGTTCTCCTCATCGCTGTCACTGCGGTGAAGCTGTCAACAACCTCGGTCACCACGGCCTGTCATGCAGCCGAAGTGCGGGCCGTTTTGCACGGCACGCAAATATAAACGACATTATCCGACGAGCTCTTGTCACCGTTGGCGTCCCAGCTGTTTTAGAACCCAATGGCTTGGCACGCGACGATGGCAAGAGACCGGACGGCATGTCTTTGTTTCCTTGGAAGATGGGTAGGCCTTTAGTGTGGGACGCAACATGCGTCGATACTCTTGCGCCATCCCATCTTCCAAGCTCATCGTGCTGTGCTGGTGCTGCCGCTGCGGCTGCAGAGAACCTCAAGCGGCGTAAATATAGAAACCTGTGTGGTAACTATATTTTCGAGCCGTTTGGGGTTGAAACTCTAGGGCCGTGGGGTCCGAGTGCTCATAGCCTATTTAAGGAAATTTCGAAACGCCTAGTTGACGCTTCCCGTGACCCAAGGGCTGGCTTTTACTTTGGCCAGAGGCTAAGTGTTGCCATACAACGTGGCAACGCCGCCAGTCTCTTGGGCACATTACCATCTGACAGCGTTGAGGAGGAGTTTTTCGATGCCCTTTTATAGTTTGTTGTTAGTTTATCTATTTTAGTTTAATAGTTTTTAATTATCAATGTATATAGTTAATACAATAATAAACTCCTTTCATATGTATTGGAAAAGGTTGTTTGAGGGAAACGTTACACTTGCGCTTAAGAAATTCCCTCTTTACAGTTACGTTCATATTATGATTTAATGTACTACTATAATTCCCCTCCTATCACAAAATTGGTTTAGTGCGCGTTTTTGTGCGAACGTCTCAATTGTTTTAAAGGTCCGTTTGGGTGAAACCCAAAACATGTTAACCACATGCAGATAATAATTAGGAGTACGTGACAGACGGTTACAATACCATTAATGTAAATAAGAGGATATTGATAAGCAAGGTACTTTTCTTTTTCAAAATCTATACATATAATAAAAATGTAACGGATCGCTGTCTGTACATGGAAGATATATGAGAAAAAATGTTATTGGGACCTTTATTGACACAAATAGCTCCCAAAAGAACGATTGTTAGAATTTTTGTCTGTTTATCTGTTTGACTGTGCGTTTGTGTACGCTAATCTCAGAAACGGCTAATCCGATTTGGATGTGGTTTACGCTAATATATTGTGGTAAGCTTCACTTAACATTAACATTTAGTGTTTGTTTTATGTCAATCGGTTAATAAATAAAAAAGTTATGCCAATTTAAAGACTCACGTCGAACATTTGTTAAACTATCTATTCTTTCTCTGTTCAGTAGCATGGACTGAAACTTTACTAAACTTCATAATAATGGTCTATGTAAAATTATGATTATATAATAACAAAAAAACACGCCTGCCATATCAAAAAAATAATTAAAAAAGTGAACTATAAAATTAAAAACAAGTTACACGATTTTAGTATCAAGGTAGGAACTAAATAGATTATAATATTTACTGTGCAATTAAAACGCCATTGTGCCCCAAAGTAGAAAACTGAAAACTGCTGTATTCTTTGTAAAGAGTAGGAATCCACTAAGAAAGGGTTTTACGAAATTCCACCCCTAAGAAGGTGAAATGGGGTGTTACATTTTCTGTGAAAAATTTTATTGGTTGATTGACTTGAAAATTAGGGTGCAAAACTCTTTTTCCAAATTCGTCCCCTGACTGATATATCAACGCACAGCCCAAGCCGTTGGTCCTAAAGACATAAAATTTGAAGGGTGTGTCTTTTGTGAAGAGTAAGTATCCACTAAGAAAGGGTTTTTCGAAATTCTACCCCTAAGAGGGTAAAATGAGGGCGTTGAATTTTCTGTGATACGCCGTATTCTCTTGGTCGTTCGACTCAAAAATTGGTGTACACCCTCTTCAATTAAAATTATGAGACACGTGTATCACAGTTTTGGCGCGCATGTTGCGCAGGGCGTGCGGGGTGGGATTTTTTTAAATTACCGTTGAACAAATTCTATGTGGGGGCTCCAACTGGTATACTGAACACGTGGTAACCATTTTCACGTCGGTGTCCTTTCCACCCCGTTATCTTACATAAATAAACTATTATACATAAATGCGAAAGTTTGGATGGATGGATGTTTGTTACTCAATCACGCTAAAGCGGCTCAAAAGATCGGGAATTTAGATTATGGTATGGCACATAGATTACTTATTATCCCAGAAGTAAGATCCCGAGGGCAATTTTCGAACTGCACGCGGGCGAAGCCGCGGGCAAAAGCTAGTAAAAAAATATAATTAACTGACATTATCTGTCAAATATTGAAATCGTTTGATGAACCCTCACCGTATTTCGGTAGCGTGGGAGATTCCCAGATGCTTGTTAACTTTTTATCTTGTATTACATTTTTTGTGTAGCAAACAGCGACTTATTGTTGGGCCTACGCTATTCTCCCATACGTAAGTAAACAGCGACTTATTGTTGGGCCTACGCTATTCTCCCATACTTAAGTAAACAACGACTTATTGTTGGGCGTACGCTATTCTCCCATACTTAAGTAAAACGCTGTAAAAACATGATAATATTGTAATACCAAATAATGTGAAAAGAGTAACCAGAACTCTGGTTACTCTTTTCACATTATCTTGCCGATTCTTCTCCATAGGAAACGACCAACCCGAACTGTGTACCTTTTTTCGCCGTTTTATAAGTGTCTGGGCCTAGGCGAAATAAAATATTTTGATTTTGATAATACTTTCGGGTTTGTCAAATGTTAACGAAACAGAAATGATAATCATTTAGTTTGACGCGCGTCTTAATAAATTTTGCTCTCAGCAACTACACAATAGTTCTTCTTTCTCCTCCTATTTGCCATCCCTGTGATAATATATATCAATGTTATAAGCAGTTCAACTTTATGCGCAGATATAATTATGTAATGAGTGTAAAACGAAGTAGGCTAGTAAAAAAAAAAATAGTGCGCCGAGTCCCTCCACCGGAAGAAGTGAAACTTCGTAATGTGGAAATGAAAACAGGTATACCACACGTATGCGTTCGAGTGCCACGCATTCACTCTCGCTCTGTCTCTTTCTATTCCCCCTCCCCAGGAGCGTTGAACGTTTAAGGCAACAGTGCTTTCATACCCCCACCATGGTAGCGTTAAACGTTTAACGCAACCTTGTTGGAAGCCGAATTAGAAGTATCACTCCAAAAAACGGATAGCTACATTATCCCCGAGTGGCATAAGCTTTATCTCAAACTTTCCCTTGGTATAACTTCCGACCATATGATATGCGAGCAAAGCTGCGTGCAAAATCTAGTAATAGATATTTTCCGAAACAATTCTTTTTCAATGTTATTAAATTTTTATTTTACTGCAGCATGAAGAAAATAATGTAGTCTGATTCATGCAAATCTCACATCTCTCCAGCGGTATCTGTCAGCAGTCTGAAGTGTAATATCTGAACGTAAACAGTTCAGTGCTCTGCGACCTTCAGGAGAGTCAGACTTGTGAAGTTTCACGTTTATTGCTGTCTGAAATATATAAAAGTTGTGTTCATAGTATTTTTATTAAAATAGCATCATTTATGCATATTACTCGTTTTTTTTCTTTATGCATCTAGTATCTATCTACGTTTTGTAATAATCTTCTAAAGCACGATTCCAATACCTTAGCGTCAAACCTTCTACGAACCATGAAATCGCTTCCTTAGATGGCTGCAGTGCTGCCTGTTGCCGTTTTCATGTAGTTATACAGGGTTATTTGTAAAACACCTACAACCTCGCAGGAGTAGATTACTAACATCATAAACAACAACATTTGTTCTACTCCTTTTTCGAAAACAGGCAAAAAAAAACTCGATAAGCTGTTCGGACATATGTATCGAGAGTTGATTTTTTTTTGTCTGTTTTCGGAAAAGTCGTAGAACAAATGTTGTTGTTTATGATGTTAGTAATCTACTCCAGAAACCAGTCGTGGCACGGAAGTCTGTCATAGGCTCAGTATGATTGGACAGCTCTCCCAGTGCGGTTTGCGGTTGCGGTGCATTCACCTTCGGAATTGTACACAGCGCGACACATCAAGCCATACATTTCCATTATAACATGGCCAGTACAGTAGTACAATGCGAGATCCGCATAAACTGGTTATGAATAGCTGACCATGTATTGATATTACAGGCAAAAATTTGACTACAGAGGAACCGGTGCTGTGGCATTCGTGGTTATGGCGCATCATGAACGTACCCTGAGTCCATCAATGACTCACTCCGTTAACTTTGAAACTTCCTCTTATATTTTTATAAACTATCAAGTTATACAACTCTGATTATGCCCCAGTTCTTATTATCTCATCTATCACAGTTTCTTAACAAACTTACGCAAGATATAAACAGATATGGTCCATACCCTTTATCTCTAAGACCTCGTTCACAGCCTCCGATGATGCGACTTGCGTTACGCGACACGCGCGAGCGTTACTGTGACCTTCGCTTGAGTACCATCATGAAAACTCATAGCCTTCAAACAACGGCTTTCATTTGTTTACTCCACAGTCGCTGTTGCAATATGACTGTCGCTTGAGCGGTTAGCTTCGTGGCCAAGGAGTAAGGGTGAGTGAGGCAGCGGGCAGTCTTTCATAAGGATAGTTAGACTGTCTCTTTGTGAAGGGATGTCTTCGTAAGCCACTGAGGTCGTTCACTTCGGCGTAAGGCTACTGAGGTCGTTAACTTCGGCGTAAGGCTACTGGGGAGGTTATGAGGTATGGCGTTTATTCTATGTGTGTAATCCCTATGAGGTGATTGTGCTGGGTAGCTTGTAAGAAGTAGTATATCAAATTTATCCTATTTCTTGAGGAAAATTTCAGTCAGAAACAAGATCGACAGCTACGATTGTGAGCAAAACCTGGTATCAGCTTCTTTAAGTTTTTCCACTTTATTTTATTTTTCTGTAAACTATCGCAAAAACTACATCAACACAATTGCATAGTTTAGACGAGTTAAGTTTCTATTTTACCCATTTCAGTTGTGTTATTCGACACCATTTTTTGCCAGACATCTTACATTGTAACAACATAGGCAGAGAAGAAAAAAGTACGTATTTAAGAAGCTAATTCATAAACTTTTCAAGCAAATTAAATACAATTTTTATAGGACCACCGCGCAAACTTCCTCTACCAAATATATATATATATTATAATTACATAAAGCGGCTCAGTAATCACATAACGCTAAGGGGCGCTTCAGTTTACTATTCTCCAATAACTAATCTTAAGTATTCGATAAAAGTCTAATTAATATTATTATCAGTTATTTATTTTAGAGAAATTCTAGGTGTACTCAGCCCAACTGTTTTTGGAAAACAGGCATGATGGTATACTACTGTATACCATCATGCCTGTTTAAAATTGACCATTCGCTGCTGCGAATGGTCAATTTTTGTAAGGGGTAAGCCGGAGTACATAATATCTTTAATGTGATTATAATATTTGTCTATAGAATATTGAATGTGCCATTTTCCAAAAGGAATCCGGTAGGAATCGAATTGTATAGAACCTTCGCCACTGGTGGGATATGTATTTTAATTTTCTTTCACAAAAAGTACCTCACTTATCATACTACATCATTACCCACGGAACAGTAAAAAGGTACCTAAAGCCTATAAACTTGTTCCAGTCTAAGCCTCTTACACGTCAATCTTCAATGACTGACATGAATTAAGATAATGTATGAGAGTCATACATCATATGCGTGAACTTAATTTTGCTAAGATCATTAAGGCTGTCTAGTTAATTATGCGTGAAAGCATAAAAGATAACGTTTTTGGAATTAATTACCCTTATACTCCTGACGTAAAAAAAGGGGTGGAATTATGCTTAATAGTAAATAAGCAAGGATTTTTATTCATATATTATAAACTGTGGGCCAAAATAACCACTTTCTGGAGCCCTGACTCAGCCAGAAGGCGTCGCGGCAGACCTCGTAGAAGATGGCGGGACGAGCTGGATAAAATCAACGACCAGTGGCCCACATTAGCCCTGGATCGAAACAACTGGAAGTCATGGGGAGAGGCCTTTGCCCAGCAGTGGGATGACGCAGGCTAAAAGTATCATTATCAGTATTTTATTCCTAAGGCCCAAACTGTCAAATCATTTTTATGAAATCTAAACAGCTCGTAGTTAATCAGTTAATGAATTAAAGATTTTTATTAAGTATACTAGCCATGCACCGATATTCCAGCTGTAGAAATCTTCCATACACAAATGTTCATCTCCAATTAATGGGATGGATTTCCCTCCTAACTTCTTTCGTGATCTCAAGAACGCCTGCGCAATATGTCATGCTTCTTGACCCAGCGGTTTGAATGCACGTTGTACTTGTATCCCAGTGTTTGAATTTGAAATATTTTAAAGTATTCATATCGTGGATGCGTTTACAATCATTGCCATACATAACGTCAGACGATTGTTATGTAAAAGAAGAGCCCATACAAATGCCATTAAGTAAGTCTGGCACGCCCTGTGCTGTCATACTGGTGGTGACTGGATAATCCGTTAACACGGCTTACCTCAACTTGCACCCTTGACCGCATGAGAATATGCAACTGATTGCGGTCGATAACAACTACTATTCAGGTAGACCTAGAGAGTGTTGTAAGTACAGTCACCATCGCCAGCGCATCAAGTTCCCACAAATTGTCAAATTTTTCCAAATGATTTTAAGCCACAATGTTGATGGTTAAGTTCAAAATCGAATGAGAAAATGACAGTTGGTGGTAACTTGAGGCACGCGACTGTACAATCAGGGTTACGAACATTGTTATTCAAATTGACACACTACATCAATTTGAATGGAAATTGTGATTAGAATCTTACTAGTTACTACATATTATTATAAATGCAAAGGATTGTGAGAATGGATGGATTTTATGCAAAAACTATTGATTGGATTTTGATGAAACCTTACAGTAGGTATACTTTTGGTAAGGTACAAATAGGTAAGGTACAATTTATAACGATATTGTTTAAAAATTATAAGACTGTGTCGTTGGTCTAGTGGTTGCAAGCGCTACGCGCTGAGCGTGAGGTCCTGGGTTCGATTCCCAGGTCGGGCAAACTGTTATCGGGTTTTTCCATCAGAAATTTCTCAGTAGCAGCCACGGAGTCTGGATTTGTACCCGGTTAGAGGCAATAGGGTCGCCCTCTATTAAATGGGACTTAGACTTAACTGGCGAAATGTGGATGTAATATTAGGTATAGATGTGCATAACCCTTAGGGGACCGCGGGCGAAGCCGACGGCGGAACTTATTCAACATATACGGATCAGTTTAACTTGGTAGTCACCATGCGAACACCTATTTCCCTAACAGCCAATCACAGTCAATGTCAAATGATTGTATTCACTATGTTATTACTTTTTAAAGTAATACAACTTTTTTAACAAATCTTCTTTAGTTTGGTTAAAAACTAAACAGTTTACAAATCCCTGATGTCCAATGTCTACATCCAATCTCGAAAGGGGCTCAGGTATTTCTTTAAATCGAAACGTTGGGACAATGGCTCCATCTATTAGGACGGCTGTTCAGTTAATTGCTGAACAAATCGGATGAGGAATTGGAGACTTGTTCTCTCCATTCAGCATTTGAGGAGGTATAGTTTTTCTAGCATAATCCTTTTTCATTTTCTCTATTAGGACCAACAGGGACGTTCACTTCATTTGCTGATGTCGAGGCTGTCTTTGTTCCCATACTGTAGAAGCAAGGCATTAGACGTGTACGATTAATCACGCCAGCTTACTGTATAAGCTATTACTGAGTGAATCCGCGTTTCTCAATATACATGTTGTATAACGTGTAACGGAAAGGGTATATATAGCCAAAAGGGGGTCAAACAACTCGTCATTCTGAACAACTTTTGTTCTATGAGTTTTGAAAATTCGCGAAAAAATAATTTGCTTTTAGTATGGGTAGTAGAATTTTTTTTTTCACAAATTTCCGAAAGTCGTAGAACAAAAGTGGTTCAGAATGACGAGTTGTGTGATCCCCTTTCGGCTATATATGCCCTTTCCGTTACACGTTGTATATACCAGTAACTTCAAGTTTTATATGAATGTGTTCATCTTCCTACTGATATTATCTTGTTTTCAGGGGAACATCTCTAAGGTATTTCTCTACTGGCTAACCTTGTTGTGGACTTGGCTTTACATGCCTTCGAGAAATATCTCTCAGGAATACTGCTTTCCTCACGGCGCAAGTGATAATTATACAATACGCACATGAATCCGAAAAGTCAGAGGTCTTGGGTTCGATCTTGAGACCTATGACTGGGCAGTCCTACGGTCACACCACTGGACTATCACTGCTTAACACCTGCACCTAACTCTAACGTGAGATTGTCCTACAGTAATGGCATTAGCGATGCAATAGTGTCCATCTTGCTCATTTCGCCTCGCAAATGCCACTAATGCGCCTCGCGTGAAGCAGACGTGTCGACCAATTTCAGTGCCACATCGTAAACGAGTGCGAGTGTGACTTCGACTTATACCGCACGGTTTAAGTCTTGACTTCGAATAAATCATCAATTTTATTGCATCAACTTTTCCCTAAGGGGAGCTCTTATTGGGAATAAGAGCTCCTCTAAAAGAAAAATAAAGTTAACATTTTGCTTTTATACCTGAGTCAGCTACCCACTCTTAAGTGTTGCCAGGATAATAAAGAGGTGAAACAAAGGCAAAAGAAAACATTGTTCTCTTGGAACAATAGGGAACCTAGTTTTATGCTCGCGAAGTCACAAGTGAGTACTTGAGGAAATATCTTCAGGTTTCTACGGGCTGCAGTAAAATAACGATATCAAAGTGTGGGCGGTGCTCATTAAACGTTATCTCTTAAAATAATAGAACTAGCTTCATCAAGACATTATCTTAAATATTTTTCGACCCAAAACCTATAGGGTACTTCCGGTTGACCTAGAATTGTCAATTTCGGTTAAAAACAAAGTCTTACAGCACAAGTAAAGGGAAAATTACGAAAAATAAAAAAAAGTTGAAAATTAAGGTTTTTGGTCCTTACAAGTTTTCGCGTAAATCTACGTTTGCCCATGTCTTTTTATCGTGTTGACCTTGATTTACACCTAATAGGGACTATAGACCTCAGTATCTGGTATACATTTCAACTTCGCTCCACCCGTTTCTGAGAAAATCAGTGGTGACACACAAAGACGGACAAGAGAGTGATCTTATAAGGGTTCCTTTTTTATCTTTTGAGGTACGGAACCCTAAATAGAAGAAGCTCTATTTCAATTTTTGTTTAACTAAGAACTCAAATGACTTTTCGTATAAATAACTAAATATTTACAAAAAAAAACTAAACATAAAAAGAATTAACTAACTTAATAAAAGTATAAAAAAGAAAGCAATAGTACGAAGTGTTTTTCTTTGATTTCAATGTTTTTTACTACCATAAAAGCTATAGGTACAAATCGAAAAAAAAAACGATTTCTCATAATACTTCATGCTGGCTTCCAGTTTAAACCGGTTCTAACCGACTCACTGTTTGAACAGATTTCAATTACTTTTTATTTGATGTCGTGATTGGAAATATATTATACTCCCAGGAATGGCTTCATGAGAGAAATTTGTTTTAAATTATGGGTTTTTTTATTTTATATAAGTTTAGGTAGACGGTACATAAAATATTTTTTATTGTACACAAAACATAATGTTTCTTAAACAACAGTAACTTCCCCCTGCAGCTTCACCCGCGTTGCGGTTGAGATATTACTACTATGAAAAGTACCCCATGTGCTAAGCCAATTTATAGTTTATCCGTGTGCCAAATTTTATCCAAATTCAATCCGCCGTTAAAGAGTAAATAAGGTAACATACAGTCAGACAAATAAACGAAAGTTACTTTCATTCATCATCATAACCATCATTTCAGCTGAAAGACGTCGACTGCTGGATATAGGCCTCCCCAATTGTCGCCACATTGACGGGTCCCATGCGTCTCGCATCCAGCGGATCCCCACAACCTTCAGGTCATCGGCCCAATTAGTGGGAGGCATTCCAACGCAACATTTCTTCAAAATAATTATATTATACATTGATTTTATGGTACTAGGTAACTTCATATTGTTTCTGCATATGAAGCTCAAAATGGTCCCTACAGATTACAATGGACAACCTATTGGCCGCGGGTGGGGGGGCACGTGCCTACCTGGGGGTGGGGGTGGGGGTGTGGTTAGATTACACACACAGATACCTATATAAAGTCTCAGTCTACAAGTACTTAATAACTTGGACTACCCACAAACGTCAAATCTTCGCTACATAGTATTCCTATTCAACCAGTAGCAAAAGGCGATCCACTCCAGAACAGCAATATTTGAGCGCTATTTCAAAGGGAATTACATTTTAATCACAAGGAAACTGATTAAAGTCCAAAGCGGCCCGAACGAGCGAGAGAGAGCGAGCGAGTTGTATTTTTATTGTATAGCTCCGTCTCGCTCTGCCCTGTAATTAAACTGTTGCAATACAAAAGTGTTTTCAGTAGTTAGTGGAGTTTAATTTGGGATATTTTTGACTGAATCTCGCCGAAGGGGCCCGACTTAAGACTTTTACTTCTTTGAGGGTTTTCCGCGTACGCGAATCCGCGTGCGCGGAAAACGGGTTCAGTTGAAATAATTTGTATGTTTTTTAAAGATGGGATTTTAAAATCTGGTTTGTGTGTTTGGTTGAGGTTTTCATTTTATATTCTTATTCTGTTCGATGGCAATCTAAACGGTGTCGGCCCAGAACTGAGCCACTAGTTTGACGGCCTTTTTTTTTCGAATGGGAAATTATCAAATGACTTCTCTCGTTCTGGGCAGAGCGGAAGGGAGTGTCAGACTTGTACTGACTAAAACCCATCCATGTTCCTTCCTTGCCCTTTGTGTTCCAGGGCCGCTGTATCGCTTTCGAACAGTCCCGCAGACTAGTTTGGCGCCTTCAGTAGCATCTGTACCTGTAATTAACAAACAACAGGACACGATATCGTTTGTGGTACACCAAATTTTACACTCCAGGGCAGAGCCATTAATCATCACCTGAGTAAATTTTTGTTACTGCGACCAACCTGGGTCCGGAGTCAATTCAAAGATTATATATTTTTACTAGCGACCCGCCCCGGCTTCGCACGGGTGCAATGCTGATACTAAATACACTACAGAAAAACTGTGAACGTTGTATATAAAAACATAGCGGCCCGCTCCGGCCTGAACGTACTCTTCTGGCATTCACTGTACTACGACCTATGTTCGAACGACGACGTCTTCCAGACATGACTTTATAATTTCTGTACAAAATGTACAAAATTTACTCAGTTCTATATGTATGATTACCTATGCACAAATTGCCATATTATTAGTATGTGCCGCAGTAAAAAATATCTAAATTCTTACCATTTAGAAACAAAAGATAATCAACAATCATAAAAAACAAAAGATACCTATTCTATTCAGTTCTTTTTTTTTACTAAAATACCTCAACTTAAACAACGATTTTAATTAAATTAAAAGTACTTAAAAAATAATTTGCTATTCGTGCGACTAAAAACAAAAGATAATCAACAATCATCAACAACAAAAGATTCTATTCTGATTGCTATTCTATTAAGTACTTTTTCTGAACTTACATATCTCACCTTAAATCACGATTTTTGAAAATAATTTCCCTAATATTAAATTGATCTAACTGTAAATTTTAATCAAGATCTCAATAGAAAATTGCAATCCATAAATTATGGTTTTATTTAATCTCATCTTATCTCACCTTATGTAGGTACTTATAATTACTATAAGTGCGATTTAAAAATTAACCTTAGAATAGAATATAATTTATATTTTAAAACTACTATCATACAATTATTTATCGTAACTTACTTATAATTACTGATACGTTGTCGCGCTGAAAAGCACGTTTTAATAAACGTTTATAATAAACGCGTCCGATCGCTGCTAAATTCAAAGTGCTACAGGGAAAACCGCGTTTTTTTTTTTGTTTTTATGAAGGGCATCTCGCAGTTCAACCTAGGGAGGTTGTCGACTGCTTAACCGGGCTTTTCTGTGGATGCCTCGAAATTAAGGCCTCCAGCCAGAGCAACTTACAAACTAAACTACAAACTAAGCGACTACGCACTAAGGGCACCCCCTGTGGGGTACGGACCTCGGCTCAGGGCGTTGCTGGGAGAGGACAGCAAAGGGACAGGCTGAATCTGAGTGATATTATTTAGGGGCTGATTTAAGTCTACAGGCTCAGCTGTGCGGGCTGGCTCGAGCAAGGGTCGGGGGAAAACCGCGGCCTCAGACGCGCTTTTTATAGGCACGCTCTTGCCGCACCGGGCGGCCGGCCGGTACCGCCGCAAACGCTACGTCCCGCAATTTTTAAATCTGTAATATCTTCGAAAATATTCACTTAAATCATACGGTGTAAAGGGCCATATAGATCTATATTAAACGAACAATGTATTCAAGGTATTTAATTGGTTAAGGATTAATGCTGTATTGGTTAAAATCGCTTCGAAAATTAGCCATTATTTGTCGTAAAAAGTAAATGACAAAAAAAAGTTATTGTGGGTTATCCATAAGAGATAGACATATACCATCACGGACTTTTCTGTAGACCTTTTCAATGTGTACAATACTTAGTACATTATTTTGATAAAACTCGTAGGGTTCAGCCTGCGTTAGCAATGTAAGCGGAAAAAATGTAATTATTTACGACATCACATTAGAAACCTCAAAAATAACAGTACTTCTCCACTATTTAATGGATGTTATTATACATATAAACCTTCCTCTTGAATCACTCTATCTATTAAAAAAAACCGCATCAAAATCCGTTGCGTAGTTTCAAAGATTTAAGCATACAAAGGGACATAGGGACAGAGAAAGCGACTTTGTTTTATACTATGTAGTGATGAGTAGAGACTTTGAACTTGGGTCAGTTATGAGATGATATTTTTTCAGAAAACAAAGGGCTTGAATTATTTGGCCTGCCTAACTTCCGCCATTATATTTTATTTTAAAAACAGTGCCACGCAATAAGCCTGTATTTATCAATAGCTGTCATACATATAAATAAGTATTTTATGGGAGAAATTCTTGTAACCCCACGTTTCTGAGACATAAGCCTTCAAAGTTACAATCTTCTTCTTCAGCATAACTATGCTAGTTTATACTTAATTGGAAAATGTGACGTTTTAGAAAATTTTGTTTGAACAAATATCGTGGACTTTAATAAATCAAACCCTTGTGTTTTCGTTGAATGTAAACGTTGCTATCGTTTTCGTGAAATGCAATGAAAATCATTCAAAAATGATTTTGAGTGTTTTAAGTTGATTGATAATTTGGGATTGCAACTATTTTAATATGAACCCAGATATTTATACGAATACAACATCAATATTATGTAACGGACCATGTCTTAATTAATTAAAATACTTTTGTTGACATTACAACCACTATAGGGAATTTAATGATATACTTAATAAACAGCAATATTATTGAAATTACCCTTTTATTTCATTTGTATAGGTACAATTCATTCAATTAATTGGTTTACTGATCCGATGCAAAGTTAATTGAATTACAATGTGAATTATTTGGTGGTCGGTCAGCCAATGTATCGTTTATCAAAATGGAATTTTTAATTAATATAATTTTTCCATTGTTCGTGCCCTTAATTAAATGATTAGAAACAGACGGTTGCAGCTATTACAATGCGTTCCACGCTCTTAAATAAATGATAATAATTGGATGATACAATTAACAAGATACATGACATAATTTTTTTTTGCTTGCCACTCGAATAGATACTCTTCAAGTGGAAGTTGACAAAACAAATAAGAATAGGAACTATTGACATTCCTATTCTTGTTTGAAACGTATTGTAAGTTCGTTTTTTCAGTTAATTGAAGGTAGGAGATGAATTACCTTACCCAGAGCGTACCAGAAAAAAAGTTATTTGGCAGATTTTAGGACCTCCAAATGATAGTTCTAAGGTGTACCTATTTGCAATAAAGTTAGCGCAAAAAATCAATTGAATGTTGTAAGCGTTTGCCTAGTATTAATGAGACCACAATGTAATAATTATTTACATAGTGACCGGGACTTGAGCTACTTCTCTATCGGGTAAAAATTATGTACTAACATGCTTTATTTTTCTTACAGGTAAGTCAATGAACTCTTGGCCGGATTAAGTTGTAAGTTTTTATAATTATATTTTATTTACTTTAAAAAATGTGTACTGTGTGATGTCTATTTTTTTTACGCAATTATAAAACCTAATAACATGTTTGTTTACATACGTTTTATGTGTCTGATCGTAAAACCAGACTCATAATGAAATATCTAGGGTTTGTGTGGTTTTCAAAGTGTTATGCGTCGCATTCGTGAAAGTTGTTAATAAGTTCTTACGTAAAATGGTTTACGTATATCTGTGGTAGGCAATTTGTATGATTCCGCCGTTTACTTACGACGTCGTCAGAGTTTAAAAACGCTCGCAGGTATGTGTTATGCCGAAGGCAAAATGTATATTTCCGTGTCACTTTATAGTATGCCACAACATTTCATCGACAATTCAAACGCCGCTTACATAATGCCGAGGCAAATTGAAATATTTAGTTCTAGTTCTTGCCACGCGCGTCGCTGTTGATCAAAACAAGAAAAATGGCGTCGAGTAGTGGTTTTGTGACACAAAAAGTTATTGTAACCAAACCAAATGTTCAAAAACGCATGGGAAATCGGCAATTTGCCTAAAAGTCTTGCTAGCTGGCGTGAGGAGCGTAGGCCGAAGGCCGGCGGAGCGATGACGACATTTGTGACAGAAAGTTGGTGTGTAATATAAAATGCGAGCGTAGCGAGCGCGTTTCACATAGTCGTATATCATGGTCACCCTAAACTCCAACTAACGTCGAAATTATAACAATTGAACAAGTTATCATTTTGCCTTCGGCATAATTCATAACTGCGAGCGTTTTTAAACTGACGTAATCATACAAATTGTCTGCGACATATTCATTCCAATTTTCAAATGAAAAGTTTCAAGTGGCTTTGTTCAAATTAGTACTATCCTACTTCATTCATTCTTCTATGGTATAATAACGTGGCGAGCAGCAAGTATTGAGTGGTGAGTTGGTCTATTGGTCAAGCGCTGAGTATTAAGTCTTGGGTTCGATTCCCAGGTCGGGCTAAACTGTTATTGGTTTTTTCTATTAGAATTTTCTCAGAAGCCTCTAATTCTGGATTTGTCTGGTGCCCGGTTGATGACAATAGGCTCGCCCCCAATAACATGCAACTCAAGCATAACTGACGAAATGTGAGTGTTCATTAGGTGCACCTCGGCCTAACCTTTCAGGGAGTACAGGTGTGTTATGTTATGATATGAGAAAAATAATATTTTACTTTGTTGCTTCCGTGGCCCTGTGTTTTGCACCATAATATTTTTTCTTCAATGGACGAGTGTCAATTGAAGAAAATGGTAAACACCGCGAGTGAATGGATGTAGACAGTCGGCATTGCTACTGGTTATATTCAGTGAGAACGCGTGACGGGCAATGCGCGCTTCTACTTTGTATGGCACGTACATTGTTGCAATTTGACACTGAAAATAAAAATAAAATTATTACTTTTTCTAAATCTTTTGTAGCAAATATTTTTAAATAGTTTTTTTTTTAATCTTTTGGCAACGAATCTATTTTTTGGATATGAAGCTATTACATGGTAAGTATAATGCTTAATTTTCTTTGTGTTTTTTTTTTGTAAAAGTGCCACAAAAAAATGCTGTTACTTTTTGGGGGGTGATTTAGATTGCTCTAATTACTACTAATATGACGCTCTAACTAATTATGATTACAATCGTTTTGGAGAAGGTGGTGGTGTAGACTTGCTGTTAAATGGATAAAAATGTCGTTGATGAATGAATAAGTTTCATATTTGAGTACAGGTGTGTAGAAAAATGTTTGAAAAATGTTGGGAGGATTAATCAATTTAAAATGAAAAGAAGAGATGTTTGGAGAGAAGTTTAATTACGGTCCTCACTCATTACTTTTAAATCATTGTAGTGATAATAAATTACATAGATTTTGAACTTGACCAGAGGCTAAGCATTCCAAACAGTGTGGCATTACAACGCCGCCAGGCTCTTGGGCAGATTACCAGTTGCCAGCGTTGAGGAGTTTTATATAAGTTTATTGTTAGGTTAGTTTCTTTAGTTTATTTTGTCTTTTATATTTGTTATGTCTTTTTTAGAGTTTTTTTTAATCGATTTTTGTTTTGTTTTTAAGTTCTTACGGTCCTGCTGCCTACCCTGGTACTCATGCCCCCTCCGTCGAGTGCAGCATTCTGTACGGATGGCGACTCCTGCCTGTGCAACGATAACTATGTACCAGTCTGTTCCACGTCAGGGTGCAGTTACCTCAACAAGTGCAGGTACTATCTAGAAAGGGAGGGAACACTTGGGCTTCGTAGAGTGTCGTCACACCTGTTCCAAGTCCAGTTACAACGGAGACATGCGGAGTAGGAATCCACCATTCACATTATTTGTTGAAATCGGCATCGCATATCTTATCTCCCTTGGAACTGGTTGAATCTCGCTTGGTTCGTCTCCGTTTTTGAGGAAACCGGGCCTATCAGTGTCTTTCTTATTACATATCAAGCTCTATGTGCTTTAGCAGCACTGACCATATTTTATCGACCTGTTCGGCTGGTCAGGAAGATCTTTATCCTTGCAATAAAAGTGAATAAGCGCTGTCGACTGTGCGGTGTGTGGGCCTTTTTCTGATTGGCTCAAGCCGAGTAGATGTCGATACGTGCGGTCCCTCAGAGAACATTGAGGCTCTAATATTGTAAGATAATGATTATTTTTTCATAAATAATATATTTTGATACGATACGATGGTAGGAGACTGCCACAATGATATTATGAGTGGCAAAGACGATGTCTTAAAAAACCCAACATTTTGTAAAACCGCGCGTGCGCTTAACTGCGGAGGCGCGGCGAAGATACGTAAAAGATAACAATACCTTAACATCTATGACACACGACTGTAAATAGCATGACAGATATAAATATGGCAAACGGCAGCACTGTCTAGCCACCATGAAAGCATGCCATTTCCAACCGTATGTCATTGACTTGTTTGGTTTTTAAATTGTGAGTTTCCCTCTGGGCCTTAAACTTATTCTGCATGTAGGTGCAATGTTTAATATTATTATTTTAATTTACAGATTGATTTGCGCCGGTGCTGTTTATTTGAAGCACGGAGAATGTCATGATTAACTTACAACTAGACTGGGACATAGCGTATGGTTTGTGTTGATTGAAAAAGACGATTCAAAATTTTAGTTTAGTAATGCTAGGTAAACAAAGATCACGATGTTTTATATCGTGTAGTTTGTGTAATAGGACCGAGTTAAAAAATAAAGATTGTTTTCGCAGTATGAGACAGATATGTTCATATGAAAACACAGTCTGTCAGTGTTTTTAACCTCTGTCATGTTAGAATATTATTTTGATTGTTTTGCGAAGTGTGGTTCATAATTTATTACAATAGTTAGATATAGTGTTTTGAAAAAGTAAAGTATTTTTAATAATCGTTGTTTAATTAAAGCCCTTCATCTCCAAGGCTTGGTGTAAAGAATGCCCAGTTTATTTTTGTGTTTGTTACCTTATTTCTCCGTCGTTTCTTAACCGATTTCAAAAATTCTTCTTTTATGTGAAAGGATATACTTCCCGATTGGTCCCATAGAAATTTCATCAAAATCGGTTCAGTAATTTGGTATGTTTTCACGTTAATTGCTATATCACGCGACGACGCCTGAAGTCTTGCATGTTTAATTTGACACACTTCCTGATTTCCGATTGAATTTAAAATTTGCAAGCGTATGTATATCGCGTGATAGTACAATATATCGATGACATGGAACTGATCTGATGATGGAGCTGGACGGCGGCCTTAGGAACTCCGTTATGAAACGACATAACCCCATCGAGTTTGGGCTCGTATGATTCGTCTTGACGAGTACTTTGTCTCTAGATGTTATCCAGGGTCTGATGATGAAGCTGGAAGGTGGCCATAGGATCTCCAAGATAAAACGACAACCCCATCGAGTTTCGACTCGTTTGATTCGTCTTGACGATTAAGGGTCAAATAAAAAACATTCTGCCAAAAAAAACCGACTTCCAAAAAAACACAAAAAAAAACTAAAATAACTTTTTTTTAAATTACTTTCGGAAGTCGGTGACAAAAAATGACAATGAAACAAACAAAGTCACCGACGTCCGAAAGTAATTTAAAAAAAAGTTTTAGTTTTTTTTTGTGTTTTTTTGGAAGTCGGTTTTTTTTGGCAGAATGTTTTTTATTTGACCCTTTTTAATTGTAGACTTTTTAGCATACCACACAAATTCTAATCATGAATTAATTTTATATTGTAACCAGAACTTTAAGGAAGTCGGTTTTTTTTCGCAGAAAGTTTTTTGATGTACAGAATGCTCGGTTGAAGGCTTCTATAGAGTTAACTTTTAACCAATCTTGAACCGAGTTTCTTAGGACACCGGCTTCGGCCCGAAATCAATTTTCAGTCAGACACTAGTGACGTAAGACTACTTGCCTGAAGAATAAGATAACCGAAATAATGAGTCACGGAAATATGATGCTCCTAGGGATTTCTTTTTTAATTATAAAAAAATATTGTTGTAAACTGCCGTGGTACAAAAGTTACCAATGTTCGTACAATGCTTACAGTTAAATATTAAGGTAGGTATTACAACTCGTTAAAACTACATTCTAATAAACAAGAAACTACAATAATAATCCATTTATTTCTAAAGTTTTAACAAAAATACTAAAGAAACGGATCCTGCACAATTGGTACGCTCAACATCACACTACCCGCATATTGAAGTGATCTTGTGGGACTGCCCGAAGCTTAGTATCAATTCCGAGAATGGAGACCTCTCGTCTGGAAATTGGGTAACTCGACCACCTTCCACGAGTGTCGTTGGAGGCTACTCCGAGACACTCCGGTATAAATGGGAGGGTTTGTAGGACGTAGATAGATATGATATAGTTTATTGAATACAAAAATTGTTACACTCTTTGGTAATAATGCTGGTTGGGGAGTGAAAGCTATGCGCCAGATAGTATCTAATGGACTGCTCATCACGTTTTCTACGTACACACTCACCATCTGTGGGCTAATTCACGTAACTAAAGAAGTGATGTTGCAGTGCAGTTGCAGTCAAGTTTCGATCAAAACAACGCTTTTCGTATTCTCTACCGCTATCAGACACGCTCGCGGCAAGTTCGCGTCACGCGAGCGCAATAACGGCATTCTAATGTTGCGCGTCTTTGATGCGTGCTTCGAAACGCAACATGATCGGTATTCTACTATTCGTTTGACGTCTCAAAATGACAGCTTATAAGTTTCAATTCGATCAACGTGCAGTTTCTGTATAACGTCATATTCATTGAAAAGTAATCGATTCTATTCGATTATTTAGTGAGTAATATTTTTTGGTTGTCGTTCAGTTAACGTGCAATTCACGTGCAACTTACGCGCAGTTCAAAGATTACATAAATACCGTATAACACTAAACTTGAACATAACTGCAACTGCAGTACAACTTCATCGGCGCGTCATAAAATTACGTGAATTAGCCTTCTGATTAGCTTTTCAACTAAGTTTGGAGTCGGCGTCCAGTCCAACTGGATACGTCTGAATAACCCAGGTATCGGGTAACGCGATGTCCTTTAGTAAGACTGACTGTCAAATATTCAGGCTTCAGACTACCCTATTGTTACTGAAAATGGGCATAAATGTTGTAGAAATTCCCTAGCAAGACAGAGGGAACAATCACGTGAAACCTCACAAGGAGTATTTCAGCTTGCATCTTTAGTTTCCTGTTCTCCTTTAGGCAATTTTGTGTTGCTTCGCCATTGTTATTGTTTATCCATGCGCCCCACTGCAAGACAAAGGTGTTTATTCCACTTTGTCTCTAGAGTTTAAGGAAGTGGCCTGAGGAAGCATCATACGGGAAAAATCCTATAAATAAGGCAAGCAGAAAAAAATGATAAGCGATTACCTAAGGTTCACAAAAGGAAAATCAACACAAACATTTATTGCTAACTGCTCCTCTTATTTCTGAAACAATGATACATTTTTGTCTAATGTAAATTTAATATAATTTAAACCAAGTAGGTGGCCACACTCATAAAATATCCAGCAGCCTGTAAACAGTCAATGAGATCACTCCACTTGACAGCATTTTATTTTGAAACACGTTGTTGATTTACGTGCCAGTGTCATACTGTGTTGCATCCAACCGGGCATAAATTGTCATCTGTTACCCATGACACATATCTGTAAAGGAATTCATCAGAATAAACATTAAATCCACAATTCTCTACATTTGCCCCTATTTAATGAAAATGCGCCGAGCTGTTAACTCGTTGGGTATAATGAAACGTATACTGGGCGCACTTCCCATTGCGATCAGATGACGTCACCAGGGCTGCCAGAATGTATACAAAATTTGTTTAGTTCGGTTGTCGTATGTTTCCAGTTTATATAGCAGAATCATCATTCTCCTGCCCTTATCATAATTTAATTGGAGTCGGTGCAGCATATATTCTTTTTACATACTTCTTTCTTTTATTTGTATAGCAGATTTTCCTTTTTGAAGTAAAACTTCTTTACGGGGACTAAGCTAGTGAATGCATTACGTTACGTTACGAGGCAAACGGAAGTTGAAGTTAGTGAAGATAAAAAGAGAGAGAGTTCCGTTTTTGAATTTGACAGACGATTGTTCGGCATTTGTTTAAGTTTTACTTCAGTCGTGTGGTCTAGCACACTCGTTTTTTTATGTAGATACAGGAATTAAAATGTAAAGCAGAGCTCAGCCCGTAGCAGCTTATCGGTAGTAAGCGGTTTGTTTGTTTTTTTGCTAAAACCGCCTATTTCCTTGTTTATATTTTTACCGGATTAACCTTTCTCTATGTTTTACTCCATACTTATTAAGTACTACGTCGCGCGTCGTTCTTATTTTTTTTTGCTTCTACGGTTTTTTTTTTGCATAGTCAGATTCAAAACCATAATCTCACTACTGGGTCATAGGCCTCTTCTCTTTGTGAGGGCTTCAGATACAATTTTGTATAATTTCTATACTTGCGTGTGTATAGTATAAGTAGACCCTACTGGAAGCCCTGGACGCGTCACTGTTACGGAAATTAAATATGGCGTCGGATAAACTTGGATGAATTTATAATAATATATGCAGATTTGTTATGTTCATATTTAAGTCATTTGAATGCAAATAGGTTGGAAAGGCGACGTTTTATAAGCGGAGTAAAGGTTTGAAATGGAGAGGAATTAGGAAAAGTAATTTTAAAAGTTCGATGTTTTATAGCGTAACGTTGTGGGTTGGTTCAGAAAGAAAGAAAGGCAATTTATTTACAGATGCAAAAGCCCACGACATATTCAAGGTAAAGTTAGCTATGTAGGAAACAGTCGTATTACGCTGTGTGCGGTTGCAGTCGTTTTTGAAACCTTGAGGTTCAGTCTTATATACTTGTTTTTCATTTGTCTAATAACAAATACTTCGACTGTTGATGTCCGTACACCAATACACTTTTGTTTAGTAGGTCTGTAATGTGGGACAAAACTCAGTGGGCCAAACAAAGGATAAATGGCTATGCATCTTACTCACACTTAGTACAAAACCATTTGCCCGCGCTATGAGACAATTTAATAATCATTATGGTAATCCATGCCACTTAATCCACAAACATTAAAGCCGTTCCCCGCTGATATTAAACCAGTAACACTACCAAAACCTGAGTTTCTCTCTCTCATATTACATGAAAACTTGCCAGAAATCTGTGGAGTAAAGTGTTCATAACTAATAAGCAGGATTCAGCCGTAAGCCGGCTTGTTGTTGACTTGTAAACTCACTGTACTAAGTACTTACTTACAGTCGGGATTGGACCAAATAGCTACCGTGCCTGCTTGAAGTTCGTCTGACAACTTGGGTGATGTTTCTGTTACGTGGTATGCTTTTATTGATGCATTCCCCTGTGACTTCGTCCGCGAAAAATGTGATAGCTCGGCTAATTTTCATAATATACATATACAGTATCGCTTATGTTACCTCCTGATAATGTAAAAAATAGGTAAAATCGCTCTAGTAGCTTTTAAGTTTATTCGTTACAAACATACAAATCTTTTCTCTTAAGTCATAATATAACGTCGGATTGCTGGGATATATAGGCCTTGCACTTTGTGAGAGATTATTTGGTATTATCATTTATTAGAAGGCAACTTAAAGAAACAAAACGAAGATAACTTGTAATCACCGAGATTAGTTGAATAATTTGGCGATTTTAGGACCATAGTTAACTTATTAAATTGAATGGTGCTATACATACGATTGTGACCAACCAGTCGATGTCAAATAAGGCTCGTCTGGCTGTTCACAATGGTGTGCTGGTGCCTAGAATTATGTATGGAAGTGAGTGTTGGGTATGGCAAACGAGGCATGAAAGTAGAATTAATGCTGTGGAAATGCGTTCCTTGCGAAGCATGTGTGGTGTAACTCTGAATGATAAAGTGAGGAATGAGGTTATACGGAAACGTTGCGGCTTAAAAGAAGATGTAGTGACAAAAATTTAAAAAAGTATCCTTAGATGGTTTGGTCATGTGGAGAGGATGAGTGAAAGGCGACTAACAAAAGGTATTTACAAGGCAGATGTGAGTGGCAACGCCGGGATGGGACGCCCTAGAAGAACATACGCTGACCTCATTGGTGAGGTTCTTCAGAAAGGTCAGGTGCGTAGTACTCGCAACTGGCGTGCGTGTATGACCAGATGTATGAACGTGGACGAGGCAAAAGGAGTATGTTAGGATCGTAGCAGGTGGCGTTCTGTGGTTTCTGCCTACCCCCATGGGAAAAGGGCGTGAGTTTATGTATCTATATAGTTAACTTATTATTGTATTTAATGCCTCCTTTCTCTGACAATATGTGGCAACTAAATGAAATACCTACATGAAAGCGCTTTGTTTTTCTCGGCATACGACACCAGGTTAGGCACTAACCACACGGTAAAGAAAGAATAATACTTATTCATCATTTCACTTAATGTTTGTGAAAACTTGATAGAGGCCAGTCCTTAAGCTCACAATCATAAGAGTTTAAAGAAACTGACCTGCTTCAAGCATAAAGTAAAAAGGTTTCTTTATACTTCAGTTTAAATTCTCTACTAAAATATTTCAAAACCCGCTCGGCACCTCGTAGAAAATGTTCTTTAAAAGATATAATCCCTCACACTAGTCAGGCACTATCTTTATTACTGCGACTATTACTCCAACACGAGAAAGGCGGGCTGTCTCCGTAAATTGGATCTCAATTGATAAAAATGAATTTCTGCAGCACTACGGGTATATTCTTGGCGAAGGATTAGTGGCAACGTGCCTAGGAGGTGTTAGGGCTTTTAGATATAATAAGTCTTTTATAATTGATCAGATAGTGGCACGTCCCATTATAACATAACATAACACACCGCCTGTAATCCCCGAAGGGTAAAACAGAGGTGTACCTAATAGTACACCCACTTTTGGCCAGTTATATTCAAGTCCCATGTAATAGTGGGCGAGCCTATTGCCGAACCGGGCACAAATCCAGACGTCGGCTGCTACTGAGAAACTCCCAGTATATTGGTACCCATACCTTCATTTTTAGGGTTCCGTAGTCAACTTTCCCTTACTTTTGCCATGTCCATCCGTCTGTCTGTCCGCAGCTTAGCTCAAAGACTACTAGAAAGCTGTAATTTGGCATGAATAAACAAAATATGTAAGTTTGAAAGATCGTTCTTCTACAAGATCTTCGGGATAGTTTACAGAGGCAACACAATAATAAGGTTGCGTTCGGAAACAAGTTTTTTGTCTTTAAACTTTATGTAACGTCGCAGACTAAAGCCGGGACTAGTATTTACAATATTCTGGGACAGTCGTGTATGGGTGCACGTCGTGTAAAATTATTCACTAGCTCTGCCTCGCGGTTAGAGCTTTAGCGTATAGTCAAGTAGCCCATAAACTTTCTCAAGAATTAAATGATCAAATGCAAAAAAGCGCGTTTAAACAAAACATAATCTTTAGCTTTAAGTATAGATTACATAATCGTGGGAAAAGGCGGACTGAACAAATCAAAAGGTCAATGACACATAAGCTCCAGAGCTGGAAGTCATGAACAAGGCCATCCTGGCCTCTTGCAGTTGGTACCAGGCTGAACGTCGCGAGCAGTAGATTCAAATTACACAATAGAAAATCTTTGAAATTAGAATAACAAAAAAATCGGTTATATGATAAATTACCAAGTTTATGGCAAAAATCTAGAGAGACGAAAGAGTTGTATCATAATCGTAAGAACCTTGTCCCCCATTTCAGATTTCAGATTTTTTTCATTTTTGTCGTGGCATGACGCCAGGACATCGGTCATATGAAGCAAACTTTTTGTGAAACAATGCCCGATCTTTGAGAAAACAGATGTGACCTCGAGTATGTGCTTCAAGTTTGAATAGACATCATTATCCAATTTGTTGAGTTTTAGATAGGTCTATAAATATTTTTAAGTAGTAAAAAAGAAGCGTTAAGAAGTCGAAGTGCGTTTTGTAACAGTTATCACTATACATATCTAATACTAGCACTTCGCCCGCGACTTCATCCGCAAAAATTGTGATAGCTCTGCTAATACTTATGATATAAATATAATTTATAGCCTATAGCACTCACGAATAATGCAGCTTTCTGCCAGTGATTCTTAGAATTGGATCAGTAGTTCCAGAAATTACCCTCTACATACAAACTTACAAACAAACAAATTTTACCTCTTTATAATATTAGTATAGATTGTGATGTGGTACATTTGTAGACGGTTAAGGTAATTTTAGACGAAAAAAACTATCGGTGATAGGTACAACTAGACTATGAAAAGTGAGTACTGGATTTTTTAAAAAAGAATTGTAGAGAAAATGATCACGAGGTTTTTCTTTACAAATATTCGGGAAACATATTCTGCCGTAAGTCAACATAATACATATTTTCGGTTTTTCAATGACATTGAAATTCAAGTCCTAAAATACACTTTTACCAAGATCCTTTTTCACTCGAGAGGACATAGCAGTGTTACAAAATTCAGAAAAATATCTCAAGTACGTCCACTTGAGGGCATTTCCGAATATGAGTGAGGACCTGACACCTCTCGTGGCCGACAGCTCTTGTCTTGGAGATCAAAGTCGGGGCGTTAGGGACGAGGCCTAATTGTGAAGCTGTTGGGGATTTCTGAATAGATATTCTAATAGTGGATGGACAATAGGCTGTCGGTGGATTGGGGAAGTGTGCTTAGTCTGGGTGTGTTGAATGACGTCGAAATGAATAAGCTTGTTTTGCAGATAATCTTAGAAACTTCCAAACTAGTACTAATAATTGACACCACGGTTGGCGCGGTGGCTGAGCGATGGGCTGTTACACTGCGTGTTGTGGGTTCGATTCCCGCACGGATCAAATATTTTTATGAACTACATACAGGTAGTTGTTCCGGATCTGGCTGTTTGTGTATGTGAGTTTATCACATACACAAACAGCCAGATCCGGAACAACTACAAGGTTTTTAAACCCACCCACGATACAGGAGAAATTTCTAGGGTGAGGCAAAGGTTTAAAATAAAACTCTGCCACCGTAAGTAAATTGGACGCATCTGAGGAAAGGAAATGAGAGAAACTGATCCTTACTAATGAGCTTATTTTCTTAACATTTGATTCCACAAATGCGCTCCTTTTCTTTACGACAGCAATTTTATACAAGTACCTACATTTTACACACACAGTATAAATGGTTGAATCTTCTTTTATTATCTTCAAGCAGACACAGTCGAGTGTTCTGATAAACATCTTAGCTTGTTAAGCATCTTCTGAACACGCTCATTCCATCGTAGACTACGTTCAGTAGAAACATCAGACGCGAATGAGTTCAAGAGTAAAACTATCAGGCAATAAAACAAGGAATAAAATGAGATCGAGATTCGATTTATTAAGAGCAGATTTTTTTCTAGCGACTTTATTTTGAGTTTGATAAACTAATTTAGAGTCAATTAAGGTTAAACTAACTATATAGGTACATTAATAATTAAAAACTATTAAACTAAAATAAATAAACTAACAACAAACTATAAAAGGGCATCGAAAAACTCCTCCTCAACGCTGTCAGCTGGTAATGTGCCCAAGAGACTGGCGGCGTTGCCACGTTGTATGGCAACACTTAGCCTGTGGCCAAGGTAAAAGGCAGCCCTTGGGTCACGGAAAGCGTCAACTAGGCGTTTCGAAATTTCCTTAAATCGGCTATGAGCACTCGGACCCCACGGCCCCAGAGTTTCAACCCCAAACGGCTCGAAAATATAGTTACCACAAAGGTTTCTATATTTACGCCGCTTGAGGTTCTCTGCAGCCGCAGCGGCAGC
Source organism: Lycophotia porphyrea (assembly GCA_950005105.1). Taxonomy (NCBI): domain Eukaryota; kingdom Metazoa; phylum Arthropoda; class Insecta; order Lepidoptera; family Noctuidae; genus Lycophotia; species Lycophotia porphyrea. Next base: position 601,269 of record OX465406.1, read on the forward strand.
ACCAGCACAGCACGATGAGCTTGGAAGATGGGATGGCGCAAGAGTATCGACGCATGTTGCGTCCCACACTAAAGGCGTACCCATCTTCCAAGGAAACAAAGACATGCCGTCCGGTCCCTTGCCATCGTCGCGTGCCAAGCCATTGGGTTCTAAAAGCAGCTGGGACGCCGACGGTGACAAGAGCTCGTCGGATGATGTCGTTTATATTTGCGTGCCGTGCAAAACGGCCCGCACTTCGGCTGCATGACAGGCCGTGGTAACCGAGGTTGTTGACAGCTTCACCGCAGTGACAGCGATGAGGAGAAAACAAATTATTTGATAAACTTAGGTTTTAAATAAATAAAAATATCTTTCTACAGTTAGGACTATAAGCTATCATTCGGGCAAAAGTCTTCTCCATAGCGATGGAAAGCTAAACTCCAGTCTCGGCGGTCAGTGACCCAGAACATTCTTACTTAATATTACAAATACGAAAGTAAGTTTGTTTTTTACCTTTTCACGCCTAAACCACTGAACCGATCATCCTGAAATTTTACACATTCGTAGGTGTACAGAAACGGACTGTGGCTACCTTTCACCCCGAAAAAAAGTACTGTTCCCGAGGAAAACAACAATAACGTTCTTATAATAATAGATGGCGCCACGTGTCTTGACACACAGAACCCGAATTGATTGTCAAATTCTAAATTAACGCGAGCGAAGCCGCGGGCAAAAGCTAGTCTAGTCTATAAAACTGGAACAGCACATGCAATGCACACCACGTAACAGATAATGGACTGTCTATCACAGTCCCTACGAATGAAATGGTGGCTTTCAATGTATGTATTGTATTAGCAGTCATTTTTCGGTATTTTGGTTTTCATGAAGTTCCAAGAAATAATGCTGAGAAAAAATGTCCTGATGTCCTGTTCGATGCCCAGGTCCTGTAAAGTATTTTTGAGTTTTCGAGATTTCTCAGCATAGCAAAAATTACTTAGTAAAGTCTTCATTATTTTCGTGAAATAAAACCATAATTAATATAGACTATATACAAGGTGTAACATAATAAACGTAAGACCTCCCATGTGGTCTCTCGGATCAAGAAACTGATCAACTTTTGTTCTACGAGTTATTGAAATTCGCAAAAAAAAAATTGGACTTTTTAGGAACTGACGCCATCAGCTGATCAACATGGATGGTAAAAGTAAAAAAAAGTAATGAATTTCCAAAAGTCATAGAACAAAACTTGTTCAGTTTCATGGTCTGAGATACCACACGAGAGGTCTTGCGTTTATTATGTTACACCTGGTATATTTATAATGGTTACTGCGATTTCTTGATAGCGTCATTTACACAAATGGTGCACTTATAATATTCCTGTTTCCACAGTATTTAGTTATAACCTAGTAGGTACTTAAAAAGTAATAGAGTGTCAGTCAGTGGGGTGTACAATCTGCGACTATCTTTCACGTATTTTAGCTATTGTTTTTCAGTGATATACTGAGGGACTTCACTAAGTGAAATTTTATCAGCATGGATAATGGAAAAGTCAACATTATATGGGGTTGACATAGTTATAACATACATAACATAACACCTGAAATCCTCGAACGGTAAGCCAGAGGTGTATCCAATAGTGCCACATTTCGCCAGTTAAGTTTAAGTTACATGTAATAGAGGGCGAGACTATTGCCATCAACCGGGCACAAAACCAGGCACCGTAGCTACTACTGAGAAATTCCAGATGGAAAAACCCAACAACACTGCCCGACCTGGGAATCGAACCTAGGACCTCATGCTGAACAGTCGTGCTTGCGACCACTAGACCAACAATTAAGGCAGTCCATTTACATCAAACACATTTTTCATTAAAAACTTATCTTTAAATTCGTTGTTGGAAAACGAAACGCCTGCCACTTGTAAAGACCTACCTTAGGCCCACTGTCATGTGAGATAACAGTGGTCAAAAACATTATTTTCGCTGTAGAACCGACCATTTCACTAACTTACAAAGCAATTCCTTTTCCTTGAAAATCTTTTAGATTGCGATCTAAAATCTGCTGTCTTACGCAACGAGCCGTTTGCAAAAGCTAGACCACACACTTACAAACATACTCCTCGTCTGGGCGTCCAAAACAAAGTCTGTCAATGTACTTACTACTGCATAGAATCTACGAAGCTTCGCTCCAGTGAATCGTGTCCGGACATTTTGTGGACCACACGTTACTACAGCCTAAATGGCGGAATGGCGTGAGATGCAGGACTGATTCGAACAGGCAAGTTCTTTGAACATTGAAATTGCCAGTGGAGAATACTTTCCAATTTCCTTCCAGATGGCCATTTTTTAAATTGGGTACTGAGGAACCAATTGTACTTCTTAATCGGCCTATTTTGTTGGCACTTCTGAAACTCAAGTCTCCACTTTGTGAAAGGGCCATACATCATCTACCACGCGGGCACAGTGCTGATTGGTGGATGTCACATGTCTTGGAATCTTTGGTTCTTGGTCATGCTGGTTTAGGGTGAAACGTGGCGTATTTTGTTGATTCAAATATTAAGCAATAATTAAACATAAAATTTTACTTAATAATAAACACATTTAACGTATAAGCATCACTTTTGGCCGACTGGTTCCGAAAATATAGCAATTTACATCTTTGTGGGCAAGGGAATCAAATTAATAGCGCTTGGGGAATCAACAGAATACGCCGAATTTCAAGATTCACCCTTTACTCAATGTGTTTACTTGACCGTTTTCAGAGCGGTGGTAATGAAATACTTTACACAGAATAATAGGGCTGCTAGAATAATGTGCCACGACCAGCAAAGTGGCATGTCAGAGCCGGTACAACTCGGCCACAAGCACTCTTTTTTAACCGACTTTAAAAAAGGCCTCCTCCTTTTCCTTTCTATGTTCTATTTTTTATACTTCTACTCTGACTTCAAAAAAATATAAATAATGAATTGTATATCAAATGCACATAAATAACTTTGACAATATTTTAGAAAGCGAGATGCTTTCTAAAATATTGTCAAAGTTATTTCTTATGATACGATATTACGATACGATATTCTCTAGTTTGGACAACATTTTTCACAACAATACTGGCCAGCTGCCATTTACGATAACCTCCATCCATGTACGCAGCGCACAGTATTGAGTTATATATTCAAATTCTTGCGAGTATTGAATAAGAATGTACCGAGACGTGCCATGTGCGGTTGTGAGCTCTCGATAAAGGATTTGTTGAAAGGAATCTAAAAGGTATCGCTGTCGAATAAAATTGGAATATTCTTAGTAGGAAGAAACTCACGCTTCCCATTGTGTTAGACGGAAACAACAACCTGCTACGATCCTTACATCTCCTTTTGCGTCGTCCACGTACATATACATGTCGGGAATGTCAGGATTTATTCCGTTAGGCTCGAGCATTATGTGGGCAGACGATGGGTTTCGTGCTATGAAAACACACTGGATGCGAAACACTGTTTCTAGCAAAACTAACGATTACTTGTGATTACAACTTAGCACAATAACACGGGACACAATGAATCGGGGACAGTTCCAAGAGGTTTCTACTCGGCCGCGATCAGACACTGACTGTCGTCCAAGCGTCGAGCCGAAAACATCAAGGCTCTATAAAGCGCGTCGTGGTGGGGTAAGTAGGTCGTGTGACCTTCTTCGATTCATTTTAAGTCCATACCAATGAACGGATCCAACATATATTTGGTCATAAACGAAAGTCGGTTACGAATATTTACATACCTTAATTACAACTCAAATTATACCTAGAACTTTCACGGACACCCATTCACGGTCCAAACACAGCAGGCATAACCTGATCGGTACATGTGATTTGTAGGGTAACGTACCCAAAGGGCCAAAGGGTAACCAACGGGACCCTATTACTAAGCCTCCGCTGTCCATCCGTCCGTGTGTGTGTCAGCGGGCTTATGATCCGTAACAAATAGACCTTCAAAATATTCACGAAAATGTGTACTTCAGTTGCCGCTGTAACAACAAATAAATTCAAAATTAAAGGGGCTCCCCAACTGCGAGAAACCCCAAATGTGAGAAAAACCGGCCAAGTGCGAGTCGGACTCTCGCATGAAGGGTTAACTTCATGCGAGAGTCCGACTCGCACTTGGCCGGTTTTTCTCACATTTAACGTTTCACCTGTAAGCAACTATTAGCTGTTATTCTTATAAAATTAAAGAACATGTCTGCAATATCCAAAGAGCCAAGTAGAAGTGCAACTATAGTACATCCACATTTATGTTTAAGTGCCATAGATTATTGTAACACCTACAATTAGTTGTTCCGGGTCTGGCTCTTTGCTTATGTGAGTTTAAATGTTTGTGACAGCACCCACGATATAGAAGAAATTCCAAGTGCGGGGCAAAGAAAAAAAAATTATATGGGGCCAGCCAGCCCTTTAAATACACTAGTCACATTCTTAACGAACTCTCAGTGTAACATATGCTTATCAAGATCACCACTACACCCCAGTTTAAAGCAAATTGACCCAAAACCGGTGGACCGGGTGATTGGCATACCGTGCGCAAAGCCTAAAGTGTCCCAAATATTCCCACCCAACTAACTCGCTCAGACTTATGGGCACCTAGTACAACTTCGGTGATACCCACGCTGAAAATGGGATTCGGATTTGGGGATTAGGACCCCCTGAATGGAATTCTGTGGTCATAGATTAGGATTTTCGACCTTAAGTAGTGGGTGACATGGGTTGTATGAATTTTCTGGATGTGATTTACTTTTGATAGTTTTTGGGAAGAAACTGGTGGCTTGGAACTATGGCAGCTAGAATTTGTGTGAGCTTCAGAGATTTTGGCTTTGATGTCTAACGCATTTTAAAGAGCAAGTTGGCTTACAATTTGTATGGAATTCAAATAGTCTTTAATTATTGCTACAGAGCAAATTGCTACAAAACAAAACATAGTAAAACTTGGGAAAAATTATGGACTGCTAAATTATTTTCCATTTGATTACAAAATTGCTATTCCACAATGTATTCTGGTATTCTATATGATTTCTTGTTAGTAGTTACAGGTCCCAATCAAACAATTTGAATATACAAACATTTCAATTCCTAGAATAGTTCCCATTACCCATCCCAAAACAAAACAACATCGATATTAAAAATATTGCATGAATAAAACACACAGAACAAATACATCGGTATATTTTACAGAACTAGCTTTTGCCCACGGCTTCGCTCGCAGTAATTTAGAATTGGACAATCAATTTGGGTTGTACTCTGTTTGTAATTCAATCATGATTCGAAAGACACGTAATTAATGCCTTCTATGAACTTAATAACGTTATTGTTGTTTTCCTCGGCAACATTACATTACATTTACATTTTTTCGGGATGAAATGTCCGTGTCTGTAGATACATCTGGCAAATCAATACAGAGGAAAAATATATATAACCCGGGCCAGAATAGATATGGATTGACCGCGAAGATTGCTAACAAATGAATAAAACTTCCCATTTTGCAACTGGTTGCGAAACTCAGTTGCCATGGCGGCAAAAGTATTCTTTGTTGGCAACTGGTTCTTCCATCGCAACTAGTTGTGAAACTCAGTTGCCATGGTGGCCGAAAGGGTATATGCAAAATTTCAGGATGATCGGTTCAGTGGTTTAGGCGTGAAAAGGTAACAAACAAACAAACAATATATAAGGAAGGATCAGGATAGCTTACATCGTTATTGTACCCAACTTCACGGTAAATATTTGATACACAAATCGCATGAACAAAGATAGATAACATACAGAACAAAACTCAAAAAGTTACTTACTTATGTATTTACGCCTCGAAATCTTAAGACATAAAACGTCCTTTTTATTGAGTTCCAAATCCTGCACAGTCGTAAAATAACATGGTTTTATTGTAGTTAAATAAACAAGTCACCAAACCACTAGGATTGTATAAGTAGGACTTTTTTACTTCAGATAAAATTTGACTCAAAAAGAAGCACCAGTTTCGGTTTTTTTTTTCAAAACTTGCTTTTTACTTTAAAGACAAAATCAAAATATTTTATTCCACATAGGCCTACATGGGCAAAAGGTATACACGTCGGAAAAATGTGCATGGTTCGGTTGGTCGTTTCTTATGAAGAAGAACCGGCAAGAAACTCCATGGTTACTTTTTTTTTACAATAATATCATGTTACAGCAATAGCATTTAGGTATGGGGGAACAACGTAGGCCCGACAATAAGTCGGTGCTTACTCCACAAAAAAACGTAAAACAAGATTTAAAAAGTTAACAATCAATTAGGAATCTACAGGGTCTAACCGACGTAACCTTGGCTAAGATTTTATTATTAAACTAAAATCAAATCAGTCACACTGCAAAGAAGCTTAACCGGCCAAGTGTAAATCGGATTAGTGCACTAAGGGTTTTGTACTACCGACACCATTTAATTAACTCCGGCTATGATATAATGATGATGATATTACGGTTAAAAAGACACGGTTCTGTAAAGTAGAGACAGACAGTGTAGCCTTAGCAGTAAGTAACAGAATTCTGTTGGCACTCTAGGGGTGCCAAACAATATTTTTTGGCATTTAAAGTCAAAAAATATTGCTTATCATTCTAATACTGTATTGCTTTCTTTCCGACTGCGGTGAAGCCCAAAAAGAGCGTTATGTGTTTACCAAGTAAGTAAATCTACTTCCTAGTCATTAACACTCGCCCAGTCCAGCATATCAATAAATTCATTTGCAATATGCCAGAGTAAAGTCAAGTTAGAAAAAGTTGCAGAGAAAACTTCACGGTTGTTGCTCTTCTGAAACTCGCAGGAAATTGAGCGGAGAGAGAAAACACTAATGGCCGCAAACTCGTTAGTTTGTAGAGGTAGTGGGATTACAGACTGTAGCTTACAGGAGATGTGACTGGGGATAATTACGATAACTGGCTGATTAGGTTGATAACAGTGGCGAGGATAACAAACAAAATAAACTTGAAAAAAAAGTGTGTATGCACTTATTACGCACGTAAGAAGTTACACTACTTTGGCGTATAAAACTAAAATGTTGAATAGCTAACTTCAGGGTGTATGTTGACTTCAGTGTCGGTTTTTCGTGACGGTGTGCACGCGCATCGTAAAATTGACTCTCATCATTTTCCCCTAACGCGCCAAGGAAAGTATAACTTTAAAAACTTGCAACTCAATTGCTTCACACATTTTATCACAATGAGGAGGATTATAACAGCAGCTCGTATCAATCTTCAGGTTAAGGCGCGCTTGCTTAGGCTGTTCTGTGGATGGGTGACCACCCATTACATGCCGAGTTTCCGCCGCACTTCGGTAAGCAAGTTAAACCGTTGGTCCCGGCTGTCGTTAGTAAATATTTGGCCGTCGTTACGAGTCAGTCAGAAGTCCGAAAGTCTGACGACCAGTCTTACCAAGGTAGTTAGTATTCAGCTGCATCAGGTTAGACTGGAAGCCAACGCCAACATATTTGGAAAAAGGACATGATGATGATGGGAGGATTTCGAAGATTGATATCATTCATCGAGTAGCGGTGGCCCAATGGTAGCGACCCCGACTTACGAACAGTAAGTCGTGGGTTCGAACCCAGGCAGGCGCATTACTTTATGTAATTTATTTCATCACCACTGCTCTGTGGCATGTCCTAGAACCAAAAATTCGAAGACATGTGACATCTACCAATCCGCACTGGACCCGCGTGGTGGATTATAGCCCATTCCCTCTCGTAGAGAGGAGGCCTGTGTCCCAGCAGTGGGAACATCATAGGCTGATGATGATGATGATGATGATATCATTCATTACTTCATATGTTGGGAATTATTTATCTGCTCGACAACGCAATTTAAATGTATTTACTTGCATCAGATACAACGATCCATAATTTAATTAGTAAGTACACATATACTAATTAGTGCTTTGGAATTGTAAGTGTACGTATGCTGTGTTACGTATCACTGCGGGACTGTTCGAAAGAGATACCGCGGCCCTGGAACATAAAGGGCAAGGAAGGAACATGGGTGGGATTTAGTCAGTACAAGTCTGACACTCCCTTCCGCTCTGCCCGGAGCGGGAAAAGTCATTTGATGATTTCCCATCCGTAAAAAAAAAACTGTGTTTCGTATTACACCGGTATATGCAATCTCATTTATATTTATTTACTCGATTTTTGGTGTATTCTGGCTCCTGCTGCTATGGAAGACCCAAAAACACCTTACTCGATTTTGGAATTGTACCTAGGACCCTGCGTTTACCGGTCACGTTTGCACCCACCGAGGCAGTCGAAGCAGGGATATGGAATTCAGCAAATTATTATTTCTCACACTACTAAATCATTTGCCAATTCTCCCGAATCCATATCTCTAGTTCTCATACAAAAAACCCTTATCAAAAAAATGGCGAACTGATTCTATTATTTCTATTGCTCCCAAGGCTAGCATTAAATTGGAAAATATTATATCTACGTTGTTCTTGGGATATTTTATATCCCAATTTTTCCTCTGTTAGTTTTACTGCTAAGCACGAGATCTTGGGTTCGATTCCCAGATCAGGAAAGTGTTATTGGGTTTATCCTTCAGGGATTTCTAAATAGTAGCCACTTTTGATTTGAGCCCGGTTGATGGCTTTTGCCATCTAAATCCCACGTTTAATCATGGCTGGCGAAATGCGGGTGTACTATATGGATACACCTTTGCCGTATCCTTTGGCGATTTCTGTCGTGATGTTGTTGACTGTACATATAACATAGTTATGATAATAAACAGCCTATATTCCCATTACTAGGACCCCTGCTGTCGGTAGGAGTGAGTCGGACGTAATAATGATGTTTTATAATCATCATCATTTCAGCCGAAAGACGTCCACTGCTGGACATAGGCCTCCCCCAAGTGTCGCCACATTGACCGGTCCCGTGCGACTCGCATCCAGCGGATCCCCGCAACCTTCACCAGGTCATCGGTATAATAATGATGTACTTTATAATTATTATAAACTAGCTTTTACCCGCGGTGTCGCTCGCATTAATTTAGAATTTGATAATCAATTCGGGTTGTACTCTGCTTTATAATAATAATAATCATTTTAATGTCAGAATAAAAATATTCCATAGATTGTTAGTTCATAATACTTATAACTATGTTAGTGCGTTATTCTTACATTTTAAATTAAACTTATAAAGAAATAATAATAAATAATAATAATATAATTCAATCATGATTTAAATGACACGTGGCGCCATCTACTATCATGAGAATGTTATTGTTGTTTTCCTCGGGAACAGTTTTTGTCGCTCTCGAAACATTGTGATGATAGATACATTGAATAATACATGGAGGTATTTGAATTAAAGTTATAACATTAATAACTAGCAAAATAAACACTTGCGAAAAACTTCGAACTTTCATCTCTAATATCTTCATAACTAGAAGGTAAGGTCCAAAACAAAAAATATCACTATGACAGAGAACAAGTACCTTTCAAATTCCTTTAAGTTGTTCTTACACTCATAATACGCTATTTTATTCATACTCAGTAGTCTATGTATTAATTTCATAAAATGTTACTTAGCAAATAATGTTGCATAAAATGCTGCATCTGATCTATAATCTGCTTGGCAAGTATCGGCAACTGAGGTAAGTGGATAGCCATTATCTTCAAAGACGAAGTTTGCTGCAGATTAAGGCCGCATAAAAAAGTTTAATCTCGGCTTTAAAAACTTTAAGTTACTGGCAACATGCTTTCATATTATCACACCGGATGCATTTAAATTGTAGTGGGTAAAAGATTATAGAAAACTGGGGTTTTCCTTCTGCTATCCGTGCTATTTTGGACTTAAACCAGAAAACACTAAGGCCGTTTATAAACTAACTGATTTTGGTACATACTTTGGTTAAGCGTTTTTTTGCTATCGCACTTTTTGCAAGCACGTGTGCAACGTTTGTAGATCTCGGTCTAAGAACGAAGACAGCAAACAGACAACACTTTTAAGAAGACCTCCGTTCTGTTATGTACTGTTTCAGTTCATCTGTGTGGTTTTTTCTTCAAAAGACCATATCAGACACTAATCTACATAGTCCTCATGTGAGTTGAGCAAGATTATGTCTAGACTTTAAAAGAGACTATGACCTCTCAGTTTCTTTCTGCTGTTTCTTTTCAGCGCAGTTAGGTACGAAACATCGGCCCCATCTAGTTTCCAAAAAAAATTATAATAATATAAATAATATAAAATTATATAATATTATTTGCATAATAAACATCATTTATCATTCAATTCAATACCTAAAACAGAAACACATAACAATAAACCAACTATAACATTATTCAATACAGAATCAGTACCGGTATTATATCGGGACATAATTTACGTGAATAATTCACAATATCTTGACATCTGTAGTCAGTGCCGATAACGTATTTCCCTGAGCGGTAAAGTCGGCAGAGAATAGACAGGGTCAGAAGTTCGGCTACATACAACGAGCGAACGGCGCACGCACATAATTATAGACGCGGACGTTCGGCGATCTCAAACTATTTCATGGCTTGTTTAGACCATACACGCCAATACACGTTCTAACCCTACAGCTACGTTACCAATTATTTGTGTAAACAGCACGGCATGTAACTTAGCCCCCGCAGAAAAGAAAAAAAAACAAAGGAAAGATTTATTTCTACGGCGCGATGTCAAGATTGAAGAATAGAACTGTCATTCATTTGTATACAGTTATTTTACAAGTATGTTTCTCCGATAGCAGCAAACTAGCTTACTAACAACCTTATTGCCAAGTAAATAAAGATCACAGTGATGCAAAATCTGAGGTCTGTCGATAGAGACCCGTCTGAGTAGTACGTTTGCATTAAAGAAATTCCCTTGGTCTTAAATGTTAAGGTCGTTCCATCCTAGACCTCAACCATCGCTTTCCATCAGGCGTAGTCGAGGTCAAGAGCAGGCCCATTTTGTAATTAAAAAAAATCCTATTGGTCCTATTGAGGTTCTAGGTTCGTTCGATTTAAACCCATCTTGAAACAAACACTCGCTGTACGTGAAGCGTGTCTATGAGTGCGTGCAGCGATCTTAAACAAATGCCGGGCGCGAGTGCGTGTGCACTCGTTGTACATGAAGCGTATCAATGTGTGCGTGTGGTATTGCTCGTTGTGTGCAGAGAACCTTCTGTACCTGTTTGTTCGGTGGTGGTAGTATGAATACCGGTACAAACATAACGCGTTGATACTCCGTGTTTATTCTGCTGATTGGGGTCCCGAGTTGCCTTTGATTTGGTATTCTGCTTGAGGACTTTAAATGTATAATTCCAATAATAATGTTATATTCAGGATAAAAGTAATGTTCATGCATTAATACTTAAATATCAAGGCAAACACGTGTTTATAACATGGCGGCCTGTTAAATAAAAGACAGATGGTCTTTGAATATGTTTTTTAACTTTCAATAGAAAGAATTTCTATTTGTTCTTACAATACCAAGTACTAACGTTGTAACTGGCCAAATGCAACTTCCATGGATTATTAAAAAAAAGAACATACATTTTCTTAGCACCTGACTAAGACACACAATACATTCTGAAAATACAAAACAAAAAGAGATAAATCGAGAACGTGTGTCTCACTGCTTCAACAAAAAGGCCCCAGTTCAGCAAAAAAAAAAACAGACGACTAGTCAGAATCAGGATCAAAACCTAACAAATTACGAATGAACAGAACACGGCAAAAATAATTCCAAAACGACATCTCGTTAGCTTATTCACCTCTGTACGGCCCACGGGCCAGAGACATTTTGTAAGACAAAAAGTAGGCAAATAAATGATATTCTGATTTTGACACTGATCTGCAAATTGCAAACGTAAGACAATTTGAATTTCGTGAGTTACCCTGGTGTTTTCACCTTAAAACAAACCCGATTTCATCCACTATGATATTCATGTAATGAGATAAACAGAAATCCGGTATTACCTATTTATTACATACGAAACAACTCCATCCTACAGCGATCGCAAAAGTTAGCTGAGAAACTAGGGCCAAGTCGGAAAACTGAATTTCATTAAACAGAACTTCGTCTCGTTCACAAATCACTGCAAGTGATACTTAAGTTGTATATTTTAATACTTGCTTCGCTTTGCAGCTGGGCTGGCTCGCTTTATCATTTTGGAAGTTGTAGAGAAGTGAATAAAGGATTGTTTTTGAACAAATGCCGCTTGCACCTTGTTAACTTGATATTAAAGAAAACTGTAAACTTCTTGCTTCTAGCACTGCAGTGCACTGAATTCTTTACAAAACAAGATTCAAATACGTACCCGTATTTATAATACGAATATGTAACATATTCGCTCGCATTAACAAACATAACTGTTTGTTCTTTGTGGATTTCAAACCTTAGAACCTTAACAAGTTGAAACACATGCAGAGCTCTTTAGGAAGTACAGCCATCTTTTTCCGGTGGTAATCCGGATAGTAACGGTGCTTGGTCAAGTAGTAGGTATTCTGTTTGATGGGTATGGGCACCGGTGTAATTGTGGGCACATCAGACATTGCGATGTACCCACCACGCTTGTGCCCCACCAGTATGAACATTGTAATCTGATTTATGCCATAATTATGCAACAGAGACTGATAAGATATTATAAAGCGGTGTGCGACACTGATTCTCTTTGATCACCCAAAAATACAAAAAAATAACCATTACGTCCTGTTGTCAGATTTCATCGTTTTCGTAAATCAAAATGAATGGAATATCAGAATTTAACCGTACAAACCAATGCAACTTCCGTAACATGGCTTCTTCTTCAGAAACCTGTACTCTACCCCAGATCAGCCGTAGCATTAATATCCGGTACCGGGTCGTGACGACATCCGGCAGTTCTGAGCCCTTAGGGAACCAACTTCTAATAAAAGAGTGTAGTGGTATTGATAGACCAAGTATTACTTTGTAAGAATTATTACTAATTGTAAGCATTTTTGTTTTTTTTTATGGAGAGAGGAAGGCCGAAGAAGTAATGGATGGATTATGTTAGGAGGATATGAAAGACAAGAGTGGTCCAAAATTTTGACAGCCAGTCTTACTAAGGGGTATCTTATTCCCTAGTACTAACTTGGTTGTGGAGGTCAGATAGGCATTCGCTCGACGAGTAGTTAAATGACAGACAATGTATGAAAAAACGTGTTGCCGGCTCCAGGTAATATGGGAGAGGCGCAGGAAGAAGATGAGGAACATTTTTGTTTTAGTTGTTCAAACCGGCCGGCTCCTTACGTGAACGTGTAACGGAAAGGGGGTCACAAAACTCTGCATTCTGAACCACTTTTGTTCTACGACTTTCGGAAATTCGTGAAAAAAAAATCTACTCCCAATACTAAAAAGTCACGTGACCAACAAAGTTTGTATGGAAAAGAAAATTTTTTTTTTCGTGAATTTTCCAAAGTCGTAGAACAAAATTTGTTCAGAATAACGAGTTGTGTGACCCGCTTTCGGCTTACTATATATACCCTTTCCGTTACACGTTGTATAAGGAACAGCTAATTGACTACGAATATCATCTTATCATGAAGACATGAAATTCATAACTGCCTCCATAACTTTACAATATCTGTCTCCCTAGTGATGGGTTATTGTTCGGTTAATAAAGTTATCAATAAACCAATTTACAAACAAAAAAGACTGTAATCCCCGAAGGGTAAGGCATGAGTGTATCTAATGTTACATCTGCATTTCGCCTCTTATGTTTTGAGTCCCATGTAATAGGGGGCGAGCCTAGTGCCATCAATCGGGCACAAATCCAGACTCTGTTGCTGCTACTGAGAATCACGTGATGGCAAAACACAATAACATTTTCCTAACCAGGGATCCGAAACCAGCGCAGTTGCACTTCGACTGATTTTCTGCAACATCAAAAAATATCATGAATGCCAATTTAGAAAAAAATTACACGAAAAAAAATTAACAGCAATTTTATTATTTCAGCCCACATTATGCATGCAGCAACATTTTTGCAATATGACAGAACCTCCGCGCATTTCATTCTAAACCCGACACAAAAAGCTACCAAAACTCTAAACAAAAACAGCACTTTAAAAGGAAAAATATAAAGCGAAACCGTACAATTCGGAAGAGCATCCCTTCCGGTTCCGATCCGGGCCGGAACATTCAATATATCACTGCTTGAAAGGAAATTCTTCAGTAACTTTCACGATCTATCGCCGCGTGTCGGTTTTCATTCCCGGCGATACATTTTGCACAACCGTATACTTGAGTTGCATTGTCGGAATATTATAGTATGCTCGTTTTGGTGTTGAATTCATAGAATTTAACGGTTGGTTTGATAATGAATATTTATCATAGATGACTGGATAAAAACGTACAGTTAGATCTATTTGAAAGGTACATCAATCTTTAGATCTTAGGAGTTCTTAATGTAACGAGAACCTCACGTCCCTATTATGTTGTTACCAGAAGTTACACTCGCTACACTCTTTTTCGGGTCGGCATTAATCGGTAGACAGGTACACCCCCTCCCACCCCCACACAGCAATTTTTCAACGGTTATAAAAAAAAAATGCTGTTTCCTACAAAAATGCAATATCGTCACGGTCAAAATTCAAATTCAAAAATTTTTAATTCGAGCGAAGGCTCATATAGATTGAAAATGTATGGACAACTATTTTTTTTTCAATACCCGATGAAAAATTTCTGTGTGGATCAGAAGGATGTTCTGAATACATGGTAACCGTTTTCGCGCCGGTATCCCTTCCATCCTGCATAGGCGAGTCGTTGCCGGGAAGTTTATTCCGACACTCTTTCTCCCCAGCTTAAAACCAGGAAGTGATGAAGAGTGGGCGTTTGGAGGAACTGTCTTATAAAAGTTTTGGCGATCTAAAAGTGCTGATTAAAATGATTCTTTGTTCTTTTTTTTGGCGCAGCCAGGTACTATCTAGTATGCACAATAGTATGTAGTAGTAGTGTGTCTCCCTCGTTGGTCTAGTGGTTGCAATCGCGACTGCTGACCATGAGGTCTTGGGTTCGATTCCCGAGTCGGGCAAATTGTTATTGGGTTTTTCAAACTGGAATTTCTCAGTAGCAGCCATGGAATCTGAATTTGAGTCCGGTTGACAGCAATAGGCTCACTTAAACATAACTGGCGAAATGTGGGTGTTCTATTAAGTATACCTCTGCCTAACCCTTCGGGGATTAGGCGTGATATTATGTAGTAGCGTGTCGGTTGTGCTTGTTCAACAAGTAGGGATCAAACGTACCGAGCCAACAAATATAAATATTTTCCAATTATTATCGCAGTACTCAGTGGATACCAACCTCATCTGCGCTAGATTGTAAGTCGGTACGGCTTACGAATGTAAGCACAAGGTAAAAAATACTTACAAATACACCTGAATCAATAAAAATTCATATCAGGAAGTGAATTAACATAGATATTGTGAAGGGAGCAGTCTCGTGTTCACAATGGCACTGAATATTACAAGATGGCTGAGGATGGCCCAGCTGTGACCACTGTGTCAGTGTCACACTGTGTTTATTATTATCTGTTTATTACTCGTTAAGGTTTTATTTGAGTAGATGAGCCAGATAAGGAGGGGCTCGTTTTTCAAGGTTGCCGAGGTCGGCCTATAGATGGGTGACCATCTATAACATACCTAATAACATTTTTAACTTGAATAACACGGTAAGCAGGTGATCTCTAGTGCCATGCGTAGATCTTTCAGAGTCGTTGAGAAGTCTGATAGTCTGATGGCCAGTCTCTCCAAGGGGTATCGTGTTTCCCAGTAATTGTAAATAAATTATATGTAAAATATTGGAATCAAACTCAAACTCAAAAGCATTTATTTCAATTAGACCATTACAGGCACTTTTGAATGTCAGAAAAACAAAGAAGGCTAAGCTACAGTCACAGACACAAGGCATAATAACTTGTGAAAGTACTGTAGTTGCCCATTCCAAAGCGTAGATCTCTATGGAGAAGAATGGGCAAGAAATGGACACTCTTTTCAATCAAATATTTGTTACATAATCTTGGTTACATCATTCATGTTCAGATTATACATATGTGAGAACGATGTAGAAATATGTGCACGTTAAGAGCGTCCAGAGTAAAAGATTATATCAACAATTTAAAAACAAAGTACGTAGTTACAATAAACCGTGGCAGCCTAGAGATGACCAGTCCCAACTGACAGCGCCCGCTCACGAACATGACGCATGGATCAGCCCCATTCAGCTCAACCATATTGAAGGGAGCTAAATGACCCGACACACCCGCCACCATCAGCGAGACATTTGAGTGAGCATGACATTCTCTCAGCCACCAGGGTAAATTCAAATCAATGAAAGATAACTAAATGTAAATGGTAGCTTTACAGTACATAGTACTCACACATGTGCTATGCAATTATATAATACTAAAAGATTGAATCTATACAATGCAAAGATATTATTACAATCTTCTGCAGCTTCTACAATAACTTCACGTAGTAATCAATTAGTTTGCCCCTATGGTTGTGGAGCAGGACCAGCATTGAGCCAAGCATTTTGATCATCAATGTAATCCCCCAACTTATAATATGCTCGCCTACATAGTGTGCGTTTTATACAAGATTTAAATTTCGTTTCATTTAGTTCTAGAATGTGGGAAGGTATTTTATTGTAACATTTTAAACAGTACCCCATGAAAGATGAGTCTACTTTAGCTAGCCTGAAACCTGGCTGTACAAGTTGGTCCCTGTTTCTAGTATTGTAGTGGTGTCTGTCACCTCTTTTATTAAATAAATGCAGATTTTTCCTAACGTACATGATGTTTTCATAGATGTATTGACAAGGTACCGTCATGATGTTAATTTCCTTAAATAGTTCTCTTAGAGAATCACGCCTACGTAGATCATATAAGGCTCTGATAGCTCTTTTCTGCAGAATAAATATAGACTCGATGTCTGCAGCCCGTCCCCATAGTAAAATACCGTATGACATAATACTATGAAAATAAGTAAAATAGACTAGCCTGGCGGTATCTACATCAGTAAATTGACGGATTTTTCTAACAGCATAAGCTGCTGAACTCAGCCGTCCTGCAAGAGATGTTATGTGCGGACCCCATTGTAGCCTTGAGTCGAGCGTGATCCCCAGGAAAACAGTTCTTTCGACGAATTCTAGTTTCTCTTGATTCAATACTATGTCACTATCACTACTTTTGACATTCGGTAAGGCAAATCTGATGTACTTGGTTTTTTTCCATTTAATACTAAATTATTCGCGGTGAACCAATTATGGACCTGCAGTAGGGCGTTATTTACGTCGTCAAGATTTGTGGCACGTCTGTTTATTTTAAATATTAAAGAGGTATCGTCAGCAAACAACACTATTTGTGGTTGGTTTTTAAATAAATGGGGTAGATCATTTATATAGACTAAAAAGAGGAAAGGACCTAATATCGAACCTTGCGAATTCATCTGTGAGACTCTAAGTCTGCCCCTAAGTAGTTGGAAAAAAGATATGCAGATTGATCCATCTGAAGTTATTAAAATATCGATTGTAAAAGAGTTTGTTTGAAGAAATATTTATTACAGCCAGGAATTACAATAGAAAGAAAGACAAAATATTTATTAGCCCGCACAGGACAAAACATACAAAAAAGATGATTAAATTAACAGAACAGTAAAATTATATTAAAAGTAAACATTAAAAGCATTGGTTCTGTACGAGGCCAATAAGCCTCATCTCATGGTGCTGTCAATTTAAAAAAAAACGTCACAGCGCTGGTATTCCGGGCCCAAAGTGACGCCCACGGTCAGAATAAAGGCACGATTAGGAATAAAAAATAAAAATATAGTTTAGGGTTGAGGTCGACGAACTGAAATATTATTTCAGTTTGAAAGTATCGAACCAATGAAATCTGTTTTTTTTTCAATCTAGCTAGCACAAAATTAATCGGTTCACGTATACGTTCCATAGTATTCAATTATTTATATTAATATAGTATTTAATTAATTAGTACAGACGCCAGCACATCAAGTTACTACAATCTGTCAGATTTCTTTAATAGATTTTCGACTTTATTAGGTTCAAGGTTGATTGGGAAAGTCTGACGTTTCGGCTAGCTTGATCTGCTGACGTCTGTACATATGACAAAAAAATATTTAATCTAAGAACAAGACAAAATATCGACGGTGGATAAAACATCGCATCGTAAGGAACATTGGCCCGTGCTGTTGGATTTTCGACTCTCTGCACTAAGCCCAAAGTTGATAGGTACGTTAATATTGTAGAATAATACAGGTCTCAATATTTATGAGGGCAAAGATTGTTCAAGCGAGGTTATGGAAGCCCATATTTTTCGCAGAATTTGTAAAATGTTCACTTTTCCTGGTACTTAATAATTTATGATTCTTTTATGCGGTACAATATTATAGCAAAATCGTAAAGAAAACTGACTAAGAAAAAATAAATTGCAGTTCGAGAAAAAATTGGAAAAATAAATGATGTAGAAAATGGTAACAACTTTTTCTCACACAAAGTATGAAAATGTGTTTTTCAGTTTTTATTAAGTGCCACTTTGGGTTAGTGATTGCAACCGCTACTATTGAGCTTGAAGGCCGGTTGGTTTCCCGAGTCAGGCAAAGTGTTGTTAGGTTTTTCCGCCAGAAACTCAGTATCAGCTCGGAGATTGAATTTATGCTCGGTTGATGGCAATACACTCGCCCCTTTAAACAACTGGCCGAACTTGGGTGTACACTCGGCGACACATCAAAGTATAAGTATCCATTATAAACTGACCTCGCTTAGTATGAGCTTCCCATCAAAGAGAGATCAGCTTATTTTGGTTATGCATAGCTTGATTGCTCGTTGTGCGTACTGTAGGATACGCCTCTGCCTAACGCCTGGGGGATTAAAAACTTATAATTTTCTTCGAAATGGTCTATTTATGCCGGTGTATTCCCGTTGACCCCACTGGCATGGCCCCACTGGTGGGGTCAGCGGGAAACATCAATACCGTCGTTCTAACAAACAACGCTCGGTTCTTCCGCCGAACAATCTCCGAGCACCTCCGGATAGTAGTCTACATAACCGTACGGATGGTGTACAAAAAAGCTGTTGTTAATTTTAATCAAATATGTCTAGTCAAAATTGCTTTAATAAATAACATAGATTAGAGGAAGACCAAAGAAACGATGGATGGACTGTGTGAAGGATGATATGGCAAGAAAGGAAATGTCTGATGAGATGACGAGTAATAGAGAAGTATGGAAGAAGAAGACATGCTGCGCTGAGCACAAATTAATAAGATGATGTAACAGCACACTGATACCTTGATACCTAGGGAAATATTATACTACCTTAAAGAAAATAATTCTACTTAAAAGTTTTCTAATATTTAATGTAAACGCACACTGCGAGTAGTTAAATTATGTTTCATTTTCCATCCCCTTTGAGAACTTTTCTACTTCCACGAAGAACACTGAAAACTTTAATTTTACTTCTATGTTGGCCGTAGTTTTATATTATGTCTGTCTACTTTATGATCTCATTTTCCTGGTGGTAAAATTTAATAACAAAAAACACTTTTATCACAAAAAAACCTTATTAAGTATTTCTTTTTTTTGCGTGGTTAGTGCATAACCTGTTGTCAGAGTTTTTATGCTGCCCATGGGCCTCTGACTTAGCTTTATATGCCGTCGAGAAATATCTCTCAGGCATGTTGGTTTCCTCACGATGTTGTCCTTCACCCAATCAAGTGTAATCAGACCATAGGCACATGAATCCGAACAATCAGAGGTGCGTGTCTTGGGGTTGAACTCGGGACCTATGTCTTGCCATAAACCAATTCTGATTGAAATGAACACTATCATCATCATCATCATCATTTCAGCCGAAAGACGTCCACTGCTGGACAAAGGCCTCCCCGAAGTGTCGCCACAATGACCGGTCTCGTGCGATTCACATCCAGCGGATCCCCGAAACCTTCACCAGGTCATCGGTCCACCTAATAGGGGTCCACCTTCCAACGCAACGTCTTCCGGTTCGCGGTCGCCACTCCAGAACTTTTAGGCTCCATCGGCTATCTGTCCTGCCCACCGCCACTTAATTTGGGCAGTTCTTCGGGCTACGGACACCACTGAACACCATAATTTCAACAAAAAAGCGTTCAGTACACGTCAATGTCAATATTCTATGGCACTGGGGACACTGATAGAGCTGAGAAAAATCTTAATGTGCTGATTGTGTGCACGTATAGTTCATTGTTTGTAATGTATTAGCGATGCAGGCCCTCCGGGAGTGTCGCAACAATCTATGAATTAATTGAGTCTCATCAGATGATAATGGAGCTATTTAGCACTTATCCCATGTTACTAAGCGTCAGACCAATTTATTTTTACTTTCAACTGTCAACGTTGTATCACATATATACACCTGTAATCCCTAAAGGGTTAGGCAGGGATGTATCTAATAGTATACACACATTTTACCATAAATGCTTTACCGTTTAATGATTTTAAAACTAGTCTTTTTCTACATTTGGTATTTGTAAAAAGAGTATTATTAGTAACGAAAAACTGAAATAAAACTCATTTTTGCGAGAAAACCCCAACCTTTTATTAGTCATTCTATAACGTCGTGTTACCGATACTACTAAACTGCGGTTTCAAAATTGGCAACATTTCCCGTTTGTGGCAACAGGTTGCTAGCCTACACCTAATCTTATCACGATTCGTTGGTATAGAGAGCTCAAGCATGATTGCAGTACCGGGGTTCGAACCCAAATAGTAAACTGGCAAAATATTATAAGGTTTTTTCTTTTGAAATATTCACAAATAGCTGATGAGAGTCTGCTTTACGACTTCCTAAATGATGATGATGATAATG
The DNA here is from genome assembly GCA_950005105.1 of Lycophotia porphyrea. Taxonomy (NCBI): domain Eukaryota; kingdom Metazoa; phylum Arthropoda; class Insecta; order Lepidoptera; family Noctuidae; genus Lycophotia; species Lycophotia porphyrea. The sequence continues at coordinate 622,132 of OX465406.1, forward strand.
ATGATGTGTGTGATGAAGCGGCTTAGTAATCGCGATTGGTCTTTTAACTAAACAAGTGTTTTCTATACACCTCTGCTAACCTCTGCACGTCACCATTTGTCTATGTTCTAAAAAAACCTAGACTTAAGGTGCTTGATAGAGTAATTAAAAAAAAAAACATAAAAATCCCATTGGTTTAAATGTACTTAGATTATAATTCTGTAACTACTTACGTGTTACGGTCGCGAATCATATTATGTTTAACATACAAATTCAATTTGGCATTTTTAATACGATGTAGTTTGGTTTCACTATTGTCTGGCAGTTTGAGTACTTTATGCGTCCTACCCAAATGTCCTTTCTTTGGTATTGATCGTCGTGTCGTTGAGCTCCTTGGGTTACGAGTCGAGCTACACGATCACTGACTAATGCTTGCACTGAGTGGACAGGTCTCAAATCTGTTTGGTTCTTTCTTCAAAAGACCATCTCAGACATTAATCTGCATGATCCTCATATGAATTAACCAATGTCTGGACTTTAAAAGAGACTGTGACCTCTAAGTTTGTTTCGGCTGTTTCTTCTCAGAGTAGTCAGGTACGAAAAACCGGCCCCATCTAGTTTAAAAAAATTATGACGTGTAAAAGTGTTTGAAAAACCTATTTGCAAAAATAAACATCATTTATCATTTAATTGGACCAGTGCTACATTATTGTACACCAAAATTGTTCCACAACTCTTTTAGATCATCTGGTTCAAACCTCAATAGCTTTAACATATAAGGTCCATTATCCTTTAATCCTGCAGTGAAACAAATCATCCCGTTCAGGTAGATCACGTTATTTTCTACCATCATCATCATCTGCCTACCCTTTTCCCAACCACCACCACCATACCACATATACAAATTACATATACATGTCGGGAATGTCAAGATTTATTCCGTTAGGCTCAGCATTATGTGGGCAGATGATCGGTTTCGTGCTATGAAAACACACTGGGTGCGATACACTGTTTCTAGCAAAGCTAACAAAATACTTTAGATTACAACTCAAAACAATAACACGGAACACAATGAATCGGGTTCAGTTTCAAGAGGTCTCAACTCGGCCGCGATCAGACACTAACTGTCGTCTTAGAGACGACCCAAAAACATCAGAGCTCTGTAGAAACGCCCTGTGGTGTAGGTAGACTTGTAACTAGATCGCGTGATGCCCCACCACAGGCGCGCTTGAGATTCATTTTATGTCCGTGCCAACGACCTGATCCGACATACATATTAGATCCGATATACAGGTACAAATCTATTTTCATAACATCACATTGTTCACAACTTCGGACAGAACTATTAAAACCAAACTGAATGTGTTGGCATGCGCTCCGCTCGCGAAGTTATTGCTCGACGTGACGAGGAAAATGCATCGAAAAACTTTGTCGGAATCTGGGAGGAAATAGTAGTCATTTCGATTAGATATTTATCTTGGCTATTTTATGACTTGTTGTTGTTGTAACATAAGCATAACATCACGCCTGTAATCCCCAAAGGATTAGGCAGAGGTGTACCTGATACTACACCCACATTTCACCAATTCGATGACCTGTTGGTCTAGTGGTTAGTGACCCTGACTGCTAGGACGGAGGTCGTGGGTTCGATTCCCACACAGGACAAAACTTTGTGCGATGAGTACGATTATTTGTTCTGTATCTGGGTGTGTAATTTATCTATAATATGTATGTATTTAGAAATGTATAAGTATGTTTATCAGTTGTCTGGTTGCCATAGTACAGGCACTGCCTAGTTTGGGATCAGATGGCAGTGTGTTGGTTGCCCCAAAATATTATATTATATAGTTATGTTTAAGTCCCGTATATTTTCCACATATTTTCCGCACGCAAAATACGCGCATTGGACGTGGAGTTTCGGACACCAGCCCATTATACAATACAAGTCCCATATAATAGGGGGCGAGCCTATTGCTATCAACTTAGCGCAATATCCAGACTCCGTGGCTGCTACTCAGCAATTCCTGTTGAAAAAATTCTATAACACTTTGCCCGATCTGGGAATCGAACCCAGGACCTCATCCTCTGCAGTCGCGATTGTGACCACTAGACCATCGAAGTAGGCACACTTCTACTACATACTATATTGCATAAGATGATACCTGGCTGTGCTAAATAATCATTCAGCATCATCAAAAATCATTGCAAAAGTTACTTATAAGAGTCCCTCAAAACGAAGTATAACAATCCAAGATTTGGTTTTGAAACAAGTGATTGTTAGAATTTGTATCGTTGCAGGTTGTGCATGCGCACTGTAATCCTCGGTACTCCTTACTTACTGCGATGTAATGCTTGATTCTGCACTGTTACATTACATTACATTATAGACGAATGCTACAATTATAACTTGTTACTATTTCTTTCTTTACATGGCGTTACTGTGAAGAATAAAGGTCCCTTTTTTTCGGATGGGAAATCATCAAATGACATCTCCCGCTCTGGGCAGAGCGGAAGGGAGTGTCAGACTTGTACTGACTAAAACCCATGCATGTTCCTTCCTCGCCCTTTGTGTTCCAGGGCCGCGGTATCTCTTTCGAAGAGTCCCGCAGCCCTGGCAGGCTTCTGGCAGGCTGGACACGCTGGGCAGACTATGCATCAAAATATTTTTCACAGCAAGGAGATTGTACCAAACTGGAGCTCCTGGCCCGGTTTCTAATTCGAGAAGTAGACCTGCAGCTCAAGTTTGATCTAATCACCGAACCAATCAACTATGTGAAAAAGGGTGATAAAGTTCATGTAGTACAGGCTGAAGATTCTTCTTCTTCTTCAAATCCGGCTCGAAGGACCAATATGTTACTGTAAAAAAAAAAGTCAGTAAAAGTTACTACCATTATAAAAACGCCTTTAATTAATACTAATAAATACAGTCCATTTATCACAGTAACATATTGCCCTCCTTGTTTGCTGACATCTCTTTGAGACGCGCGTGGAACACGAACGCGCCGTCAGCACGGCAGAACAAAGGTCTTAGACAGACAATTAAGGACGCACACATTTTTGGTATTAGGTAACTGATCAATTCACTACCTTATGTAGGTATAGTATTCTTTTGTTCACGCATTTACTTAAATACTTTTTATACATTCGATTGTCAGGATTTATTCCGTTAGACTCGGATATCTTGTGGGTCGAAAAGATGGGTTTCGTGCAAAGAAAACACACTGTTTTTATTAAACTAACAAATTACTTGAAATAACAATTTAATACAATAACAGTGGGCAGAATGAATGGGGTAGTCTCGGACGTCTTTACTCCGCTGTGAGCTCAAAACATCACGTTTCTATAGAAGCACGCTGTGGTGTGGGTAGACAGATAAGTAGGTCGCGTAATGTTCATTTTAAGTTCGCACTAATGACCGGATCCGACATACCTGTATAACAATAAAATAATATGATTATGCATAATAACCAAGAAACAATTCAATTGTAAGGTACGTTTCACACCAGGGATAACGATTTATTTAACATAAACCCCTCTCTCACCCGGCACGTACCTATCCGCTAATATTGGAAAAATGAAAATGCCCTGACAGCCAAGTATTCCAATTCATTTTAAGTATTCCTTCTCATCAGTCATATTAGTATCTATAGGATGGGATGGATATTTTAATAATTTATTAATATTGGATTTAATAATTATATCTCGAGAGATTGATTTTTTTCCGGTATTTTGATTGGTTTTTTCCATTCATATGAAATTGCGTCCAAGTAAACTTACGGACGGACAAACAGATGCGGCTTCGGGCATAAACACTGACAAAATATATTTTAATAAGTATTTGAATAGAGGAGTCCATATTCGTATCAATAGTAGCCACGGAATTTGGAGTTGCACCCGGTAAAATGCAATAGGCACGCCCCCGTATTACTACATTAGGCACTACTATTATGGACACCTTTGCCTAACCCTTCGAAGATTACAGGCGTCATATTATGTTATGAGCTCATATCCGGACCTATTTCCGCAACTTTTCCGTACCGGTTCGACTGATTCTTAAAACTCATAAAGCTACTGTTGATTTCAAACCGTTACTGACTGAATCGTGCCACGCCTATAAAAAGGAAACTGACAAGATATCCGACTTTGTCAGAAGTTAAATTAAACAGTTGAACGGTATTTCGATATGATGCCAAAACGCATTGAAAAAAGCCCTCTGTGACAGACGGACAATAAAGTGTTCTTATAAAGGTTCCGTCTTCTTTTAAGGTACCCTAAACAGGGAACAACATAACTTCTGCATTACGCCCAAGGCGTAAGCACTTAATATAGTATACCCACATTATGCCAGTTATGTTTGTGTCCCATCTAATAGGATTCGAGCCTATTGCCTTGGATTCGCCTAGGGGTGCAACTGAAAAATCCTTCACCGAAATAACTATTCTCTAAACACACTTTCTGACCTGAATATAACTTAGGCCCTCATGCTCAACTGTATGCATGCGACCACAAGACCAACGCAGTCAAGCCAGGATATAATTTAGTAGATGAAAAATAAAAACCAAGTTCCTTTCAAAAGGCATTGGTGCCGATTCCCTTGTTCACAAACTAAATTAAATTTAAGTTGAGTGCATTTTTTTCTTTCAATTTCATTATGAACAGGACAGAAGATAAATATTAGTTTAGTCCTGTCAAATTAGTCAGCACCTGACGTAATTTGATGTAATTTTAGTAGTCAAATTTTTACTCACGCCTAAACTTGTGTCAGGCGCTGGTTAATTTGACAGGACTAAACTAAAATTTATTTTCTGTCCTTTTCTTAATGAAATAGAAAGAAAAAGATGCACTGAACTTAAATTTGGTTTAGTTTGTAAACAAGGGAATCGGCACCATTGTGTACTTTTCCAATCAACAACAACATTGTACACATTATTGTGATTCGATAGTAAAACGGCATCGAAGTAGGAAAGCTGTTAGTTTTATTAAGTTATAAACTCCCCCGGAGAGCAACTAACTACAATAAGTTACGGCCGTACGTGAGATGAACTTGTACCTACTGTAGCTAGTTACAACGGGTATCTTTACGAAAAAAACAAAGATTTTTTAAATATTTTTGTAGGCAATATTCTTCTGATCGGATTTCGGTAAGGGCAGCGGGTCTCAATCTCAACATCGACTAGGCAAGAACGCGGGAGATGTTATAGTGAGCAAACACAAATGCAATTCGATTTATTTTTAAAACAGTAACAACCAGCTTAAGAGAACTATCACAAAATTAAAGAATTCAGTTTAGGTAAATTAGACGGCATGTGGCAGTGGATGCGCAAGTGTGCATCTAGCGAGTTATACTACGCACACATGCAAACAGCTATGCCTCGGGTTCCAGGAACAAACCAACATGACCAAACAAGCTAAGGACCGCCCGTTCTGAGATTTTTAGCATTGCATAAAACAATTGTTTTCAAGTAGTATTTTACTTTTAAATGGTCTAATTATTTTTTTCAAGCAAGGTAAGATAGTAACCTTACTTATTAAATATTTTTTCTTTGAATTTGGGTTATATCTTCATAGAAAAAAAAATCATTTCGGACGAAAACAGGTCAGTATCTTTCTGTTTTACGAATTTTTTTTTGGTGTGTTTCTGTATGAAACATAAAAAATTGAACTAAGCATTCCAAAGTACACCACTCAATTGTACCATGGACATTTTTATCTGTACATCTGTACATATAAATAAAATTGGAGTGTCTGTTTGTAATATTAAAATAACCGCTTTTTACTATGGATGTTTACACGGTACATATACCAAAAAAACATTTTTTACATTTTTTGTCGGTCTGTCTGTCTGTCTGTTTATTCCGGCTAATCTCTGAAATGGCTCGACCGATTTTGACGGTACTTTCACTGGCAGATAGCTGAAGTTACAAGGAGTAACTTAGGCTACTTTTTTTTTAGATAAATAATTAGGGTTCCGTGCAAAGAAAAAAAAACCCTTAAAATTGGTAACAAAATTCGATTCGAAGTGCTTATAATAAAGGGTTTTTTAATAATAATTTCACGTGAAGGAAGGTCGCGGGCAACAGCTAGTATAATATAATATTATTATATCTTTTATGTAACAAAGCATCAAAGATGCCCCATAAGTAGAATTTTATTAAACATTTGATTAATTAAATAGCAATTATCTATTTATTCTTACAGTGTTTCCGTCATCCTCCAATTCACTCAAAATACCTACAGTCCATTTGCTCACCAACAGCATACATTAAATAGTATCGTACAGGTAAGACTTCTGAGGCTACAGTAAACATGAGCAAATCCAGAGCAATAGTTAAAGTAAAGTAACCTCATTCTATTCAACAAAAAATCCTGGGATTTATACTATACATACATACATATTTGCGCTTGCACTTGAGTGAGTTACATCTTAATACAACATGATGTCTAGAAGGCACGTACAGAGGAAATGTCCTTAAAGAGTTACTCGCAATGTACTGGAGGACGGAGAAAAGGGTATATGTCATTTAGACTAATAATTTACACCGGGTAACGTCTTGGTGAAATTCCTTGAAAGAGTTGTTCAGAGGTGTATACAGTATAGAGTTTATTACTGTGCCACTAGCATACACTTTAATGTGCAATGTAAACTTAAGTTAAAACGATTTTAAAGTGACTTTGGCATTGATTGATGTAATACATACTATTTTCAGTAAGAATGCAGGAGACAATTCTATTCAAAATGTCTAGGGAGCAGAAAAACAATCATATTTGTTGTCACGGCCGCTTTGGCCGCGTAAGTAGACGGGAATTGCTCGTGAATCTCTAACCATGCATTGAAAGTGTAGTTCATCCTGATCAGCCTAGCCTTTTTCCAACTATGTTGGGGTCAGCTGCTATAGTCTAACCGGATGCAACTGAATACCAGTATTTTATTACATGAAGCGACTGCCTATTTCACCTCCACAACGCAGTCAGTACTGGATATTACGATACCCTTATTTTTTTCCGGCTGATATCAAAATCATCAAATGACTTCTCCTGCTCTGGGCAGAGCGGAAGGGAGTGTCAGACTTGTACTGACTAAAACCCATCCATGTTCCTTTCTTGCCCTTTGTGTTCCAGGGCCGCGGTATCTCTTTCGAACAGTCCCGCTGCCCTGGCAATACGATACCCCTTGATAAGACAAACTGTAACGACAAAGTTCTACAAATGACTACCACGACCAATGGCTTATCGTGCTTTCCGAGGCACGGAGGAAACTCGGCATGTAATGTGTGGCCACCCATCCGCGGATCAACCTAGACAAGTGTGGCGTAATCAAATGATCGATCCCAACGGCTGTAATTATTTAGCAACGATATCCTCAAAGTTTGGCAGATAGGCAGTTGCTCCATGTAAAATACTGGTATTCAGCTGCATCCGGTTAGACTGGAAGCCGACCCCAACATAGTTGGGAAAAGGCTAGGCAGATGATGATCTCCTCAAAGTTTGAAGTGTACTTCTAACCCTATTTAATACCGATTGGGTATCGTGACTCAACTTTAAATGCACATATTGACAATGAATATTAGGCAATTTCTAGTAAGCTATTTTCAGCAAAACATCTCAATCTTCCACTCAGCTTCAGCATGAAAATGCACCCCAGCATCCTCGGGTAATTTTAAAGTTATGATGACGCATCCTAAGATGAAACTGCGGCGCAACTCTTACGGAATACATTTGTTAGTGTCAGCCTAATTCTGCGCAAACCGCGCTTTATTAGACAGGTCGTGTAGTCTTGTCTTACTGAGGATGTCAGCTAGTTTATTAGATGTTGGTGAGGATGTGATGGTGATATCCAGCTAGGGTTTTTGTAATTCTGCACAAACCTCGCTATATTAGACAACAGTGTATCCTTATCTTCTTCTTAGGACTGTCAACTATTATATTTTTTGAGGCTATGATGTACTTAGTGGTGGTCTTCTTAGTTACTCAGTAATTTTTGACTGCCAAGTTGGTCTAGTGGCCGCAAACGCGACTGCTGAGCACGAGGTCCTGGGTTCGATCCCCTGGTCGGACTAAGTGTTATTTGGTTTTTCAATCAGGAATTTCTCAGTAGCAGCCACGGTGTTCAAATTTGGCCCCTGTTGATGGCAATAGGTTTGCCCCCTATTGCATGGGACTTAAACATAACTGGCGAAATGTGGGTGAACTATTAGGAACACCTCTGCCTAACCCTTCGGGGATTACAGGTGTGATGTTTATAGTATTCTGCTATAAAGCAGATACGATAAAAAATAAATATACGTACAATTTACAGACCATGTGTCCTTCGTCTCATTTTTATCATAAATATGCCTTCTGTGGTAGCAGAAAGTAGGTATAAATCACGGCATCCATTATCCATTCAATTTCATCCATTTATTTCCAGTTTAACATTGTAATTTGAGCACTTTTATAAACTTTTAATAATATTTTTCACTAATGACAAGCAACGTCAAGCTGTCAAGCTTACTTATTCCTTTGGGTACTTATTTCTATAAAGGCCTGTTAAATGAAGGTTGTATTTGAGTGTATTACTAAAAAATGATTTAAATTGTTTTGGCTAGTTTAAATCTAGTTTTTATATTGTATTACGTTTGTATACTGACTAATAGAATACTAAATGTTAATTTTAAAATTCATAACGCACTCTTGGATTGTGAGGTTTTATACGTCTTGGCCAACTATACCAGGCAGGTCAGACGAATTGTGGCTACAACAAATATAATCGTAAAGTGAGGCAAATAGTTCTGGAACACTAAAATAGTTCCTTATAAAAGACGCCGCTTACGAACTAAAACTAGTTTACGACGAGATTTCAGTAGCGACCAGTACAGTGCAGTCCACTCCACTAAAAGTGGACTAGTGCAAATGTCAAGTGGTAGGGCGCCGACGCTCTGACGTGTCCCTCCACCACGCGGAAGTCGCAACTCCTTCCCGGGGCTCCCCTAAACGGAGTTTGGCCCGGGACTCCTGTTCTCTTCAAGCTTCCCGGGGCTCCGCTAAACGGACTCGCCCGGGAACTCCACTTCTAGTTCTGCGATCGCCTGCCACCGCAACAGCCAGGACTGACCTGACGCCTGTTTGGTGGAGCCGCAGGACCAGGTGCTCCAAGGGTCTACCCCCTTCGGAAAACAGCAAGTACTTTCTCCACCTATTACCCCAGTTCTTGAGTGCGTGTAGTTAGGTGTGTGTTTTTTAGCAGACTTGTATTTTTTTAACTTACCTCCCTCTAATTAAATTTAATTGTACTGTCTACCTCCTACTTCTATTTATTTGGAATAGTAGACATGACATGTTATGTTATGATAAAATTTTCGTTTTTCTTAGATCATGTTAGTATTAGTTTTAAGGTCGGTTTCCCCTAAATATTATTCTGAAAATAAGATGTGGTTGTGACTAATAAGCTGCAATTTCTTCTGACAACAGATTCAATTCCTTCAACATAGGACACATAAAATGATTGAAAAAATGTATCATAGAAATCTGACTACCACTCTTGCCCTTATTCCAATTTATTTCGGGCGCCGCAGCATGTTTTCTTCTTCCATACTTCTCTATTACTCGTCATCTCAGCAGTCACCTCTTCTTGCCATATCATCCTTCACACACTCCATCCAACGTTTCTTTGGTCTTCCTATAGTCTTCATATTTCATACTCAACTTTTTCCCAAAAAGTTTTGTTACAAATTACTTTAAATTATTCCAAAGTTTAATATGACATCAACCAATGAAGAGGAGTGTAACTTTTTACCGGTAATAGTAGCAGCAGTCAAACTCAAACACAAACTCAAAACTCTTTTTTTTTAATTAGACCATTACAGGCACTTTTGAATGTCAGAAAAACAAATAAGGCTAAACTACACAGATACAAGGAATAATAACTTGTGAAAGTACTGTAGTTGCCCATTCCAAAGCGTAGATCTCTATGGAGAAGAATAAACAAGAAACTCCATGGACACTCTTTTCAAACAAAATATTGTTACAAAATGTAACCAAGGTTACATCATTCATATTGAGATTATACATATATGTGAGAACGATGTAGAAATACGTGCACGTTAAGAGCGTTCAGAGTAAAAGATTATATCAAAAACTTAAAAACAAAGTAAAACAAAGTAGTTAAAATAAACCGTGGCACAGTGGAACGAATGTATGGGAGCGGTTGGACGTAGACATGTCCGAAAAATAAGAGTAAAATTATGACAAACTAATGATGCCATCTTATTCGATTACTTAATGCCTTCATAAATTGTGGTGATGAATTTCTTCATAACTCCCATATTTCGGGAGTAATTTGAGAAAATGTGAAATTTTACTATGAAAATGAGTGTATCGAGCTCTCTCCCTCCTGATTCTGGGCTTGTTTCAAGTACCGGTCTCTAATATCGTAATGCTAATACTAAGAGCTATATTTAATACTAAGACACATAGTGCGCCAAATGTGCACTTTCTGGGATAAAAGGAAATGAAAATTTAAAAAAAAAAACGTTTTTTCCCCATTTGTATTTACTTTAAACCGCAGACAGACTTATTAAGAGGTCTATAAATATATTATATATATACAGAAATATATATTAACAAAAATATTCACAAGAACTGATGAGAGTATGACTTTTAAGTAAGTTGATAATAAATTACCTAGTTTCATTAAAAGTACAATAAATAATTAAGATGTAAGCTCTAATTTACTAAGTTACACATTTTAAAACAATAACATCATTTAATTATCTTCGTCATCATCATCATCATCAATTAATTCAAATTCAGAATCGATGTCCGCTAAATCATTTATGTTAACAAATTCGATATCACTTTTCTCAGAATCCGTAAGCTCATAAAATTCCTTAAAAGAAGATTTTTTTACAAACTTATTTCCTTTTGGACGGATACTTGTAACAAGTGGATCAGAAGACAGTAAAAGATTGTGCATAATATCTTCATTGCATGAGATACTGCTATGCTTTCGAGAATGCCCCTCTCTATATTTTCTAAAATCTTTATTTCTAGCCTCAGATGCCTCTTCGGATAGAAAACCAATGGGCACAATTGACATGTTCTGAACTATGTCTGGCCCATGCATTAAAATTTTATGAAGTGAAGAAGGCATATAATACCATGGGTATAACTCCACGTAAAGCTTAGCAGTATCAAAGCAGAACTCTCGGAATTTAGTTACGTTGATCTTCTCTCCTGATGAAATACACTGCAAGATCACACAGATTTTTCTTAAAAGCATAGCATCTATTCCGGTCAGTTCAGCAGATTTAGTGTAGTTTTCAAAAAATCTCCTTGCCGAGTTGCCATTCTTGGTGGATCCACTGCCTTGTTTCACAACATCGAGAAGTAAGCCCGTTTCTCTTCTTACAGCCTCTTGAACTCTTTTCTTCCTGTCATCAACTTGCCTTTTTGCTATATCACCCCTTACTTGCCATGATTTTATGTCTAATTTGTAGGAAATGTGTAATAAGCATTCCATTGAGCGAATCCAAGCGTGAAGGGTGCTTAAGCTATATTTATACATGTCCTCGTTTGCGTGTTTATCTTTGATTAACTCTAAATTATTCATTTCTTTAGGACAAGCCTTGCATATGTCACACACTGAAGCTGCTGTATCGGATATAATGGAATGAATTTTACCATCAATCATTGTCAACAGCAGTTGGTGTTTGACACTAATTCCATCAGTGATGGTGGATGGAGTTAAGGCTTCAATCTCTGCTTCGATTTCAGCCATCTCTCTCTGCACATTTTCTTTGGTTTCCTTTATAAACTTAAACAATATTGGCCGGCAAAATGAAGTGGAAGATGGTCGCTCGTTTTCCCAAATTGTTACACCTTTTGAGACGAGCCGCAGTGGTACAAGACTAATCATAAAATTACTAGCAAGATCGATTTGCTCATCTTCACTCGTCCTTTGATGATAAATGCTTTGGCTAGATGATCCGTCAAAACCCCATTTGCTGGTCAATACGAGCTGTTGATTGGGATCAACAGGGGTTTCTAACGACCTAATAAGTCTTCTTGAGGTTAAATCCATCAAGGCTTGTAATTTGATTTTTGCAGAGCTCTCTGTAACTGTGAGATCTTCTTTGGCCGGATAGCACTTAATTTTTTCTTTAACCAACATGTAGTAACTCGGGTATTGAAGAGCTCCTTCTTGAGTGTTGAAATCCCGAAGAGTGTTATAGCGCCATTTCGATAAGTTCATCGATACATAAAGAGCCAATGCCTTCAAAGGGGATATTTCCCGTACCTGAATTGATTTACCTTCAATGAAGGCTTTGATTTTTGAGGCCTCTTCTGGATTCTCCGTCAAGTATTTCATAACATAAGCTGTATCGCTTTGTCCTGCCTTTTGAAGCGCCCTTTCGGCCGAAAACATAATTTCAGCGCTGCTACTGCTGCATGAAAGACTATCTTCAGTGCGTCTTCTTTTTTGCCGGTTACTAAGGTCCTCAAAAGATTTACGAGGACTAGGATGTGTACAAGTTGAAGCATCAGATTTAGCAGGAGAAATTATGGGCTCGATGACGTCACTTATATTTTCTGTAGAAGGTTCCATATTTTCATTCTGTAATTCCGGCCATTGAATTGCAGCCTGTAGCCAAATCTCATGTTTCTTCCGAAACTTATCTGTGCTTCTTCCAGACTGTGTCCATTTTGCATAAATGCGGTAGCAAAATCGACGACACCAGTCTTTTAAACTTGTTTCAGCACTTTCACATAACTGAACACAACTGTTATCTTTTAAAACACTGAACAAATAGTTAAAGTCGCGTAAATCTTTATGTGCGCGTGCGCATAAAGCAACGTGAATATCAAGATTTGTATTAAAATTTGGAAAATACATTGCGAGATTAGCTTGGATACAACGAGGTGTAAATCAACACTGATTTTAAAGTTACTAATAGTGACCTATTTATATAAAATCCAGGTATCCCAGGTATCCTTTGTTAAATATTGCAAGGTAATTAGTTATTGTGATAATTAGTAAATGATGCATGCTAAATTAGTGTATTAAGAGCCATTTAGTAATTAAATAATAGCAATGTTCTTATCAGTAATCATTAGTGCATCAGTTTTATATGTAAACCTTAAGTCCCTAATTATATATCCTAATTAGCTTATATCTTCTCTAATTGGCTGCTCAGAAATGTTATTGTAATAAGGTAAACCTTTAGAAAAACGGTTTTAATCAACAAAATAAACAAAAAATAAAAAAATTATGTTATAAAATAAACATCACTCTTTATCCCAGAAAGTGCACATTTGGCGCACTATGTGTCTTAGTATTAAATATAGCTCTTAGTATTAGCATTATGATATTAGAGACCGCTACTTGAAACAAGCCCGGAATCAGGAGGGAGAGAGCTCGATACACTCATTTCCATAGTAAAATTTCACATTTTCTCAAATTACTCCCGAAATATGGGAGTTATGAAGAAATTCATCACCACAAGTTATGAAGGCATTAAGTAATCGAATAAGATGGCATCATTAGTTTGGCATAATTTTACTCTTTTTTTTCGGACATGTCTACGTCCAACCGCTCCCATACATTCGTTCCACTGTGCGTGGCAGCTTAGAGATGACCAGTCCCAACTGACAGCGCCCTTATAATTTAACTTGAAAATGTTGTAAACATCTGTCCCTCAAGAATGACATTCGTCTCACAAAATCTATTCGAATTGAAGTTAAATCAACTTTACAGTCGAAAGCGCCGTAATTTTCCTTTTTAGCTCGTTTCCCTGAAAACTCGAACCTCTGTCGCGTCCGAATGCTTCCGAAAGAATGGACTTTAAATAATTGTAAGGAAATGGCTTAAATTCTGTGAGGAAATCGGTTTAAGGCTGTTGAATAGAAGATTGTATTATCGGTCTAGAAACTATGCTCTAGTGGATTATTGCCCGATTATTTTGACCAAAAACAAATAGATTATATCGAATAGATCTTTTTCTTTGTTAAAAACTTGAGACGGCTTAACGTGCTTTTCGAGGCACGGAGGAAACTCCTTATGAAATTGATGGTCATCCATCCACAGACCGACCTTGGCAAGTGCGGCTTAACCTTGAAGATCGACCCGTGGGGCTGTTATTATTAAGTCGCGAGCTCCTCGTAAAGGCGCACTATATTTTTTTTCATTTTGTGTCGACATGTCACCAAGGCGTTCCTATTAACGTGTTTGGGTATCTTCACTCGGGTACCTTACCTCTTTAAATAGTCGTCTCTTCAACTAGTAAAACTGTAGAAGCCCTAATTTGAACGTAACGATCAATAAATTAAATTAATCGTTCCTTAGTTCACTTAGTTCTTAAACTTAGGTATTTTAAATAAATAACAATCTAGCAGTAACTGCTCGGCCACAAGCTATGCGCCCATGCGGCAGCTCAGGCGGTGCGTGCTGTGACACGAACTGCGGAGAAAATGATACAAATTACTTAGAGCATGTCACGAGTGACAGCGACGCGACGGTACTCACGTGAAGGAAACAAAGGACACACACTCGTGGCACTTGACGCAAGTCGCTGTCACAAGTGACTGTGGTAAGTCGTTGTCGCACGTCACTGTCAAAAGTGACTGTCGCACGTCGCTGTTGCAAGTTGCTGTCACACGTCGCTGTTGTAAGTGACTGTCGCACGTCGCTATTGCAAGTCACTGTCGCAAGTCGTTAGTTGCAAATCGTTGTCGCACGTCACTGTCGCAAGTGACTGTCGCACGTCGCTGTTGCAAGTTGCTGTCACACGTCGCTGTTGTAAGTGACTTTCGCACGTCGCTATTGCAAGTCACTGTCGCAAGTCATTAGTTACAAATCGTTGTCGCACGTCACACTCGCAAGTGACTGTCGCACGTCGTTGTGGCAAGTCGTTTGTTGCAAGTCGTGGTCGCACGTCACTGTCGCATGTAACTGTCGCACGTCACTGCCGCAAGTGACTGTCGCACATCGCTGTTGCACGTTGCTGTCACACGTCACTGTCGCAAGAGACTGTCGCATGTCGCTGTTGCAAGTCACTGTCGCACGTCACTGTTGCAAGTCACTTGACGACGCGATTGGCGCAGTGGCTGAGTGATCGACTGCTGCGCTGCGTGTCGCGGGTTCGATTCCCGCACGGAACAAATATTTGTATGGCCTACAAGTAGTTGTTTCTGGTCTGGCTGTTTGTGTATGTGAGTTTTAATGTATGTAAACGCACCCACGATACAGGAGAAATTCCTAGTATGGGGCAACGTTTTTTTTAAAAAAAAAAAAAACTTATGCTGGTCGTTTGTTGCAAATCGTTGTCGCACGTCACTGTCGCAAGGGACTGTGGCCCGTCGCTGTTGTAAGTCAGTGTCGCACGTCGCTGTTGCAAGTCGTTGTCGCCCGTCGCTGTTGCAAGTCGCTGTCGCAAGTGACTGTCGCACGACACTGTTATTAGTCGCTGTCGCAAGTCACATTGCCTGAGACCGTGAACAGGGTGTAATAAGTACCGTTTTAACAGTAAGTACTAGCACAGATCTAGATGAAGCCGCAGTAATACCTAGTACTCCGTCGTAATTCCTAGAATAATAACTCATGACACTACTAATCTGCGAAGCTTGAATGCAAAAGCTTGAGAGTAGGTGCGCCATGGTTTAGTTAGTACGAAGGATTGTCATTTTTGGTCAGTGGGTCGTCTTAGGGGCGGATTTACTTTTTTACCAGTTATATTTCTGAAAAAGTTATAATGAATGCGGTTTTTTCTTAAAACGGACTTTTGTGGAAAAACAATATTTTAACTTTTTTGCATTTGGGCAACTTAAATTACCGCTACAATTAAATTAAGAATGGAAAGTGGACTGGCTCCTTCTTTGGCCAAAGAATTAGCATTGTTACTCCATGTGGCAATGCTGCCAGTCAGGGCACGTGTCCGGATGACAGCGATGCCAAAGAGTTCTTTTAAAGCCTAAGTGTCTTGTTGTTGCCTTTGCTCTTTGTTAAAAAGAGAAAATAAATAGCTGGTAGGATCAGTAAAAACTGGTAAGGACAAATTGCGCACTACTACGGTTAATTCAATACAGTCGGCAGCTGGTTAGCAATTTAAACGAACCTTAAACTGTGTTCCGTCCTGAAAAGTATGGGTGTCGTGTACCAATTACCTGCACACATGGGACATTTTATCTGTTCTCTAAGACTGCAACAAATAGTAGGCTTTATGCCATTCAAAGTCAAAAATGTTAAAAATTACGAGCTTCGTCTGCGGCTTAGCCCGCGTGTATTTCTGTAATTGTCAATCAAGATCGTTCTAAAAGGATAAAAGTATCCACTGTGTAGTATCCAAGTTACAAACTATCTGTGTGCCTTTAGAAAGAGTAACAAACATCCACCCATTCATACATCCATCCATTCTCCCAAACATTCACATTTATAATAGTAGAGTAATAAGAAATTTCTCATTTCAGCACCCCCACTTCCATTCTGTGTCAGAATCACACGTTAGACCTCCAGAATCTTTACGGTCACTTCAATGAGCACAGTTTAAAGCCGGGACCAAGGTTATTACCCACGTATTATAATTCACGGCGCCATTAATTTACGGAGCTCTAACGGTACTCGCAAGTACGGTCGCCATGTCTTATTCATTTAGAGGGACTGTTTTAAGTACAGTCGTTATCATAAATTAAAAACGTTTTGTTTTAATTATTTACAAAGATTTATTTGATTTACGTGTCCTAGATCCTTTAGGTTATTTTGTGTAATTCAATTATTTTATCTGCTCTCAAACCGGTGAAGGAAAATGTCGGGAGGAACAAAACTGTCTGAAACCAACAATCGTAGACATTTAGTAACCCGCACTAGGGCACAATTGTTTTTCATTCATTAAAATAATTTTCTGAAGTTATTTTGTAGTTTATTTAAATTACTCTTCACATTTTGGTTATGTCCCGCAGCCGAGCTCTCTTAGCTTGCTAAGAGTCTCCCAGTGTTGCCATTACATAGTGTAATGGCAACACTGGGAGACTCTTAATGACAGCTGTCAAAATAACACTGACATTTGCAACTTAACATAACTACTACAAGGGCCACGTAGTGGATTACGGCCCACTCCTCTAGAAATGGCCTTTGTCTTTGCAATGAGCATATTATAAGCTGATTGATTTTGGAACACATAGGGCAAGGAAGGAACATGGATGGGTTTTAGTCAGTAGAAGTCTGACACTCACTTCCGCTCTGCCCAGAGCGCGAGAAGCCCATCCGGAAAAAAAAGTACTGAGATTTTCACGATATTCATCATCATCATATCAGCCCCTTAGCTGTCCACTGCTGAACATAGGCCTCCCCAATCGATTTCCAACGTGTCCGGTCCAATGCCACCTGCACCCAGCGACTCCCTGCAGTTTTGACAAGGTCGTCACAGTAGTATTGACTTGTAATGCCTTAAAACAAAAGTGTGAGTTTATTTTGGTATTCTTTGATTGATTCAATTATCTACCGTACTGTTCCAACAACAGGTAATGAATTTAATCACCAAAGCAAATAAGAGGGACAACTATTTGCAGTTGTTTGTATTCCACTGAACAAATTGATATAAATACACAGTTTGGTTACTGATACTGATTAGCTTGTTCCACTGTTTATTTTGCTCTGTGGTCGTTCATTCATACACATTTATATACTTAATTCGTCATACTGTAATAATGTACACTGGTTAATAACAGTCTCAAAAATTGCAGCATTGCAATTGCTTGACGTACGTCGTAGTACGGTGCGGGCTACGCCGTAGTATGTGTTCAGGCTACCGCAGCTAAGCTTGAGGTACGTTGTAACACAGAATGACTTCAGTTATATTACAGAACAAGCTACAGCACAGTACAGCACGACCTTGGCTGTTGCACTGCACAGGCTACGCCGTAGCATAGAACGGACTACGCCGTAGCACAGACCAAGCTACGTCGTAGAACAGGCCAAGCTACGCCGTAGTACTGACGAAGCTACGCCGTAGCACAGACCAAGCTACGCTGTAGCCTGTAGTACAGATTACTACAATACAATCCCAATTTTTATTAATTAACTATTTTATATTCATATGTTATTCTCTAATTCATAATTATTAATAACTTTGTTTTGTATGAAAATATTTGTACGCCATATTATGACAGGACATGCTGGAACCAATATTGTAACATCTATTTGTACCATATTTTAACAAATAAACATTTTTGATTTGATTTGATTTCATCAAGCGACGACGTGCAGCTCATAATTAGCTCTTAAAATATAATAACAATTAAATTATTATGATATGTGTAATGATTGAAATGTAAAGATTGAGCTCCCATTTAAATAAACGATAATTTAATATACAATCTTGTGCCACTAAAAACATAGTCGAAAATATTTTATTCAATCAAATTATCATGAAACAAACACAATGCAATCCGAGACCGGTCAAAAGAGAATTATTTACTTTAATGTACCACGTAGAGAGTACAAAAACAATGAATGTAACTGACCAATCAGGACACAGTATTGACAAGCGCTGAATACAAAGTGGTAAGTAAACACATTCGGTTTAATTATGATTACTGTTTTATTGAGGATTAATCAAGCTTTTACGAGGTAACCATTGAGGCGTGGGCAGCGTGGCATCTGCGGTGTGAACTGAGGGATGGAATGAAAGTTGGGTGATTTGTTGTTTCGATTTGTTTCTGTAAAGTACCGCGCCGTCATGATATAGGTCCACAGTAACCTGTAGCATTTTGTATAGCACATAGTCAAAGCCGATAAAAATGTATAAAATTGACAATTAGCGTAATTTTCAGACCGATTTAAGAGGGTCAACATTAAACTTATCACCTTTTAATCAGCAGAGACAAAGGTACACAAACATGTTCACTTTTAACACTGGAATAAGATTCATTCTTCAACAATATACTATTATATTATATATTGTTTACCCCACCATTGCGCAGAATAAAAAGTCATTTGTGTTTTAAACAGATTACTATTTGTAATGTTAGTCCGGTTATAATTTAATTCGACATCTGCTTGCATCTGTCGCTACGTCCCTAATTTCGTTACGCAAACAGCAGAATATTACAAATAGGGATCTGTATTTATAATAGCCACCGGGACACAGAGCTTTTATATTAAATTGTAATGAAGAAACACCATTTTTTATAGATACGATTTGAATTAAATTAAAATAACAAAAGTATGTCACTTTGATCTAGGGGTTGCTAAGCCCAATATCTGAGCATTTCCACCGTTAAATAGTGTTGATTTGATTTGAAAAGTGTTATTGGGTTTTTCCTTTACAAAAAAGAAAGAGCTAATCCTCCCAAAATTTGTTATTTTTAACTAAACTCACAATATAAGATATTACAAATTTCTTTTAATAAAAAACACACATTCTTTCATTTCTAAAAAAAAATACAAAATAAATACATACTGTTCAAAGCCACTCAGACCATATTTATGTATGATCTTTTAACAATATTGCCATTCAAATAAAATCAAAAAGGCGTTCTGGGAATGGAACCATTAAACCTAAAACTAGGCATTTTCTCACTGGCAACACTTTGGTCGTCTAAAAGCCACATAAAAGTAAACCTCGTAGTGTGCCCCGAGGGGGCGATCAACAAAAGTTTTTGTGCCAATAACGCTACACTCACAACTGTCGTTTGGAACCAAAAAGATACTTTTTGAAGTGACAGGCGCTTGGGTGAGGCAGATGTTTGTGTAGCTAGCGATATACTTTGAAAGGGCTTGAAAGAAAATTGAGTTTTATTTTCAAACAAATTTTTTGTCAAAATAAGTACTTAATGAAACTCTTGGTTCATATAAAAATTTGCAGTTTCATAGCAAAGCCCAGCATAATCGAGCTATAATGTTGTCATTGGTGTGGATTTCAATGGGTTTGTTTTGCCATTGTTAAAAGTTTTTGGTTCTTTAAGCCGGTTTCATCATAAGCCCGTTTGTACACATGATGAAGGCAATTTCTTAAGATCTGTCTATTTTTTATTATATTGACAGGGCCTCGGTTCAGTTACAGAAGTCATAGAAAGTCCGTGTAGATGTGACGATTAAAATATTTGTGTTTCACAAAATCTTCTTACAAAATTCTCCTCATTACACTGTTTCCCCCACTGTGAACACATGTTGCCAACCTAACAAATAATTCAAAAATAAAATTGTTGCTTGGTTAGCATAACAGTAATATTTGGGCCGCAAGTGTCTCACGAATGTCCCGCGGTCGTCACAACACATGTCCCAACCGCAGGATAATTGTAGCGAGTGCACAAAAACAATCCCGCAATACGGGCTCGAAGTGGTGGCCCGCCAAAGAGTAGATACAGTTACAGAAGCTTCATAGTTTTTTGGCTAAGCTGTGACTCTTAAACTGGTGAAAGATAGCTAAGATACTAATGTACCAATAGTGGTGCTGACCACATAAGCAACAATGATTAACCAGGAGCAGACAGACACAAACATGTTTTTATGAGCTGAAATTTTTACAGTCTTACCTCTAGGTAAGACTGTCAGGCTTTCGGACTACCTATAACGACTGTCAAAGATCTACAATTGACAACCGGGACCAACGGCTTAACATGCTTTCCGAGGCACGGAGGTCACTCGGTATGTAATGGGTGGTCGCCAATCCACGATCCAACCTGGACAAGCGCAGCTTTACCTAAACATCAATGCGAGTGGCTCTTAGTAACTAGCCTATTATCACTAAGCTAGAAATAAATAATTTCTCCTACTTAGCAGCAAGTGCTAATTCGAAAAAGATGTCAGTTTCAGAGACTCACACGTAACATAGAATAAAACTGGTAGACACCTCCATCGCCGCACCTACCTTCGATTCTTTCTTTTAACCTTCTATATCTTACTACTCCGTGGTGAGCGGGGGGTCCCGACACCGGAACATTTACGAGACGGTCCCGCGCCACCGGCACCGTTCCGTTTTACAGCCATCCTTATAAAGCGGTGTGCTTGGCGCTTCCCAGGGAATCAACTTGTTTTTATTTACGTTAAGCCTTTTAATGTAGGGGAGTCAGCAGTGAAGTCGGTTCGTGGCAGTAATTTGTGGGTATTTTTGAGTTGGTTTTTAACCGACTGCCAAGGAAGGGTTATGTTTTTCGCGTTTGTAAACTTTTTAACCTTTTATCTTCCAAACGGCTCGATGGATTTTGACAATTAAGGTATCGCTATATTCGTCTTAAAAACCCAAGTGTTCTTAGTTATGTGTTTAAAAAAAAACAAAATGGCAAATTTTTGGCACTAAATTGTGTTTTTTTTTTCAACCAAACCTATCGAGTGGGATATCAAAACGGAGAAAATTAAAACGAAATTACAAATATATATTTATAAGTACATAATCCAATTTTTAGTTGGGTTTTCTGATACTTTTAATTAAATGTTTCTAAGTAATTATGAATTACATGTTATTTGAGACTGATAATACGATGATTAAAAATAATAGTCTAGGATGTAGATTGTCAAAAAAAACTCGTTAAATACAAGAATCGAAAAATAGAATAATGTGGAGTATATATAAGAAGCTGTAAGCCAAACGACTACTTTCAGTGAACAAGAGAGTCTGAATTTAAATCCTGCTAAAAAAAGCAGGTATTTTTAACCACAATCACATTCTTGCATTCTGTTTTCAAAATTTTAGAAAGTGATTGTCATTGAGATGTTCTAACGACTAGATTTTGAACGTTTTTAAAAGTGAAAATTGGCCTTCAAAAAGCCAGAGTAATTTCTAAGCATCGCACATAAAGATAAACCTACTTCATTGTTTACCTACTTACTAAGACAACAAAGTAACTTGGTATTAACCTCACGTCCCTAAGTCTCCAGGGCGACTAAAGTATCTAAAGTACCGAAGGAATTTGCTAGAACATTGCATAGCAGTTACTGTAGCAACAGAACAAAGTTTGTATCCCTACAGGCTGTTGGAGACTGGCGACAATTGCTTCAAATTAAGGCCAGGTAGACCAGCTGCTTGTTTTATTTTATTACGTAGTAATCGAGAAAACCTAACATTTATATGTAATAAATGAATTTGAATAGATATTATGATAGTTGTAAATGCAAAATGCTGTAAGTCATAATTTATTCAATTATTTGACATTTAAGTATCTTAATTTTTTTTTATTTCACGAAGCGACACGCGCTTTATTTGTTTTATTCAAGTGTAAAAACACTCTGTGATTGTGTGCGTGAAGACGAGTAGCGTCAGTACAAGACTAAGAGTACATGACTGGCTGTCTGTCTGGCTGTCTTCTGGCTGTCTGACTGTCTGGCTGTCTGTCTGTCTCAACGACCCTGAAAACCTCGAGAACGACACCCATGACGGACAAACCAAACATTTTCCTCGGCGACATCTTGGATTTTCATTTTGACCTGTTTTTTGTTATCAGCGACCCCAAAAACCTCGAAAACGACACCCATGACGGCAAAACTAAAAATATTTCTTGGCACCATCTTGTGATTTTCATTTTGACAAACACTGATAAAAACACCCATTAAAATCATGAACAAGAAAACAGCGATCCTAACTATTTTCTTCAACTCAGCCTACCCTTCAAGTAATAACAGGCGTGATGTTATGTTATGTTGTATTCACCTCCCGTATGTTTTATTTTTTATGTTTTGTATTCCACCTACGAAAATATATTTCAATTTGAAAAAAACACTGTCTATGGTCTCCATCATCAGACCTGTAATGGCACTTATAACCCGTATGGGTGCAAAGTGCTCATCAATAGAAACTACTGAACCGATTTGGATAAAAAAGAATATCGAAGAAGTATAGAATTTTGTTTTTAATAGGGTTTATTAAAAACAAAGTTCCTCTTCAAAAGTTTCAAAAGCGGTGTTATTTTAGTAGTATGGGGACATTCGGTGTTTTCATTAAGGGAAAGCGGGTATCACAAACTACATATTATGTTCAATACCTTAACTCATAGTTTACCAATACAATCCAACCATGAAACTGTTGACATTGATTCAATCCAGCTCAATCAGCTAACAGGAACACAGGTCTACCAAAACGTGGGCAAATACGTGGGCCGTACAGGAGTAGCAGTACAGTCACAGTCACAATACATTCTGAATCTGCATAACCATCTGTATGCGTCACAGAATGACACTCAGTTTATAACTAAGAATGTGATACTAAGTGAAAAAAAAACAGATTTATTCAAGTGAACTTCCAACAAGGTTGCGTCAAACGTTTAAAGCTACCATGGAGGGGATATGAAAGCACTGTTGCGTTAAACGTTCAACGCTCCTGGGGGGAATAGAAAGAGACAGAGCGAGAGTGAATGCGTGGCACTCGTAAGCATGCGCGTAGTATACCTGTATTCATTTCCACATTACGAAGTTTCACTTCTTCCGCGCGGAGGGACTTCACGCACTATTTTTTTTCATAAAAATGTCCAGTTCTTTCATAAAAACATTTTAGTTTAATGTCAAATGAAAATTCAGACTGCCTCGTTGGTCGAGTTGTCGCAAGCACTACTGCTGAGCTGCTGAGGTGCTGGGTTACATGGGCCCCGGTGGGAGTGGATGGTAATAGGCTCGCCACCTATTATTACATAAGACTTAAACATAACTGTCGAAATATGGGTTGTACTATTAGGTACACCTCTGCCCAACCATTCGGGGATTACAGGCGTGTTGCAATATTCTATTTATGATAATACAGTGAAAATTTCACGCTATTTGACCTTTGTTTTTGGGTGATGAGCGATGTCACAGGTTTTTATGCAAGTTTGATTAATACCTTTTTTTTTTACGGATGGGAAATCATCAAATGACTTCACCCGCTCTGGGCTGAGCGGAAGGGAGTGTCAGACTTGTACTGACTAAAACCCACCCATGTTCCTTCCTTGCCCTTTGTGTTCCAGGCCGCGGTATCGAACAGCCCGCAGCCCTGGCAGGCATCGGCCCTTGCGGGCCCCTCCCTGTTTACTGACATCTATTTGAGGCGCACGTGGAACACGAACGCGCCGTCTTCACGGCCTGTCGTCAAAAGACGGACGGACGGCGGCGAGCAGGTTGATTAATACCTTGAAAGAGCATTCTGTGACTTGACAAGAATAGTGACGGAGCTATATTAGCACCTCGACTGTACATGTGCAATCCGTGGGCTACACGAAGCCGAGTATACATATTCATTAGTGCATCTCGCGAACTGCAGCGACTTGAGTACTGGCCAGCGTGTGCATAGACAATGTAAATATTATCAGGCGTACGGCGTACCGCAGTGCGGCGGTGGGTGTCAGTTATCATTTTTATTAATTGGCAAATGAAATTAGATAATATTCTAGTGTGAAAAATAAACAAAGAGATTTAAAAGAGGAATTATAGAGCGGATATTGGGAATATTGTTAAACAAAAAAATTTATTCCGACCATTTTCGATTTTGACACACGAATGCTACCTGACAAGCGGGCGTATGACACTAGATAAACAGACTAGTTACAAAGTAGTAACAAGTATTGGAGCACGATTTTCTTCGACTGGCCCCGTCTATTGCTCGTAAATAATATTTGAATGTCACTGGAGAAATATATGTTTTTAAATAAATTTTGTAGCTGCACAGACATAATTTGTTCATTTAGGTTAATTGTGATGTTGACTATTATGAACAAATAATAAACTCATGAGCTAAAAAACGTAATTACCCGAATCTAAGTAGGCCATTGTTACAAAGTATGATTATGTAAAAGTTGTGCCACAACTCAACAAAGACTCTCATTAGATGTGTACGACCTATAAGAAAAATATCATATGTATGCAGTATTATATTCACTTAATAAAGCTACATTTTATTTTGACTGAAGATCGCCCCTCATCCATCTACTTAACAAAAGGTTAAGAGACTTATGCTCTGTGGTTAAGAGACTGGTCGAGGTAAAGTTCATAAAAATCTGCCTATTTTGACGTAGAGTATAAAAGAAAACTTAAAATACAAATAAGAAAATATCACTTTCTTCCTCTTAAACTTTTTCAAAGCCGCTCACCAACTTGAAACTTTTACAACTCGATGAAGCCTAAAAAATCTTGACGTAACTTACTGATCTACATAGTTCATTCTAGGTCAGCTTCAATCCGGCCAGATGAGGCTGAATTACCTTATTTCCATTTATTTACGCGTTTAAAACAAAAACTTTCTCAATCTGAAAACAAAGTATTAGATGCGAGTGGCAGGGCTGGGAAGCCTAGAAGTACATACGAGTACACTGACCTTATTAGTAAGGTTCTTTAGGAGTGTAGTGCTAACCACCGGCACCGGCGTGCGTGTATGACCAGATGTATGAACGTGGACGAAGCAAAAGGAGTATGTAAGGATTGTAGCGGTGTGAGTCCTTGTTTTATGCGTAAGTTTCTTTATTGCAAGTCATAGTTAGTTAGGGAACTTTTACACTTCCAATATGAGTTTGTGCAGAATTGCAATCTATTTCTGGAACAAAGCAACATTGTTCTATACCTGTTTAATGGGTTGAGAGTAGTAAATATACACAATATTGGCTAATGAGAACAACAAGTCTGCTAAAATTCTGTAGGTAATTCATTATCTTCCTTTTTAACCGACTTTCTTCAAAACGGAGGAGGTTCTCAATTCGGTTGTATGTTTTTTTTTGTGTTTGTTACCTCATATCTCCGTCGTTTCCTAACCGATTTCAAAAATTCTTCTTTTATGTGAAAGGATATACTTCCCGATTGGTCCCATAGAAATTTCATCAAAATCGGTTCAGTAATTTGGTATGTTTTAACGTTAATTGCTATATCACGCGATGACGCCTGAAGTTTTGCGTGTTTAATTTGACACACTTCCTGATTTCCGATTGAATTAAAAATTTGCACGCTTATGTATATCGCGTGATAGTACAATACATCGATGACATGGAGCTGATCTGATGATGGAGCTGGACGGCGGCCTTAGGAACTCCGTTATGTTATGAAACGGCATAACCCCATCGAGTTTGGGCTCGTATGATTCGTCATGACGAGTACTTTGTCTCTAGATGATATCCAGGGTCTGATGATGAAGCTGGAAGGTGGCCATAGGATCTCCATGATAAAACGACGTAACCGCATCAAGTTTGGGCTCGTTTGATTCGTCTAAATGAGTAGTTTGTCTTTAGATAGTATCCAGGGTCTGATGATGGAGCTTGAAGGTGGCCATAGGATCTCCGTGATAAAACGACGTAACCGCATCGAGTTTGGGCTCGTTTGATTCGTCTTAATGAGTAGTTTGTCTTTAGATAGTATCCAGGGTCCGGTGATGGAGCTGTAAGGTCGCCTTAAGAACTCCGCTATAAAACGACAACCCCATCGAGTTTGGACTCGCTTGATTCGTCCGACGAGTACTTCCTTAAAGTTCTGGTTACAATATAAAAATTAATTCATGATTAGAATTTGTGTGGTATGCTAAAAAGTCTACAACTAAAAAGGGTAAAATAAAAAACTTTCTGCGAAAAAAAACCGACTTCTTCTGGTTGTGATTTGAATGTCGATGAAACGAAATAGCGTCAGTAAAAAGAGACAAACACATAAATTCATAAGATTTAACTTGGAAGATAATGAGATAGGAAGCATTATACAGTGTTTATCTTGAAGACAAAATTTTTGAAGGTTTTATTACACACACATACACATATTTTTTTCTCTTTCGCGTGGTTAGTGCCCAACCAGGTGTCAGAGGTTTTATGTCACCCATGGCCCTCAGACTTGGCTTTAGCATGTATGTGTGCTTAGTAAAAATCTCCTTAAGACTATTTTCATGAAATAAGAATTTACAACTGAATATTTTAACAAGTCTTCTACATCCTGGGCATAAAAATCCGGCCTGTCATGTTCCATGTTGAGGTATAAAACGCAAATACATGCAGTATCTCATGGATGTGCCCGTTGGCACCCGGCCAGCTGTCAACTACATGTTATCCTCACAATCCTAAAGGGAAACACGTTTCTCTGTACTTGTATCATGTTTCTGTTGCGTTATGTTAGCTATTTTAAAGGGATGAGTCGCTTTGTAAATTTTATAATGGAGGCAATTTACATACGGCTGGTCACGTTGGCTATGAGTACTACGCAGTTACGCACTTGGCTTTGACAGTTTGACTGCTCCGTTGGTCTCGTGTTCGCAAGCACGACTGCTGAGCATGGGGTCCTAGGCTGGATTCCTGGGTCTGGCAAAAAGTTTTATTGGGTTTTTTCATTAGAAATTTCTCAGTAGTGGCCCGGAGTTTGGAAGTTGGCGGTATGATACCCCGGTGGTTCGGAAAGCACGTTAAGCCGTGGGTGCTGCGCCTGATATCTCAGGTCGTGTTTTATTGACATCCTATCGGATTATGAGAGTAAAGGAACAGAGAGTGCACCTGTGTCTGCTGCGCACACTTGTGCACTATAATATCTATCGTGCCGATGGCTAATCTCCGCCAAAATTAGCCGAAAATAATCATGAGGACTATTAGTTAGACACCTGACCCTTCTTCAGTGGTATTTAATCGAGCATAAGGTTTTTTTTTCAAGTCCTTGATACTTTTTAGATGACGTAAACCAAGTGAAATACCACGCTTAAACCAGTGTTGGTTTCATTAGAACATCTTAGGTAAAGGTCGAATTACATCAAAGAATCAAACATCGAAAGTGCAGTTCACCACTGCATACTCTCGAGACTTCACTATCCACAGTTCAAATTATATAATATAAACGTGTACCAAAACCAGCTCACTCCGTTGTTCGAGGAAAACATCTCAGTTCCCGGTCCATGTCCCGCGGAATGAAGCAAACGGAACATGACATAACATAGCATTGTCCCTCGGGTGATACCAGAAGCTACGGGCTTTCCCCGTGGTAGGGTACAACTGGATAAGTTATTGTGTATAAAATACTTCGCACATAACATTAATATTATGTTCATAGTGACGATCAGATATGTTGAAAGGGAGACGACTGTCTTGGTATGGACATGTGATGAGGAGGGACGAATCGCATGTAACTAATAGAGTGATGAATATAAATGTTGATGGATAGAAAGGGAGAGGAAGACCAAGGAAACGATGGATGGATTGTGTGAGGACTGATATGAAAGATAAAGGAGTAAATGATAGCGTGACGGTTGATAGAGGAGAATGGAAGAAAAAAACGTGTTGCGCCGACTCCAAGTAACATGGGATAAGGGCAGGATAATGATAATGCTTTCTGCTTCTTTAAAGCAATTCTTATTGAAATGAGACAAGAGCGAATTTAGAAATCCTTTTTTCCAAAACGGAATACTGATGTTAAGCATTACTTACTAATAGATTGTCGAAAAAAATATGCAGCACGTCGAAAACCTTTGGCATACCGCCATATCTGAAGGAAGGTAACACGCGTGAACAGAGCGGTTATTTATTCGCCTTTTAAAGCAAAAGTCGTGTCATATTTTTCTGGCAACACTTTCACAATAAATAATTTATTATTATATGCTTATGTTTTAGCAGTTTTCTTCTTCAAACTTTTTTGTAGTTCCTGGGTATCATGTTATTTTCCTACCTAATAGGAAAATAGGCCTTGCAACGCAACGTCCTTTGGTTTACGGTCGCCACTCCAGAACTTTTCGGCCATCGACCCTCGGCGTTGCGTTGGAAGGCCTCTCACTAGGTGGACCGATGACCTGGTGAAGGTTGCGGGGATCCGCTGGATGCGAGACGCACGGGACCAGTCAATGTGGTGACACTAGGGGGAGGCCTATGTCCAGCAGTGGACGTCGTTCAGCTAAAATGATGATGAAAATAGCATAGTTTCTGGTTGAAGTAAATCAGTATGGCCTATAGAAATTATTATTCTTCACAAACCCGATCGCTAATTGCAATTTCGGTTACAAAAATCAGGTTTCCAGTTACTTACAGAGTGGACTTGAAATATTTGTTTTTATTTTTTTTCATTACAAAATGGGCCTGCTCTTGTCTTTGATCACGCCTGATGGAAAGCGATCAATGAGGTCTATGATGGAACGAGCGTGCCCAGAAGTTTACCGTAGTAAAAACATCCTCGTGGGTGTTATATAGCCCAGGGATATTTATGCCATTTCAAAGGCAGGCCTTTTTAACGAGGAGGATTTTATGGCCACTATATTTTATTTTAAAAAGGAAAAACAATGTAACATTGGCGACCTCTATAAATTGCTATGTGATATGGATGAGCTTATAAAATATATGGCCTTTGTTTTCTCACCATTTATAGCATCTGCCTTTGCGGATATTCGGTATCTGCCTATGCGGATATTCGTATTAATAACATTTTTTACTTACGAGGTCATTTTCATAAATCCTTTTATGTACTTATCCTCACAAATATAGCATCTAGGGTAATAGATTTTGGATATAAATCACCGCAGTTACATTTCCATTCATTTATCTTCATTTAAATAATGTAAATTTATCACTTTTATAAATTTTACGAAATGTTACATAATGTTTTCCTGAAATGACAATTAACGTCAAGCTGTCAAACTTATTTATTCTTTCTCTTAGATTTTCTGTACCAGCCTGATCAATCAAGGTTGTATTAGGATGTATTACTAAAAAATCATTTATATCGTTTTGGCTAGTTTAAATTTAGTTTTTATATTGAATTACGTTTGTCTACTGGTTAATGTAATACTAAATGATAATTATAAAATTCTTAACGCACTCTCGGGTTGTAAGGTTGTATATTTCTTGGCCGACTACACCTGGCAGGTCAGACGATTATTGACTTCAACAAATATAATCGTATAACGAAACAGACAACTCTAAAACGCTGAAAAGTTCCCTATAAAAGGAGTCGCTTACGTAGTTCAACCAGTTTACGACGGGATTCCAGTAGAAGCAGTAACTACTACGGTGAATTCCACTCCACTAAAAGTGGATAAGTGCCGTGACAAGTGGTAGGGCGCCGACGCTCTGACGCGTCCCTCCACCTCACAGGAGTCGCAACTTCATCCCGGGGCTCCGCTAAACGGACTCGCCCGGGAACTCCACTCCTAGTTCTGAGACTGCCTGCCACCAGAATAGCCAGGACTGACCTGCCGCCGGTTCTGTGGAGCCCGCCGGACCAGGTGCTTCAAGGGCCTACACCCTTCGTGAAAAACAGCAAGTACCTTCAAACTTTCTCCTCCTACCACCCGAGTCTTAAGTGCGAGTAGGTAGGAGTGTTTTTTATCTTAGCTGTATTTTTTAATTGTACTGTCTACCTCCTACTTTTTATTTGTTCGGAATAGAAGACATGACACATTTTCGACTTGCCGTTGAGTTGTCAGTTCAGTAGGTCTGGCAGATAGTACTAGCAGACAGTACTGGCAGACAGCTCTGCTAGAACAGCGCTAGTAGAGAGTACTGGCATCTGGTTACTGGTGCTCAGCAGACAATATTAAAAACTAGTATGGAAACGATGGGCAGGGCTCTACCGGCCGGATTTATATCCCGTCGGGATCAGCCCCTATTGTACGACTTCCCAACTTTATAAAAATGATTGATATCTCTTAAATAACGCTCCACTCAAACCCATCGCCACTGATATTTGACTGCATTTTACCAATAAGATTAATGTCAGTGTGAAAGAGCCCTTAATCGAAAAAGTTAAATCGAGTTCCAACCAGTTAGGACCGGTTGGCGGTATGTGTCTGTTTATTTACTTTATCGGAGTAAAAGTCTTTGATTTTAAATAAGTAAATAGGAAAAAGTATATAACCTACACTGATTAAAGAAGTTTGAACCACATGTAGAGATAATTATCAACAACAGCATATATTTTATTTTTATTTTATTTTATTACATTTGGGTGGCTTACAGCTAGTAATACAAAAATTGATATTGAGGCAAATAACGAAAAGCCATTAATAACGATAAACTGTTGTTGCACAAACTAATAACTAAGCACAATATCAATAACTGAGCATAATGAAATAACAAAGAATAGGCCTAAATCTAGTATCAAAATAATAAAACTACTAATAATGAAATATTAAGTTATTAATAATAATAAAATATTAAAACTGCAAAATATTGAGCTCCACTGTCGGCCAGTTTACAGGCTTGTAAATGGCTTGTTTACTACTAAATCAGTAGCGCTTGAAACTAAACCTTGCCATTTGTTTCTTGTCTAATTTGAAACTTAGGAAAATTATTTTTTTAATAATTTATCGTTTGTTTAACTAAACTGAAACTAGGTTGTTTTTGATAAATACCTACTATTTCTCAGTTAATATTGAAAGTGTACTCGCAGACAGTGCTAGCTGGTAGCACTAGCGGGTAGTACCAGCATTCATTAACATAACATCACGCCTGTAATCTTCGAAGGGTTAGGCAGAGGTGTACTTAATAATACACTCACATTTCGCCAGTTATTTTTTAAGTCTTAGCCGATTGTCAACAACCGGACACAAATTCAGAATCAGCGGCTACTACTGAGAAATTCCTGATGCAAAAACCGAAAAACACTTTGCTCGACCCGGGAATCGAACCCAAGACCTCATGCTGAGCAGTCGTGCTTGCAACCACTCGACTAACAAGGTAGTACTAGCACACGCCATTAGCAGAACACTTACCAGCGTATTATTCACAAATGTAATGAAAACGCACATTACAAATTGTTCTCACATTTAATCATGAGCTGGTTGACCTAATAAATTGCCTGAGCAATCGTGTTAATATGCTAACTTGAACAATAAACCTTATTGCTTGAACTCAAGGGGTATGTGGTTATGAATTTGCTGCTGCACTACTTAGAGCTATAAATTAGGTATGCATGGTTGCAAGTTTACTGTGGACTGGTGAATGAGAGGTTATGAACTTTATTCAAGGCACTTTGGGCTCTATATACTCCACATAACAGACTCCTATCTACATCCTAATCTATTTTTTAGGGTTCCGTACCCAAAGGGTAAAACGGCCGCAAAAAATAAGACCTCAAAAAAAAAAGACTCCACTGTCCGTCCGTCTGTCTGTCTATCTGTCTATCTATCCATCTGTCACCAGGCTGTATCTCATGAACCATGATAGTTACACAGTTGAAATTTTCACAGATGATGTAGTTCTATTGCCGCTATAACAGCAGAATAATTTAAATATTGAAGGGAGGAGCCCCCATACAAAAAAACGTTATTTTTGCCGTTTTTTTGCTCGATATTAATAACGGCGATAGGTAGACGCTTGAAATATTCACAGAATATTTAGTTTTATCATCATCATCATCATCATTTCAGCCGAAAGACGTCCACTGCTGGACATATATTTAGTTGTATATTCACTTAAAACAAATAATTAAATTAAAATAAAATAAATATTTAAGGCGGGCTCCCATACCAAAACGTGATATTTTTGCCGTTTTTGTCTAGTATTGTATAGATAATGGTACGGAACCTTTCGTGCGCGAGTCCAACTTGCACTTGGCCGGTTTTTTTTATTTATTGTACGTATACAAGGAGAACACCGGAAAGGCCAGCTGCTTTTTTTTTTTAAGTCATACGTCTTCCTAACCATACTAGTAGACGTTATTTCAGTGGTCACCAGTCTTGCTAAGAGTATTCACACACAATCCTTCCATTACTCTTAAATCTTTCGCTAATTCAAAACTACCATGGTAACTTACCATCACTACTTGCAACTGATGGACGCTACCGAATGAGCCGAACTAGTAGCTCAGTTCTGGGCCGAAATAATTTAGATTGAAATCGATTCGCTAAGGAGATGATCATCACCGGTGTGGTGATGATAAGTGAAGTGTGAACCCCAAAAGGTTGGACAGAGGTAGGTGTCCCTATCCTTGTACACGTTTCGCTAGTTATATTTTAGTCCCATTTTTAAGGAATAGCAAAAGTATATAAGCATATTTTCAAGTTTTTACAAGTCGGTAAGCTGTGAACCCACCCTGCAAAACTGTAAAAAAAATGCTTGTTTAAAAACATTTCATAATTTTAGTTTAAAACATCGTGGTCAATTAGACCGTTGCTTGACCGTCGTCAGATTTCCAGAAACAGGACTAAACGACGGGTTAATATCTCGAACATAAACAGTTTTCCTTGTTAATCTGACTGGCGAAGTTTATAACTGCACACATTATAACACAATCATGTTATTCCTACGAATTATTTGAAATGAGCAAATTTTGGTTCTCATTTCCTCGTTACATTGTGTTTGCAAAGTTTGGCTAAAATTATTTTGGGGTCATTCATTTTGTAGCCGTAGCTAATAACTGTGTTAATGCTCGTAGCTTCTCTGTATGAAAAAAGGTGTTTACTCTTCAGATGATGGGACTACAGAACATATATTCTGATTGCCTGGATTTGTGTAGGGTTGCTTTTGAGACATTCACAATGGAAAACCTAATGTCAATGTGCCCAATCTAGGAATTGAACTCTGGACATCACGCCCGCTGCGCTCGCTACCACTAGACCGATGAGCCTATTATAATGTAAAATCTGCGCATACAGCAATAAGCTTAGGATTTACTAGCTACTTCTCACAGAAGCCGAGCTTGTAGTGTTCGCTAGAAAATGTGTTGATACTACAACTACATTCTAGTAAGACTAACACTATACTTGGCTGGGTGCCTGCCCAAAGTAAATAGGAGTCTATATTCATTGCCGATAGACATGCAACCTATCGTATTGTGTTAAAGTGAAGCAATATTTCAGGGCAGTTTATTTTATCCTGAAGTTTATGGCTTATAGCTCAATGTCGAGGTAAAAGTATAGAGGCTTCGCTCCGCAGCTGTTCATGGCTAAGCTGCGCAAGTGTGTTTAGCTTCACTTTGCATGAAAATTCAGGCGGGATCGTTCACTGCAACCCACGGCCACGCTAAGCAGGGAATCGTGACTGGTAAACAAATGAAGCTCATAGCCAACAATGGATCCCACACTATGCGTTGTCTGACACTGCGTCGTTCTCATTGTAAATCAGAATGATATACCACATGGTACGTTGGCATGGAGCTAAAATACCTCAAGCTGTGAAAAACAAGTGATATTGTTGGTTAGTTTCACACACATCTCTCGCTACGCATCCTCGCTCATCTCTGGGGGAAACGCAGCCTAACGCCGCGCCGGAGCGGTACCGCACCACAGCGCAGTATTGTTTTTAATATAAGTGGCTTTTTAAGGCTGCGACGTAATAGCACTGTTCGAGCGTTGCTCGTGTGGCACCCAGTGCGTTGAAAGTACAGCGTTGCAACAACACAACGCACTGACAACTCCCGTGTCGCTTCTCTCTTACATGGAACCTCCCATAGAACCTCAGTGCACCGATTCTACTGATTTAAAGAAACTGACGGGTTTTCAGGCGGTCTGAGACAGGGGTTTTACTCTTAACGAAATTTTGGCGCCACGAATTTTATAGGCACTGCTGTCTCTAGACGCTGTCCTTGATTTCTTCGCGGATCATTCCAATTCCACAGCTGGAATTATAAGTCTAACAGTCATAATATATCATACTTGCATCATTATAGGTAACTTCAAAAAATTCCAAAGCAATAAATTTCAATTCCCCGATCTATTTTTCA
Organism: Lycophotia porphyrea; assembly: GCA_950005105.1. Lineage (NCBI taxonomy): Eukaryota > Metazoa > Arthropoda > Insecta > Lepidoptera > Noctuidae > Lycophotia > Lycophotia porphyrea. Next base: position 656,636 of record OX465406.1, read on the forward strand.
TTAAAATTCCATCTAACGAAGGTCGAAAGTCGAATAAATAACGGTGACCGAGTCCGAGGTCCATCGCTCATTGGTTGACGTTTGGCGCCTAAAAAACATGTCAGCCATATTGAAACCGTGTTGGCGCGAAAATATGGACGCTTGGTTTTGTTCCTTTGATTTTTTATGACAAATGATTCTATGTTGGTTGTCATTTGACATGGTTTTTCTGCTTTTGTTGTTTAGACAAAGACTGGTAAAGAAAATCGACACTATCATTTTATAAGAACTACAACATGACACAATCAATAATCTGATTTTCAAGCGTGGTGGTTATTGGAAATTAGAAGGTGACTGAAAATTTTAATAAAGACGGTTCTGAAAGATTTGGGCAACTTAAACAATTGTTATTCTCGAAAATCCATAATAATTATGAGCCCGTTGTGCCTCACTGCAAGACAAAAGCCTCCCTTCCTTTTTGCCAGTCTTCTCTCTCTAGAGAGAGAAGACTGAAATAGCTCTAGTCTAGACTAGAGCTATTTCAGTCTTCTCTTGGCGAATGCGATAGGTTGCATGTCTATCGGCAATGAATATAGACTCCTATTTAGTTTGGGCAGGCACCCAGCCAAGTATAGTGTTAGTCTTACATTTTCATGTTACTTTACTAGAATGTAGTTGTAGTATCAACACATTTTCTAGCGAACACTACAAGCTCGGCTTCTGTGAGAAGTAGCTAGTAAATCCTAAGCTTATTGCTGTATACGCAGATTTTACATTATAATAGGCTCATCGGTCTAGTGGTAGCGAGCGCAACGGGCGTGATGTCCAGAGTTCAATTCCTAGATTGGGCACATTGACATTAGGTTTTCCATTGTGAATGTCTCAAAAGCAACCCTACACAAATCCAGGCAATCAGAATATATGTTATGTAGTCCCATCATCTGAAGAGTAAACACCTCTTTTCATACAGAGAAGCTACGAGCATTAACACAGTTATTAGCTACGGCTACAAAATGAATGATTTCAAAATAATTTTAGCCAAACTTTGCAAACACAATGTAACGAGGAAATGAGAACCAAAACTTGCTCATTTCAAATAATTCATAGGAATAACATGATTGTGTTATAATGTGTGCAGTTATAAACTTCGCCAGTCAGATTAACAAGGAAAACTGTTTTTGTTCGAGATATTAACCCGTCGTTTAGTCCTGTTTCTGGAAATCTGACGACGGTCAAGCATCGGTCTAATTGACCACGATGTTTTAAACTAAAATTATGAAATGTTTTTAAACAAGCATTTTTTTTACAGTTTTGCAGGGTGGGTTCACAGCTTACCGACTTGTAAAAACTTGAAAATATGCTTATATACTTTTGCTATTCCTTAAAAATGGGACTAAAATATAACTAGCGAAACGTGTACAAGGATAGGGACACCTACCTCTGTCCAACCTTTTGGGGTTCACACTTCACTTATCATCACCACACCGGTGATGATCATCTCCTTAGCGAATCGATTTCAATCTAAATTATTTCGGCCCAGAACTGAGCTACTAGTTCGGCTCATTCGGTAGCGTCCATCAGTTGCAAGTAGTGATGGTAAGTTACCATGGTAGTTTTGAATTAGCGAACAACGGGCTCATAATTATTATGGATTTTCTTTTTAAAATCTTTAAAAAGAAAATCCATAATAATTATGAGCCCGTTGTACCTCACTGCAAGACAAAAGCCTCCCTTCCTTTTTGCCAGTCTTCTCTCTCTAGAGAGAGAAGACTGGCAAAAAGGAAGGGAGGCTTTTGTCTGGCTTTTGTTTTGCTGGACTGATGTCCAGCTCATCACACCATCTCCTTCTGGGCCTGCCGCGTCGCCGATTCCTGTTGTTCGGAACCCAATCTGCAGCTATTTTCGCCCAATTCTGATGCGACATGCGGTTTAAATGGCTTACCCAGTTTCATTTTAGTTTGGCGGCTGTGTTCCCAACGTCTGCAATTTGTGTTTTGGAACGAAGTATACTGTTCCTCATACGGTCAGTAATTTTGACTCCGAGCATACTTCGTTCCATTGCTTGCTGACAAACCCCTAGTGCGGTTTTTTGACGTTTCGTTAATGACCACGTTTGGGCTCCGTAGTTGAAGGTGGGCAGGATGCACATGTCACAAATACAATTGGATAAAAAAACGTACACATTTTAAATACTTTATGAAATACGTGAGTGCTACCAAATTAATTCAGAAGTGTGTACCAAAGAGCAAAACTATTCCCTCTGAGTATTTCAAACAATCTGCCGCAAGCTCGTCGTAAAACAAATGAGTAGATACTTGCCTCTTTACTCAAACTATTTTCTCTTAAAGCAAAAGTGTTATACTACGAAATAACTCAGAAAAACAAAAGGCATTCAACCCAACTTCAACCTATACTAGTGATCCACCCCTGCTTGGCACGGTTTTTAGACTTGACATAACACCTAGATTTCTTTATTATATGTTAGTTTGTTATATATATATATTATTAATTTATTTGCACATAAATCTTACGGAATACATTTGCTAAATAATCTTGCAAACCACATCGAAATTCGTTGCAAATTTTGATCTTCGGAAGAACCACGTAATCACACAGACAGACAGCGACCAGCGACTTTATTTTATAGTAGCTTATGCCGGTTCGGTAGTTGTCCCACAAGATCGTACTTCCGGGATAAAAAGTATCTTATATTTTAATGCAGGTTATATACTATCTGTGTGCCAAATGTCATCCAAATCCGGAGTAACAAATATCCAGACAAATATCCTTTTTCAAGTATCGTATTATTATTTTGTATTTTTTTTGTTTTACCTTATTTTTTATTTGACATTATTTAATTTTTTATGTCGTATTATTTTACTACTGTAAATATGAGGATTATGTGGGTCTATATTTATTTTTTTAATACGATTTAGTTTAGTTTCACTATTGTCTGGCAGTTTGAGTACTTTATGCGTCCTACCCAAATGTCCTTTCTTTGGTATTGATCGTCGTGTCGTTGAGCAATGCAGAGCAAATGCTTGCACTGACTGGACAGGTCGACTCAAATCTGTGTGGTTATTTCTTCAAAAGACCATCTCAGACATTAATCTGCATGGTCCTCATATGATTTGACCAATGTCTGGACTTTAAAAGAGACTGTGACCTCTGAGTTTGTTTCGGCTGTTTCTTCTCAGAGTAGTCAGGTACGAAACACCGGCCCCATCTAGTTTTAAAAAAAAATTACGTGTAAAAGTGTTTGAAAAACCTATTTGCAAAATAAACATCATTTATCATTTATCAGACATCCAAACATCCATAGGTAATCCTCACTTTGCATTTATAATATGTAGGATTTTTTTTTATGTACCCACATTTTATCCAGTCTAGTAACTTAACTTCCCTTTTAACAGTACATTTTGATAGGGCTCTTAAGGACTAAGGCAACGAGGGCATTTGTCAAATGGTCGGCCCTAAAGGCTTGCCTCGCCTCGGTATTAAATAGTAGTCCCTTAGTAGACGCAGGGCTTTGTACCTGTTACGTGTGGCCACGAAAATTGCAAGTAATAATGTTAAAAAGAGAGTTTCAAAATGGCGTAGTGTCTTAATTTGACAGCCACGTAAAGCCCCGGATACAAAGCAGTAAATCTTGCTTCCTCTCCATCCTCCAATGAGTGCCTCTCCAAATTACCAGCTCCCGCAAGACAAAAGATCGTGACACTGCATACAAACTTCAATAAGTACTACGTACAATCAACCGCACGAGTTAGGAAACAATTCTAGGAATAGTATAAAAAGCTGCTGTTAGTGTTTGTGTTCCGTTAATTGTACCTAACTGTATTAAGGATTTTGATGCATTTTTGATGTTCAGTTTATACAAATATTATATTATAAATGTGGGAACGATGTAGAAAGACGTGCAAGTTAAGAGCGTGCAGAGTAAAAATATATAATCAACAAATCACAAATAAAATAAACCATAACAGCTAAGAGATAACCAGTCCTTACTAACCGCACCCGTTCACGAACATGATGCGTGGATCAGCACCATTCAACTCAACCATTTTGAAGGGAACCAAATGCTCTACTACATAAATGTGCTGTCAATGTCAAATTATTACTAAAGACGGGCTGTAGACTGTACTCGAAATAGTGAATATCATTTGCATAACAATCAGTTTGTCGCGCTGTAGTTTCGCTAATATAGCCGTTACGTTTCAAAATTGATATTGGATGCCTTTTGAAGCTATTGAGCCGAATAATAGGATTTGGGAATAATTGGATAGAATACATACATTTATTTTGGAATCGATCTAATTTGTAACCTATTGTTACAAATTAGTACAGTATTCTGAGAAAATGCTTTTTATTTTTGAGAAGAGGATTTTGCATTGTAGTGATATAAACAGGCTTACTTTTATGTAATTGAACAGAAAGACTTCGACTACATTCTGAAATACAAAAGAAAGGGTTTAGTACTCATTATCCACGGAACCGATAGAGATTGAAATTCAAATATTAACATGTTCGATGTGTTTTAATTTAAAAAAATGTCGCCAGCGCGTCCCCAAACCACAAACTATAAAATTTTCTCCAAATGATTCTAAACCACCATTTTATGGTTTAAAATTATTTGGAGTAAGACAGTTTGTTGTAACTTTATGAGCTGTTAACAGTACATGATACCTTACTGCAATGACATCTGAACGCCTCCTTCAGTTACGCTTGAGAATTTATAGAATCTCTCTTTTTGATCTTTTTTTTATATTTATATAATTATGTCCTAATTTTAAGTGTATCTCATGTGTCCTGTTGTGAAATCAATAAATACTTTTTCTTTCTTTTTCTTTCTTTCTTTGAATCGACAATACATTGGCTATTCAGAATGGTAGATCCACTTATCAGTAACCCACCAATAGTGTTACAAAACTTTCAAACATAATCTGGCGGATTTTAAATCCACTACTACATATGTTTAAAGTCGTCATTATCATTGTCATTGTGATAGTCAGGCAACACACAACACAATTAGACACTATACACAATGACACACAACAACACAATAAGACACAACACACAACACAACACAATACAACAGCACAACACAATTAGATACTAACCAATCATCATCATCTGCTTAGCCTTATCCCAACTATGTTGGGGTCGGCCTCCAGTCTAACCGGATGCAGCTAAATACCAGTATTTTACATAGAGCGACTGCTTATCTGACCTTTATAATCTAGTTAGTACTGGGTAAAACGATACCCCTTGGTAAGACTGGTTAACTACCTGTAACGACTGCTAAAGATCTACAAATCACCACCGGGACCAACGGCTAAACGTTTTTTCCGAAGCAAGGAGGAAACTGGGTATGTAATGGGTCACCCATCCACAGACCAACCTAGACGAGCGCAGTTTAACCTGAAGATTGATCCGAGCGGCTGTTATTATTTAGCCATGAGCTCCTCAATAATATCTAGTCAATCATGTATGAACTGATCCAGTCTTCATACATCCGTGCACATCAGTCACCCACACCTATATTCATGAGCAATATCCTCTTCTGCTGATTGTGGCTCCACAGGCAGACTGATTGATGATCACACTCCATGATTTATTGAATGAGAGGCTGTTGCCAAGCCACTTCGTAATGGAAACTGTGGGAGATTCGCTAAAGGGAGGCACGATCTGACACCTGATTTTGAAATTAACACTGTCAGTTACGACTAGGTAGTTCTCTTTGGTGGATTTCGTATTCTTTTGGGTGTATATCAAATTTGAGCTAACATTTGGCTATCTTCTTAAGTTTTCGGAATACTTCTTTGTGTTCGGAATACATCTTGTATAATATTCAGCAACAATCCAACGTTCAGTTCAAAAAGTTCCCACAGACACTAGACAACATCTAAATGATTGTCTGATTAGAGCGCGCTTCTGGATTTTAAACTGTAGGTGCTGAGCTTAGCGATTAAAATTCAACAGCGTATTTTTCTTTAGGTGCCACCTAGTGCTAATAAAAAGGTCCTGAACGTAAGTTATAATTAATGCACAGGAATGAAGAAAATGTCGTGAGGAAAGTTTTGAAAATTAATGTGGATGGGTATAATAGTGGAGGAAGAAACGATGCATGGACTGTGGGAAGGATGATATGGCAAGAAAAGAGGCGTCTGATGAGATGACGAGTAATACAGAAGTATGGAAGAAGAAGACATGCTCCGCCGAGCACAAATGAATTGAGATAAGAGAAGGAGAAAGATGACGTGAGTTATCTTCTTTATGCAACTCTGTTTAAAATTGGCTAAACTTAGTATTTTGTTTGGATTCTCAGATAAATCTGCAAAAAGAAATCTCTACAATTACGCACAAGGTAATAAAATTAAAGCAGTCTGACTACAAGAAGTTTTAGCACATTCCCAGTATCTAAACACACAGACTAAACTCGTACAGTATTCACCGTCCGGTTTCAGGTGTACGTAAGCCTTTTATAATGAGTCCACACGTGGCGACGAGGCAGTTGCCAGCCAGTCTTTACAAATTGACACCTGGTTTCCTTTTTTTTGAATCCTTTGGTTTCATGTTTACAGGCATGGCAGAATTTGGGGAACAAATGGCTATGCTGCTTCTGAGAATCCGTATTTGTGTACCTAATTCAAAAATATATTTTTTTTTCATCCGCCTGGGGTAAGTTTCATGATCTACTCATAGACATTTTATGTTAAATTAGTTAAAAATATATAAATATGTCCACGAAAAAATTGTCTACTGTTGAGAAACCAATCGAATTGTCACTAACAAACGCTGTTTTGCGTTTAATTTTAATATTTTTTGTCGCAAATCTGCCATCTTTGTCTCTTCAAATTTTCCTTAAAGATTATTCTTTGAGAAGAAAAAGAAAAAAGATAAAATAATGAAGAATTATATTCAAACAACTAGAACAATTCATATCGTGTTTTATCTCGTTTCAAATTCGTATTCTTTATTCGTTTAAAACCAGATTAATTTTGTATTATAACACATTTGCTCGTAAAGCATCTCTTATTTCACCAACTTCAATATCGTATAGTATCTCATTACGTACTTGTGCGGAAATGTAATGTAAAACGCACGGTTTATCAAGATGATCCGTAAAAACCGAACGGTACTTTTTTAAATCTTAGCAAAGAGTTTTTATGTCAGAAAAGTGGTCAACATTTTATGAATAAAATTAACTTTGGGAGATAAAATGTAATAAATAAACATTTAATTCTTTAATTTAATTAATCTGTAACAAAAACACAAAAATATTAATCTACTGTATTAGTAATACTGGCTGTTTTTTTGTGCCTTTGCCTTAAAAAAAAGCGCTAATGCACGCGCCTCGCTAATTTGTGAACAAGTAAAAATTATTCAGCGCGCTTTTTCTTTTCGCTGTATTGTTTTTATTTGAAAATGTCGTCAAGTAATGATGAATTTACTAACTCGACACCGCCTGAAGTCTCAGAGGCAGCGAAAAAGGTTACCTACTCTAAGCCTCTTGCCCGAAAAATCGACGGATACTTAGATACTTTTACAAGCGTATCAAAATTTCGTTTAAGAAAGTCCGAGTTTTATTTATTTCCTCGCAAATATGTTATAAAACGTCGTATGACATACGTACGTGCGCTTTGGTAATTACAGCCTCTGCTTTCTTGTAGCAATATCGCCTCGACTGTAATTCAACTTACCGCACTTATATCATAATGTACTATTAATCTTCATCCCATACATGAGAACATAACCAAAATACTAAGTTCAGCCAATTTAAAACAATGTTGCTAAGGTGGGTTCCACTAATTATAACTCAGTTCTCACTAGCAAAAAGTGGCACCAAAAGTAATGTAAAAGCACGCTATTGAATTTTAATTGCTAAGCTCAGCTCGAAATGTTTAAAATCCAGTAGCGTGCTTTAATTTAGGGAACCAAAAAACTTAACGTGGCTACTGTCGTAGGACGCTAATTTGTTTAAAACAACAACAACGTTACAACTCCACTATTCTAGAACTGAATTCTAGACATTTAAAGATCAAAATCGTAGTCTTTTGTGTAGTAACTTGTTTGTATATTATCTAAATAGTGCTTATGACGTCAATGAAGTAGTAAAAAAATGTTACGCTTGGTTTTCATACGGATTGTGTACTTGACACCTAGGTATATCTATATCTGTGATGATAGCATAATCAGCCTATAATGTTCCCACTGCTGGGATACACGGCCTTCTCTCTATGAGAGGGAGTGGGCTATAATCCACCACGCGGGCCCTGTGCGGGTTGGTAGATGTCACAAGTCTTCGAATATTTGGTTCTAGGACATCCCGGTTTCCTCACGATGTTTTCCTTCATCGTTTTGAGAGCAGTGATGATGAAATAAATTACACAAAGTAATGCGCCTGCCTGGGTTCGAACCCACGACTTACTGTTCGTAAGTCGGAGCCGCCACCACTGGGCCACCGTTGCTCTCCTGATCTGTGATGATAATTGATTGAAAAACCAAATGATTTCAACAATCTATGAGTACATCACAGTTTCAATTTTATTTAAATCAAGGTTCGAAATAGAATTGCAGCTTGTTTGTAAGCCATTTTAACCAACTTACCGCAGTGTCATCTAAAACTACACGAATCTAATTTATACTTCCACTGCAACTTAACCCCAGTCTAACGAGGCAACACGAACCGCCGTCTCGAAAAACTTTACTCTAGGGAATGCGTCAAGGAATTAAAGGAGTTTTTGTTACTCTGTGGTTCGTCTAGCTTGCTATGTTTTTAGTATGGGGCAATGGACACTTGTAGCAAAGGCTTTATCATCTACCTGCCGTTTTCTCATTCTATTTGGGGTCGGCGTAACACATTTTCTTCTTCCATTCTTTCCTGTCAGACGCCACGCATCGTTTACTCCTTTCTCTTTCAAATCATTCCTCACACAAAGCAATGGAAAGGTGTGGCATAGGAAAGGCTTTCCTCAGCCGTAAAAGACTGACAGCACATGTTTGTTTGTTATCATTATATCAGTAGTAACCGTGGAGCTTCTGCCGGTTCTTCTCCATAGGAAACGACCAACCTGAAGCGTACACCTTTTCTCGACGATAAGTGTTCATGTAGGCCTATGTGAAATAAAATATTTTGATTATCCTAACTTGTTGGGGCCGTAAAGTTCTGGAGTGGCGACCGCGAACCGGAAGACGTTGCGTTGGAAGGCCTCCCACTAGGTGGACTGATGACCTGGTGAAGGTTGAGGGGATCCGCTGGATGCGAGTCGCACGAGACCGGTCACTGTGGCGACACTCTGAGGAGGCAGTCCAGCAGTGGACATCTTTGTTTGGGGTTGAAGAATGTCTTATTCTGTGTTACTACATCATCAGACGCTCTTTCCAACCATATCATCTTTCTTACCATCCCAACACGGGCCCTAAATACTATTTTATGATGACTTGACTTAAAATAGTATTTAGGATCCGTCGCTATTACAGTTTCACAAGTCACCATAATACAATACAATGACGGGGTGTACAGTCGACCGCACCGCAGTACCTTAGACAGCGCTGTTATTTTAAAACAGCAAGGGAGTTTTTCATTGTTCACTTATTTCTAAGAACGTGCAGTTGACTGTACAACTAAAGTCAGTAATTACTTGGACCATAATGTTACATCAAGTTTATTATATAACCTACATAAAATTAGCCATGTTCCTTTTATTGCAGCCATCTGGTCCACCGAAGTTAATGCAAACTTTACCTAACATTGATTGATTTATTTTAGAAACATTGGATTCTCTTGTAAATCCCACTTTTATATCGCGTTTATTTATTCCAGTTTTTATTGCAAGTAAAATGTACTTACATAATTATATTGTACTATTAAAATCATGTCAGTGGTATCGATGCCCATTTTTTCTTACTACTATTTTTTTTTTGTTGTGGGCGGGCATATTTTTCCGGACATAACTGTTCTGCATCTTAATAAACATAGACCGTACAGCCATCTAGCGATGAATGTAAGAACTAAAGTGTGTTTTCATTACAACGCCATCTAGTGGAAGTAAGCTGAAACATTTTCCGCGCGCCCTGGCCTGTAGCGGGAAAACATGATTTCACAGACTCGCGTTGCTGATGAGGGCCCTTTGGTTTACGAAAAGCTCGCTAGATGGCGAAGTCCGTTGTTTCATGTATGGCATAGGTGGCGCTGATTGTAAGACGTTTACACAAGGGACTGGGCTTTCAGTGTTGGGTAGAAATATTTGTAGGTACATATATCCTACAAATGCAAAAAAAAGCTAATTCTCTTTAAAAATATTTCATGTTGTAGTTAAAAATATGAGACGGGAATATTTGCTTCCAAAAATTGCGCCGGATATCAATACATTACATTTGTGTTAAAGTAAGTATCATCACTTGTTCTTGTTCAGGCTTGTTCAATCCAATCTTTTATGGAGCGGAAATTGGGTAGATAGCAAACAAAATAGTAACCGAAGAAGAATTATTATTGTACCAGATCCCGACATAAAATAACTCCAATACATAAACCGGCTTACAATTAAAATTATCTTTTACAACTCTTGTATTTTACCCGAACCGCAGATCTCGAAATACATTAAACTAAAACAATTTTATAACAAGCTCAAAGTAAAATTCAGTCGAAGAGAATTGTACCAACTTAGCAAAGAGAGTACCGCTCAACTGTCCAAGTATTTTTACTTCTTAGTTCCTGAAGGTTTCCATTCCTTTACCTAACAAGTCTGGAACTTGTTAACGTTTTTTGTTTATCTTAAACGCTCGGCCACGAGCTATGCGATCAACCGAGTCGTGTGTTGTGACTGCGTCTGCGGAGAAAAGATACGAAAGAAGTTGCAGAAGCATGTCGTTAGTCACCTCGATGCAATTTAACGCGAAGGAAATAAGTAACAAACACGCATGTCGTTTGATGGAAGTCGTGTCGCAAGTCGCATCGCCTTAAGTCATGAACGGGACGTAAGACAGCGTTGGGACATAAGTACCAGGAACACATAGGTACTTAGAGGTATCTTTGTATCCTTCTAACTTAGTGAAAGATCGCGCCACTCAAGTATTTATCGAGTTAGTCAACTGTTCCATGTTATTGAACTCTTGATAGTTCTTGCGAGGTTATTTCATTTGTTTTTAAGACGTTCTTTTTAGGCTCTTTGTTACAAAATTTAATATTCCTGTTCCTGTATAAAGGGAATACGTAAATGCGCCCATTGTGGAGTCAGCGAGGTTTTAGTATTACACACTTACAATCTCAATGCTCATATTTAATTTTAACGTGTTTTAACATTATTTTCTTTTAAACAGTAGCAATGCATTACGAATTTCCTTCAAAATCTTAAGGATTGTGGTTGAAAGCGTTATGCATGAGGATATTGTTGTTTGGTAATATATGGATTTGGAGAAGAAAGTGAACATGCGACTTCGTCCGCAAAAATAGTGATAGCTCGGCTAATAGGCTTGATATAAATATAATTTAAAGCCTATAGCACCCTCGAATAATGTAGCTTTCTGCCAGTGAAAGAATTAGTTCCGGAGATTACCCCATTTTTTTTTCCGATGGGAAATCATCAAATGACTTCTCCCGCTCTGGAGAGAGTGGAAGTCCTTGCCCTTTGTGTTCCAGGGCCGCGGTATCTCTTTTGAACAGTCCCGCAGCCCTGGAAACATTACCCCTTACATGCAAACATTCAAACTTTTACGTCTTGTTAATACTAGTATAGATTTACCGCAGATGGATTGAAAAATCCACAAAGACGTCATTAAACAAACATTTTCGATTAATGTCACAGCCAGCTTACAAGGAACCTCTATTATAGTTTAGACCCCATTGGCTAAGCGTTTATACGACCCGAGGGAGTATTCTGAAAGACTCCTTGACCTACTTGTCCCCCGAGTGAGACCTTAGCCTTCACAGAGTCACAGGCTGGATGTTCGAAGGTTAGCGTTCATAGTCAGAAACTTGAAAATGTAGTGAAAAGACAAGCGAACGATCCTCCTATTAATTACTTACTTTTGACCCTCGCCCGCGTACCTTTTAGATATATCAACGAGAACGTAATCCGATGAATATAAAATAGACAGACCTAAACCAATTTATGATCTATATCCATGTTAAATTTTATCGGAATCCGTTCAACCGTTTAAAGCGTGAAGGAGTGACAAACAAACTCACTTTAACTTGTACTATATTAGTAAGGGTAAGGGATACTAAGTGGACCTGGCAACAATCTTAACTGGCCAGCAGTTTGTATAATTCTACATCAATATACAATACAATAATACATTATACAATATCATAGTTTGTAATGTTACTTCACGCCCTACCCGTTGGTCCAACGCCGTGATTAATTCTTGCCTAGCCAGCAGAAACCCCAAATTACATGAACCATAAATATAAATGGCAGAATGTCGGCGTACGACCCATTTCGAAGAATTTGTCCAGATTTGATGTAGTGTTATGATTTAATAGAGGTGTAAGGATCAGAGGGGAAAGCTCCTTGTGATCATGCAGGGGGAGGATCTTCCTCTCAGACGGGTGATATGTCTGGTGAGCTATTGCCCAGCGGTTATTGTCGTGTTACTGTGCTCAGTTTTCATCACGCGGCCTGCGTGACGTCAGATATGATGTGTAGTGGGTATGTGGTGCTGTAGATGTCACCTCAAGTGAGCTATCAGGAAGTTCATATTAAGAATTTACAGTTTCTATCAGAAATGGGTAGTCATATTGAAGGGTTTGATACAGACAATCAAATAAACGGCTTAGTCCATGGTACCAACTGCAACGCGACAAAAAAACCAGCTTAAATATCACCACACACACATCATATTTCTGATACACTGCCTCGTTGGTCTGGTGGCTGTAAGTGCGACTGCTGAGCACGAGGGTTGGGTTGGATTCCCCGGTTGGGCAAAGTAATAATTGAATTTCTCAGTAGCAGCCACGGAGTCTGGATTTGTGCCCCTTTGATGGCAATAGGCTCGTCCTTTATTACATGGGATTTAACTATAACTAGCGAAATATGGGTATACTATTAGGTACACCTCAGCCTGTTATATGATTCTGATACACGCGGCATTTAATGCGGCGTGTATCAAAATAACAAAAAGCCTAAGGCAAAGGCAAAGGCTTTAAAAGCCTCACACGAAAATTATGTCACGATCGTAATCCAGAAAACCGGAGTCCGAAAAACCCACCAAATTCGACTAATTGCCCGCAAAAATCCCCTCAATTTCTTTGTAATTAATTTCGTTAATCTCAATCCGAACAAAAAGGTTCCCGCGATAGGGACTTGTCACATTATCCCGGCTAATTAAATCCCTGATCTAATCCTTGTTGGGCCACCAGTCCTCTAGGGATATTACACACGAGCCAACCAACTTATAAACGGATTTAGTGTGTATATTGACTAAAGTATATTGTTGCTGTGTGTTTAGTGGGTCCCGTGTGGGAAGTGGGAATAAACAATAGCGAGGTTTAGTTAAGATTACAATATCGTGGGTAAAGCAAGGTTTTCACCTGCCCGCATGCGATTGACTGCCCGCATTTTTTATAAAATTATCATCAAGTGGTAACTTTTGTGCGTGGGTATCTTTTCCATTCTGAATATCTGATGTTCACTATTGCTCCTAAACCGTTGCGTTATACAATTCTATATACTGCAGGACTGAACTGTCATCATCTACCTAGCCTTCTCCCAACTATGTTGGGGTCGGCTTCCAGTCTAACCGGAGTAGCTGAATACCAGTATTTTACATGGAGCGACTCCTCAACCCAGACTTTTTGGGCCACTAACTACCTGTAATGACTGTCAAAGATCTACAAATGACAGCCGGGACCAATGGCTTAACGTACTTTCCGAGGCATGGAGGAAACTCGGTATGTAAGGGTGGTCACCCATCCACTGACCAACCTAGGCAAGCACGCCTTAACTTAAAGATCGACCCGAGCCGCTGTTATTATTTAGCCACGAATTCTGCGCAGGACTAAACTGTATCGCGATGTGAAACTATTACTGTGACGCAAATAAATTCTCCTACGATATTCATATTTTTGCAATAAGAAATAAAGGCTGATTGAAATTGAGAGCAATATAGCTTCCATCGTTGCTAATGAGGCCACTTGTCAGTATCAACTCGATTTGCATACTCCATTGGCTATTGTGGAAATAGGATCTTCGTTTCTCAGGGCGAGTTTGAAACCGTTTGGAATTCTGATCAAGCTTCAAACTTTATCTTTATATGCTTTAAAAAACCGTTGAAATCAAGAACACTGGGAACAATATTTTAGTTATTATGCCATGATTATGGCACAAAACTTGTCTCAGTTGCTAAGTAAAACTTTAGTAAAAGAGTTACTTATTAATGCCCTAGAAAAAATAATAACTCGAGAGTGCGTTTAGCGCATCTTTTTTAAAGTCCAATGTACTCACTTGTATAGACCTCCCTTTACACTTATAATAGTTACATGACAGGTCGTACATTGGGCATTATTCATGTGGTTTTTTTAACGTAAGTATATCTCTATACAAAGATACCTATCATTTGAAATAAGTGCCATGAGTTCATGACACAGGTATTAGGCATTACAGTTCTGAATTCATGCGATTCTTCAAACAATGGAACATCAGTCTTTGTGTTATTGAATAGCATAAAAGGACGACCTCGTTGGTCTAGTGATCGGAATCGCGACTGCAGAGCATGAGGACTTAAGTTCGATTCCCGAGTCGGGTGAATTGTTATTCAGTTTTTCCATTAGGGATTTCTCAGTAGCAGCCACTGTGTCTGCATTTGTGCACAATTGATGGCAATAGACTCGCTCCCAATTACAATAACTGGCGAAATGTGGGTACTATTAGGTACACGTACCTCGGCCTAACCCTTCGGGGACTACAGGCGTGATGTTACGTAAAAGGACGACCTTATTAGAAGTGGTTACTGCCACTCATGGTCACCTGTAATCCCCGTTACCTTGCAAGTGCGCTGCCATCGTCAAAAGATAAAGGTCATTGGATCCTGGAACACAGCAACTCATTAGGTGGCAAACATATGAGTCCATATCCTTGTGTACTTTCCTAGACGAATTCCTTAATGAATAGCTCTTTCTATTACTACAAAATCGTATTCTACCTTAAATGATTAAAAATACGAAAACACTAAAACCCCACAAACCATTTTACGCACCTATCGATAAAACAACCTCCCCTAACAAATAACATTTGATCTGAATACATATCACATTACCTCCCTCCCTGCTGATCCCCTTACAAGCCATCTATCACGGCTCGGCTGGAATTCTCGAGCATTTTTGTAAATGTTGAGAAAGGCATTAGTTACACCTGACTCCTGAGCCTCGACGATAAAACGGTATAGCTTTAAAATTACAGGCATTTCTTTATTGGGAACAAATGAATACGTAATAGGTGTTTTTAAAGTAGTTAGGATCTTGGAAATTCTTTTAAGAGCGAGTTTTTTTTTAGTGCAGAGGTTGCCTAGTGGTTATGGTTTTGTGTAGCGAGTTCAAACTCCCGGCAACTTTGATTTGTGTAGGTAATCTATTTTATTACCGCTACTCTCGGGATATGGTGAAGGAAATCGGCGTGTCCTAGTTATTACTATTCGAAGACATCTCCTCATCATCATCATCATCACCAGCCTATAATGTTCCCACTGCTGGGACACAGGCCTCCCCTCTATGAGAGGGAAAGGGCTATAATCCACCACGCGGGCCCAGTGCGGATTGGTAGATGTCACATGTCTTGTTCGAATTATTGGTTTTAGGATATGCCGATGCTCACGATGTTTTCCTTCACCGTTTTTGAGAGCAGTGGTGATGAAGACGAAGACATCTGACATCCACCAACTAGCACTGGAGTACGGCCCATTCCGTTTCAAAGAGAGAAGGCCTGTTTGCCAGCATTGAGAACAATATTAAATGCTATTTATATTCAGGGTGTAAACAGACTCTTCACGAAACCGTCAACCAAGCATTATGTACATCAAACTAAGTAACTTTACGCAAAAATTAGTGATGGGAAACGACTTTTTTTTTGGGCTGAAACATCACGTTTCCCAGTAGGACTCAATGTAACGCACGCAAAACATTGTGCTGATGGATGGATTGAATAGTAAGGGGGTCCTGGAGGTGTTTAAAGTAAAAATCTTACATTAAAAACATGTATTAAAAAAAAAACTTGTGAAAAAGTTGGAACTTTGACCCCCCAATATCTCCGTAACTATCTACCAGCTAGGTGACTAGCTCATATCTCCGTACCTATGTGAACCTTTTTGCAAGGACCCCTGCAGTTGAATAAGCTGTGAGCAAACATCAATATAATTTAGGAAAAAATTATTTAGAATTTTCTTTCCTCGTCTCAGAACAAACTATTGAAGAGATATGAGCTAGTCACCTAGCTGGAAATGATTCCCCAATAAAGTACTATAATGAACCCATCACGAAAATTTTCGTCAATCCGCTTAGAACCCGCTCTATTACGCCATTTAACTCCAAGGTAGGTAAGGAAGCAATATTTCACTATTAATCTTACTCTACAACTCAAAACTTCAGCCAAACAATGATTTATAGATGAACTTAAAATGAAAACTTTAAAATTCTACGGTAAATAAAATCTTGGGGAAATGGCTTCTGCACCGAAGAAATAGCTTGAGTTGGAATGAGAAAACTTCCTGGAGTTTGGGAACCGGGCATAGGAACCGGGTAGAGAAACTGGGCAAAGAATTCATTGACCTGGTTTCGTCTTTGTTGTCAGTAATTGTATTGACATTTCCGTGGTAGGTGTATGTCGCTTTATTTACAAGTTCTGTGAAGAAGATGAGGTTTCATTGAAAGTTTTCTTTGTTTTATAGAAAACGGATGCCGTGTCAAGTTTGTGTATGTTCGCTTAAAGTTTTGTTGTTTTTTTTTTGGCTAGAACAAAAATAAACAAATCTCAGGTCAATGTTTTGATTGTCTACAACTAGTTTCAACAGGATTGACATCAGCGTATTCAATGCATTTTTTTTTACTTTTCCGTAATCGTTTTCACTGATAGAATGTTACAGATAAAATCAACATCAAAAATGCTAATACTTCTATACAATTTTCTATGATTCTACAACTCCTAGAAAATTGTATCTACAGATTTTTATCATTTTAAAATAACACCTAATCACATTATGCAAGTAAACTAGAAAAATGAAGTACCTAACGCTTTCCCGATCAAACTAAATGGAACAGTGTTAGGAGCATTATCATGTACACTTAGCAGGAATCTAAAGCCATTTTCTTATGAAAATTCAATTGACACTTGCAAGACCTGACTTATTTCATAATAGTATGGGTTCAAAATACTAAGTTTAAACAGCATAACATAAAAATTGATACAGTAGGAGAAAATCCATTTAAAAAGTTGCTACATGTCCAAATATACTGCTCGTGACTATACACCCACTGGCTTAACGCTCACGATAAATCCTTGTCAATCAATGTGCATTAGCACGGCTTACCCGCTCAAAATATAAAGCTGTACGACACAGGCTTAAATTGTCATAAAAATCAATAAACTGAGCTGTTTTTGTAACGGTTCGGCCACGAACTACGCGCACAACCGACACGTGTGTTACGACGGCGACTGCGAGGAAAACAAATGAAAGAGAGCTTGCCACAAGTCACCGCGACGCAACGGTACTCATGCGAAGGAAACCAGTGACAAACGGGGGGTCACACCAGTCGCATTGCAAGTCGCATCACCCTAGGTTGTGAAAACGACTTTAACAGGAAAAAGCCTTCAAAATATTCTTTGGTAAAGACAAAAATTAAGAGCGTTTAATTACAATTGATTAATCTTCTGAGTTGGAATATTCATGAAGCAATACCCAAATTAAGGTGTCTTTTCTTGCGGAAAATGTTTCAAACCGCGGTGTTGTCGTATCGTACTGGCAGTTGTATTTTTTTTTCCCCTTGGCGTTTTTTGTCTCTAATCAGAGCGTCTTTTGTTTTAAATTGGTGTCGTGTTTTTATATTAGCATCTTGTTACGCGAATGCTATGGAACGCTTTGTCATTTAATGATTTTACCAGTAGGTAAGGCTATGCTTGACTCCAGCTGCATATTCTTTTGATGAACATAACATCACGCCACAGAGGTGTACCTAAAAGTAACAGCCACATTTTGCCAGTTATGTTTAAGTCCCATGTAAAAGAGGGCGAGCCTATTGCCATCAACCGATTGCAAATCCAGGCTCCGTGGCTGCTACTGTGAAATTCCTGGAAATATCCAATAACACTTTGCCCGAACTGGGAATCGAACCCAGGACCTCATGCTCAGCAGTCGTGCTTGTGACCACTAAATCGAGGCATTATTTTTGGTCATTTTCTTTTTTATCTCTTTATAATACCTATGGGCTTAAAGGTAACGAAATAGTCATTCAAGAGGGTTATCTATCTGCAAATTGCAGCAAACGTGAGATAAGTTGAATTTTGCGTGTTAGTGTGGCGGGAGGATAAATAAACATTCCTTCTTTTCTCCTACAAAGGGTGTAAACTGACACTTAACGTAGCCGAAAGGCACTTGCTCTCCCCGTCATTGTGATCATTTTTTGTTCTAGACCTTACCTGGGAACCTTCTAATTACGGAGATACTGGGGGTCAAAGCTCCAACTTATTCACAAGGTTTTTTTTTTAAATAAAGCACCTCCAGGACCCTCTTACTATTCAATCCATCCATCAGCACAATGTTTTGAGTGCGTTACATTGAGTCCTACTGTAAAACGTGATTTTTCAACCCAAAAAAAAGTAGTTTCCCAGCACTAATTTTTGCGTAAAGTTACTTAGGGCCAAGTTCACCAACAACATAACGGTCTGATTATCTGAAAACAGCTGTTTATCATGAATTTTCGTGTTCAAAAAAGCAAATCTGATGATCTGATGATCTGTCTTCATGGTAAACAGCTGTTTTCAGATAATCAGACCGTTATCTTGTCGGCGAACTTGGCCCTTAGTTTTTTGTACATAATGCTTGGATGACGGCTTCGTGAAGAGTTTGTTTACACCCTGTATACAAACTGCTCTCTCAAAAACAGTGACATACACAAACATATCCTCTATGGAACTAATTGCTGATGGAACTAGTGAGAATGATCCTCAATAACTAGCTGTTGACAGCTGCCTGCACTCAGGTCCGTCAAGGAAATCGGCTTCACACTCGACTGGGCCGCATAGCCTGGCAGGCTGCCACGACGTCCGAGCTTTAATCTCGTACGGTAATGCCTGCATGCGGGTTAAGCTAGGTTTACATGGGCAATTTTGAATGCTATTATTGCCCGGCAACAGTCGCTGAAGGTAAAAGAGGTGTGGTGGAGTATCCTTGTATCTTGTGCCTGCACTTTTTCTATCTTACTTGGAGTCAAAAATGTATTTATTTTTCTCCTCCCTATAGGAAACGACCAACTAGAACCATGTTCTTATCTTTTTACGTTTCATAACTGCCTATTCCCATCACACAAATAATTCTTCGTTTCTTTGGCCAAACTCAAACTCAAACTCAAACTCAAAAGCATTTATTTCAATTAGACCATTACAGGCACTTTTGAATGTCAGAAAAACAAATTAGGCTAAGCTACAGTCACAGACACAAGGCATAATAACTTGTGAAAGTACTGTAGTTGCCCATTCCAAAGTGTAGATCTTTATGGAGAAGAATGGGCAAGAAACTCCATGGACACTCTTTCCAATCAAAATATTGTTACAAAATCTTGTTTACATCATTCATATTGAGATTATACATATATGTGAGAACGATGTAGAAATACGTGCACGTTAAGAGCGTCCAGAGTAAAATATTATATCAACAATTTAAAAACAAAGTAAGTAGTTAAAATAAACCGTGGCAGCTTTGAGATGACCAGGCCCAACCGACAGCGCCCGTTCACGAGCATGACGCATGAATCAGCCCCATTCAGCTCAACCATATTGAAGGAAGCTAAATGACCCGACACACCCGCCACCATCAGCGAGACATTTTAGTGAGCATGACATTCTCTCACCCACCAGGGTAAATTCAAGTCAATGAAAGATAACCAAATATAAATGGTAGCTTTACAGTACATAGTACTCACACATGTGCTATGCAATTATATAATACTAAGATATTGAGTCTATACAATGCAAAGATATTATTACTACCACCCATGCTTTGGCGGAATCTCTACCAACAATTAAGGCGACACCCACGGCGGCGCACGGATAAGCTAGGCACGTGTGTTAAGCTTCGCTTTGCAAGAAAATGTATGATTGTGTCCACTGCAAACCATGGACACGCTATGCATCAATTGACGTCATTAGCACATGCGTGGCTTGCTCGAATAAGGCGCTCACATAGCTCAACGCTGCCAACATCATGCACGCTGTGCATGCGGTACACGCTATACACGAGTATTAACCCACGACTATGGGTGGGTGGGTGTGTAGCGTGTACTGCAGTGGAAACGTAGACCCACGTTGTCAAAGCGCCGCGTGACCCTGCACAGCGTGCGTCGCGGTGGGTTTGCGTCTTTATTTTGCTAGAGATTCCGTCAGCCACATATCGCCTAGTGTTGAGCAATCCCAGTAGCCCGTGTGAGCGCACCCTTAGCAGCTGATGCAGCTAAATGGTGCAGAGGTGCGATGACCTGGTTCTGTGCTCAGGGTCGCAGGTTCGGCCCGGGAAATAAATCTGTGTGGCCTTGTCAGGTTTTGGTTCGGGATGCTCGCATACGTAATGCTGTTAAAGTCCAATTTCGTAAGTTATTTGAAATTGGTTTTACGACTATTTTCTAGGTTACTATCTACATACATGTTGTATAATAAAACACAGGTGTACAATAATGTGTTGTTATTCTGGTTATTACGGGACCTTTGTAGGGTTTAACATATAACATCACGCCTATAACCTCGAAAGGGAGAGGTGTACCTAATTATAGTACACGTACATTTTGCCAGTTATATTTATGTCTCTCTTCTGAGAAATTCCTGAAGGAAAAACCCCACACACGCACACTTAACCGAACCCAGAACCTCATGCCCAGCAGTCGTACTTGCGGTTGAAGGGATTAAATTATTGCAAAATAACTGAGAACTGTACCTACTTTTTGTGATTTTATCACTAATTATGTTTTCTCTTTTCAGGTAAGTTACCGTCATGAATAAAAAGTTGCTGTACGGGATTTTAAGGTACTTAAAAGTTTATTTAACGGTAAAACTACATTACTATAACAAGACGGATTGCGAAGTTAAATGAAAATCTCCAAATATTGATAGCAGAAAACTGTCTTCAGATATTTTTGTCTTGATTTTGTAAATAGTACCTACGCAAAACTGAGAGCTGGTGGACCAGTATAAACGGCCTCGACTTCGAGTTGTAGGTCAAGAGTTCGAATATCACGTTGTGTAATTTATATCCATTATCAACAGTATGGTGATTAATGACGGAGTACGGCCCACTCCTTCTCTCAGACAGGAGGCTAGTTAGAAATATATGGGAACATAATATAGGCTTAGACTATGCTATGTAAAACTTAAGTGACTTTCGTAGACTTTGTAGACAGCTAATATCCTTATATTGATATTTTTAACCTTATATAAGAGTAGAGGAAGACCAAAGAAACGATGGATGGACTGTGTGCAGGATGATATGGCAAGAAGAGGTGACTGCTGAGATGACAAGTAATAGAGAAGTATGGAAGAAGAAGACATGCTGCGCCGACTCCAAATAACTTAGGATAAGGGTAGGAGAATGATGATTTATATTTTGACCCTTACCGAATGAAGTGTTTAAACTGTTTAATTTCAATACAATAAGTCACTGATAATCCCACTTTAACTGAAACATAATAAAACCGCAAACTATTTAACTTTTTCCGGCACATTTTCAGCGCTGAAACGTTAATTAGTTGGTAGAACTATTTTCATTACAGTCCAGTGCCTCGTTTGAATTTCAAATTGTTCATTTGGAGTGGTTGCAGATGTTAAACTGTCAAGTTTTTTGGTTACCATGGTAACCGGGACTTTGAGGCAATTTTAGGCTCCTGTTTTTATAATGATTCCAAGCTTGTTAACATAGCATCACGCCTGTAACCCCGAAGGGTTAGGCAGAGGTGTACCTAATAGTACACCCACATTTCGCCAGTTATGTTTAAGTCTCATGTACGACTCCACCCATGACAAACCGAGTTTCCTCCGTGCCTCGGAAAGCCGTTAGTCCCGGCTGTCGTTTCTAGATGTTGACAGACATTGCAGGTAGTCAGTGGCCCGAAATTCTGACAACTAGTCTTACCAAGGGGTATCGTATTACCCAGTACTACGACCTACCCCTTGGTAAGACTGGTTGTGGAGGTCAGTTAGGCAGCTCCATGTAAAATACTGGTATTCAGCTGCATCCGATTAGACTAGAGGCCGACCCCAACATAGTTGGAATAAGGCTTAGGCAAATGATGATGAAGTGGACATTTGCCTCGTTTTGGTTCGTATGACGTGGCTCGACACCTAGCTTAACTAAATGTAGGTAATGTGATACGTGATCGGCTCAAGCCAATTCCTAGTCGATAGGTGTAGTTGCTCCATTAATCGACACACTATAATATATATTTCAATTTACGAAAAATACCACTTACTTCTTAAAAGTAGAATTTTCCTAAGTCGCCTTTATTGTGGTAAGTACACCAAAAGGTAAGTCGATCCACTTATTGTTTATCACCCGCTCGCCTTCATATAATAATAGTTACACCCTAAATGTAGGGGTTTGGCAGCTTGGCAGGGCGCGAACAGTTTTTTTAATGATGATACCCTTGATGGCGAAAGAGGCTTACTCTTTCGCCATCAAGGGTATCATCATTAAGGGTATCATTACTAAATGGGTTCAGAAGTAAAATTGTATGCCTTTAAAATTGTATACATTTTTTTTTACCGCATTCGGGGTTTTCGGGGCATACAATGATTCGCACATTATTAGATTAATGTGGATGTACTATTAAGAAAACCTCTGTCTAACCCTTCGCGGATTACAGGCGTGATGTTATGTGTTATGTTGATTAAAGGACTCGACGTCATCCTCTTTTCCTTAGCCCATATTACTTGGGGTCGGCGCAACACGTTTTTTCAACCATTCAGCAACATTTATATTCATCACTGTTATAAAAAACAAAAAAGAACACTAAAAGAAAAAAGAAATACGACAACACAACTGACAATTTCAAAGAGCACGGATCCTGTCATTCTTGGATCCTAGACAGTCGTCAATAACCTAGAAGTCTGTCAATCAGTCTAAGGGGTATCGTATTCCAGGGCTGCGGGACTGTTCGAAAGAGATACCGCGGCCCTGGAACACAAAGGGCAAGGAAGGAACATGGATGGGTTTTAGTCAGTACAAGTCTGACACTCCCTTCTGCTCTTCCCAGAACGGAGGGTTCATTTGATGACTTCCCATCTTAAAAAAGGGGTAGTATTATTATTACATATATTACTACCAGTACTAACTGGGTTGTGGAGGTCAGATAGGCAGTCGCTCCATGTAAAATACTGGTATTCAACTGCATCCAGTCAGCCGACTGAGGATGTTAACCACAACATAGTTGGAAAAAGGCTGCAACACAAAATGATGACCAGATTTAGTTTTTGAAGTGAAAACTTCTTTAGGCGTGTTGGTCATTTTTGAGATGGGGAAAAACAACTGAACTCGCGACACCGTTAAACGACCTCTTTTTCGTTGCAGAGTTAGCCGTATTGCAGGTCCAAAAAAATACAGTGTATCAAATATATAAGTAAAAGACTTATGCAAAAATATTAATCCAGAATCTTGAAAAATAAATTTTCACTTCTGTCGGCACTCCCGGAATGGTTGGGTTTTTTTTTAAACTCGAGGAGCCATCTTAAACAGCCCCTTTCTGTAGTGTATTTTTTACTTTATTCTTGTTGTGATAAGGTTTATTTCAGAGGTGAAATAGCTGTCGAAGGACTGTAGTAAGTAATCGTGGTGCGTTAAACTATAACCTATCAGACGTGTTGACAGCTGTTGTCATTAATTACCCGCCATTGACATCTGTCGGTGGTCGATGACAGATCATTAAACACGCCCCGGTTGGCATCCGATACGTTTGAACTGTGTTATGTAATTAATTTTTTTTTTGTGTTTGAAGTCGATTTTAGGTTAATTCATGTTTTTAATAATGGAAATACAGTTATGTTTAGGCGTAAATCACTGTTACCTTTTTGATTTTCTTGATACAACCAAACAAAACTTTTTTTGTACGATTCAAGCGGCTTCAAAACGAGACGTTTTAATAGATCATATCCATAAGTATGGCACACTTCACTTATAAAACGAGTATTTATGTGGTATACTATACAACAAAAAAATCCGCCTACTAAAAAATCACGGTCTAACCTATGTGACCCGAGTCATATAACGAATTATTCATTAAAATCGGATGAATAGTTTGGACGCTAAAGAGGAACTTACGTAAATATAAACATAGACTGCTAAAATCATAACCCTTCCTTTTGGCTTCGCCGTAGTCTTGTAAAAAACTATACCATGTTATCGGTGGCGAGCTAATTTGCTGGGGAGTTGGTGTTGCCACTTCTGCTTCCCTGAAAGTGACGAAAGATCGCGCTTCATCACTTTCTAAAGATTTGAGAGACTGTTTCGTGCAACATTTTTGACGTTTTAAAAGTGCTGATTATCACCTAATTTGAATAAACAAATTTTGATTTAATGAACCGAAAAAACTGTAAAAATAAATTCTTGAATGAAAAATCCACTTACCGGCCCTTGCCGGCCTGGAAATCAGATCTAGGACCTCATAGTCACCAGTAGCGCTTACGACCACTGGACCAACGATGTCCATCATTCATTACTATGATCATTATCCATCCATGTAAACAAGTACATAAAAAACCCTTTTGCACGAACAAAGTTAGTCACAAATAAACAGAAAACGTGCCACAAACGATTCGCGCAGTACAAACATTGCTATCTGATTAAATCGCTAACTACGCCGGTGTTTGTATGTTTGTCACCGATTCCGTGTGTATATACGTCTGTCGGACGTACGGGAGTCCATTGGGAATCGGTAATGAATGTTTGCATAAAATTCGATTAATTTAACCGCGGCGTGTTTAGTTTGGTTGTCGTTTGTTTTTGGTTGAATTTTTTGCTATTTTGTGCGTTCGGTATTTGGTTAGAAATTCGAAATGAACTGGTGCAATTTAATTGTTTTTATTTATGTACAGCACTGTGTTGCAGACATCGCCTCGTTTGGATGTTCCTATACGGTCAATATTACAACTATACTTTTTTGCTTTTTTCCAATTATAAGATAAATTGTAGTGAGTATAAACCAACTTAGCTAACGATAAAAAATGCAACTGTAATTTAGGCCCTGGGGGGTTACTATAACGTCTTAAGGTGGTTGCGTCAGGGTAGCCCGCGAAAGACAAATTTTCTTACGTTTTTTTGTAATTTGCAGGTCAGTGTCAGGTTGTACGTTGATGAATAATGAGTCGCGCCAGTAACACGTGTGTAGTTACAGAATTACAATGGTGAAAAAGTCATTCAATAGGGTTAAATGGTCTTACAACCTTTTGATTGTGATTCTGTAACTACATACGTGTTACTGGCGCGACTAATTTTTCATCAACGTACAACCTGACAATGACCTGCAAATTACAAAAAATCGTAAGAAAATTTGAATTTCGCGGGCTACCCTGACGCAACCACTTTAAAGCAAGAGTAATTCCAGTGTAGGAAAAAGATAGCGCTATACAGGTCGTCTAGTGCCATCTCTTTCTCACACTGAAATTACTCCTGCTTTAAGACCTCATGGTGGGCCACCTGATAGCCAGTAGACCTTACATTTTGTTTTCTCTAGCTCATGCTGTCCCACTACTGGGCAGAGGCTTCGCCATGAACTCTTGTCCTGCGCCACCTCAAACCAACCCTCGCGGTATGCGTCCAGGTCGTCGCGCCGCCTCTTTCTGGGCCGGCCTCGGCGGCACCGTCCATCTACAGGCACCCATTCAGTTGACACTTCTGCCCAGTGGTCATTGGGCATGCGGCTAACGTGACCCGCCTGATCCTATTTCAGCCTGGCAGCCTTCTTTCCGACGTCCATTGTACTCGTTTTGGAACGCAGCGTGATGTTACGAACGCAGTCTTGTCTTTTAAAACCCAGAATGGTGCGTTCCATGGCCCTTTCGCTTTAACCTGACTCAGTATTAACCTTACAAATACATGGACTGTTTAGAATTACCCTTTAAATACCAATTGCAGCTGTATATCTTTTCATCGATTTCTTTCAGTTAAAGAGATCCTCTAGTAAAATCAAATTACCTAAGTACTTACTTTAATGTTAGTAGGGAACTGGAATGCAGCAGTGATGAAACAAATCAGTTTGCAATTTTATTAATAAACGCTTTAATTTATGCGAACTGGGACCTTGAAAGATGCATGGTTAATCTGATGGTAAATACCAGTTGCAATATTAATAATTGTTTCCTATTAATAAACATGTCGATAAGCGGCACACTCACGGTGGTTATAAGTGTTACTGGGTTTTTGCATCAGAAATTTCTCAGTAGCAGCCACGGAGTCTAGAGTTGTGCCCGGTTGATGGCAATAAGCTCGTCCTTATTAATTGGGACTTTAACATAATTGGCGAAATGTGGGTGTACTATTAAGTACACCTCTGCCTAACCCTTTGGGGATTACAGGCGTGTTGTTATATTACGTAAGAAACACGGAAAAAATACCGGTCAGTATTAATATTCATATACTTTTCCGTCACGTACAGTTTTTTTTACGTACGACCATGCCCGTCATATTTGATATTTTTTTCTCCGTAAGTTTACCTTTTTCTAAATCCATACTCACAGTGTAAATCCGAAAATATTACTGTCCGTCTAGCTGTTACCTGTCCACCACCTTAACGGCTAAATGAATTTTGATATCATTTGGCAGACAGGCCTCGGAAAGCACGTAAAGCCGTTGGGCCCGGCTGTCATTTTTGTAGATCATTGACAGTCGTTACAGAGATTGGCTGACAAACAAAGTCGCCTGAATCACTTACTACTAGTGGGCTGAAAGTTTGATAACCAGTCTTACCAAGAGGTATCGTATTACCCCGTACCAACTGCCTTGTGGAGGTCAGATAAGCAGTCACTTCATGTAAAACATTGGTATTCGGCTGCGGTTAGACTGGAAGCCGACCCCAACATAGTTGGGAAAAGGCTAGGCAGATGATGATGGCAGATAGGTAGACCATAACTTGGGTTAGACCAAATGATTTTTGCCTCGTAGTACGTCTCAGTGGGTTAATACCGGATTTAAACCTTTTACTCCCGTCTACCCCCACCAATCTGTCCCCACTGGTGGCAGTTGCAACTATTTGTTTGTAGCTGCCACCAGTAGTGGTGGTTGCGTCTGTTCCCACTTATTTAAGTCTAATCTGCCACCAGTGGGGACAGAGGTGGGGGCAAATGCGACAGAACAGAAGCAAGCACCACCAATGGTGGTAGATGCCACAAATAGTTGTAACTGCCACCAGTGGGGACGGACCGGTGGGGGTAGACGGGAATAATGGATTTAAACCCGGGCGAAACCGCGGGCAAAAGCAAGTCAAGCATATTTTGGTCCTTTCTGTCCTCACATTTATCACAGCGTGCACATATACCACATCAGTAGTTTCAAGACGTAGATAAATGACTCGCGGAGTTATGTCCCGAGTGCTGACTTCGTGCACCACACTCTAATGTGCTGAACAGCATTAGAGCATTCGTACTAAAAGTATTCCGCCTGTAGAGATGGATGGTGAGGTTTTGTAGTGAAACTTTTTGACAAACTACTTGTGTTATACGAGAGTAGGTATTTGGTAAGCCTTACATTAGTGGTGACCAAAGCAGTATAAGCTGGCGTCTCATTGTTTCGTTCTTTCTTACTTCATTAATTGTTTTGAATCTTGTGCCTCAACACGGCCGCGTGGAGTAAACGTAAAGTTTATTTTTTATTTCAAACTAAGGTTACATAAGTGGGTAAAACAAAATATTCTGCCAAACTGCAGGACAGTTTGTCGGCAGTGTTCTCGTGGATACAGCTCTTAGTTAACATATATAATTATTGCAACATGGAAAGGGAACACAATCTTAGTTTTAATACAAGTACACTGGCGTCTAATGTAGATCGGCTCATGTCGACTTATATCGACTTGCCCGCCATGCCAGCAAGCGCGGCGTATGTGCGCATGCTTCTACCGTCCGGACCACTGCCGCAGCACCCCGATGGGAGACGAGCTACCCAGCGCGAGTGAATCACGACGGCGGCCGCCCGACCGCCAGCAGCATGTCGCGCGCGCATGCGCATGCCGTAAAGTCATTCCATTCAAAATTTGTTGTCGTTTGTCATCACAAAAAGTACTCATTTTAAAAGTTGTTAAATAAACAATATCTAAAAATTCTTATAATTTACACTGTTTTTCCAGCTACTGAATATAGTCACACAACTGATATAAGTTTGCGAGACTTTCCATAATGTTCTAATATTTTTACACTATTCCCATTTTAAACCCATAATATTATATTTTTTCTTGAAGTATATTGAATTTCCGTTTTAAAGATACCAAAAAAATATTATTTTTCAAGGGGGGGGGGGGGTACATTTTTGTGAAAATGCCCTCATAAACATTAATAATCTCTATACTAAGTGAATATAATGTTGAATTTTATAAGACCACGGTTCTGAATTCCCCAAAGGGTTAGACAGAGGTTGACCTTTTAGTATACCCACATGCTTAAGTAGAAATAAGGGGATTTATGCAATGGATTGACAATTTTAAAACATCATTCTTTACGTTACATTTTATACGTGCGTTCGTGATAGGCTCACAGCTCAAGGTCGCAGTCGTGCGGTCTGACTGTAGAGCTGCATGGTTCGTGGCCATAGTGCTGCCATTTTGTTTTGTCAGTACTATTTAAACACATCATGTTTACCAATAACACCCCCCTTTTTTTTCGGATGGGAATCAACAAATGACCCGCTCTGGGCGGAGCGGAAGGCAGTGTCCGACTTGTACTGACTAAAACCCATCCATGTTCCTTCCTTGCCCTTTGTGTTCCATGGCCGCGTTATCTCTTTCGAACAGTCCCACAGAATAGAACTCCTGTAATGTCATTCGAGAGCGAAGCGAAGCGAAGCGTGCCGCACTACACTGTACCTTCATACATAGACGCGATTGTCAACTTGTCACAACCGCGGCAGTCGTAAAGACCTGTTAGAAGCCGAACAGTGAAACAGTTGGTAGGATCGTAAAATATCGGCATTATTTCGTTATTGGTTTGCGGAGTAAACCTACTTAGAGGAAAAGATCAGAGCGGATAATGAGGACTTTTTGGTTCAGTTGAAACTGCAACGAATCTGCTTTCTAACAATTAAAATCATGTCATCAAGCTTATTTTCACGAAAGATAAAGAAGAACAAGTTCTATAGGTTATACCCACATTTCTTCAGATATGTTTTTAAGTCCTATTTAAAAGGGGTCCCGAGCCTATTGCCATTACTTGGCCCGACCTAGGAATACAACCCAGGACCTCATACTCAGTAGTAGCGCCGCAACCGCAACAAACAATAACAATGTCAATTTAAAAATGCTTTTACAATATTCTTGTTCTGAATATATGTACAGTTTTATTAACTTAATCCAAAAGCACATATTCAGCTGTTTTCTCGGCGAGTTTATAACGACGAAAATGGCTGACGTGACGGAACAAAATGTGTTCTAACACATTCTTCTTATTAAAAACGTGTTCGGAATGAACGAAGCCAACGTAACAGTAAAAGAAACATTCTAAAGTTCAATAGTAACAACTGAAACTATTTAGATGCAGTTTAATAATAATTTAAGTCTCTTAAGAGTACACATAACATCACACCTGTATTCCTCAAAGGGCTTGGCAGAGGTATTCCTGTAGCGCACAGCTGTTGGCACAGCTGGGACACAGCTAGTTTTACAACAAAATGTATGTGCATAATGCACGGCACATTAAAAGTCAAATCTTGACTAAGTATTTAAAAGTGCGGATTTTATACGTCTCATACAGGGTGTAACACGAAGCCGTCACTCAAGCATTATGTACATCAAACTAAAATGAAACTGAAAAATCACATTTTACGGTAGGACTCGATGTAACGATGAGGATGGATGGGTTGAATAGTGCGGGGGTCGAGGAAGTGTAAAAAGTAAAAATCGTACATGAA
Source organism: Lycophotia porphyrea (assembly GCA_950005105.1). Lineage (NCBI taxonomy): Eukaryota > Metazoa > Arthropoda > Insecta > Lepidoptera > Noctuidae > Lycophotia > Lycophotia porphyrea. The sequence continues at coordinate 686,906 of OX465406.1, forward strand.
AAGCACGTATTTATAAAAACACTTGTGAGAAAGTTGGTACTTTGACCCCCAATATCTCCGTAACTAAAAGGTTCCCAAGAATGTTTTAGAACAAAAAAAATGATCGTAATGACAGGGAGAACGAAGCGAAGCGAATAAAGGGTCTTTTTACACTTTATAAAGTAAAAGATTATGCTGAAAACAAAATATGATGCCACAATCTTGTAAAGAAACGAATGCTTCCCAAACAGACAAACAAACAAATGAATCGAATATATTTGTTTGTTCCACTTTCATGTCAACAACTTACCCGAATTCTGCGATATGGAGAGATTGAAGGGAAACCTTTCATCCCTAAGTACTGCGGGTACAGTATCAGGCACAGCTTTATGTTACTTTACACAAACAAAACTAAGTAAGTAAAAGTTTTAACGTAACAACGCGCGTGTATCTCCTAAAGGGGTAGGCAGGGGCATCTACTGAAATTCACATTTCACAGTTATTTTGAAGCCACATATTATATGGACCAAGCTCGTGGCTAAATTATAACAGCCGCTCGGATGAATCTTCAGGTTAAGCCGTGCTTGCCCAAGGTTGGTCTGTGGATGTGTGATCACCCATTACATACCGAGCTTTCTCCGTGTCTCAGCAAGCACGTTAAGCCGTTGGGCCCGGCTGTCATTTGTAATCCTTGTCTGTCGGTACAGGTAGTCAGTGACCCCAATCTTACCTGATTCTGACAACCAGTCTTACCAAGAGATATCGTATTACCTAGTACTAACTGGGTTGTGGAGGTCAAATAGGCAGTCGCTCCATGTAAAATAGTGGTATTCAGCTGCATCCAGTTAGAAAGCCGACCCCAACATAGTTGGGAAAAAGCTAGGCAGATGACATTAATATATTTATGGGGACATCCACAATTCCTCATTACGCCAGTTACGTTTAAGCCTCATGTAATAGGGGGCGAGCCTATTGCCATTAACCGGGCACTTTAGACTTCCCAATGGAAAACTTAATTTACGGCCTATCTTGGAATCCAACCCAAGATCTCTAGCGACCAGGTGCTGGCTGACTAAGAAATAATAAGGTATTGTATGTAAAACAATCTTTATGTCTTACACGACACTCCTCCCTACAGATTTATAACTATAAAGATTTACGTGGCAATCGTTAACAAGATGAATATCTTTTACATATAACATACATTTACATAGGTACTACATATTCGCTTCAAGGTTAGACATAGATTCTACATAAAACAATGTCGATGTTTTAACGAAAGATCAATTCAGAAAACCAGATTTTTTAATATTTTAATCTAGTATTTGTTGTACACACTGCTGGACAAAGGTTTCCCACTATTCCTCCATTGCTACCTGGGTAAATATTGAATAAAACCAAATTTACTGAAGAAAAATAGAAGAGGTAGAGAGAGAAAGGCTTCATCAAATAAAAACACAAATATTTCGGAAAAACAAAGGCTGCTCTATGTCTGGGAAGAACGAAGCACTTTTGCTTCAAAACATAAGAATAAAACCTTTTTGTTACGGCCGGTAAACAACGAATATCTCGCTCGAGCAATACTAGGACGCCACAATTATTACCCCAAAAACTTAATGAAGCCATTCCCTTAAATAATGAGGGTACTATGTCTAACCGAGCCCACCCTTACCCTACGTCTTCGCAAACACACCCCAAATATTAACTATATTAATAACATTTTACTAGTATCACTCTTATTGATGTCAAAATAGAAAATAACTCATGGATCAGACAAAAAGGTCGTCGGGAGAAAGGACCTTTGGTTATTTGCTTCGTAGGGCGGCCCGCCTAGCTGGGCGGGCGGCAGTAAGGCGCCAGCCGCGGGCTAGGCACGCCGCGTCCCGCCGCGATCCCGTCGCTCTCGTAAAACAAAAATATCATAAACAACACTGTGCTGGTTTTTGTGAACTTTAGTGTATGTGAGTAGTGTCGTTGTTGAAGTGTAAGAAATAATTTGGACAAAGGTATCTTCAGTCAATATTACTAACGTATAAAATGAAATCTTATGTCCTCATAAAAGAGAAAGAAACGACCAAGTTAATCTAATTTAATTATGTTTAATACCCGATATCAAGTTTTGGTTTAATAAAATCTTTATTACGGCAGGAAATATCCTTGATATTTATATCTTTTCTCTGAAATGGTAGTTCGTCCTTAAGGACCAAAATAAAAACCCGTCTTGTATGGAAGGACCAGAATTAAAATACGTACGTTTTAGCAACACGTAGTTAATAGTTTTGTGTGAATATATTCTCGTAAGATTAGCATTACAAACGACCTGTTCTCGTCCTACGTTGGCAGAGGTTTCGTCACAAAGATAATAGTTATCTAACTTAGCACTTTGTACTAAAAATAATATTAAAACGACTTCTCTAAAATCACATAAGCTGAAATACTTCTAGACATTTCGCCAAAATCGTTTTCTGGCAAACTTCAAAACAAAGTAAAGCAAACTTACCATGAGAGTAAGAGGACTAATTATACAGAATTAACATATTCTACAAAAATAAATATAACAATAAATCTCGCAAAAATAAACTACACATGTTGCTAAAAAGAATTTATTGGTAGATTTACAAAAGAAACCCTTTTTACAAAAGATATCACACAATATATTTTTCAGGAGACAGATGTGCCTTTGTTTTCGTCCCAGACTGTAATTTGTCTAAAGTTTTGACTAAACAGATTTTTAATCTAGCGAAAGATTAATAGCCTAATGTTTAATTAAAAAGTATTTTTCGCTTAAAGAATTTCGTTTCTTTTTAGACAAAATGAAATGTGTTTCGTCTTGTAATTTTGGAGGTAAAACTTAATGCGATTTCATGTAACTTTTGGTCTATATTTAAACAAGTAACCATAAAGATTCCATTTCCGATTCAACTAAAACTAGTTGAATCGGAAATGGAATCTTTATGGTTACAGTAAGATATTATGATTGAGCAGTACCTAAATGATCCATCTGGTTTATTTTCCATCTTGTTATATTCCATTTTTTTTTTCCAGAAATCCTAATAATTTAAATACACCATAAATTAGATAAAGAAACTTTTTGGTTAGTTGTTCTTCTTTTTCTTTTTAGTTAGATATTTGTTTTTGTATCTGATCTATCAACTAATGTTCTTTTAACCGACTTCTAAAATAGGGATTCTGTTTCATCATGACATGTAACTAAACCTTTGGTCTTAATCCCTAGAAGACAACTCACTAAATTCAATTAGTTCTAAACATAATGAGGACATCTTCGTATGTCTGTAATTTGTTTTAAATGAATGGAGACAGAGTGACGTTTAAAATTATGTTTATATTAGGCGTATGGTATTTGGTTCATCGATGTTGAATGAGGTTTTAATCTCTTCTGCAGTTATTTCAAATCATTTCTAATGAAGGATAGACTAAAAAGCGAAGCATTAGAAACTATCTTCAGAGATAGAAAAAATCCTTTTCTAAAAATAAAGAGATTTTTTTTTATAAAAAGTTTGTCTTAAGGAAGAGAAAATTGGTGAAATAGATGGTTAAATATTACTGTATTAAACAGTTATACATTTTCCAGAATAAATTCCCTAAGTAATACTGACACCGCTTTAATATTCCTGTGTAGTTAAGAAGAACTTAGCCGTCACACAGACAGACACGACACGAACTTATTGTACACTATTTATAGAAATAAATATTATAAATATATTGTATTCATATTTTCTTTACCTTTAATAAAGATAACAATGGATATTAATGGACTTGGTTTGGTAACCAAAAGGGTTTGTTCAAAAAACTGGCCAAGTGCGTGTCGGACTCGCGCACAAAGGGTTCCGTATCATAAACCAAAAAAAAACACGTTTCTGGTCGTCTGTCACCAGAAGGTATCTCATGAACCGTTAGACAGACACTAGACAGTTGATTTTCACAGACGATGTATTTCTGTTAATTAAAGGGGGTCCAGGGCTGCGGGACTGTTCGAAAGAGATACCGCGGCCCTGGAGCACAAAGGGCAAGAAATGACCATGGATGGTTTTTAGTCAGGACAAGTCTGACAATCCCTTCCGCTCTGCCCAGAGCGGGAGAAATCATTTGATGATTTCTGATGCGAAAAAAAGGGATGCTCCTATACAAGAAACCTGTACCATAAACCGAAAAAAAACTGGTTTCTTAGTGCTTGCCTGGTGACAGACAGCCAGACAGATAGACGGACAGTGGAGTCTTAGTAATAGGTTCCCGTTTTTACCCTTTGGGTACGGAACCCTAAACATGGCGGCGGAGAAACTCGCTAACTAAAGCTATATAAAAGAACCCCAGCTGCTTACTATCCATACAAGAGTGATAGCAGTAGCCGCACGGATGGGTTGACCGATAGTTATCGGTGACGTCGGACTAACAACCCGTCTCTTTGTTTATCGATGCCGTTTTATACGAGCTCCTTCCGAAGTATTGCGTGGAAAATTTCGGCTACATATCTTATCGGACTTTTCCAGGAGACTTCCTTTCTTAAAGTGGAAGGATTACTTCAAAATTCTAGTTTCTGCTTCAATCTTCGTTTATAATTGCGAAAGTTTGTGAGAATGGATTTTTATTACTTTTTCACGCTAAAACTACAGAACGGATTTTGATGAAATTCGGCTAACAGATATTCTAACCTGTATTACCACTGGGATAATTTTTATCCCGGTAGTTCGTACTACCGGGATAAAAATTCGCTCGCATCAAATTCGGTCATTCTCACACGGGATCGTTCCCGTGTGAGAATGACCGAAGTTGATGCGAGCATATTTTACACAGAGTACAGAGGTGGACTTAATGCCACAGGCATTTTCTACCAAATTAGTTATGATTGTTGTTTTATAGGTACTAGGTTCAACGCCTAGATTGGTTATTGAGTTTTTCCATTAGCAATTTTTGACTAATCGCCTGTAGTATAGACAAGGGCACGCTAGATGGCAACAGGGTCGCCCCTATTACATGGCACTTAAACATAACTGGTGAAATATGGGTGCACCATAGGTCATTTCTGCCGAACCCGTAGTATTAATATTTTGTAACTCGTCATTTATATTTTGTAACTTGTGTTGTTTCGCTACGCGGCGGTGGGTTGCCAAAATGTGGCTTTTGTACACGTCAGTCAAGTGTCGGCGTTCTGCAATATACTGGAGTAGGGATGCGCTTTGTTGCGCGCTGGATGGACGGGGATAGGGGAGTTGGAACTAGGTTTAGATGGAAGAAAAAATGCGGCACACATAAATTTTATACACTAGCTTTCGCTCGCGGGTGCGCCCGCGAAAAAATCATTTTTTCTTCAATATCTTCGTTCTTCGCCTATGAGTAACTCTGATGTTTAAGCTATGTTACTGTTAAGTTTTATCAAATTCTGTTCAGTATTTTTTGCCCATCATCTGAAAAAATCTCCCAGAGCTCTCAGAGCTTAGAAACTACAAAAACTTTCGAGTTAATGATATTATAGTAAGAAGTAAGAAACATTGGGTGTAAAACATTTCTGCCCAACGCGTCAGGGATTACATGCGCGATGTTTGGTTCATGTGATGTTGCTATTAGAAACCTACGTTCACTACAATCTTGCTGTTAATAAACCACCGAAAGTATTTTGATAAAAATTATTGGTAGCTTGTTCAAAATCGCCGTAGATCAAATACTGTAACGAATTGAAGATAAGGTAAGAATTACCTGATCTTTTCTATCGCTTAAAACATAGATCACTCGAATCCGCTCGCGGCTACGCCTCAGTAATTTCATTTTTTTTTACACACTATCCTTATAAATTATAGCCCATTTCTTATTACTGCTAAGTTTCATCATAATACGATCAGTAGTTTTGTGAATGAGTAACAAACATCCTAACAAACATTCGCATTTATAATAGTAGTAAGATGCTCCAAGTGAACAGACCTGGACAAAATCCAGCTCATTTGGCGACAGCACTTGGCAGCCTCATACCGCTTATGGGGGTAGATATGACGTCATTGTCTAACTGGGGTGTATGGCACTACAACTGCACTATTATAACTATATGAATACTAATATAGAGACAGGGTGAAGGCAGCCATTTTCCCTTGTGGTTGAGGACGCGTGTAACATTAACGCCGAGGTATCGCAACGCTTGATGAAGCGTTACTTTCTTACTTACCCTGACTGAAACGCACATAGGACGAAACCAATAAACGTTACTTTGCGTGCTTGAACGAGAACTATAAAATAATATTACTTAGCACATAGTTACTTTGTCTGTCGCATTACTTCCAAGATTTCAAGACAGAGCTCAGTACATAACTATGTTACGTTTATAAATCATAGCTTTAGAGCCAGAACATCACATATTATCTATACCGACGCATTTTGTTTTGATACCTAAGAAACTAAAACCATACAGAATAAGCCAAGAGTACTAAATATACCAATAAAAACAACTCGAATGCTCCAGTCCAAAAAGATACAATATTTTAAAAGTCTTACAGAAGTAAAAACCCAAAAGAAACGTTATGAATATTGATAGGCCTCGATGGGACTCAATTAGAAAATAGATTGGTTTCATTTTTAAAAAGAAATCGCTGATTTCCCGACGTGACGGCGTTAAAAAATTAAATGAGCGGATCCATTGTCGCAGACGATACGATATTTAGCTTTCATAAGGTGACTTGTAATACAGATTTTTATAGAGACCTACTTCAAGCACCAGTCTCTCACAAAGTTAATTCAATGTTCGTGCTCCAATATTATAACACTAGCATTAAGTTGTAACTTGTCTACCCACTCAAACGCCAGCGGGTACTACGGTACCCATTAATAAAAAACGCCTAACCGCCATTGGGTACTCGAGGCCCCGGGTTTCTTAAATTGACATTATTGACAATGACATAAGTGACACTTGACAGTTCAAACAGGGTTTAACTATGGCTGGCCACTGGAAGAATAAATGATATATTATTATAAGCACGTCTCAGCGAAGCTAAACAAGTTCTTGGATTTAAAAAGATTGAATTCCGGATTTAGAATTTGGATTCGAGCGCAGGAAAAAGCTCCCTTTATATTCTCTGGTTTTCATTTTCACTCGCGGTTTGGCATAAAAACATGAAGATATAGATCTTCATGTTTTTATGCCAAACCGCGAGTTAATAGTAATTAACCGATACTGTTAATGCGAAAGAAACTGTCTGTCTGTCTTACGCCTATAAGACTGAATACCCACACGAATACCAGTAATCGGGGTTACGAAGGACATAGAATACTTGTATCAAGGTACCTTCCTACCTTCCCGTGGCATTATTTACGACCTTTACGTGTGCGAAGCCGCGGGCTGAATCTTGTACAAATATAAACGTGACAACAGGGTAATTTCTGACGCTATTATCGACAAATTCTCGAACTTTTCGCTAGACTCAAATAGCCCAGTCTTATTTTCAGCATGTCCAGTCAAGCCACTCCTTAGATCCCCACAATACCCCTTTCCTACCAATTGACTCACTTTGCGTATATGACAGGCACCTGACGCGGGGCAAAGTAGTCCCCCTTTCATCCCCTTGTCAACGTCACAAAGGGATGTAACTATATTTTTATAAGTTCTTTGGGTGAATGGTAAACCTTCTTGGCGATCATTCTTGATGATGTATTGCTTATCCTTATGTTTTGTTGATATGTTGGAAGGAGCCTCGATAACGTTGTGAGTAATGTTGTTATCTTTTTTGTGTGATGTGTGTGTGAGGGTGGGGGTTGGACTTTGATGAAAGGGGCGTGGAATCTCGAAGTCTGTATACTATTTATTAAGTCATACAGGGTGGAAACGACACTGAAGCTAAAACGGTTACCAAGTATTCACATAGACATTTTTCATCGGTTATAAAAAAAAAAACTGGCCAAGTGCGAGTTGTACTCGCGCACAAAGGGTGCCGTATCATTATCTATACGATATTAAACAAAAACGGCGAAAAAATCACGTTTGTTGTATGGGATCCCCCATTAAATATTTATTTTATTCCGTTTTTAGTGTTTGTTGTAGCGGCAACCCAAAAACATCATCTGTGAAAATTTCAACTATCAAGCTATCACGGTTCTTACTACGGGGGGTACTTTGGGTACGAAACCCTAAAAAACAGCTAATTCCTGAAAAACTGCACTAACTACCTACTACACGGTTAAAATGTATGGAACAGCTGATTTTTTTTTTGACAATTTGAATTGTTATGGATTCAGAATAATGTACTGAATATTTGGTTACCGTTTTAGTGTCGGTGATTCCACCCTGTATACTAATCTAATTTCACAGATGTATGCATAAGAGATGAGATAGCGAACATAGATTGCAAAATTGTAACTTGATAAATTACCTATTTTTTTAACCTGTTTGAATGTCCCTCTCCTGGGCAAAGGCCTCCCCTTTCTCCTTCCAAACCTCTAAATTACCTATTGGTATATTTTTTTTGCACATTTGAACCAGTTGAAACAAAACAGTGCGTGACCTAAAAGATTAATATAACGAATAATGATCTAGATTAAATGTTGTAATTGAAACGATCTCTAAAGTGTATTATTGAGTGTTGGAACATTTCTGGTTTTTATTTAAATCACGAATACAAACTCAAATTCAACTATAAAATATAATACAATTAAAACCAAAATCAATCTGCTCAAAGAACCCAAAACTCCTCTCTAAAATGACGTAACGTGCCACAGTGGAAAAACACAAAAAATGGAAAATAAATTCCACGCTTTTTCCCGACGATATCCGACCGGGCACGCGTCCTCATGACTGAAAGCTTCATTTTTTTAACGTTGCAAATGTTTTAACTGGCGTTTTCACTCGCTGTTATATTTACTACTGTTTTAATGTTGCAAATTGAGAATGGATTGTTTAAATCGGTGATTTGGTTGCTTAAGTGCTAACTCGCTGTTTTAACAGAGTTATATTTTTTTAGAGCTATCACTAAGTGGATGACTAAATATTACTGGACTGTTGAAATCCAACCAATACCAAGAAAGAAAGAAAAAAAATTGGCCATCATGGGACGCTCGGCAGATCTGAAACTTCTATCATTTATGTTATTATTAGTATTCATAATTAACAAAAAAACCCATACTGAAACAAGGGGTAAAACAAATAATAAATATTATATTAAAGTATTTTTGAGGAGCTCGTGGCTAAACAATAACAGCCGCTCGGGTCGATCTTCAGGTTAAGCCGTGCTTGCCTAGGTTGGTCTGTGGATGGGTGACCACCCATTACATACCGAGTTTCCTCCGTGCCTCGGAAAGCACGTTAAGCCGTTGGTCCCGGCTGTCATTTGAAGATCTTTGACAGTCGTTAAAGTAGTCAGTGGCCCAAAAAGTCTGACAACCAGAGTCTTACCAAGGGGTATCGTATTTCCCAGTAGTAACTGAGTTGTGGAGGTCAGATAGGCAGTCGCTCCATGTAAAATACTGGTATTCAGCTGCATCCGGTTAGACTGGAAGCCGACCCCAACATAATTGGGAAAAGGCTAGGCAGATGATTAAAGTATTTTCTTTTATCGATATCTATTATCGATCAAATCTGTATACGGCCTAACTACATCACTAATTGAGTAGCGTGGAACTTTCGAAAATGGAATATGTAGGTCAACATTAGTAGGAAAAGAACAATAAAAGGTTGATTTTACGTGGCATGGAGGAGGTATCATGCTATGACAGCGTCATTCGCATAGGCATTCGTTTAGTTGTTGCCTAATGATATTTAAACAAGCATAACGTGTCCTTTTTATATACTGTGTTAGTGTTTTCATAAAATATGCATAAAGAAATAAATATCTAAAACGTTCATCGACATAAAAGTCGTCTGAAAGCACAACCCAATTTTAACGTAATTGAGAGAAAGCGTGTCTTTAGCTACAAATAGCCGTAGAAATTTTACGTTTCAGCGAATTTAAATAACAAATCCACGTTTCATTAATAATTATCTGAATCTGAATTACGGGCTTCCTTTAAACAATGTGAAAAATCTGTTTAGCATTTACCTCAAATGATGGACGAAATATTTTACAATGTTGGACGAAAATATCTTCAATATATAATTATAAATTCAACAGCAAAGAATCTGAATTTAAACAATTCCCGGATAATGAGTGTAGATACCTATCTACACTCATTATCTCAAGCATACTATTTATACGCATCCATACCTATGGATGCGTATAAATAGTATGCCTACAGTAGCTTCAAGACAATGTAATTAGAGCCCGGGTGTAAATACGGCACACGGAATTTTTGGCTGAGTTATAGGCTAAACATATTATTTGGACTTAGTACCATCAATACGCCAAGAAGAAGACCGAATTTTTCATAATAAGCCTATAATGATTTCACTCCTGGGACACAGGCCTCCTCTCTATGCACACGCTTGCCTAGTGCAGGCTGGTCTTGGTAGATCGTAATTATGTCACATGACTTCGAACTTTTGGTTCTAGGACATACCTATTTCCTCACCATGTTTTCCTTCACCGTTTTAAGAGCAGTTAAGGTGAATTAATTTTATTGTGTTGATGATTGTGTAAACACATTATTATTTATTACGGCTGCGAATCCTATTTTGATCCACATACGATCTGATAATGATAATGCAAATTGTAAAAAAAAAGTAAAAAAACTGGAATTTCCTGGGCTAGCCTAACGAAGCTCTTACTTACCAGAATGTTTAGAAGCACACTTTTTTTTCTTTCTTTCTTTTTGTCGAAGGCCTCCCACTAGGTGGACCGATAACCTGGTGAAGGTTGCGGGGATCCGCTGGATGCGAGTCGCACGGGACCGGTCAATGTGGCGACACTTGGGGGAGGCCTATGTCCAGCAGTGGACGTCTTTCGGCAGAAATAATGATGATGATGATGACACTTTGGTCAAGTCCAATAACTCTATTGAAAATAAAAACTTTCGTTACACAGGTAGCCAAATTAGGTATATACTGAAACTCAAAACCGTTCCTTAATTAGACGTTCAGCAAACAGCCTAGAGCATATTTCAGGAAACCTCCTGCTACAGGTATATTCTTGGAATTAAAACCCTTTCGTAGCAACAAGCAAGCTTTACATTGTTTTATTAAAGGAATCAACCCATTTTTAAAGGGAAAATACACGGAAGAATAGCCAAGGGAACATTGCACGATAGTACACTTCGATGAATCGGGGTTTTTAATGCACGGACATTAATATTAAAGGTTTTAAATTTGTTAAAAAACTTTAAGAGCTTCTAATTTTATATTTCTCGAAGTATGTAGTTATGTAAATAATAATTGAAAAGTACTCAGGGTTTTTCAGCGGTTAGAAACAAACGTACTCACGCCTTCTTCCTAGGAGGGTAAGCAGGTACTATTGATCACCATATTCTTCAACCTTTCATTATCCTTTTGCTTTGTCCACGTTCATTCATCTGCTGGTACACGCACGACTATTGCAAGTACTACGAACTTGAACTTCTTGAAAAACATCACCGGTAAAGTTTTCGGGTCCGAAATGGTACCTGTTTTAACTCCTATTGCATTAAGCAAGTCCATACATGCTAGTATTTTACAAGTTAAGCTATTATTTTAGTTAAAACGTGCATGAAAAGCCAATAAATACTGTATACTAGCAGCCTTTTTTTTTACGGATGTGAAATCATCAAATGACTTCTCCCGCTCTGGGCAGAGCGGAAGGGAGTGTCAGACTTGTACTGACTAAAACCCATCCATGTTTCTTCCTTGCCCTTTGTGTTCCAGGGCCGCGGTATCTCTTTCGAACAGACCCGCAGCCCTTGGCAGGCATTGTAATTTTATTATTCGTTTGAGATAAATGTTTTGAAAATTGAAGAAAAGTTAAGAGGAAGTTATTATTTCTAGAGTTTTTTATTTTAATATAAATGTTAAAATAACTAAATATACCTACACCCAAATTGATTCTATAATAAAAACTGTAAATTCATTGATTTTCGAAATCCCGGGATTTTTTCGATACAAAAGTGCATTCCATAATAGCCAACACCTACACTTTAGGTAAATATGCACCCGATTATCCGATCACTGATCATGATAAACGCAAGAGCTCTCGTGTGATCTTTAAGACTATGAACTAAACTACTTTATTTCTACGAAGTCAGAAATATCGTCAAAAAATAGCCTTTGTACAAGAACCGATACGATCAGTTGATCAACAAGTATGAGAAAACTAAAAAAAAAAATAGAACTACAGTTGTTCAGATTCAAAGTCTGAAACACCACACGAGGTCTTGCGTTTATTATGTTACACCCTGTATACTCGTGGAAGACTTAACGAAATCCCAACTTAGCCTACGACGACTAAGGATAAACTGTAACCGAGGAGTACCCCCCGAGTCGAGCTCAAACATGTATCGCAAACTACGCTAATTACCCAACTTACAACGTTATTACCCCACTGACAATGTTACCTGTTACCCCCATTCCGGTAGTACACTCATTACCCTGAGACCCCTGAGACCTCTGCCTAAAGGTACAAAAATAGGTCCTAAATTCATTCTTGAAATATAAATGATCGCTGGAACGGTCGGGACGGTTGTAATGTTCCACAAAATTAGTTTAACGGCCCCATTTAAAATTATTTAATCGTTACCCGAAATGATATTTTTTTGGTGAATTTCTTTGTAATTTTGAAGGATTTTATTGTCCTCATTCGGTATACTGAGAATCTTACAAAACTCTCTCTGATTTTCAGTAGAATTTAAAACTTAGTTCAAACAAAATGTTACTTGGAATAAATAAAAATTTAATAAACCAATTTAGTTAATCAATAAAAACTAAAACATTATTTTAACATATGAAACAAGATTTTAACACATTTTAAATCCAAGAAAGTGGTAAAATTAACTAATTTAACCAAAGTGCGAAAACAATAAGTACCTATAACTAATTCCAATAGTGAAGACTCTAAAAACATACAAACTTATCACAATAAAATTGTAAACAAAAATAATGTAAAAGTCAGGCGAGTGTAAGAAAAAAACAAGATGACGTCCTCAAACGGCAAAGAAAGTGCTAAAATGACAGCATCAATAGACAGTTTAAAACTATCAAGCAAAAACACATCAGTATGCTCCTCAAAACACGCATCATCAGAATCAGTGCTATCAAGAAAAGAGAAGGAATGCCTCCAAATGCAAGAATGCAAGAAGAAACTGTTGGCGATGGAACCTCAGATTATAATAAGGGACGAAAATGTAGTGTTAAGATCGCCCCCGCAGAAGAAAATTGTAATGCCGCCGACGATCAATGCCGAGGTAAGTGCTCAATATTTAAATAGGGCAATAAGAAGGGATGATTGTGTGCGGGTTGGCTCCGGTAACGAGTTCCGTAAAAACTTATAGCTGTAAAAGGAAAATGGGGATGATTTCGGAAAATTTAATGTATTTGGATTTAATTTTGTAATTTTTTGGGTACAATGATTCAGTGCGTTACATGTCCCCTCAGAGTACTTGAGTTGGGCGTAAGCTCGGAAAATTCGCATTTAACAATAGATACAATTTTCAGAATAATTGAGCGATAAAATACTATTCAAATGTCATCATCATCCGCTTTGCCTTTTCCCAAGTATGTTGGGGTCGGCTTCTAGTCAGTCATACCGGATGCAAAATTTTGCTTGGAGTGACTGCCTATCTGACCTCCACAACTGAGCAACTACTAGGTAATACAATACCCCTTGGTAAGACTGGTTGTCAGACTTTCATGACTACCTGTTACGACTGTCAAAGATCTACGAATGATAGCCAGGACCACGGAGCAAATACATTTATAATATTTGCTCCGTGGGACCAACGGCTTAACGTGCTTTCCGAAGAGCGACCCGTGAAAAAGCTTTAAATCTTTCCACGCTTAATAAGTGTTAATGTAAAAATATTAATGAATTTTAAATTGCATGATTTTAATGCCCAAATTTACCTACAATTTTCCCTACAATTAAAAAAAAAAAAACGTGACACGACCATTTTCGGCGTTAGTAAGTTTGATTGTCAAATTGTTTGTTTATGACGTCACTACCCGAGATGCCATTTTTTGTATCGGGGATTTATTGTCTAATATCTAATCTCGATACCTAATAATACACTCACGGATCGGACATGTTTAAAAAATGGTACTCCCTTTCTTCTTCTAAAATTGTTTGTCCGAAAATCATTATCCATAACACGTTTGCTATAAACTTCAGTAACCATAATGTTCAAAATCCCGAAATTTTGTTTAACATAATTATCTTTAGTTCTAAAAGTATTCTGTCAAAATATCGAGTAATATAATAATTGAATCTCTAATTTTACATGACCTAAAGTCAAATGTCCTGAGTATTGTGTTAAATAATGTGTATTATTCCGAATGTTCATTTAAAATAATTTTTTTAGTCTTAAAACATTTGCTAAAAATTAGGTTTTAGTGACAGAAACGAATCGCTGTAAATCCGACTCCACGTAGTCTGGTCTGCCCTACACCTAGAGTGTAATAAAAACCCGCGTAGGCGCGGAGGGGTGAGGCGGCCCGCGAGCTGAGGGGCAGGTGGTTTCGGCTTGCGGCGTTTGGCGTTTGGCGGTGGTGTCAGCTTCGGCTTGCTGGCCGGCTTAGCCGGCCGGCCTCAGCCGCGGCGGTGAGCGTTAAACCCATCTGCGACGATAAACTCGCGTGGGACCGCCGGAGCCCCGCAGCACCGGAGCCGTGACAGAAACCATGCCTGCTGCATGCTTGCTTGCATGCTGCATGCTTGCTTTCTTACAAAAACCATATGTTTACAATCAACTGCTTTATTGAGTACATGTATAATATATTTATTTATGTATAATACAAAATTATAATGCCAAATCAGATTTTTTTTAATTATAACAAAAGGTTTGTTATACAAATTTGTTCTAAGAATATTATTATAAATAAATATTATGTAATTTGAATTTAGGACTTGTAACTTTTATGTCTTTTGTATATTATTGATTGTAATATTTATGACAAACGGATTTAGGACATATTATATTTAGGGATTTCAATGTTATGTCATGTGATATTATGTATTATTAAGTTCGGGTAAGTTATCATTCGGATAAATGATGATTAAGACAAAAAAAGTTATGGCACTTTAAATTATGGATAAAACATTTTGGTGACACAATAGAGAACCTTAAAAAATTGTACAGATTTCCGACTTTAGACTTACATTTAGAATTCAGATTTAAAATACTCTTTTTTCTGAGTCTAATGCAGTATGCATTTGACTCATTACCTTTTTTAAGAAAGAATCGACTGTATTTTATAGATAGATTTGGTTCAAAAACACAATTAGATTTACGTTGTCCGTAAAAGATCACACTGAGCGATAAAACTGCCTATTGTCACACCCTAAGTCACTCTCAAAAAATCTTTTGTCATTTAAAATCGTCGAAATAACCTCTATTATCAAATGAAATACATATTTTTAGATTAAAGCATTCAAACAATCAAACCAAAGAACTCAATTTTAAGTGACATTACAATTTGGCATCTACAGACATGTTTTTTGACCCATTTATTTATTTTCGGAACAAGGTTATATTAATATTAACGATAGGTTACTGTTAGCCTGCATCATCCAACTGTTGGGCTAAGGCCACATCCCATGAATTGCTATTCTTTCAATTCAGGGCTAGTTTTGACCACAGGTTTTGTCCAGCTCGTCCCACTATCCACGAGGTCTACCGCGACGCTTTCTGGCTGTGTCAGGGCGCCACATAGCGGTTAATTTGTCAGATGTGTCCAGTCCAGTCACTCTTCAACTTAGTACGAGTATATCTACGTTCACATTGCAGAAATCACAATAACTCTCAACTCATCCACCATTTATTGTGTGACAAAGTTCTTACAAACTTAAATTGTCTGACGCGACCTTTGGGACTGAACTTGGTCTAACTTTGATACTAATTCCAGGACTTCGTATTAAACTATTACTGACTTATTTTGCTACCCGCATGTGTGTGAGTTGATGAAGTCAAAAGGCTTTAGAATGGATTAATGCTTTACTTGGATAATAATGTCTTTGATTGTCTACTATTCTTAGCTAGCAATATTGGCACCCACTTTTTGGGGTACCGTGGCCAAATAGCAAAAACGGAACCTCTATTTTTTATCATATCCAGCTGTCTGGACGTGTCATTTTAGTCGGAGGATTATTGGTCTATATCGAAGAAAATTGCTTAGAAAGAATACTTATGTTTAT
Source organism: Lycophotia porphyrea (assembly GCA_950005105.1). Lineage (NCBI taxonomy): Eukaryota > Metazoa > Arthropoda > Insecta > Lepidoptera > Noctuidae > Lycophotia > Lycophotia porphyrea. The sequence goes on from OX465406.1 coordinate 703,123, forward strand.
TTTTATCAAAATGTATCTTTTGACTATATAATATTATTTTTGGACATAAGCATATCTAAAAATGGGTTTACTGCTCCCAATTTGGCCCTGGAATAAGCTAGCAGTCTGACATAGCATAACTGCCCATTATGACTTAGGTTGAATCTGAAACGACTATTTAAGTTGAAGGTTTTAACACATCTGTTTAACAGCTGCAAATAAGCTGTATAGCCGACTTCGTATTGGTTTTACCATCTTCCCAGCAAATTGTAATTTTACTACGTTGTAACTATCTAACCGACACATTGAAAAATAGATAATTAAACAGAAAAGCTTAACCTTTTGAATCCTTGTCAATTCTGTTGAGAATCATTGTAGAAATACGGCGCTTTTTGAAAGAGCTCACTTATCTTTTTAAAAGTGCAAGTGACATTCAATGGGTAAAGCAATGACGATGGCGACTAAACATTTAAGAAACAGACCCATTCAAAACAAAATTACCGTAAATTCAACACATTTATCTCACGGATACAAACAATTGAAAACAAAAGTAAATTACACGGTTTTTTACTCGCTATTACTTATAATATCCTCCGTTTACAATGAACCCATTTAACTAAGAGTTTAATGGCCTGGATCCCATCTTTCTGAAGTTCTATCTGATTGGGGTATCGGGATCTAAGTTCGTACGTAAATTGAGGACTTTTTCCCGATATTAGGACACCTCCCTCCTCCGAGCTTCGGGGGGTCTCGGGGTGTTGCTGACGATGTGAATCTTAAGTACCCTTCATCTGCGATTTCTTTTGAAGAGGAAAAGTTTCTTAGTGTGAATATTAGGTGTCAATGGCAAATGTGCGTGATGGAGGTTCAGCGGCCTTTTGTGGCTTGATCTTTGAGATAGATTTTTACTAAATATTTAGTTGTGTTTTGTAATTTTTGGAAGACATTGTTATGGAGCTTGTAACGTTTTAACCATTTTAATTTGGACCTTCTAGGTTCTAGAAGAAAAAGAAAATTAGTTAAAAAATTGGTAAACACTATGTTGTAAGCACGTATTAAAGACTTTGATAGATAAAAATAGATAAGAATTAGCAAAATGACGCTAAAGGCCTATTTCACGATGTCCGAATAGTCACTACTTACCGAATAAATTAAAAAATGGAACAGAATGGAATAATTTATTAATATGGCTTTAAAATAAAAATTAAGCTTTCGTCCTAAGGCACGAAACAGTTGCCACAACCAATGCATAATATGCTCAACGACACACAAAAATATATTTAAACTCACGTTTTTCCCCAAAATCCAGTCTAAACCAAGTTTCAACTCCCCCATCCCCATCTATCCAGCGCACAACAAAGCGCATCCCTACTAGCCCAAGAGCCCGCGACGGCCAGACCTTCGTTATTTTATAAAAGCTGAAAGTTTTTCTGTGCATAGCCCCTATATAGGTAAGAACGACCAGCGACTATAGAGTTTGGGTTGTGGTTACTTGGGCAGGTAACAGGTAGTAAAGGTGTGTAAAATAGTACCTTAAATTCGTTAAAGTATAACACTCAATTTTTTTATATTGTCTTCGGGATAACTTTAGAAATCTCGTCATCCATTGCCGGACACTTATGACAGTTGCTTCCCCCTGACAGACACCCCGAACTTTAATAAATTATAATTATACTTTCGTTATAATATAAAAGTTAAATTTTATATATGTTATTTGGGGACCTATAAAAAAATGTTACCTCAATAGCCTGACAGTTTTAATGGTTTTTACATCTTGCCAGACACATTGAAAGTCCACTGCAGGTGCGAGCGCGAGTCGACTGCGATCTTTTACTGCGCATCATCTGTCATTTAGTGACGAATTGAACAATTATGAGTAGGTACAACCAACGTTTTATAATTGATATTTGTGCAGTTTTTTGTGAAATAAAAGTGTAATTTTAGTAATTGATTAGTGTAATTTTTTTCTCAATGGATTTAAATGTGGAAATTTCAATATTTGAAGTCTAGCGGTATCAACATCACATTTGTAAACATTGCTTATCTCTGAATAAAATTAAAGAATTTTTGTTGATGATCTAAAGAAGAACGGTTATTTGTGACCCAGACCCGACACGAATGAGAGATATCTCATTTTTTTTGTTATTTTAAATATAGCTATAATCTATATTTTTTATATTCAAAATTAATGGCTAACACCTAAATTTTGCCTTATGTTTCAGGGGATTCTTTTTAATACCCCTTTTTCAAAAATCTAATGATGCAGTTCTAGTTTTTATCAAAATCGGGCTCGAGACTCCTTTGATTATTTTAATCTATTCCTCATAGTTTTGGATTTGGCCACCCACGGCCACTTTAAAAAAATCACCCTGTATAGTGATTAGTGTTCCACTAGAAATATCTTAGCTAAAATGGAACTAAATGGTTTACGGCTGTCTATTTTTTGTGTTTTCATCTAAATTGGCGTCATTTTAAATAGATATAATATTACTATTCATTAAAAAAATACATATATTTAAAAATATTTAGCCTGAACAAAATTGAACGGCAATATGCAGGTGTTAGCCACTGATATTCAGAATAGTGTTAATTTATTTCTGTTATATGTATTTAATATTACACAATAACTGAGAAGTTCCATTTGTGGCGGGCCTAGGTAAATTTCCTATGGGTCGTGACCCTTCTTTTTTTCAATTAATTCGCTGTTGCCGAAGTTCTTGAAAGCTTTCTGGTAATCTGGACATTTTTTTAATGTCTTGTATGGTTTTAATTTTCCATTTCTGAAGAACGCAGGGTTAAAATCACAACCTGTGATGGCATGAAACCCAGGTAAGCTCTGACAAGTTAACTGTCCCAACTCTGCATATATTTTGCTTAAGTCCACGTATCTTAAATCATTGCCAGGTCCAGGTGATGCATGTTACCAAACATTATAACCGCAATATCGGTATCAGCACTTCTTATTACTTTTATGAAATAAAAAATTAACTAGAGCTTCTTTATATTTAAATTTTTTAACTCTTTCGCAAAATCTCTTGATCAGTCAAAGTATAATCATAATTTATTAAAGTTCGGGGTGTCTGTCAGGGGGAAGCAACTGTCATAAGTGTCCGGCAATGGATGACGAGATTTCTAAAGTTATCCCGAAGACAATATAAAAAAATTGAGCGTTATACTTTAACGAATTTAAGGTACTATTTTACACACCTTTACTACCTGTTACCTGCCCAAGTAACCACAACCCAAACTCTATAGTCGCTGGTCGTTCTTACCTATATAGGGGCTATGCACAGAAAAACTTTCAGCTTTTATAAAATAACGAAGGTCTGGCCGTCGCGGGCTCTTGCTCTATACTCCAATATATTGCAGAACGCCGACACTTGACTGACGTGTACAAAAGCCACATTTTGGCAACCCGCTGCCGCCTGGCAAAACAACATAAGTAACAAACAAAATACCAATATATGTTTGCTTTCCCCGAATGTTGAGGCAGGGAGTTACTTAGTACACCCACGTAACAAAACATGAGCCTTGTCTTGCGCAAAGAGGTACATTACATGGTTTCTTTCACCAGGTAAGATCTTCAGATCTCCAGATTTGCATAACATAGAAACACGCTTGCAAGCCTCGAAGGCTTCATCAGAGCTATACTTAAGCACACCATTAGATTTAGATCTCAAGTAATAGAGTTTGAGCTTATTGCCAACAACTAGGCACAGATCCAGACTCCGTGGCTACTACTGCAAAATTCCTGATGGAAAAACCCAATAACTCTTTCCCCGATCTAGGAATCGAACACGGGACCTCATGATCAGCAGCAGTACTTGCGACTACGACCAACGAGCCAGAGAAAGTAGCAAAATATAACCTGACTTAGAGGTTTACTTTGTCCCAATTTCCATAGCGTAGGATTGAAGAATACTATACTAGTTGTATACTAGTGAATACGTATAGTATTCACTAGTATACAACTAGTGAATACTATACGTATTCACTATTTTCTTTTGCTTTTTCTGATGACCTTCGGGGTGTGAAGTGTTACTGGATAAATAAAGATTTGTTCAATGAAATAAATTGGGTGTTGTCCCTCTATTCAAGAACTGTCCCTGCCAATAGAACCTGGAACATATATACATATGTCTGATAAGAAACTTAAGCTAATGCTGATTATAACCTTCTACCACTTCACCCGCGACTTCGTCTGCAAAAATTGTGATAGCTCGGCTAATATGCATTATAATAATGTAATTTATAGCCTATAGCACTTACGAATAATGTAGCTTTTTGTCAGTGAAACCTATTTATAATATTAATATAGATATCTGGTGGGAATCTCATAGCGATTGATTCAGCCAAAATCTTCCAAAAAGAGGATTTAAGTGAACATACACTCATATTTAACGAAAACGCACTTAAACGCTCCTAAATTAAGATGAAAAGAACAAAATAGGCTTACAATGTTTTCAGCTCTAGTAATTCCTGAGTCTTCTAGGTATCAATCAAATAAAAACATTCTTAATAGGTGAAAGAAAAATTTATTAGCCTTACATTTCCACTCAAACCAGGCCATTCAAAAACGAATGTCTAAATAAAAGCAGTTGGAGTTTCAACACTCCGCTCAGTGCTGAGAGTTGAAATTTCACCAGTAAAGCAATGCTGGGGCATTCATTTAGGTAGCGCTTTAAGTTAGTGAAAACAAGCATTAAGTGAATTTGCAACGCAATAATTCAGTTCAAAATTATCTCCACTTTGCAGACATCTTTTGTGAATGCCAGAAAACTTTAGGTACAAAACAACTTATTCTGTTGTTCTTGAAAATTAGACTATATTTGCATACCAATTAGGTTATTTTCACCTTTAACGGGCGCCTTAAATGCTTTAATTGCTGTAATAATTTAGTTCAGTAATTTTCTCTTCGTCTTATTAAATCGAACATCTTTTTAAAAAAAGGTTTTCTTTTACTCTTAGGAGGAGCTCGCACGATCGAAGATCTTTGACTGTCGGTACGGGTAATCAGTGGTCCAAAAGACTGACAACCAGTCTTACCAAGAGGTGTCATATTATCCAGTGCTAACTGGGTTGTGGAGATTTGATAGGCAATATTCAGCTGCATCCAGTTACACTGGAAACCGACCCCAATATGATAATTGGGAAAAGGCTAGGCAGATCGGGATTTTCCTCAGGAATTTCTCAGAAGCAGCCATGTAGTCGAGATTTACGCCCGGTTGATGGCTATAAGCTCGCCCCCTATTACATGGTATACTATTAGGTACACCTCTGCCTTACCCCTCAGGGATCACAGGCATCATGTTATGTTATAATTATCATCGTTTATCTACTAAAACAGATATTTTAATGCTGGTTTTCGTTAGCTCAAATTACGACTAACACAACTCCCGCGAGGGTCCAAACCCTAAAATATACTACCTATCTACAAAAATAAATCGCGATCGAAATACTTCCATTTTACCCCGAAACTTTTGAAATAAACTCGACACTTTCAACCCCATTCAACCCCGTTTCCTCCTCCACTACAACCCAGGTCCTCCAATACAGTAATGGACGGCTTAACTGATTAAATTAAGCTCTTTTCACAACGCGAAAGACAACCCGGCCGTCGGTCCTCGTCTAAGAATTTAGTATTACTTAGCCAACATAATTTGAGACATCAGAGTGGCGCTGCTTGCTAAGAAAAACTTCATCCACCTGTCAAATTCAGTACATTTTAAACGTAGTTCCAAATTCCACCGCGTCTCAAGCTCTGTTGGTCATGTAAAGGCAAGTATATTGCATTACCAAAGGATATTCGCGTCGGGTCGTATTAAAATTCGAAGGTTTTCATAGTAGGTACATTTGGTAAAAGGTACATTTGGGCGAAAATCGGTTGGGAAGATTTTGTAAAGCGACATTTTAATGCCCTGGTTGGTACGTGGTAAGTGCCTGGCTTTCCGAGAAATGCTCGTATTTCTGTCTGTATGGATGGGGTTTTAGCTACGCTAGGTCATACACCTCTCTCTTTACAAGTAGGTTATAATTAAAACAAAGGAGAGTTGTTAGGACCCCGGCCAAGCGGCATTCTATCAGCAAAAACTATGATGGATATGTCAAAATAGTATTGGATCGACATGAGCTGTCAAAAAGTTTTAATCGCAGTTTTGGACTGCCTTGTTGGTCTATAGTAGTCGAAAGTGGCAAAGTGTTAATGCGTTTTTCCATCAGGAATTTGCTCACTATCAGCCACGGTGTTTGGATTTGTGCCCGGTTGATGGCAAAAGGTGGGTGTACTGTTAGATACAGCTCTGCCTAACCCTTCCTTGGGGATTACATGCGTGATGTTATGCTGTGTTATGTATGTTTTTGTCAATCTTTTCGAAAGACGTCATAGAAAAGCCAAACGCCTTGGAAGCGACTGCCGCCTGTGTAGAACAACTTGTATTCCTTTATTACATTTTAAAGGCAACTGTGATGTCTCTAAAACTGAATTAAAATACTAATTTAATACTTTAAACGAGCAAATCTCGGAAACAGCTCCAACGATTTTCATGAAATTTAGTATGCAGGGGGTTTCGGGGGCGATAAATCGATCTAGCTAGGTTTCAGTTTTGTAAAAGGTCGTTTTATCCGTGTTACCGAGCAAAGTTCGGTCATCCAGGTACTTAACATTAAGTGAGCAAGGTATGTGACAGAAAACAAATTGTATTCTAATTTGTTAGCGAATTAAGGTGCTTTTTCTATGGCAAGTCCCAGTAGTCTGACTGTGACCTACAGCTACAACATGCAATAATATTGATGAAGGAACTGCTAATGTACTTGCTAATGACAAAACGACTCGTTCCTAGGAAATTTGTGAGAAAAACGAATGCCTGAATTACCTAGGTACAAAAGAGGGTGACACAATAAGCGGTCCAGTACAACATGGCCTTGCTTTGTATAGATTTCCTGTACAACGAGAGATCCGCATAAGCTGGTTTTGTATAGCTTCATTATTCGTGGTGCGTACCTACTGAAATATTGTTAGAACTATTACTAATAATAAAAGAGTTAGTTTTTTAAGTGTGTTTGAAGTTGGTTGTCATCGGAATTCCTGACCCGATTCCGATAATTCTTCACTAATGCGAAGCTAGATTATCCCCAAGTGTTTTATGCATTATTTAAAATGTTCCCTTGGATTTTCGACCATAACGATAGCGAAGCCGCGGGCAAAAGCTAATCGCTTCATGAAATTATGTTACTTTTTTATTACAGACCATTTTTCACCAAACCAGCCAAAATAACACTGTCAGTTGAAAATACGATATACATTGGAACATTTTAATATTATTTACCAATGCTATATAATAATAAAAAATAAAATTAATTTATTTCGGACAACAGTGATCCATATTTTGTTAGTATTACACACATACAGCTTATATTCTAGTGTTAGTAACATAGATCTAAAAATGATATTATTAAGACAACGGATGACCAGGCAGGAGGAAGACATGTCTCCTACCTAATCAGTCTCCGCACAAAATGCTTAATATTTGGAGTAAAGCGCTCCACCACAGTTCTCAGGATATAGTTGCGACTACTCTGTACCCAAATAAATAAATAATAAATTGTCGCTCACAAGTTAGGTAACATACAACATAGAAAACAAAATAAAATGAGGAAAGATAAAAGAATTCAAAATTAGAAGTAGCCGTGGGCAAACTAGGCACAGCCTTTATCTTGGTGACATTAATTATTTACGTTAATGATTGTCTTCAAACAATGTCTACTCAAGCATAGGCGCGCTCTGTTAAATCACACGCTTTTAGATTGTTGATTATAAAATTACGTCATGTATTTTAAACTACGTTTCTTTCTATAGCCTTGTGGTGTGACCGTCTGACTGCTAAGTCATAGGTTTCGAGTTCGACCCCAAGACACGGACCTCTGATTTTGCGGATTCATGTGCGTTTTGTATAATTATATCACTTGCTTCGGTAAAGGAAAACATTGTGAGGAAACCAGCATGCCTGAGAGTTATTTCTTGATGGCATGTAAAGCCAAGTCAGAGGCCCATGGGCGGCATAAAACCTCTGACACCAGGTTAGGCACTAACCACACGTTAAACAAAGAAGAATTCTACGAGTCAACATTTCAATTCTGCGGTTAGTCTATTACTTTCCCAGAGGTCAGTGACCATTAAAAGGACACACAAAGTAAATAGAGCTACATCGCTAGTTTTACGCTGATCCCATTGGCTAGGGACTGTAAAAGTAAACTGTTCGCTACTGTGAGCCCGCGGGCGATCCGTAGCGAGCTGCCAATATTTATGGACGAGTAGCGAGCTAGTAGTAATACTATACATAAGGGCTCTTTTTACAACTGATTTTTTTTTTCCGGGAGCGCCGGTTTAGCTTGAACCCGTACCCGGTTAATAAACGAAAATAAATGTTGAAATTTTAAAGAGAGAGTTTTTTTTTTGTATGAATGCAGAGATAATTTTCCGGAATCACGGTTATTTTCTCAAAACAGCCTACTTCTCAATTGATTGCAAGCCGAACAAACAGCGGTCTGACCGACCTCATTGAGACATGTGACCACAGCGTTTCTTTTTAAAGTTGATTGACAAGCTAGAAAAGGGTGATTTAATTTGATAGTACTAATTTTGACGGATGAAAGGGAGACCAAAGATGGATGGACTAAGAATGTGAAGAATAGCATATCTCACCGTGCAAGTAACCTGATGACTTTTATAAAGTCACACCTATGAGCGATAAACATAAAGAAATGTCTTGGATTTTTATAGAGTACCAAAGAGCTTCTGGCGATCCTGTTGGGAAACTTTGTAGGAAATAGAACCACTTAGAAAGTCATTGCCACATGACCGAGCCCTCATCGCAAAACCTCTGAACAGTTGCAGGAAACATCATCATCATTATTTTGCCTTTATCCCAATTTATGCAGCATGTCTTATTCCATTCTTCTCTATTACTCGTCATCTCACCAGGTACCTCCTATCTAGCCATATCATCCTTCACACAGTCCATCCATCGTTTCGTTGGGCTTCCTCTACTCTCATAGCCATCTACATTCATAGTTGCAGGAAACCCTGGTCCTTTATTTATTTTCAGGTGCAAGTAAACTGGCTTCTCCTAATTGATTATTAGTCTTCAATTGATTTATTAGTCTACTATTGATTATAAGTCTACAATTGATTATTAGTCTACAATTGATTATTAGTCTACAATTGGTTATTAGTCTACAATTGATTATTAGTCAACAATCAGCATTAAACACCTGTCAAATCAAGATCATGATTATCAACACGTTAAAATTAGTCTAAAGCCTGAAGAATACATAAAACCTTTAATGTCTTCTCAAGATTTTTTCCTCTCTACGAACAAAAGATTCCCGCTTCATAGAAGCAATAATAATGAGATTCTTCCCGCAAGCCATGCCCTTATATACGAGTATTTTTACAAAGCCTTGAGGTGCCCAGCTTTCTATAATATGTTATTTTTACTTCGGGCTTTCATTTTATACCAGTTTTATTCGTTTGTATTCGAAGAGGATTATGTTTTACGGAGAATGGCTGTTCATTCATTAATTTTTAAGGGATTTGTGTGGGGATAACTCTTGCTGGCTTTTGAAATTTTACAATTGTATTTATTAGGGATTAAAGAGTGCTTTTTGTGCAAGGTTGAGTTGAATCTATTACACCGGTCAACAAAAAACTAAAAATTTCTTGCGCATGGGATTTACTTAATATATTCTGATTATATAAGTGAAAATATATAAAAAAGTGCGATTGGACATAGACAATATTTGCTGTTAAAAAAATTATAGCGATTTAACCATTTTTGATTTTTGCACCCAATAACTAATAGAATCAATCCAATAAAATAGTCGAAAGATAAGTAAGGGACGCGCGGGGGGTATTGTTTCTTGCGTCGCGCGTTGTTAATACGTGTACAACAAACAGTATGTATTAGCGTATAAGGCTGCCTGTCCACCGGAGCAGAGCGAGGCTGCGGAGCAGAGAAACGGAGGAATATTAACCAATAGGATTGCACAATATCTCCTCTCTTCAGTGGATAATTCTATTGGTTAATATTTCTCTGTTTCTCCGCTCCGCAGCCTCCCTCCGCTCCGGTGGACAGGCAGCCTAAAGGTAGCCATACACGCTAGGGTGTACCTGACAGCTTTGCCTGTACGGTTGAACTGTACAGGTAAACCGGAGCGTGTATGTTGCAAAACTGTGCACGCTCCGGGTACATACGCGCTCCGGTTTGCCTGTACAGTTCAACTGTACAGGCAAACCTGTCAGGTACATCCTAGCAATGAAGAGAAAAAAGCCTGGAACAGTTTTAAGGCAGTAGTTCACGGTTTCCTTGGAAATCATAGAGCTGAAATTTATGACGAGTTGATTACTGACATGATTTCGATTTTTTGCATCATCAGATGTAGAATGCCTCTAAAGATGCACATGTTACATTCTCATTTGGATAAATTAAAGGATACATGGGAGCTTATTCGGAAGAGCAAGGGGAACGGTTCCATAAAGACATAATGGAATTTGAGAGACGCTACCAATGCTTTACATGCTTTCAGTGTCCAGTACACTGAAAGCAAGATGGGGTATTTAGGGTTATTTAGGGGCTCATCAGTGAAACTTCTGTTGAACATGACAGGAAAAGCAAAACAGTTCATGTTTAAACATTTGGACCCTACTTTAAGATAAATAAATCATAAATGGACGTTCATTATCTTTTAATAAATCATTTTTGTGTAAAAATGTTCCATATTTTTATTTATTTGGTTTTTTGCATTTTTTTCGCACAAAATCAAATAAAAATCTATTTTTTATTCTTATTCTTATTTCTAGCTATAAATGCAATAAAAATAAGGTATATATGTCCCATGCGCAAAAAAGCTGTAGACCGGTGTTATGAGAACCATGTCATCATAACCGGTCTGCCTTTACCCAACCATGTTGGGGCTGCTTCCAATCTAATCGAATGCATCTAAATACCAGTATTTTACATGGAGCGACTGTCTATCTGATCTCCACAGCCCAGTTAGTACTGGGTAAAACGATATCCCTTAGTCAGACTACTTGTCAGAATTTCGGGATACTGACTACCTGTAACGACTGTGGAAGGTCCACAAATGAAAACATGCACTACCGGCTTAGCGTGCTTTCGGAGGGATGAAGGAGTCTCGATATGTAACGAACAGTCACCCATCTCCGGACCAAACTCAGCAAACGTAGCTTAACCTTCGTGGCTGATATTACTTAGCCATGAACACCGAGAGCGTCACTAGACCCATATATACCTGTCGGTGGGCTAAAGTCTATTTTTAACAGACTTTCTTCAAAAAGGAGAAGAACACATAAAAGAAGAATTTTTGAAATCGGTTAAGAAACACAAAAAAAAAAAACGTACAACCGAATAGAGAACTCTATTCGGTTGTACGTTTTTTTTTTTTTGTGTTTCTTAACCGATTTCAAAAATTCTTCTTTTATGTGAAAGGATATACTTCCCGATTGGTCCCATAGAAATTTCATCAAAATCGGTTCAGTAATTTGGTATGTTTTCACGTTAATTGCTATATCACGCGACGACGCCTGAAGTTTTGCGTGTTTAATTTGACACACTTCCTGATTTCCGATTGAATTAAAAATTTGCACGCTTATGTATATCGCGTGATAGTACAATATATCGATGACATGGAGCTGATCTGATGATGGAGCTGGACGGCGGCCTTAGGAACTCCGTTATGAAACGACATAACCCCATCGAGTTTGGGCTCGTACGATTCGTCTTGACGAGTACTTTGTTTTTAGATGATATCCAGGGTCTGATGATGAAGCTGGAAGGTGGCCATAGGATCTCCATGATAAAACGACGTAACCGCATCAAGCCGAACCGAACAAAACCGACTTCCAAAAAAACACAAAAAAAAACTAAAATAACGTTTTTTTTAAATTACTTTCGGAAGTCGGTGACAAAAAATGACAATGAAACAAACAAAGTCACCGACTTCCGAAAGTAATTTAAAAAAAAGTTATTTTAGTTTCTTTTTGTGTTTTTTTGGAAGTCGGTTTTTTTTCGCAGAAAGTTTTTTATTCACTTAGAATTTATAATTAATCTTGAATGTTCCCACTGCTGTACTACAAAGCTCCTCTTTGACAGAGAGTGTGCTATAACTATAATCCAAGATGCTTCACGAGCCAGGGCTGCGGGACGGTTCGAAAGAGATACCGCGGCCCTGGAACGCAAAGGGTAAGGAAAGAACATGGATGCGTTTTACTCAGTACAAGTCTGGCACTTCCGTCCGCTCTGCCCAGAGCGGGAGAAGTAATTTGATGTCGTCCCATCCGAAAAAAAAAGCGACTTCTAGTAAACTGGGTATAAATCCAGTCCAGACTCTGCACTGCTACTAAGAGTGTTCTAGGCAGGCTAGGTCCTATCAAGCATAGATATTTAATACTAGCTTGTGCCCGCGGCTTTGCCCGCGTGAATTTCAGTAACTATCTCACGGGATCATCTACCGGAATAAAAAGTATCTATTGTGTTATTCCAGGTTATAAACTATCTATGTGCCTTTCATCCAAATCTTTTCAGTAGTTTTTGCGTGAAAGAGTACACACTTTCGCATTTATAATATTAGTAAGATAAATGATAATAGCGTTTTTATTTATATCCATGATTGAACATTAATAACATACTAGGCAATAACCAATATTATCGTTTTGTTAATAAATCAAACCTAAATGGAATATTATAATTGAAAATTTTGTTGGTGAACCAATATTAAAACAGAATTCATCCAGCGGTTATCATGATTCCGTGAATCAAAATATTATATTACAGTATCTTTTTTATATGTACATATATGTATTTCACCCATAATTAATATTTATTTAAATAAACCTTCGCAAAATTCTATGTTAACTTGGACAACAAAATACATGTTCTACCAATGTTGAGCAACTTTTGTAGCCAGCATTGTTATCCGATACCAACTAAATGTGGAACAAAACATGTTTCTGAAACTTGTTTTTAACTTTGTTCTGAAGGGAATGGTGTCGTTTTTGTTATAACTTAACTGAACTTGGGTTCGATACAATGTATCTATTATATAAGTTTACATTGATTTAATGAGGTTAAGGAACATTTTCACCTCATTTTGGTTGAACAAAGTTGTTGATTTAATGTAAGGCTTCGTTATTTTATGTTTAAAACTTAAGTGTTTTTCTTAACTTTGTCGTTGGTTAATGTTGCGTATAACTAAGATAGATTTAGAAACAAAACCGGCGAAGTGCGAGTCGGACTCATGCATTAAGGGTTCCGCACCATCGTAGTGGGGGAGCCCGCATTAATTTTTAATTATCATTTTATTGTTTTATCGACAACAGGAATACTTACATATACTGTGAAAATTTCATCTTTACTTTCTTTTTTTTTTTCATTCAAGCATTATTTGAACAATAAATTGATATCAATACCACATCAGGTTTAAAAACCCAAAAGTTTTGGAGTTTATTTACAAGTTTACTACTTATCTCTCTCTGGGATCGGTCCCTCATGTCTGAGGATCGTGGTCAACATAAAAGTTATATCTGGAGCGGATGTTCTGCCTCCACCGGTTTCACGCGCTTGAAACCGTGTAGAACTGTGTGTTGGATGACGAGTCTTTAATTTGGTCGGTCCATCTTGTTGGTGAACGACCGCGCAATCTTTTGCCTTCGGTATTCCCAACCACAATCAGATTCACCAAATTTTCGTCGCTTCTGCGCATTGTGTTGCCGAAGTGCGAAAGAATACGTTGTCGGCATAAGGTGGACAAGCGAGTTTTTATTATAAGCTGGGTCAGGATCGATGCATTATATTGTAATAATACAATTAATAAGGTTTTGTGGAATAGTTGAAGGTTGTGGATAGTTTGCCTCGCCGCACACGTGCTTGACGGACGAAACGATTAAACACACACGTGTAAGTGTTACTTTGGTCCAGTTACATAAGCATATACAGCCTATGTTCCCACTATTGGGAACCAGGCTTTTGTCCGTAAGAGATAGTGGGACACAATCCACCACGCGGTCTACTGGGAGTTAGTAGGTGTCACATGTTTTTTTTTTGTTTTAGCCGTCAACGCGGTGATTCTTTGATCTGTTACAACATAATAGGCGGTGCTCTTTCGTGGCTAATATTTAGCATAAAGTATCAAAATGTAGAATTTTCAACGAGATGAAAAATGTAGATTTTTTTGACGTTTTTACGTGATGGCGGCTAATCCCAAAAAAAGATTGTATTTCTCTCAATCAAATGTCTTGGCATATTATCTTTTTACCTAATTGACCACCGGAAAAAACCCATACCTAAATTATAAAGGGTGTAAACAGACTCTTAACGAAGCCGAGAGGCACTTGTTCTTCCCGTCATTGCGATCATTTTTTTTTCAAGACCATACCTGGGAACCTTCTAGTTACGGAGATATTGGGGGTCAAAGTTCCAACTTTTTCGCACGTTTTTTTTTAAATACATGAAATACATGATGTTTAAAGTAAAAATCTTACATTAAAAACTTAATGTAAGATTTTTACTTTAAACACCTCCAAGACCTTCTTGCTATTCAATCCATCCATCAGCACAATATTTTGAGTGCGTTACATTGAGTCCTACTGTAAAACGTGATATTTAAGCCCAAAAAAAAAACTTTTATCTCAGCACTAATTTTTGCGTAAAGTTACTTAGTTTGATGTACATAATGCTTGGTTGACGGCTTCGTGAAGAGTCTGTTTACACCCTGTATCTATCGACAGCGGTGTACAAGGCTTTACAATTTTGTTTTTTTTTTTCTCTTTTCCCTTACAATCTGTCTCTATTCATTAAGACATTAAGCAATTTCTATGGCGTGTTAGATGGCTTGGCTGTTATGCGTCCTATGACACAACCTCTTGCTTTACAAATGAAGTGTTAGAAATTCATGTCCAAGAGCGTCCTATGCACACAGAGTTATGCCACTAGCCACCACCAGGCCTAAACAATCAGAGGCCAATCCTATCATAATCCTCCCTTCAAAAACGTAAGCCGGCTAGATCAACAGCCCACACATACTAAATGTAAGCCACAATCCCCTGAGGCCTAGAAGAAATAATCAGAAGTACCACTTTTTACATGTGAGTAAAACATACAAAAATCCAATAGAAATTCCGTTCACATAAGGAGAAAATTAAAGGTTGATTTTGAAAACAGTGATTTCAAAAAACAATTTAAAAAAATGAATAAAAAAAAACTAAAAAACAAAAAAAATGGATAAATAATAATAATAAAAAAATTACTTCGTGGATAAATAATAACAAAAAGTCTGCCTGCATCAAAATGGAAATGTAATTACAAGTTGCCTGCAACAAAATGGAAATGGAGTTACAATCATAAACACAACCTCTAAGGTCATTTAACGAACTCGAATCATATTTTCAACAACATAAAACCGACACTGACCTGCAAATTGCAAAAAACGTAAAAAAAAAATTAATTCGCGGGCTTCTCGCATAGCCCGCGAATTAAATTTTTTCGGCTTCCACCATAAACTTTATAATTTCCTCACAATTTGATATTCGGGAGTCTTTTTGTCTATGGCATCTTTTCTGATAGACTATAATATCTTAACTCTCTTTGACTTGTTGCTATCTATATTCCACCTCTTCTTGCCATTGTTTGTCTGTCTTCGTTTTTTTCATTCCAGTGTTTCAAGTCACCCATGTTGACCTTCTGTTTCCCCTCATACTAAGTCTCATATAAAATGTCGAACCCCTGACGTAACACCGTATATCAGCGGCCGACGGTATACCTCGGTGCCAGACACATAGATTTCTCTGTGAAAAATGCTAGAAATATAGAGAAATGTCTGAAAAACTACGACATTATGTAACGGCACGCATGTAGCTGTGTTTATGTCTGTTCACATAAAAAGGTGGGGTTGTAATAAAAAGAACTATTTAACTGGTTGAATGGCACACTTCAAGTTACCTTGGTGTCTTTTTCAAGGTTCCGCAGCCACATGGCCAAAACGGAATACGCTATTATATTATTATTAGCATGGAATATAATCTGGAAAAGAATCAAACATTAATTAAGTTGATTTTATCGACCACAAAGTTATTTCTCGGTCGATAAAATTAATTTTCATGACCACAGGACCCTGCTTTAAGTAAGATTATTGCTTAGCAACTCAATTATTTTCTTCCGACACTTAGGTTGGATAAATGAGAGTGGAGGTGTTCAATGGATATGAAATAAGAGTGATTTCATCCTAACATAGAAAGATAATTCCGCTGTTAAAAGAAAATATAAGTAAATTGAAGCAAAGAATAACTTTCCAAGTAATTTTCCAAATTATTTATAACTAGCTTCTGCCCGCGACTTCGTACGCGGATCCTGTTGCTTAATCCAGCGACAACGGGGTCGTTAAAACCGAAGATCTGAAACGTCTGATGTAGAATTCTAAGGCCCGGGGACGGGAAAGCAATGGGATGAGCGAGACGATTGGAGACGTTCCAGATCTTTTATTTTTGTAAGACCACAGGAAATGCCCATCAGACTAAACAACTTTTGCTAAGACGTCATTCCATAATATGTTATAATGTCGCTGGGCTTTGGAGTTCCACAACAGGTGTTCCAGATCTTCAATTGTTATACGTCAACAGAGAGTGCTCATCAGGCTGAACAACTTTTGCTAAGACGTCATTCCTATATATGTTATAGTGTAGCTGGGCTCTTGGAGTTCCACATCAGCTGTACCAGATCTTCAAATTTATTCTCTTAGCAGAAAATGCTCATTACGTGGAACAATTTTTGCTATGGTACCATTTTTGTATCTCTTATAGTTTAGCTGGTCTGTTGCCGTTCTGCATCAGGTGTTCAAGTTTCTAAGATAAATTATAGCCTATATGTTGTCCAAACTTAATGTCTATACAACAAAAATTTTTTTTTTGGATTCGTGCTCTATTACTGTTTCTAAACCCCCCTCAATATTTTTTTTTAATATATTTAATGTACAGACCCAGTCTTTTTACTGTTTAACAATATATCACATTATCTATATATATAGATAATATGAAAACCGTAAGATTCATTTTTTGCCAATTATTTGCCACTGAGTCAAACAGCTTCAGTAAATACGCAATTAATAAAACCACCCCATAACTTAGTTTCAGAAAGCAATTCCTTACAACTCTTGACTTCCCAAATTACCTGTGAATGGGCCTAATTGAAATAAATGCTTTGTCTTTGAGACTCTTCAGAGGACATTATTTTCATGAGCATTTCCAAATGCTTCGGTTGATATTTAAAATTACCCTGATTCAGACAAAGAACCGATTAATTGTAAAGTTATTAGCTTTGGCCCGCGGCTTCGTTCGCTTGGAAATCGGAATTCATCCCACTGCAACGGACAAAAGATAGTTTTTATCCCGGTATAAACAGGGATAAATACTATCTTTTGTCCTAACGCAAGTCATGGTCTACATTTCTGTGTAGTACGATACCCCTTTAGTAAGACTAGGGCTACTTTCGGGTTTCTGTCTATCTGTAGCATCATTATTCTGCCAATTTATTTGGGGTCGGTGCAACATTGCCTATACCCATACCCCCCCCCCCCCTATTCCCTATTGCCCATACTTTTCTATTACTCGTCATGTCAGCAATCAGTTCCTTTCTCTCATATCATCCTTCACACGTCCATCGTTTCTTTTGTCTTCCTCGACTCTTATAGCCAACTAGCTAGCTAGTTCGATATTTTGGATGTGTCACCTTCCTCAGACAGACCTCGGCAAGCTTAGCTTACCCTCGATCGACCCGGACTGTCATTACTTAGCCACGCGCTCCTCGTTGAAGGCCAATCTAGCAGGTGGTTAAAGTCACAAGCTCAGCTCAACCAGTTCGTTGCGTTTATGTTCTGCACTTGTACGTTCTCACGAGTAAATATCGATGCAACTTCTATAATGATTACTCTGTTCAAGTATTTGTTAAGGTCAGCGCCAGGGTAGCCGCGAAATTCAAATTTTCTTAGGTTTTTTGCAAATTGCAGGTCATTGTCAAGCTGTTTGTGGAACAAAATATGATTAGCGACCGTAACACGCATGTATTTACAAAATTATAATCATTAAAATCATCAGTAAAACCCTCTAAGTTCATTTAATCCCATTAAAAGACTTTTCATTACCCTGGAGCGTCCACCTTAACAGAAATAGCTATTTTTAAACACTAGCTTCGCAAAACGACGAAACGGCAAACGTGGATGTACAAATTTCTGTTAACGTAGAACACCTCTGCTGAGCCTCTGCTGATTTATGTAGCGTCGCAAAAGGTGAATAGTCCTTCTAGGATCGATATTTTTAACATTGGCTATTGACGTCTGGCTGCGTTCGATTTTGGTGGTCGTCTTGTGTCAGTCGCTAGATACTCGTAAGCATCATCAACGGAATGTTACTACTGATGGGACACGTCTGTCACTTTGAGAAAAAAAATGAGCCTAAATCCACCTAGTGGCCTAGTGCGGATGATGGATGAACCATGTTTTCGGACGGCTCTAGAGCATGACGGTTTCTTCACGGTTTTGCTTCACCGTTTGGAGAACAGCGGCCGTATTATGACATCTTAAAACCATCATGTTTTCTGTGTGAGATAAGGATAGTGCTATTCGTCCTGTATAGCTCCGTCTCTTTTTCACACCGAAAACATGATGGTTTTAAGAGGTCATAATACGGCCCCAGGGGTGATGAAATAATTAACGCAAATTCCACAACCCGCTGGGTCACACGATACCTCTTGGTAAGAAACGTTTGTCGAGTATTGGATATTCAATACATTTTCTACATATCATGCAAAAGTTTATGAGGATGTATGGATGTCTGGATGTTTGTTACTCTTTTGCGCAGAAATTACTGACCGGATTTGCATGAAATTTGGCACACTAGGTTGTTTTTTACCTTGGTGAACACATAGGATACTTTTTATCCCCGTAGTACGAACCCGTGGGACAATTACCGGATTCCTCGTGGGCGCGGGCATAAGCTAGTTTCACATAATATGTTTACGAAAAGCGCACTAAACTAAGTTCGAAAAAGATCCTTTATGCACCAGTACTAAACTCTTCTACCTCAGTCTACTCCTTGTTCTGTGCTGGGATCACGTAATAATATAATGTTCAGAATAACATTCATCTGCTGGAAGTTGAGCCGAGTTTAATTAAGCCTGTGGCGTTGGAAGACAATCATGTGCCTCTTGGGATACAGCGGACGTGAGTTTTGTTAGTCGGAGAGTAGGTATCGTATCCTGCACTTATACACGTACATATCTATATCTGTGCATAAGGTTTGAAGTACTTTTTCGTGTCTGTGTATGTGATCGTGTTGTTCTTCTGAACTACATAAAAGATTTAAAAAAAGAAAGAAAAAACATTTTTTTAGGCATACATTGATTAGGCATAGATCTACCTAGTCCTTAGGAGATTACAGGTGTGATGTTAGGTTTATGTTTAATGACCGAAAGAAAGCGACATTTTACGTTCAGCAATAAACTTATTTGAGATTTGTGGTGGAAAAGGGCCTAAAATAATACTCTTAGGTTTTGGGTAAACAAAAGTTTGTAAAATTTTTGGTGTAGAACAGTTCGGGCATCAACCAGCGAGCAATTCAGTATTTCGTAAAACCTGTGAATTGCCTGATAGAGTAAGAAAGAGACATATTAAGAATAATGAAATAGTATATGACCGACAGTATGTCGATGTAATGTACTAAAGATACACCTCTGCCTAACCCTTCGGGGAAATACCAGCATGATGTTTAAATATTCTTTATAATTAACAGAGTTAAGGTAATATTCTCTATACGAAAAAGGTTGACTGGTAGAGAACGTCTTGCGGCATTAAATCCGCCTATGTACCACTCTTGTACATACATGAAGTTTAAATAAATAAATAAAAAGGAACCTAAAAATCACAACACCTCGTAGGTAATTATAAATAGAGCCGACCCTCTGCTCGCTCGCTACATTTTCCCGAGCCCCGGCCGCGGGCCATTCCCAGAGTTAAGTCCTACATTTCACTTAAAGACCCATTTATAATCATTTTAACTTATTTATCACCGCAAGGCAAAATCTCATTATTTTTGTCCGGGAAGCAGAGGGCCGTTTAGTAAAATTATTAAGGCTCTGGATTGGCTAATGCAGTCTCCAATCACAGCGATCGATAAACGTTTAGATTGAGTACAAATTTAGTATCGGGATAAGGTGCGGCCGGCCTGGGGTTCGTAGGGAACTCTGGGTTCGACAAAAGGCTTCGTTGACAACGCGTAATGTCTCGTAAATACTGCGTTGATGACACGTTAACATCGCGTACTTGACACGTAGCTGACGCGTTTATGGTTGTTTATTTTATTTAATCAAATAACAATGTTAACATTAAATAGTATATCTATAAGTGCACTTGACTTAATGCTAGTTAACAAAACAGGAAGGTGTTGCAACCAGCACCCTTACTAAGTTATGAAATAACTTGTATTAAGGGCAGTGGTTCAAGCCCATACATATTTCAGTTACACAAAATAATTGCAGGCAGAGCAAGTGTTTTAAAACTAAAGTTAACATAAAGCCATAATTGAAGAATTCTGAATTTATTTATTATTTTATTTATTTGACATTTGGATTATTCGTGTGTGTATGTGTTTGTGTGTGTGTGTGTGTGTGTGTGAGAGTGTGTGTATGCAGTGGTTATGTGTCGTATATATTTCATTGTTGCCTTTGTTTTGACAGGTCAAAAGTGCCTGTAACTGGCCTTCTTGAAATAAATGCGTTGATTTTGATTTTTATAGACCGTGGAGACATCGTGTAAATGCACTCGAGTCAATGCAAAACGCTAGCCATAAGACTATACTACTACAATATTATAAAATATAAACTTCCTAAACTGTTTATTGCATTATGTTATCGATTTTAAAGTCAGTATATAAATCGTGTTAAAACAATAGGAGACTTTTGTCTATAAAATACTAAATTTATAAGTCAGTAGATAAACCAGGAAAAGAGCAACGGATTTTAAATAAATTTTTCTCTCTCAAATACCTTATTCTAATAGCTAATTCTCATAGGACAGAAACACGGGCGAGTTTCTCGACCTTTTTAACTTCGAAGAATTTTAAAGTAACAGCCTAGTGCGTCTAGTATTCCAAGGAAATACAGAAAACAATAGCTTTTTCTAGGAATATTTACATAAGTGTTGTAGAACTTTTTCCAATAATAGTTGCTTTTTTTTCTTTTCGTTACACACTGAAGTAAAAGGACTTTATCGGCCCTTTTACTAATACTTGGACACTATTAACAGTTAAATAGGCGTTTTTGATGACGTTATTTAGCTCCCCATTACCGTGGCCGCTTATTGGATCTTAGTACCTGCTAATGTTTCTAAAAGAAGTAAAACAATCTTTAAGATTTTTATCAATGCGAGTAAAGCTATCGCCATACTTAGGCAAGGCAGTCACTACGCATGTGTTATAATAACATACAAATGTTCCATCTTGTTATTCAGTGAAAACTAACACTTTTAAAAACAATGGAAAAACAATAGAAGAAACCTTGAGAAAGTCACCACTAATATGTACTACGAACTGTAGTTATACACACAAAATATTACAGAAGAACGGCTCAATATAACGAAAGAAAACTAGCGTTCGCACACATGGACGCGTGCGAGTACGTGCGGCAATTTCAAACAAATGCCGTTCGCAAGTGCGCTTGCACTCGCTGTACGTGAACCGGGTCTATGTGAGCGTGCGGCGATCTCAAACAAATGGCGGTCGCGAGCGCGCTTGCGCTCGCTGTACGTGAAGCGGGTCTATGTGTGCGTGCGGCGATCTTAAACAAATGGCGGTCGCGAGTGCGCTTGCACTCGCTGTACGTGAATCGGGTCTATGTGTGCATGCGGCGATCTCAAACAAATGGCGGTCGCGAGTGCGCTTGTACTCGCTGTACGTGAACCGAGTCTATGAGTGCGTGCGGCGATTTCAAACAAATGGTGGTCGCGAGTGCGCTTGCACTCGCTGTACGTGAACCGGGTCTATGTGTGCGTGCGGCGATCTCAAACAAATGGCGGTCGCGAGTGCGCTTGCGCTAGCTGTACGTGAAGCGGGTCTATGTGTGCGTGCGGCGATCTCAAACAAATGGCGGTCGCGAGTGCGCTTGCGCTAGCTGTACGTGAACCGGGTCTATGTGTGCGTGCGGCGATCTCAAACAAATGGCGGTCGCGAGTGCGCTTGCACTCGCTGTACGTGAGCCGGGTCTATGTGTGCGTGCGACGATCTCAAACAAACGGCGGTCGCGAGTGCGCTCGCACTCGCTGTACGTGAAGTGTGTCTATGTGTGCGAACTTTTTTGTTCGTTGTATGGAGTTAGTCTTCTGAATATGTATCTATTTTGTGTTAAAGAATTTAGGATCCGAGCAAGATTTATTACGTTTACTTTCAGTTCCGATAGATACCGTGAAACCGTTTCTATAACTTCAAGGATGTTGTATTTCCTGTCTTCGAGAAGGTTCAGTAATAAATTGTTAATATTTTCCGTTATTGTGTTTAATACTTAGAGGGTTTAGTCCCCCAAAATATCAGTAGTACGAAAATCACCTTTGATGCTACGACATATTATTATAGGCGCAGCCAATGTCAAATCATGTACAATGTACGATTCTGTTTACTAACCTGCAACATAAAAAGTTTTTCGATGCACAGAATTAAGTCTCCTATAAAATGCCTTTACAAGAAAAACTGTTATACATAGTTTTCGAAGGTATTCGTTTTGTCATATTTTTTTTCTCTTTTCAGCATTCACATTTTCAACCAAAAAGAGCTAAGTACTTATCTTTTCTCTCACATTTCATAATTTTCATTACACAAGAATATTCCGTTTTCACATCCAATATGTTGCGTTCCGCTCCCAAAATATGTAACCGCCTAACTTGAATATGAAAATGTGGCTTTCAACGATCATTATAGTTATAATTTAATTTAAAATGGCGGAGCCAGACCGTGGCTTAGCTACAGTCATTGTTATTTTACCTTTGATAGCTGCAGTCCAACAACAGCCTTAAAATTACAAAAGTAAAGATCACTATACTTTGACTGACTTGACAGTCATAGCAACCGAACAATAACCTTATTACTACACGTATAAAGCTCATCGTGGCTAAAATTACTGCGAGAGGACTGTATGTGTGTCATACCCATAAATGACACATGAGGCCACGGTTTAGAGAAAGTCAGATAATGTCTGATTCTATGTTTTGTCGAGTATAATGAACACTGAATATCCTGGTGTAAGTTCTGAAAATATAAGCTGGGTAATAAACCAGATAATAAAAATATATTATCGCGAAGGATTTTTTTTTTGTCACTTATGTCAACAACGATCAACAGTTGGAAACTTAGTTTAAAAGCAGTCAGTGTCATCGCTGTCTTGGGATATTGACGCTGACAGCTCTTGAACGCGGTTCAAACGTGCTGATCGCGTTTTGGTGAAATTCTCCCTTATAGGAAAGGTTTTTTCACACATGGTATTTTCGCGCCCATTAACACAATTTTTATCACTTTACGGAAAGTAAAAAACTTTTTTGCTAAAATTACCCGCTTGCTTGGATTGTAACTTCCGTGTCCAGTGATTGCAAGGTTCTTCTTATAATTTTGCCGGTGAGGACCTCTGACTAACCCTTTGAGGGTCCCGTACGTGACGGACTTACATACACGTCCCAAATATAAGTATTTATTCAAAACGCGTACTTACGCTATTATATACTTACCTGTAAAGTGGTTCAATCTCAGCATGAAGGTGTAATTAATAGGTAAAAGACACACCCATATCTATAAACAAGTCAAAGTGATTACTAAAGTAAAACTAATTTTTGAAGACACGATTTATATTCTGTAGTTTAGTAATTACTTGAAGTTAGAACTGTCAAAAGTTAGAATTCTCATTTTGCTTTCTTGCATTGCATCAAAATGTTTGCATAAGTAATTACTTAAACTCAAGTAATTACTTGAACTTGACTATAGATACGGGTGTTAGAACTAAGTCAAAGTTACTTGTTCTTCCCGTCAGCGTGACATTTTGTTTTTACTGGACCATATCTGGAACCTTCTGATTACGGAGATAATAGAGGACTTCTCGATTATTAGAGGACTTTTAAGAAAGTCGTAAAAGTTAACAGAATAAAATGCGTACTAGCGTAGTGAAAAAAACTCTGAACTTTTTTGCAAATCTTACAGCTTTTGTTGGACCTCTTCTAGTTTCGAAATGGTACGATGTCGGTAATTTCGATCCAAATAGATTTTTTTCTTATAGATGTCTGAATAATGGAAAACGACGAATGGTGTGACACATTCATGAACTCTCATCATTTTTCCATGGGGTAGGGGGGGAGGCAGAATCTGTAGATCAGCACCTGCTATACAATCCTTGCTATACAATGGGAAATCATCAAATGACTTCTCCCGCTCTGGGCAGAGCGGATGGGAGTGTCAGACTTGTACTGACTAAAACCTATCCATGTTCCTTCCTTGCCCTTTGTGTTCCAGGGCTGCGGTATCTCTTTCGAATAGTCCCGCAGCCCTGGCAGGCATCGGCCCCTGCGGGCCCCTCCCTGTTTGCTGACATCTCTATGAGGCGCGCGTGGAACACGAACGCGCCGTCAACACGGCTGCTATACAATCCTTACATACTCCTTTTGCTCCTTCTACGTGTAGTGTCGGAATAAATACAAAAATGTTGGCTTTATCTCAATACTGCTACCCTAACATCCGGAAATTTAGACCCAGTGCATATTAATAAATTGCATTTCCATTTCCGATTTAAAATACTCAGCTTTCACCTATAAAATTCTGTAACAGATGACTTCGGAAGCTGCGACAAAGAAGCGTCCATATCTGTTCGGAGCACTTGAATCAGTTCCATCGCTGGAACAATGGCACGGAAATAAAAAGATGAGTGTTATTAATATTCATGCGAATATTACAGTAGACAGGTATAGGCGGAGAAGGATCACTCCAAATGAGTCGTTTGCCTAACCTTTCCGCTTCTTTGTTGGGGTCGGCTTCCAGTCAATTCGGATGCGTCTGAATACCGGTATTTTACATGGGGCGACTGCCTATTTGACCTCCAAAAGCCAGTTATTAGGTAATAAGCTTGGTAAGACTGGTTGTCAGACTTTCAGGTTCTAACTACTCGGGATCGTAAGCTTAACGTGCTCTCCGAGGCACGGATGGAACTCGGGTTATAATGAATGCTCAGCGATCCACGGACCGACTCCGGCAAGCATATCTTAACTTAGTCAGCTAGCTAGTAGCTTAGCTTAACTTAGTCTACGGTAGATCCGTGCGGCTGTTATTACTTTGCCACGAGCTAAGATGACTGGTACACTGTACAGACACAAAGCCTGCAAACCTTTAGGATGCAGTGGCTGAATTTTTAGATCTTTGACAGTCGTTACGAGTATGCGGAAACTCGAAAGTCAGATAACGATAACGAATGATATCACGCAGTAACTGGGTTGTGGAGGTCAGATAGGCAGTCACTCCATATACATACATAAACTGGTATTTCAGCTGCATCCGGTTAAACAAGAAGCCGACCATACATAGTTGGGACAAGGTTTTGTAGATGATGGGCATACCTTCTGTGTTTACTTGTACTATGTCTTGAAACCCCGTTACAAAGGCTAGTAGATTGGGACTCTGAAACGAACGATATTGTGATGCTTCAATATAGTACATTGAGTGTTCCTGCCTATCATTCAGTGCTAGCCTGGGGATAAATGCAAGGTATTCTAGATATTATTTAGAGATAGAATTTTTGAGGATAAGTCATAAGAATGGAAATTGTGTAGATTGCTTTTTGCCAACCTTCCATGCTTTGACAATTTTATCAATGGCTAAAAGGATCTTTTGGTGCTCGAGTGACGTTGACAAGGCGGCGCGATCCTCGCAGCTTATTGGTGGTATTGAAAAAACAAGATGGCGGTGTAAGTGCCGTTTTTGATCAAACACAATTGAACAAAGATCATTCGGATCTTTGTTCAATTATAAGGTAATTGTAAATGGTATATTTTTAATACATATCTCAGACTTGAAAAGCGATATTTTCGAGAGGAAACGACCAACCAGAGCTGTGCAGCTATCTTTTGAATTTTTAATTTATAATACCCGCGTAGCAATTAAATAGTATATGCTGAATTTGGAAATCCCACTTCTCACTTCTTCTGTTTCATCCTTTTGAATTTATAAATATTTTTTATGCCTTGTATGTTGTTTATAACTTTTTTGTCAATTTCTATACACGTTGCGACAAATATTTATTTCTCTTTCTTTGTTTCTTTTCACTTGTCTAAATACGTCAATCATAAGAAAAAAAAAGCAAATATGGCGCCGACCTCCACCTACGCCAATCTTAAGAACAATGAACTGCGTCCGTCCATTTTCTTGAGATTGTCACCGCTTCATTACATCCCAGACATTGACGAGATAATAATGACTATTTTGTGACCTCAATAGTAATCGCTGGGCCAGGCCAAGGCTTAGAAAGTAAACGGTAATGGACTGATAATGTTACTTAGGACAAAGGGATGGTTGATGGGGCCTCAATGGAGAGGGCATGTAATAGTGAATTTTATTTATAGGCTGATAGGTACTTTTATGTCTTGATAAAGGATTTTTGTACTCGATATTACATTAATTATTTAAACGCTTTGCTTACTATCGTTTTGTGTTGTAATTTAATGTAACAGACCAATTATAAAAAATGAATTATTACTTTCGAAATTCAGTAGATGAAAAACCAACCAAGGGATATTTTCTACCCTTAGCGGTGGATTTCATTTTTAAATTCAAACTAAAACTCAAAGCTTTTATTTCAATTAGATTGTCACAGGCACTTTTGAACTCAAAATCAAAAGGATGAAGCTACAGCCCCAGTCACAAGGCATAATAACTTGTGAAAGTACTGTAGTTGTTATGTTGAACTGTTCTATCTTCAAGGCATAACCTGTAAAAAAAGTTAATAACAGTCTCCTCTGCAAAATCTAATGCGTGATCATGCTTAAAAAAAATATACACTTTAATTTGAGAACCTCCTAGTTTTCGGCGGTTAAAAATAAAACATTTTTAAGTTCTAACTGATTCAGTCATGTCCAATTAATGGACTTAGTCTCGTCTAGTCGAGTCCGTCATGACTAAGTAGGAAGGTATGGATTGACTATACCTACTTAGATGAGTTGATGGTTCAGTCCCCCAATTGTCCTAATATGATGGCCTTTGAAGTGTCAGCGCTTTGAACACAAATGCGATGATAATCTGTTAATGAAGGACTAATGGAGTGAAGATAAAATGAGGCTTTAACTAGGTCGATAGCTTTTGTTTTCTCTGAGCCCAACTAATAGTAATGTAAGAGAGACACAAAGATTTTTGCTATCAGATCAAAAGCAAATGGATTACGGTAAGTGCTTTTTGTTATTGTCCCTTTTCCTTTACATTAATCTTTCAGTTTCATAGGGCGATTGAGCAAGAAGATATGGAAGACTGTTCTGTACGATTTAACAAGAATGTGTGTGGTATACACGTATACTACAACTAAAAGACCCGACTACTGAAACATAACGCTCTAATTTAATCGGGGTTTATAAGGTAAAATCAACTCCTCCTATTTGTTAAATCGGTTAAAATGTAGCCTATTTTACCCGGACCATAATAACGAATCGATTGACATCTTCTTCAGCAAAATCGGATGAATAGTTTAGGCGTCACGGAGGAGCGTACGTAAATACAAACATACATACATAGACTGCTAAAATTATAACCCTTCCTTTTGGTTTCGCCGTAGTCGGGTAAAAATAAATAAAATTTGTAAAAAGACTTTTTGTTATTGTCCATGCATTGTTTATTTAAAACTAAATACTATTTTGCATACTTTTTCAAGATCGGACAAAGAGTCCTAAAGATGGGCATTTGACAAAGTTAATATTATAAGGCCTGTACCTAACAGTGGTTGAAGTCAAGAACATTATAAAAGATTCTAATTTAATAAACCTGAAGAGTTTGTTTGTTTGAACGCGAACGTCTCTGAAACCAAAAGTCGAAGGTTATAAGCTATTTAACATCACGCTAAAAACCTTAGGAGTTAAGCAAAAAGAAAAAAAAAATAGAAACGGTGGTTGAAACCCAGAGGCACAGCTATTTTAGTGAAGTTCCCTTCACACAATGTATCAAAATAGAACAAAGATACAGGGTGTAAACAGACTCTTCACGAAGCCGTGGACCAAGCATTATGTACATCAGACTAAGTAACTTTACGCAAAAATTAGCGCTGGGAAACGACTTTTTTTTTGGGCTGAAAAATCACGTTTAACTGTAGGACCCAATGTAACGCACTCAAAAAATTGTGCTAGTGGATGGATTGAACAGTCAAAAATCATACATTAAAAACATCTCTTTAAAAAAAAACTTGTGAAAAAGTTGGAACTTTGACCTCCAATATCTCCGTAACTAGAAGGTTCCCAGGTATGGTCTAGAACAAAAAAAATGATCGCAATGACGGGGAGAACAAGTGCTTTTCGGCTTCGTTAAGAGTCTGTTTACACCCTTTATATTGAACTACCACAATCAAATAAAAAAAATACTCCGGTTACGAGCACCTGAAAGAAAGAAAAATTTTAAAGCAATTACATATGTAACGACAACAATTAATTATGTAACGTTTAAGTAGTAGAAAAACGAATCTAACCATCCAAGTTATCAGCTCTCTCTTAGGAGTTAAGATTCTCAGAACAAAGCCCGTAAATTCCGATTTAAAGCATCAATATTCCGGATAAAGGTGTGTCCGGACTTAAGTTTCCAGTTCTCGGAGTTAAATCCGCAATTCTCGTCTTAGACCTTACCGAGGATTTCTAACTGAAACCCAAAGACGTAAGAATAGGTACAAGTCTAAGATCTTATTCTAGAAATCTAGATGTTTGACCTACTTAGCTAGAAAATGTTTTGCAACCAGTAGGTTCTTGAAACTAGTGCAAGTTTTGCAATCACACAAAAATAATAGGTCCGTTTTACACTAGCTTACACCCGCTTCGCCCGCGTGAAGTTCAGTAACTGTCCCACGGGATCATACGGGATAAAAAGTACCCTATATTTTCCAGGCTATAAACTATCTATGTGCCAAATTTCATCCAAATCCGTTTGGTAATTTTCGCATAACAAACATTCATCCATCCATCCTTACAAAGTTTCGCATATAAGTAGTAAAGATTCTTTAATCATTATAAGAATACTTATAACCGATATAAAATATATAAACTTACGGTTTAATCCTACAAATGTAGGCACAAACTGTAGCACGCCACCTGCTACGATCCCTGCTTACTCTTTTTGCTTGCACGCCGGTTGCGAGTACTACGCACCTTACCTTTCGAAAGAACATCATCAATAAAGTAAATACTCATTAATATAATTACTACTGACGATGTTTATATCATAAGACTAATTCTGAAATATAAATCAACTGGACATGTAGAAATATTGTAATTTGAATTGGTTTTAATTTAATTTAATTTTAACTTAATTTTATTTTAATTTTTTATGTCATTTAAATTTTGATTATGAATTTGAATTTTGATTGTAAATTTGAATTTTGATTGTAAATTTTGATTTTATTTTTGATATTGATTGTAATATCATCATCAGCCTATAATGTTCCCACTGCTGGACACAGACCTCCTCTCTATGAGAGGGAATGGGCTATAACCCACCACGCGGGCCCAAGGCGGATTGGTAGATGTCACATGTTTTCGAATTTTTGGTTCTAGGACATGCCGGTATTCTCACGATGTTTTCCTTCACCGTTTTTGAGGGCAGTGGTGATGAAATAAATTACACAAAGTAATGCCTAAAGTAAACCCACGACTTACTGTTCGTAAGTCGGGGTCGCTACCACTGGGCCAACGCTGCTCTCAAACCACCACCCACTACTGGTTATAGGCTTCTCCTTTTTTCTACCATATTTCTCGTCCCTCATCCAACGGTTCCGACGTGACGTGTTGACGATGCGCGTTGGTTTGACGATATTGTCAAAGTTCACAACTTTGACGATATCGTTAAACCAACGCGCTTTTGGACGGCCCCGGTTTCTTATGGCTACTACTAGGTGTAGACCTGATCAATATGTAAACTACCTTCTGTTACCCATAAGTACCATGTCGCGACACACAAGTAACTCTAACGCACAAACAATTGGTCCTATCTGGCTTCTTATTGTTACCTACCAAGGACATAAACTTGGTCCTATTGTACAGAGTAAATAAACAGTTTGGAGCAAACATTTGCCAACTGTAATCTGAAGCAATAATCTTGGGTATTTGGAACATATCTGGGGTTTCGGGTATGGGGTAAAGTTAAAGTGGAATATTGGTTTGTGATTACACTAAGGCTCGTCATCTATGGTCGTTATCATAAAAAGAAAATTACTTTGATTATGACGCAAATAACTTATACATGAAAAGCAAAAAAAAATTTAGATTAATATAACATATCACATCACTCCTGTAATCTCCGTAGGGTTAAGCAGACGTGTACCCAATAGTACACCTACATTTTGCCAGTTATGTTTAATTCTCATGTAATAGGGGGCTAGCCTTTTGCCATCCACTGGGCACTAATCCAGACTCCCGGCTGCTACGAGAAATTCCTGATGGAAAAACTCAAAACCATTTTGCACGATCCATGAATCGAACATGGGACCTCATGCAAAGTGTAGGGTGTTTGTGCTCTTGAATATTCGATAGGACTCGCGACCATTATCATGATGCCGTTGCCAAAGTCGTACAGTTTACAATAACGTCTTGCTTACCTCGAGATTGTAACTGAGGGATTCTATAATGGGCTGCGGGACTGTTCGAAAGAGATACCGCGGCCCTGGAACACAAAGGGCAAGGAAGGAACATGGATGGGTTTTAGTCAGTACAAGTCTCGAACCTCCCTTCCGCTCTGCCCAGAGCGGGAGAAATCATGTGATGATGTCCCATCCGAAAAAAAAGGGATTCTAACAACTATAATAGAGGTGTGTTTGTGTTGGTATGACATTATACAGTGTGTAAACAGACTCTTCACGAAACCGTCAACCAAGCATTATGTACATCAAACTAAATAAGCTTACACAAAAATTATAAATATAGTGCTGGGAAAGACTTCTTTTTTTGGGCTGAAAAATCACGTTTTGCAGTAGGACTCAATGTAACGCACTCAAAACACTGTGCTGATGGATGGATTGAATCGTAAGGGGGTCTTGGAGGTGTTTAAAGTAAAAATCTTACATTAAAAACATGTATTTAAACAAAAAACTTGTGTAAAAATACAACTTTGACCCCCAATATCTCCGTAACTAGAAGGTTCCCAGGTATGGTCTAGAACAAAAAAATGATCGCAATGACGGGTAAAACAAGTGCCTTTCGGCTTCGTTAAGAGTCTGTTTACACCCTTTAGAGGGATATAAAGAACAGAGTGTTAAGTTCTTCATGCCCCATAGGACCCGGAAGGTCTTCCAATCGGACTGGTGTTTTGTCTGATGGGCTATTGCTCGACAGTTTCCGCGGTTTTCCTATACACTCTTAAAAGTCGCGGATTACATTAATAGCGCGATTCAGAATTTAGATCTTAGTTCTTCCCTTGTGTCATAGATGGCGCAGTAGTACTTTTTGTAGTGTTCGCTACGACATTAGCTCCGTAAAACTTTACGTAAATCCTGATGAACGCCCTAGTAGAAGACTTTCAGTGATCTAGGTCCTCAGGTGTCTTGAAAATAAAGGGTGTAAAAAGACTCTTAACGAAGCCGAAAGACACTTGTTCTCCCCGTCACACAGTGGAACGAATGTATGGGAGCGGTTGGACGTAGACATGTCCGAAAAAAAAGAGTAAAATTATGCCAAACTAATGATGCCATCTTATTCGATTACTTAATGCCTTCATAACTTGTGGTGATGAATTTCTTCATAACTCCCATATTTCGGGAGTAATTTGAGAAAATGTGAAATTTTACTATGAAAATGAGTGTATCGAGCTCTCTCCCTCCTGATTCCGGGCTTGTTTCAAGTAGCGGTCTCTAATATCATAATGCTAATACTAAGAGCTATATTTAATACTAAGACACATAGTGCGCCAAATGTGCACTTTCTGGGATAAAGAGTGATGTTTATTTTATAACACAATTTTTTTATTTTTTGTTTATTTTGTTGATTAAAACCGTTTTTCTAAAGGTTTACCTTATTACAATAACATTTCTGAGCAGCCAATTAGAGAAGATATAAGCTAATTAGGATATATAATTAGGGACTTAAGGTTTACATATAAAACTGATGCACTAATGATTACTGATAAGAACATTGCTATTATTTAATTACTAAATGGCTCTTAATACACTAATTTAGCATGCATCATTTACTAATTATCACAATAACTAATTACCTTGCAATATTTAACAAAGGATACCTGGGATACCTGGATTTTATATAAATAGGTCACTATTAGTAACTTTAAAATCAGTGTTGATTTACACCTCGTTGTATCCAAGCTAATCTCGCAATGTATTTTCCAAATTTTAATACAAATCTTGATATTCACGTTGCTTTATGCGCACGCGCACATAAAGATTTACGCGACTTTAACTATTTGTTCAGTGTTTTAAAAGATAACAGTTGTGTTCAGTTATGTGAAAGTGCTGAAACAAGTTTAAAAGACTGGTGTCGTCGATTTTGCTACCGCATTTATGCAAAATGGACACAGTCTGGAAGAAGCACAGATAAGTTTCGGAAGAAACATGAGATTTGGCTACAGGCTGCAATTCAATGGCCGGAATTACAGAATGAAAATATGGAACCTTCTACAGAAAATATAAGTGACGTCATCGAGCCCATAATTTCTCCTGCTAAATCTGATGCTTCAACTTGTACACATCCTAGTCCTCGTAAATCTTTTGAGGACCTTAGTAACCGGCAAAAAAGAAGACGCACTGAAGATAGTCTTTCATGCAGCAGTAGCAGCGCTGAAATTATGTTTTCGGCCGAAAGGGCGCTTCAAAAGGCAGGACAAAGCGATACAGCTTATGTTATGAAATACTTGACGGAGAATCCAGAAGAGGCCTCAAAAATCAAAGCCTTCATTGAAGGTAAATCAATTCAGGTACGGGAAATATCCCCTTTGAAGGCATTGGCTCTTTATGTATCGATGAACTTATCGAAATGGCGCTATAACACTCTTCGGGATTTCAACACTCAAGAAGGAGCTCTTCAATACCCGAGTTACTACATGTTGGTTAAAGAAAAAATTAAGTGCTATCCGGCCAAAGAAGATCTCACAGTTACAGAGAGCTCTGCAAAAATCAAATTACAAGCCTTGATGGATTTAACCTCAAGAAGACTTATTAGGTCGTTAGAAACCCCTGTTGATCCCAATCAACAGCTCGTATTGACCAGCAAATGGGGTTTTGACGGATCATCTAGCCAAAGCATTTATCATCAAAGGACGAGTGAAGATGAGCAAATCGATCTTGCTAGTAATTTTATGATTAGTCTTGTACCACTGCGGCTCGTCTCAAAAGGTGTAACAATTTGGGAAAACGAGCGACCATCTTCCACTTCATTTTGCCGGCCAATATTGTTTAAGTTTATAAAGGAAACCAAAGAAAATGTGCAGAGAGAGATGGCTGAAATCGAAGCAGAGATTGAAGCCTTAACTCCATCCACCATCACTGATGGAATTAGTGTCAAACACCAACTGCTGTTGACAATGATTGATGGTAAAATTCATTCCATTATATCCGATACAGCAGCTTCAGTGTGTGACATATGCAAGGCTTGTCCTAAAGAAATGAATAATTTAGAGTTAATCAAAGATAAACACGCAAACGAGGACATGTATAAATATAGCTTAAGCACCCTTCACGCTTGGATTCGCTCAATGGAATGCTTATTACACATTTCCTACAAATTAGACATAAAATCATGGCAAGTAAGGGGTGATATAGCAAAAAGGCAAGTTGATGACAGGAAGAAAAGAGTTCAAGAGGCTGTAAGAAGAGAAACGGGCTTACTTCTCGATGTTGTGAAACAAGGCAGTGGATCCACCAACAATGGCAACTCGGCAAGGAGATTTTTTGAAAACTACACTAAATCTGCTGAACTGACCGGAATAGATGCTATGCTTTTAAGAAAAATCTGTGTGATCTTGCAGTGTATTTCATCAGGAGAGAAGATCAACGTAACTAAATTCCGAGAGTACTGCTTTGATACTGCTAAGCTTTACGTGGAGTTATACCCATGGTATTATATGCCTTCTTCACTTCATAAAATTTTAATGCATGGGCCAGACATAGTTCAGAACATGTCAATTGTGCCCATTGGTTTTCTATCCGAAGAGGCATCTGAGGCTAGAAATAAAGATTTTAGAAAATATAGAGAGGGGCATTCTCGAAAGCATAGCAGTATCTCATGCAATGAAGATATTATGCACAATCTTTTACTGTCTTCTGATCCACTTGTTACAAGTATCCGTCCAAAAGGAAATAAGTTTGTAAAAAAATCTTCTTTTAAGGAATTTTATGAGCTTACGGATTCTGAGAAAAGTGATATCGAATTTGTTAACATAAATGATTTAGCGGACATCGATTCTGAATTTGAATTAATTGATGATGATGATGATGACGAAGATAATTAAATGATGTTATTGTTTTAAAATGTGTAACTTAGTAAATTAGAGCTTACATCTTAATTATTTATTGTACTTTTAATGAAACTAGGTAATTTATTATCAACTTACTTAAAAGTCATACTCTCATCAGTTCTTGTGAATATTTTTGTTAATATATATTTCTGTATATATATAATATATTTATAGACCTCTTAATAAGTCTGTCTGCGGTTTAAAGTAAATACAAATGGGGAAAAAACGTTTTTTTTTTAAATTTTCATTTCCTTTTATCCCAGAAAGTGCACATTTGGCGCACTATGTGTCTTAGTATTAAATATAGCTCTTAGTAATAGCATTACGATATTAGAGACCGGTACTTGAAACAAGCCCGGAATCAGGAGGGAGAGAGCTCGATACACTCATTTTCATAGTAAAATTTCACATTTTCTCAAATTACTCCCGAAATATGGGAGTTATGAAGAAATTCATCACCACAATTTATGAAGGCATTAAGTAATCGAATAAGATGGCATCATTAGTTTGTCATAATTTTACTCTTATTTTTCGGACATGTCTACGTCCAACCGCTCCCATACATTCGTTCCACTGTGCGTCATTGCGAACATTTTTTTGTTCTAGACCATACCTGGGAATCTTCTAGTTACGGAGATATTGGGGGTTAAAGTTCCCATTTTTTCACAAGCTTTTTTTTTAAATATATGTTTTTAATGTAAGATTTTTACTTTAAACACCTCCAGGACCCCGTACTATTCAATCCATCCATCAGCACAATGTTTTGAATACGTTACATTGAGTCCTACCGTAAAACGTGATTTATTAGCCCAAAAACCCAGCACTATTTTTTGCGTAAAGTTACTTAGTTTGATGTTCATAATATTTGGTTGACGGCTTCGTGAAGAGTCTGTTTACATCCTATAATTATGTACTGTGAACATGGTTTTGTGGCCAAAGAAAATATATAAGTAATAAAGATCAATACCTAAGATAATCTTTATTTGAAAAGCTTTAACCGCGAACATAATAATAAAACGCGATATAACGAGTTAACATAAACGTAGGCACAGGTGTTCAAAGCGACTTTGATTGCCAATTTTATAGCTCCGGGAATCAAACCCGGGACCGCTAGTACAAATAAATAAAAAGCTTTTTTATGTACCGTTAACGTTACATGTTACCGACAGATAAAATTCATTTGAATTTTTTATCTTATTTTTTTAGGGATGTTAAACTGGTGGAACTGCCGTTGGTCTTGTGGTCGCACTGTCGAGCATAAGGACCATGAGGATTCGACTTCCAGGTTGTGCAAAGTATTACAGAAACTAAAAAAGAATTACCCCAAATTTATAGTTTTCTTTGGCAATGTTACAGATACCCATCTAAATTACTGTATCGGGACAACCTTTTGGAATCTGCTGTTGGCTGTCAACAAGGTGACCCCCTCGGGCCAGTGATTTTTAGTTTAGCTATTCACCCAATTGTTCGACAGCTAAATTCCAAATTTAACGTTTGGTATCTAGATGATGGAACCTTGGGGGGCGATGTAGATTCTGTTTTAAAAGATCTAAATTTCCTAAAAAATGAACTTCATTCCATTGGCCTCGACCTCAACCTTTCAAAATGTGAAATTTATGTAGCGGACAGTACCGACAGACAACAGACTCTATCAAAATTTAACGCCATAGCCCCCGGCATCAAAATTACAGAAAAAAGCTCTCTTCGTCTCCTTGGGTCTCCCATCTTTGAAAATTCTTTTCCCGATTTTATCGAGGAAAAAATTCAAAATTTCATTGATGTTTCGGAAAGATTGCTCGAAATTAACATACATTCGGCCATCACAATAATTCGTTACTGCTGTTTCAGTCCAAAATTAACGTATTTCCTTCGTGTTTCCCCTTTATGGAAGCACACTCCCCTTTTGGACAAAATGGATGAAATTATCAGACATACTCTAACGTCAATTTTAAATGTGGCTTTGGATGACCGAGCTTGGGCACAAGCTACTCTTCCTATTCGCATGGGAGGACTCGGCGTCCGCAAAATTTCCAGTATTAGTTTACCGGCTTTTATATCCTCGGTCCACGGCACTAAGAAATTAATCAGGAATATCCTGTCTTCCACACTGATTGATTTTGATGTGCCGTGCATGCCCGAGGCTATCGATGCTTGGAAACTCGCTTGCCCGAATACTGAAGAACCCGACCATCCATTTTCCCAGAGACGGTGGGACGAGCCGCTCTGCAGAGTAGTTCAGAGCAATCTGCTGAACACATCTGCTACTACTGCTGAGCGTGCGCGCCTGCGGGCTGTGGGTGAGTGGGAGTCGGGTCTTTGGCTTCACGCACTACCGTCGTCGAGCATAGGCACATTGTTCGACGACACAACCTTCCGCCTCGCTGTTTCTTTACGCCTTGGTGCCGCTTGCTGTTCTCCTCATCGCTGTCACTGCGGTGAAGCTGTCAACAACCTCGGTCACCACGGCCTGTCATGCAGCCGAAGTGCGGGCCGTTTTGCACGGCACGCAAATATAAACGACATTATCCGACGAGCTCTTGTCACCGTCGCCCAGCTGTTTTAGAACCCAATGGCTTGGCACGCGACGATGGCAAGAGACCGGACGGCATGTCTTTGTTTCCTTGGAAGATGGGTAGGCCTTTAGTGTGGGACGCAACATGCGTCGATACTCTTGCGCCATCCCATCTTCCAAGCTCATCGTGCTGTGCTGGTGCTGCCGCTGCGGCTGCAGAGAACCTCAAGCGGCGTAAATATAGAAACCTGTGTGGTAACTATATTTTCGAGCCGTTTGGGGTTGAAACTCTAGGGCCGTGGGGTCCGAGTGCTCATAGCCTATTTAAGGAAATTTCGAAACGCCTAGTTGACGCTTCCCGTGACCCAAGGGCTGGCTTTTACTTTGGCCAGAGGCTAAGTGTTGCCATACAACGTGGCAACGCCGCCAGTCTCTTGGGCACATTACCATCTGACAGCGTTGAGGAGGAGTTTTTCGATGCCCTTTTATAGTTTGTTGTTAGTTTATCTATTTTAGTTTAATAGTTTTTAATTATCAATGTTTATAGTTAATTTAACCTAATAAAGTAAGTATTATTAGGTTTTTCAATCAGCAATTTCTCAATAGCAACCCAGTTAGTAACTATATACTCCAACTACTTGGAGCTACCAATAGTAAGCGAGCGTTGAAGCGACCCGTGTTAAAGAGGGCCTCGCCATCTGTTCGGGGTTCAAGCATGGGATACTGGCTGAATGTGAGTGTACTATTCGAAACAAGCGTGCTGTTATGTTATGTTTTCATATGAAGCTGTGTTCACACTTGTGCCATTTCAACGAGAAAAAAATCCGTACAATGCTGCAAATATGTGCACTGTGTCCCGATTTTTCCTAGATTTCTAGTTGATTTTTATTTGTTGGCAGCGCCATGCGAGTTGTCCTACATAGATTTTTTTACTTTGGTGGACGTTTGGTTTGAATTTCGATGCCTATAAGAGTAGGTAGAGAAAGACCAAAAAGGATGGATGGACTGTGTGATATGATACGGCAGAACGGGGGAGACCAACTAAGTTACTACTAATCTACTACTAGTGGCTACTAATAAATAAATATAATTGAAATAAGGGCAGGAGATGATGATGGTGATAGTAATAAAATAGCAAGTGTGCAAGCTGTTCACTTTTGTTTTGTTCCGTCCTGTTGAATTTATAAATATTTGTCTCTTTCTTTTTTTTCTAATTATGAAATATTTAAATATTTTAGTTATAGGTATTTTTATGGCGTTGCATTGCCGTCCTGACGATATATCCATTCTATGAATGCAAATAGCTTGCATTCATAGAATGGATTCAACCAATCACTTAACGTTCCTTTTCAACACACACACCTACAACAAACCTCTAACTTGTACAAAATTCTCTTGTAAAGTAACTGCACCTAACTCCACTTGAGCATATTCCTCATACTTAGTAAGTCAACTCCACACGACAGTGTTGCCACAGTCGCTGCGAGCATTTCCCAAAGGCACGCCACTTGCTAGTGGCGTGTACATTTTACACTTGCATTGTTTTTGTAAAGTTTGCTGTGCATTTTGCAACTTTTTGTTGCTACAGATTAGCGTCGGAAATGGAAGTGACCATAGTTGGATGGCAGTAAGATACAGCTGTTTTGTTTATTGCACAATGGACGGTTAGAGGTGCTCGAAATTGATAAAATAACGATCATTGTCATACGATATATATATCAATCATACGATCACACAACCAACAATAACATAAACACTCATCGATACTTGCTCTAAAACTGCAACAACTCATGCACCAACACAGACATTGGAACGATTCAACAACGCAATAGGACCGTAACCACAGAATAGATGGATACAGAAGCTTGGCTTCATACAACAAATGAAACTGCACACACACTCAGTTGTTCGATAACAATTACTTACTTCTCACTTAGCTCCTCGTGTGAGTTGACCAAGATTATGTCTTTACTTTAAAAGAGACTTGACCTCTGAGTTTGTTTCGGTTGTTTCTTCTCAGAGTAGTCAGGTACGAAACACCGGCCCCATCTAGTTTAGAACAAAATACGTGTAAATGCGAAACAGGTGTTTTTTTTTAATGCCATCTCGCTGTTCAACCTAAAGAGGTTGTCTTCTGCTTAACCGGACTAACCTGTAGGTGCCTTGAGCAGTAGGACAAACTTATTATAAATTATATAATAAGTTTGTCCTACTGCTCTTATCCGTCTGCCTTCTCTATTTGTGTTGGAGCAATTCAACAACGCGATAAAATCTAAACTACCCACATCCAAACTATAGCCAGCATCGTCCATAAACTAGCATTGTTCGACGGTGCAATCGCGTGGTTGTAAAATAAATAGAACACGTAAAATTTATCATAAATCGCACTAGTTCTGTTTGACAGTATTGCTGTCTTTTACTGGC
The DNA here is from genome assembly GCA_950005105.1 of Lycophotia porphyrea. Classification (NCBI taxonomy): domain Eukaryota; kingdom Metazoa; phylum Arthropoda; class Insecta; order Lepidoptera; family Noctuidae; genus Lycophotia; species Lycophotia porphyrea. The sequence continues at coordinate 742,812 of OX465406.1, forward strand.
ACATAAAACTGGAAAGAGATAGGAGGTATGAGCTAAGAGGATGACTTTTTTGATGCACTAATAACAGCTTTTCCTTTTCTGCGTGTAGCATATTGGTACGTCCTTAGAAGATTGATTGTCTATGTTTTTTTTTTAGCTTTTTGTATGCCCAATATTGGCAATATCTATCTCTGTTAATGGTAAGCGAGTGCTGTGGTTTACTACGAAGACGGATTGCTCAAAAGATGCCTGTTCATGCTTTAAAGACTGACAAATTTTAAGTGGTAGGGAACACAAACGCTGGCAGAGTGTTCCACACTCGTCAATTCGTCGAAGAGACTGTTTTCCTGGGGATCACGCTCGACTCAAGGCTACAATGGGGTCCGCATATAACATCTCTTGCAGGACAGATGAGTTCAGCAGCATATGCTGTAAGAAAAATCCGTCAATTTACTGATTTAGATACCGCGAGACTAGTCTATTTTAGTTATTTTCATAGCATTATGTCTTACGGTATTTGATTATGGGGACGGACTGCAGACATCGAGTCTTACTTATTCTGCAGAAAAGAGCTATCAGAGCCTTATATGATCTACGTAGGCGTGATTCTCTAAGAGAACTGTTTAAAGAAATTAACATCATGACAGTACCTTGTCAATACAACTATGAAAACATCATGTACGTTAGGAAAAATCTGCATTTATTTAGTAAAAGAGGTGACAGGCACCACTACAATACTAGAAACAGGGACCAACTAGTACAGCCAGGTTTTAGGCTAGCTAAAGTAGACTCATCTTTCGCATATTATGAACCCGGCCAAAGTGTGGATCCATCAGTTATTAACTGATGTTTGCTGCCGGATCTCAATATAGCAGAAAACGTTTGCACACGTCTTTTTTAATATTTTAAGTTCTTCTTCTTCTTATTCTTCAACTCTTGGCCACGCAATGCTGAGTGTAGGTCTCTTCCAAATCTCTCCACTTTTGGCGGTTTTGTGACATGGCTATCCAGGTTCTTCCGGCCACTTTAATGAGATCGCCTGTCCACCTAGTCGGTTGTTATTCCACATTCCTTCGTCCCGTCCGTGGTCTCCACTCCAGCAGTATTTTAAGTTAAACAGACTAAAATGTTAAAACCGCATTAACAGTTGGCAAGCTTTTTCTGGTTTCCAAATAAATGGCTTCAATATCCGAAGGGTACATGTACCCACATTTCGCCATTTGTTGGAGTACATAGAACGTCAGTATAAAACTGACAAACTCATTCTTCTTTCTCTTCAGATATTAGCCACACGACTAACGTGGCTTTAAAATAAGCCGGTCAGCAAAGTTGGTTATTTGAAATAGTTGACAATATTGGGTATGCCAAACTTCAACATATTATAAGCGGCTAATGGATAAGCGGATAATATTATAATTATTGTGTGGCGCATCGAAACTTTTGAATATTTGGGTTAAACCGTACTGGACCGTTCAATAATATTTTCCTCTGTTTAGGGTTCCGACTTTCACAGGTAAAACAGCACCTTGAAAATATCACTTTTTATATAAATTTCGAAATATACCTATTTCTACTGCTGCCATTTTTACTGCATGTGAAGAAGCATAACACCCCAATCATGACCTAATGCGATGCGACTTGCGACAAGCGACACGCTTCTATCCCTCGCGTGAGCACAGTTCCGTCGCTAAGACGTTTAGTAATCCCTAAGCATTTTCCTTCATTTGTTATCCCCGCAGTCGCACAGAACACGTGACGCTGGAACGCGTAGGTCGTGGCCGAGTAGTAATAAAGGTATAATCAGTCATGAGAATATGAGAACAGATGAAAATGTGCAAAGTGAGAAACTTGTCATGCTGTATAAGTGGTACATATTCGTGTGCATACAAGGTACTTGCAACTTGGACGGTGGTTTCAGAAACTGAGCAAAGCCACGCAGTAAGTGATTGTTAAGCTCTTTGAGAAGGACTCATCCTGGGAAATACTACCAGTAAATAATTTCTAGCACTGTGTGTATTTTTAGTGCCATTGTTGCTGTGTCTAGGTTTAAAAGGCATCATCATCATCATCATCAGCCTTTTAATGTTCCCACTGCTGGGACACAGGCCTCCTCTCTATGAGAGGGAATGGGCTATAATCCACCACGCGGGCCCAGTGCGGATTGGTAGATGTCACATGTCTTCGAATTTTTGGTTCTAGGGCATGCCGGTTTCCTCACGATGTTTTCCTTCACCGTTTTTGAGAGCAGTGGTGATGAAATAAATTACACAAAGGCATACACGACATATTTCTGCTCTGTCACCGAAATGGTTACTCAGAAGCAAAGCCTCTGAAATGGCAGAGTTTCAAAAAGCGACGGTGACCAATCAAAATCAAATGAATTCTCGGCGTATCTCTGTAGTCACCTTCTTTCTAGCCATATCATCCTTCACACAGTCCATCCAAAGTTCACAGCTCAGTAGTAATAAATAAAATTCTTTAAAGATATTTAGCTAAAGCCAGATTTAATCTTTAAAAAAATTAGTCTGCGACCGACGGCAGGCTGGCGCTAAATCTCCGGATGCGGCTGAAAGGGACCTGATCACACCACGCCTTGGGGAAATCAAAGCTAAATTACAACCACCATGTATTAATACTGCAGAAGAACCATGTATTTTTTTTTCCAAGCCTGATGTGCCCACCTCTGAGCCTCCCTGCACTCCTTCCATCTCTCGCGAACCCGCGCGTCTTCCTTCCAGTTCGGACGGAACTTACCCAGTTCTACTTACCATTTATTTACAAACATTTTAATGTAGTAATGATAGGCAGCACAACGTGAATATGATTTTAATCAGCTTATATAGCATCGCCTTAACAAGTGTGATAGTTTCTGCCTATAACTACCTAACAGGGAAAGAATCGTCTTTCTCGAATATTTTCGACATTTGACATTGTGGTTATTTGTTAGAATAGCATGGTATATGGAATATGCAAATTCCCGCTATTTTGAGTAATACTTCTGTAAATAACTTGTCTGGGTCAGTCTGCGGTTCGATGGCTAAACATAGGTGTTATCATGAAAGTTTCCATAACGGTGCGAGCTAGCAGTAAGTTGAACCGCAGATTAAAACTTAACCACGGATTAGTTACTACGTTAGTAGTTGAGGTTGAATTATTCATTGTCTGGGTAACGTATCACTATCTTTTTTAACCGGTTTAAAGAGAATGAGGAGGTTCGCATATCAAACCGTATTATTTTTTTGGTGAGATTGAGACTTATCAATTATATAGGCTTATTGTAATTAGGTGTAATGATGCGAATGAATTGTATGGAATTAAGGAAATGTTGATAGTGTTATGATAATTTGATTTGTTACATTATAGTCAAGTTTATATGTTTAAGATGTTATTTATGGTAGAATTAAAGCCTTTTATATTTTTATTTTTATTTATTTTATTTTTTTATTTATTTTATTTTTATTATTATAATTAGGGTTAAAAACTCAACCCAAAGAGCCTATTTTAAGAATTGACTTTTGGGGGTACAGATAACAGGGTGTAAAGTTCTTCATCCCCTATAGATAAGGGAGGATCCTCCGACCAGACGGGTTTTATTGCCCGACAGTTGTTGTCGGGTTCTTCTATATTGCGGATAACTTTGCTTGCGCGATTTTAGAATTTGATGTTTAGTTCATCCGCTGTGTCATAAATGGCGGTATAGTATTTTTTGTTCTATTTTGCTGTAGTACTTCTTGTAGTGCCGCTACTCGTATGCCAGTGTCTACATCCGGAGCCTCGTCCGTACAGGTTTGACGGTTCCCTAAAACGGGCACAAATTGCAAAAATATAAACAGCTGCCTACAACATTAATAATCATAACAATTGTGCAAATTACCCACAACCCATATCATTCATTTGAATCTCTAAATCGCTTCATACAGCCGCTTAGCAAGCCCATTTGTACAGCTAACAGGCTAAGCACACAGGGGCTTAGCGGAAAAAACTCGGAAAAAGGATAATCCCCACAAATAAAAGTAATAAGTGATAGCTTTATTAATGACCACTTTGCCGCTGTGTTCCCATAAGTGGATCAAAGAAATTAGAACAAAAAAACAAGAGTGTTTGTTCGGGTAGTCAAATAATTGGAATAATCCGATTTAAGAAAAGCTTTGTATAAAAATGTTGGCTCTGATTTTATTGAAGCGACCAAGTTTCATTATATATATATATTGTTATCTTTTTTTAAAGGCAGTGCCAAAACGGTTTTTTTTTGCACTTAAATATTGTTATAATTTTTAGGAAATTAAAACAAAATTGTTGTCCCTTAAATCCTTATTCTCTGTTGTATTAAGGCGAATAGGGCTGGACTTAAGCAATAAGTTACATTACGCCTTTTATCTCCGGAAATGTTGAGGCCACAATGGCGATTGTGGACCAATAAAAGACAAAAACATAATTTGAACGTAGAAGAAAGACACAAACGTAATTAGGACTTCGTCTCTTCTATACATACGCAATTTAACCATTCCAAAGAACACGGCCACAATCACCATGAGGGTTTTTTTCTATGTACCCAATATTAAAATACCCCCACTACTCGCGAATAAACGTCGTCCATCGCGTCTTGATGGCGATTTCGGCTTTATTCTTCGTTGAAAACGTAGTGCTTACAATTGTGACTTTTTAGAAAACGTTATTATTTGATAAACTGTACTGTGTTAAATTGTTTTGTTGTACTGGTTATATGTGGTCTGATGAGCAAAATTGAATTATGCAATAAAAAAAAGCCCCTATGTTCGTTAGGGCATTATTCGTAGGATACGACGGTATGGGAGCCCCCTTTAAATATTAAATAATTTACACACGGTTTATGAGATACAGCCTGGTGACAGACAGACGGACGGACAGACAGCGGCGTCTTAGTAATAGGGTCCCGTTTTTACCCTTTGGGTACAGAACCCTAAAAAAAACACAAAGTTAACATAAAAAATAATGGCCTTACTAAAATAATTCCATTTCATTTTTTTAACGTATTATAAATCACCACCCATTAAGTGAACTGCGAGCATAACTAACACAACTCTCGTCCCAGCGATTAAAGTTAACTGCAAATCATAACGAGATAATACACAATGTTGCTACTCTAGTTACGGTACAACAGAAAAAAATAACGCAACCATTTAAAATAATGACTTTATATACGATCTCGGTGGCACTATGTAAAAAAAACCTCAGAAGGTAAAATAAATAAAATAGTGGCTCGGCCATGAGCTAGGCGCTCACGCGTGTTTTGAAAGCCACTGCAGAAAAAAAAGTGCAAAAAATTTGCTATGAGCATGCAACCAATACGAAAGAAACAAATGCTACACGCGCGGGTCGCTTCACTCAAGTCGTATTGCCTGAGGTCGTGAACAGAGCATCTTACGAAAATCATTTTTTTAATCCATGGAATAAAATACGACTGGCAGTTTTTATATGGCAAAACTTATATTCGTTGTAAAATGGGTATAGTCTACCGCTTGCCTGTGGTAATAATTTGACAATGATAACACCTTTATGAATAAAAAATCTTTATTTTCAGACCAGAGACCCATAACAAAATAATAACTTTCATGGTGTAAAAATATTTTTTCCTAACCCAAGTGTTCGTAATTATGTGGCGTAATTATAGATTTGGCGTCTTAGGTCAATAGTGGACTTTACACAGCAAAGCCGACGGCTGTGTTGGCGACTTTCGTACGCGTTCAGTTAAAAAAAACGAAAATCTTTGCATGGTAATGCGAAAATTTTTAGCATATCCGAACAGTGATCTGTATTAACATACAGATAAAAGTATATTTTATTCCGTCTACTTATACATTAAAGCTTTAGAATTTATTATTCTTTCTGCCGCCCCGGACTATGGCCCTCTTGGCCACAACACAAAGACTTATTTAATCTTTGATTCAGCGATTGTTGAAGCCACAATCTATACCTATACGTAGGTAAGCACGTTTGAGCTCGTTACAACATTGTTTGAAGTGGCTCTTCTGTTCAAGAGCTCCCATTGTTTGTCGCGGATTTGAGATTGGCAACTTGATTTGTATGTAAATTCGAATTTATATTGTTGGTTTTAAGAGGAGGTTGTACAATGAACAGTACAGTTTGTTTATCGTCTGTGAGAGTGAAAACGGTGCGTCTTACGGGTCGTATGTTTATTTTGACACGCACTTTATTTGTGTAAATTATCCTTTATGCTCTCAAAACGGTGAAGGAATTATTATCAGCAATTTGTGTCCCACTGCAGGGCAGGGGCCCCCCTTCCCTCCTTCCACTTATCCTTATCCAGTGCTGTTCTTCCCCAATACTTGTGAAAGGAGTCGACTTCGTCCCACCATCTCCTTCAAAGCCTGCCACCTTGCCGTTTGCTGCTGTTTGAGACCCATTGAAGGATAACATAATGGTTAAGGTTTAGATTCCCAGGCCGGGCATGTGTTCTTATTTTTTCTGACGTGACAACGTCTAATAAAACGAAAAACTGTCCTGTTACGCTCATTGTCCCGTTACGCTCATTGTACACTTGCGCCGCATCTATCTCTCTTCCACTCGATTTTATGACGTTGTCACATTAAACCATCGTCCGTAAACCAACTTTACAGACAACCAATTTTTTTTGTAGTTTTAAAGTAGCATCCCGATTTTCAAATTCATGCCTGGTTGATGGCTATAGGCCGTATCAAACGAATCGTGGGTATACTATGGGGCACGCCTCTACCTAACCCTTTAGGGATTACAGGCGTGAGACGATGTTATGAGTAACACGGAGTTTTATGGGTACACATCTTTAACATTAATAAAGACACCAAAATAATGTGGTGTATTCCTCACTCGGGATTATCTCAGGATATTATGTCACGGTTATGACATCATCATTATGACATGGCTCCTGGTGTCATACATTTATGTCATAGTGGTATGTCGTCGGATAAATACGGTGGATTCCTTATGGAGACAATGAGGATGCTTTGTCTTGGGTAAGCAAAGGTATTGCATTTTCCTGGGTTTAATTTATGTGTTGGATATATTGTGTGTATGGTGGAATGGATGACATGGAACAATATATAATACTACTAGGTATTATTTTCAATATTTCTACGTGGTTATGATGAACATAACATAACATCACGCCTGTACATCCCGTAGGGTTAGGCAGAGATGTACCTAATAGTACACCCACATTTCGCCAGTTATGTTTTAAGTCCCATGTAATAGGGGGCGAGCCTATTGCCATCAACCGGGCACAAATCCAGACTCCGTGGCTACTGAGAAATTCCTGATGGAAAAACCCAATGAATGATGAATGTGGCAATAATAGAGATATGTTCTGGGTACAGCCTCGTTGGTCCAGTGGTCGTAATCGCTACTGCTGAGCTTGTGGTCCCAGGTTCGATTTCTAGGTCAGGCATATTGGATTTTTTTATAGATGAGAATGTTGAGATGGATTTGTGAAGTGACCAGAATGGATATATTAGAGGAGGTTTGAAAGTGGCGCCTGTTACAGAAAAAATGAAGTCGTTTGTCTTGGTATGGACATGTAATGAGGTAGGATGGAACGCATGTGACTGAAAGGTGTTGGATGGAGAGGGAGAGGAAGGCCAAAGAAAACATGGTTGGATTGTGTGAGGAATGATACGAAAGAGAAAAGAGTAAATGATACCGTGACGTCTGACAGGGTAGAATGGAAGAAGAAAACGTGTTGCGCCGACCTTAAGTAGAGTGGAAACGGCAGGAAAATGATGATTAAAGAAAATACTCACAAAAGCAGAACATTTTCAACCAATAACAGCTGCTTATTCCCATACAGTAGGTAAAATATTGTAATACCTCGCTACTTTAGAAACAAGTTAATGAAACCCGCTGTCAAGTTCTCGTATGCACATCATATCTAAAAGTTGTACATCTCTCAAAACTTCACTGTGTCCCACTTCAGTAAATAATTTGAGAAAGTTACAAAATTCGAACGAGGTATGCTGGTATGGTGTACTGAGTTTGTCAACTTCAAAAGTGTTTTTGAAGTTTATTTAAAGGTGTCTACAGATTTTAATTAGCAGCTTGGGGACTTGATTTGTGCCGGGTAAACAATGGTAATATAATAAGCTAATAATAGGGTGAATTAGGAAGATAATGTATTTTGTTTTCTAGAAATTTGTATACACTTATTAGCCATGTTTTATCGTTACACGTAATATGAAACTTTGTTAAAAAATACAGCAGTATCTCTTCACTTTCATGACGTGGTTTTCATAGCAATATGAGAGAGATATTTATGTATGTAACCTAACAAACGCGACGTGTTGTATGTTGCTGGGAGATTGTTGCGCGACATCCCAGCTAAAACACTAAGATGTGTTGAAGGGTGGGCGTTTTGAGGGACTGTCTCTTGTAAGTGTTGTTCAAAAAGTGCTGATTATCAGCCTCATTTGAATTGATTTTATACCCATTATACCTGTCTTGTTTCGCAAGCTTATATGATATTGTATCACTTATTTCATTTCTGAAAAACATAGAACAAGGGTCGGTAAACTTGTAAACCGCGAGCCTGAATTATGCACATGTGTAGTGCCGTGTACGTTCGTAAACACAATTAGTACGTGCTGGTACTGCTGCCGCAGTTAAGCTGATGGGAGCTTATGTCCCGAACTGTGATCATTCAGAGGGAAATAGTGAGTCGGCAGGAGGTGAAATTTCATCCCGCGTCCCGAGCGGGACTCGCCTCAGTTTGACCGGATCTTTACAAAGGACCAACTAGAGTTAGTAAATCGTTTCGTTTTTTTTTTAATTGTTGAAAACAATTTTCATTCTCCTTCTGTATAACATTAAATAAAGGGTGTAAACAGACTCTTAACGAAGCCGAAAGGAACTTGTTCTCCACGTCATTGCGATCGTTTTTTTGTTCTAGACCATATTCTTATTCTTTATTGCACACAAAAAAGAGAAATACACACAAAATAATGACAAATAGCTTATCTACAAAGGCGAGCTTAACCCACAATTGGGTTTTCTTACAGCAAACCTAAATTCGATTACGAAATTTGCAGAAGAGATCCTTATGTGCATAAAGAGTACATTTATAAACTAAGATTAACTTATTTTATAAACAAACTAAACTTATATATACAATATAATATACGTAATACATACATATTATAAAATACTATATACATACTATTTTCACGTTGACAGGAAATGTTCTCTTATTCGTTTCTTGAACACATCTAACGAAGGGCTATCCCGCAAGGAGTGTGGAAGCAAATTTCAGAGGCGCACAGCACGAACAGTAAAAGAACCATCATACCGACTTGAGGAGTTGGGAGGAAAACGAAGGAGAAGAGATGAGAATTAGCGACAAGGTTTACCTCTGGGTACAAGATACTCGAAGCGTTCCCGAAGATACGAAGGAGCTTTAGGATTATGGAGAACAGAAAAGAGAAAAGAGAGAGTGTGCGAATCTCGACGCTGCCAAACCTGGGAACCTTCTAGTTACGAAGACATTGGGGGTCAAAGTTCCAACTTTTTCACAAGTTTTTTTTTAAATACATGTTTTTAATGTATTTTTTTTTACTTAAGGCACCTTCACGACCCCCGTACTATTAAATCCATCCATCAGGACAATGTTTTGAATGCGTTACATTGAGTCCTTCCGTAAAACGTGATTTTTCACCCCAAAAAAAAGTAGTTTCCCAGCAATAATTTTTGCGTAAAGTTAAGTACTTAGTTTGATGTACAGAATGCTTGGTTAACGGCTTCGTGAAGAGTCTGTTTATTGGATTGAAACGATAATGTTAAATATTATGAGAGTTTTATTAACAGAACGTTTTCTTTTTTCAGGTAAGTTACACAATTTTGGAAAATCAGCAGTCAGTGCACTTTAACTGGATGGTATTCCTTGGTGAGGTTTTTTTATACAACCTTAGTTTTAGCATTCAACCTAGTAATATTGAGCAAAACATTATTACTAGCGCGACATGTAACGCGCATGTTAATAGATACATGTAACAGTAAAGGGTTCATGGCGGCATTTTTCTCGCAAAAAACGTAAAGAAAAAATATCACAATGACCTGGGAATCCTCTAGTTACGGGAATATTGAAGGACAACTTTAAACTTTTTTTTAATCCACTATTTTGCTTTTGTAAAAAAAAAAACACAATTACTGGGAGCACCAAGTGAATTTCCCTTTTTTAAGCGTCTTCTTACAACTGTTATATTTGTTTAATTTAGGTAGTTAATTTAAATAAGCACCAATATTTATTGCAACAGTTGACCACACTGCATTTTCTTCATTTCCATCTTTATATATATAATTCTACTGTGCGTGTGTATGTCACTGAACTCCTCCTAAACGGCTGGACCGATTTGAATGATTTTTTTTGTATGCCTTTGAGTAGCACCCTGGATGGTTTCGATTCACAAATCAGCCCGACAGATGGCGCTGCAGTCGTTATCTAGGTTTGACGCAGACGAAGTTGCGCGGGACAGCTAGTATTTTATATAAATCGAGTTTAAAAATAATTATACCTAGAGGTTAAAAGTTTTTGAAATCACGAAATTTACCTTATAAATTAAATAAGAAACGTGCGTAGTTATTTGTACGACACATGTTATTTATCAGCTTAACAAAATCTGAACTAATCGAGCTTCGGCGTCGATTCATTAACAAATAAATTGGTAGTTCAAACAAACATTACTATTATTTATTAGAATTTATTTCACAAAAACTAATTACGTATCACATAAAGTTAGTTTTATTGCTGTCAGCTGTTTTGTGTGTAGGTAGGTAGTTAAGTACAGTCATCGCACACCAATACTGTACCACAAACAATGCGACGTTTCGTATCTTTTCCTACCTGGCCCAGTCTCGACATAGATAGCGATCACAAAACAACCGAATTCGGTCACAAAGTCATAACGCTGCGGATTTAAGGTGGAAACGTCAGGGTAGCCCGCGAAATTCAAATTTTCTTGTGTTTTTATGCAATTTGCAGGTCAGTGTCAAGTTGTATGTTTATGAAAAATTAGTTGCGCAAGTAAAACGTATGTTACAGAATCACAATAATTAAAACTCATCGACGCGGTAAGAAGAAGACAACTATGAAAACCGTCCTTGCTGCTTCAACTAATTGCTCCGTTCACGACCTCAGCCGAAACGACTTACATCGAGCGATACCCGCGTATCACTTTTTTTTTATAAAAAAAAAACGTTGCCACACACTAGGAATTTCTCCTGTATCGTGGGTGCTTTCACAAACATTTAAACTCACATAAACAAACAGCCAGACCCGGAACAACTATCTGTAGATCATACAAATATTTCTTCGATATATTTGATCGAAACCGCGACACGCAGCGCAGCTGTCAATCGCTCACGCACTGCGCCAACCGTGCCGCCACTTGTTTTCTTCGCGCGGGTACCATTGTAGTGTGTCTCAGCATACGCAATTTTTTTTATTCTCCGTAGTCGTTGTCGCAAAACGCGTGTCGCTCGATCGTGTAGCTCGTGGCCAAGCAGTGTAAGTGCTCTCAAAATCAAATTGTAACCACGTTCGGTAGACTATACCTACTTACTTTAACGTTTTTTCACATTTTATATTCTGTGACATATCTGGCACTTGTCTGCGTACGGAGGAATTTATTATTCAGTAGAATTTATTGCTACGTGTTGGGCATGCTAATTAGTTATGTAGGTTAGGCGAAATGAACATTTTTGTGCTGATCTGTGAAATTATCGAGGATGAAGCTTGTTTATTACTGCCGACTCCCCCGCTTTGTTTACGATGTGCCAATACATTGAGATTTCTTTATCGTATGTACAATATCTTCGTCAGATTTGCCTGTTTATGTAGTATTGGTTCAGGCCCCGATAAAACGAAAACCAACAACAGTTAGTACTTTTTATCCTTTTTTAAAATCTGAATGTAGGCCCTGCCCGCCATGCACTGATCTGTAACTTTTGAAATAATTTAATTTTTGCGTTCTTTCGTCACACTCTACCTACTGATCATGATTTCGGGGCTCCCCTAACATTAAACGTCTTTGATAATATTGTAGGTGTTATTGGGTCTCCATTAGAAATTTCTCAATAGCAGCCATAAAGTCTGGATGAGTGTTCAGTTGATGGCAATATGCTGGACCCGTATAACGTGGAACTTAAACATAACTGGCGAAAAGTGGAAGTACCATTAAGTGCACCTTTAACTAACCCATCGGGAATTACAGCCATGATGACGTTATGTACGTCCTGTTCGCATAATAGAATTTGTTCGATATCTGTAAGTATTAAACTAACACATTAAACTGTCAATCACTCTTAACTAATACGTAAGACCACTCACACTAGTCCGCAAATCAGACCAAGTCCAAATAAGTCATAGATTTGGCAGTATGGCGTGGCACTAGCATCATTACTCACAATTTGTAGCTGACAGCCGAACCTACCCTCGGCACGACCCTTACCAGGCTATAATCTACTGTACATAGGTACAGAATATGTACCTACATTCTAGTTTCTAGCCCTATTTGTATCAAGGCTTTTACCCATTATACTAATCTGTCTTTTTTTTTATAGGGATGACTTATAGTTAATTCAATTTCAATTTCAATTGACTCAGCTGGACCAGCGAATACCGGGGACAGCACGGCAAAGCGTTTTATCATTACGCAACGTAAATTCATACTTGACTGGTGGTATCAAGATACAGGATCTAATGTTTTGAGATCGACCGCAAGGCAACAAATAGGATTTCCCTTCACGGCATTGAACATTGGAATCAGTATCTTGTTACCACTAGCTAAGTATGAATTTACGTTGGGTAAAGATAAAAATGTACAAATGTTCCTGCTGGAGGAATTGCTTAGAGTATGCTACGAGACGCCAACTTGGACCGCGACAGTACTCACATGAAAAGTGACACATCTACATGTTGCTTGACGCAAGTCGCATGGCGTAAGGTCGTAGACGGGGCGTTAACATGCATGTTACACACTATTAAATGTGTCGAAGACTCGTCATAAAAATGCAATTATACCAACTAAAGTTTACGAGAACCAAGTACCCCAAGTCCCCAACCCTCCGTGAACCAGAAACAGTTTTCACGCGATAAATCTCAAATTGGATACATTATAACCCTTCGGCTGCGAACCCGACGTTGCTAACAATTTAATGTACCGTACAAAAGTATAATACCTACCATTGTAGCCGTACTATTGCTAAATGTCCCATATTTGGGACGAATTTGTAAAAACCTTGAATAAAGAGACTATTGAATGTTTATAATAACGGCCGAGGCCCATAAAAAACGATATTTTTGTTTAAAAATAAGCAACACAGAGAGATTCGTAGCCATGGGTCGAATGAAGATTAATTTACGCTTGCCGCGGTCGCTCCGTAGATGGGTGATCATTACCATACATTACATATCGAAAAGAAATGAAGAAATCCGTAGACAAACCAAGGTCGTCGACATAGCCCAGTGGGTGAGCAAGCTAAAGTGCAATGGGAAGGCCACATAGCGCGAAGATCGGACGGCCGATGGGGCAAACAGATACTGGAGGGGAGACCACGCATTGGAAAGGGCAGCATGGGACGGCCGCCTGCCAGATGGACCGACGACCTTTTCAAAACTGCAGGGAGTCGCTGGATGCTGGTGGCATTGGACTGGACACGTTAGAAATCGATTGGGGAGGCCTATGTTCAGCAGTGGATAGGAACGGGCTGTTATGATGATGATGATGATGACATATCGAGACCACTCCTAGTCTCGGCAGACATGTTAAGCCGTTGATTTCAGTGGTCATTCGTATATATTTGACAGTTACTTGTAACTGACACTCGGAAGCCTGAAAGTTTGACAACTAGTCTAGGGTTAACCAAGTACCAACCGAGGGAGTTCCAGTTACAAGGTAGCTGGCGATTCATGGATTGTGGAGTTATTTAGTTTCATCCGGTTAGACCCGAAGACAATAGTTTATAAAACTTATCGGTTTGCCAGTAAAATTATAGTGGAATTTACCTTTTTGGCGGTTTATTACAACTTCGTAGAGTCTGATAGACAGGCTTTATATTTTTTATGCATGGCGGCTCGAGAGGGAGACCCATGTAAAACAAGGCCTTACAAACTAGTATCACAATGAAGAAAAAAAACATATTTCTATTCCACTAGCCGAACATAAAATATTCATTATGTAAATAAAAGGTCCGGACATAGGCGCCTCCGAAGCTCGGTATTCCCTACTTATTATTCCATTAGAGTGGTTTTGGACACGTTAGACACATCCCTAAGTCTGGCGGTATCTAAAAATACGTGTCAAACCATTTTGGGAACACGGGAAATAGGATTGTACCTACTTATAAAAATTGGCATTTGTGGTATTTATAATTTGCAAAACTGGGTTGTAAACTTGTACAGTCACGATCAGAAGTGTACATTAAGTAGCTTTTAAAAGTGATTTTCTCCTACTCTGTTGTTTTTTTGGATTCCATTTTTTTTTTTTTCGTATGGGTAATCGTCAAATGACTCTCCTGCTCCGGACGGAGCGGAAGGGAGTGTCAGACTTGTACTGACTAAAACCCATCCATGTTCCTTCGATGCCTTTTATGTTCCAGGGCCGCGGTATCTCTTTCGAACAGTCCCGCGGCCCTGGCAGATTCGAACAGTCCCTCAGCCCTGGCAGGAGGGTTCCGTACCTTAGTCGGTAAAAACGAAACCCTTATAGGATCACCTTGTTGTCCGTCTGTCAAGACACTTTTTCTCAGGAACGCGTTGAGTTAGGTATCAATCTGAAATTAATAACAAATGCTCAAATCTGCTACTTGGAGCAGTGAAAAAATCAAACTTGTAAGTCAATGTGATCAAAAAATATGACCGTCTATGACGCATATTTTGCGATTTCACAAGGGAATCAAACGTATAGGGTACTTCCGGTTGACCTAGAACCATGAAATTTGGCAAGAAGCAATGTGTAACAGCACATGTTAAGGAAAAAATCTGAAAACCGTGAATATGTAGTTTAATAAAAAAAAGCCTTTAAGTTTATACAGAACCCTCGGTGCGTGAGTCCAACTCACACTTGGCCGGTTTTACTTTATTGTGCTACCAACATAGTACTTGGAACCCTGTACGGTACTGTTAGGTCCTATTTCAATCTCAAGCTGTATAAACATTTATGAGCAGTAGTGAACCGGTGGCCCTTTTTTTTTAGGATGTGAAATCAGCGGAGCGGAAGGGTGTGTCAGACTTGTACTGATTAAAACCCACCCATATTCCTTCCTTTGCCTTTGTGTTCCAGGGCCACGGTATCCCTTTCGAACAGTCCCGCAGCCCGAACTGGTGACCCTGTGGTAGCGATCTCGACTTATGGAGATTGTGATTCGTGGGTTCGTATCCCAGCAGGCACTTTAATTAGTGTACATTTATTTCATCGCAAATGCTCTTATAAAGGTGAAGGAAAACATCGTGAGGACTTGTGACATCCAGCAACACGAGCTGGACATGCGTGGTGATTGGTGGATCGCGGCCTGTGTCTCAGCAGTCGAAACGTTAAATGCTGATTATGTTATGCTAATATCACACTTAATATCACATAATATCACATGACATAACATTGAAATCCCTAAATATAATATGTCCTAAATCCGTTTTTCATAAATATTACAATCAATAATATACAAAAGACATAAAACCGTTTTCAATAAAAGTTACAAGTCCTAAATTCAAATTACATAATGTTTATTTATAATAATATTCTTAGAACAAATTTGTATAAAAAGCTTTTGTTATAATTAAAAAATATCTGATTTGGCATTATAATTGTTTATTATACATACATAAATATATTATACATGTACTCAATAAAGCAGTTGATTGTGAACATATGGTTTTTGTAAGCAAGCAAGCATGCAACATGCAGCAGGCATGGTTTCTGTCACGGTTCCGGCGCTGCGGGGCTCCGGCGGTCCCACGCGAGTTTATCGTCGCAGATAGGTTTAACGCTCACCACCGCAGCTTCGGCTTGCTGGCCGGCCCTGCTCCTCAGCTCGCGGGCCGCCTCGCCCCTCCGCGCCTACGCGGGTTTTTATTACACTCTAGGGGTAGGGCAAACAAGACTACGTGGAGTCAGATTTACAGCGATTCGTTTCTGTCACTAAAACCTAATTTTTAGCAAATGTTTTAGGAAAAAAAAAAATTTTTAATGAGCATTCGGAATAATACACATTATTTAACACAATACTTAGGACATATGACTTTAGGTCATGTAAAATTAGGATATTCAATTATTATAGTACTGGATATTACAACAGAATACTTTTAGAACTAAAGATAATTATGTTAAACAAAATTTCAGGATTTTGAACATTATGGTAGCTGAAGTTTATAGCAAACGTGTTATGGATAATGATTTTCGGACAAACAATTTTAGGAGAAGAAAGGGAGTACCTAAAATAATCATACTCTACATATTGTGCCCGTGACTGTACAAAAAAGTACTAATACTCCGCTATTTTACGTTTTGCGGTTTTCATAGAATGTTAGCTTCGGAATTATGCTAAATGCGGTTCCAAGTAATGCTTTAACTCTTATTCGTACTGAAAATCCGCAAGTATTATATTCTACTGGACTGGAATTCTACGTTTAGACTGTCTGGTATTTTGTGAATTAAAAGGTAAAGAATTAAGAATAGTAAAGTAGACGTAAATCACACATTTTATTTTAAAAGAAGTGTACAGACGGCAGCACAATCTAACAAATTTCTTTAATATTAATAATTTTTTTCATCTTTATCGCTAAATCGTTACGTGCAAGGTTGATTGGGAAAAATTGACAATTTCGGGTAATCTTGTTGTGTTGTTGGACTGAAAAACTACACTAGAACTACCAAGTAGAAATCCGTTATATTTTTTGTGTTCCACAATATTTTTGAATTAAAATTAACAGTCAAAGTCAAATTATCAACATTAATTAACTTTTCGAGAAGAAATTACGCTGCGACCACACTATAATTTACTTACTTGTACGATTTTCCTGTTACACTTCGGCTAGGACCTATGCGCCCCATGTACTCGCATCTTGTGACAAGCAAATACATTGACTCTCGCGCGTGTCACTTGACTCAAGCCGCGTCACAAGACGCTTCGCCCGAGCCCGAGGCCCCGGACCTTTAAGTTTTGTGTTAGGCACTCTTGCCTTGTAAGATTTACACTTCTGATTCTTTCGAAAAGTTTTGCTTTTTAGCCAAGGAACTTTATAAGTAGGTACAAGAAAGTAGTTGGTTCCCACATTACTGTCTACCCAGACGGTCTCCGGACAAAGCACTAAATCAGGCTGGGTTCGCGCTTAAAATGACATCTGGAAGATTTATTACCGTAGCTGAAGTCCGAGAAAATTTATGACTACCCGCCTCAGGGTGAAGAACTTAACCTAAGTTCTTCACTGAGTTGGCGGGAAATCAGGGAGGGAATCTTTAATGTTGGATTCTAGGATTGAGTTTTATTGGATAATGTATAAACTAATGAAGTTTTTTGTTTTTTATTTTTGTACAAAGGTATTGCTCAAACTTCTACTTATTTTTTTTTTTTTTTTTTTCATTAGCCTGTTCTGTCCCACTGCTGGGCAAAGGCCTCCCCCGTTCTCTTCCAACTCTCCCGGTGTTTTGCCTCCTCTGGCCAATCAGTCAGGAACGAGTCTAAATCGTCACGCCAGCGTTTCTTGGGCCTGCCTCGGTGACGACGACCGTCTTCAGGCACCCACTACAAAACTTCAAAACTTCTACTTATTGAGAAAAAAATAATTCCACTGACAGACGATGCACACCATGAATCACTTGGTCTAGAAGTATAAAATGCACCAGAATTTCCATACATAACAAGGTGAGCAACAAAAACCAATTTTTGGCTATTCATCCACTGTATGGGTTAATTAAACCAACAGGGGATATAAGTTTGTACGGAAGTTCGCTAATTTTGCCGATGGAAAATCCTATCGAACACATGGCTTGTTAATAAATAAAAATGATGAACAAAAATAAAAAAACACTAGATAAGTGTCATAAATCTAAGACAGAACATGTTTTCAGGAACCCAGTCCAGTTTCAACTGCTTTCCCACGCTAACATTAAGGTCGAGTTTGTATTGAACTTTGCGTAGTCTTTGGCTAAGCATGATTTCTATCTCTGTCGTGTAGAAAATTACAAACTGAAAAATCACTGTTTACGGTAGTACTCAATGTAATGCTCCTAAAAAAATATGCTGATGAATGCATTGAATAGTACAGGAGTCATGGAGGTATTTAAGATAAAGTTATAACAACAAAAACCTAAAAAGAGAACAAGTGCCTCCCGGCTTGGTTAAGGGTTTTTTTACCCCTTTTTTACGGGGTATTCCTCAAAGCACAACTGTTTTTAAGCGCAACCAACTATGCGCAACTAAATAATTCCTCGAAGCGCAACCATTAAAACAATTTGAATTTGTGAGCGCAACTAATGTTTGCGCTTTGAGGAATAATTTAGTTGCGCTCAAAAATAGTTGCGCTTTGAGGAATACCCATTTTTTACACACAAGGATAAGGGTAGGAGATGATGATATGGGAAACAGGACCATTCGTTGTGGTGACGCTTGTAGGAGCTGATACAGTTAAAATGATGAAGATGAGTGCCAAGTGAGATGATGTTGGCTACAGATGTAAACATATAAACTATGTTGAAATCAATGAAACAGTCTCCTTCATTTACATTATACGTAGTTACTGCAGTTAAATGTTCGGCCGGAGAAACAATACAATCGTTTGAAGTCGGCGCAAATAAACAAAACATTGCAAGTTTATGTGTTCGGAAATAGATTTGTGTAGTTTTACTGTTTGCCTAGACTTTTTAGAGAGCAGCGGTGGCCCAGTGGTAGCGACCTCGACTTACGAACAGTAAGTCGTAGGTTCGAACCCAGGCAGGCACATTACTTTGTGTAATTTATTTCATCACCACTGCTCTCAAAAACGTTGAAGGAAAACATCGTAAGGAAACCGGCATGTCCTAGAACCAAAAATTCGAAGACATGTGACATCTACCAATCCGCACTGGGCCCGCGTGGTGGATTATAGCCCATTCCCTCTCATAGAGAGGAGGCCTGTGTCCCAGCAGTGGGAACATTATAGGCTGATGATGATGATGATGACTGTTTGCCTAAATATAATGGGCGGAGAGATACCTGTCGATGTGAAGTTTTAGGGTCCCTTTTCACCAAGCGATAAAATCCCTGCGCACTTTTTTGATGTCACTGAAAAAAGGACTGTATTAGGTAGAAAATTGGGCGCACTTGCATCTTGGAGCACGGACGAGTATACGCTTAATGTCTGCGTTAAATTTTTAACTTTAAGGCAATACTGATTTAGCCTTTTATTCAGTGACAATAAAAACTACGTGAGGATGTTTTCGCTTAGTGGACCTGACCCGATTTTTCACATTACACAGACTCGAATCATAGTAAAACATTGAAATGTGAGCGTGTTTAACGAGTTCTTCGACTTGAGTTGACAGCTTCGTTGGTCTAGTAGTTTGACTGCTGAAAATGGGGTTGTGGATTCGATTCCCTGATCGGGCAACGTTTTCTTGGACTTTTCCATCAGGAATTTCTCAGTAACAGCCTCGGAGTTAGGATTTGTGCACGATTTATGGCGATAGGCTCGCCCCCTATTACATAGGGCTTAAAGATTATAATATAAATTATACTAGATCATGAAAGATATAAAATACTACTGATGAAGAACTCTTCAAACATAGTTAGGTACCTATATTGAACACCTGCGGGTTGCTCAACACACACATTCCATCATCACATGCATGGTTTGTTATACAAACTGTTTATATTCAAAATAAATATGTTATGAAAAACATGCTTTATTATTTCATTGTTTAATTTGATGTCGGTTAAACGTATTACAGAAGGTATACTACCGAGTTCACTGACGGTCGACCATTTTTCAGCCTTATGCCTTGAGTAATATGGTTTAAAGCTCTTTAACGTGTTTTATAGTACTAAAAAGTCTGACAACCAGTCTTACCAAGGGGTATCGTATTTCCCAGTAGTAACTGGGTTGTGGAGGTCAGATAGGCAGTCGCTCCATGTAAAATACTGGTATTCAGCTGCATCCGGTTAGACTGGAAGCCGACCCCAACATAGTTGGGAAAAGGCTAGGCAGATGAGATGATGATGAACGTGTTTTATAGTACACAAGAATGCAAACACAAGTGCAATCTATTCCTTTACTCTTATAGTCCTATAGGGAGGACTGGAGTCAGACACGACTGGAGACAGATCAACTGCTTGACGTGTGGAGGCACTTCTTTGGGAATAAAACCAAAAGTACTTTACCCGAAGTGAATATCGAACACAAGAGCTCGTGTTCAGCAGTAAGGCTTGCTACTACTGAGCAACGTGGCAGCCTTAAACATAATGCTGCCAAAACCTATGAATGTCCTCCCAGCTAAGGGGGAAGCGCCAAGGTAGCCCGCGAAATTCAATTGTTCTTACGTATTTTATAATTTGTAGATCAGTGTCAGGTTGTATGTTGATGGAAATGTGATTCGCGTATCACACGTATGTATTTACAGATTTATAATCATAATTGAAATCACCCTCAACTATTCAATAGCTAGTTCATGAAAAAGTTATTCAATTGGGTTAATGGCTTTCACCTTAATGCATTACCAAAGTTGAAGCATATGAAAAAATCAGTGCATTATTATATCTCGCTGGATTACTTCATAACGCGCGACGCCTTTTCCACAACCTCAGACGATGCAACTTGGGACGCCATTTGCGGCAAGTGTCACATGTTGTGTTGTTAAACTGACTTTTTCCGGTTGACAGTAATCAGCTGTCAATAGGTAGATTATTTGTCTATGTTCACTTGGGAGCATGACAGTCGAGTTGGAGCACTCGGCGAGTGAAGACGTAATCTGTACAGTGTAACCAGTATTAATAAACTCATTTTAAAGTTATACAGACTTTGATTTCCTCTGCAACCGTATAGCGGATTATACCTTTTTTTTTACGGATGGGAAATCATCAAATGACTTCTCTGGGCAGAGCGGAAGGGAGTGTCAGACTTGTACTGACTAAAGATCCATCCATGTTCCTTCCTTGCCCTTTGTGTTCCAGGGCCGCGGTATCTCTTTCGAACAGCCCGCAGCCCTGGCAGGCATCGGCCCTTGCGGGCCCTAGCGGATTATACCTAGCACGAGCGCACGGTGCAAACGTAACGTAAATAGGTCTATTTTAAAATTAAAAATTCTCGTTTCACATATAATATTTTCTCATGATTTCAAGGATTTATTCTTTATCTATGGATGATACTGATTGTGCTTATTGGAAACAATTTAACTAAAATGCTATAAGATAATTATAGTTATAATCAAAAATCGACGTATTTACTTACCCGCTCCCATTTGGGCCTCTGCTTGCTTCACTCGCCTACCGTCACATCGCGTTGACTCGCGACTTCTCTAATCAATTTGGCCTGGTTTCTCCTCAGTCGCAACACGCGTGTAGCTCGCAGCCTACCGGTGGGTAGGTGTAACATGGCATGTCCCCTCCAGCCCCATTGAGTCTAAGTTACTGTTCCAATAAAGGCGTCAGCTGCTCGCTCCCACGGGTATTCACGTCTTTTTCCTCATGGATGGAAGGAGGCACGCAATATTAACAACGTGGATTGTTATTGTTAATTTGATGCCGTGTGGAAGAGGGTTTAGGTGGGGCCAGTCAAAAAGGTACATTGCGCTTGTTGTCGAAGAAGGAGGCGGTAGGTGTTTGATACGGTAACGTTTAAGTGTCATGCTAAACACGGCAAGCCTATTGCCAGGTACGGGTGCGCATATTCAGTGCATATAAGAGTACGTTGCAACATGCAGTATGGAGTTTTAAAGAATCTTTAACGGCTAGAAATGAGTGACTATCGAATTGACTTACCCTTTTAATGGGGGGCATCCGTTAATCAATTGTTGGTTAACCAAATAAATAGATAAAAATAAAAAAAGTCACGTGAGGTTTTTTAGCCCACTTTTACTGCCCTCCCTCCCCTTTGGTAATACATCGTGAGGTTTTATTGTACCCCTCCTACCGAGCATCATGTGTATTTTCTTATTACTGAAAACATCTGATAGACTTAAAAACGTTTTAACAAAAAAAAACAAGAAAATCCGGATTTTATACATGAAGTTTACTTGCTAGGGTTTTTAGACAAAAAACCATGAAGTTTGCCGCTTCTTCTCCAAAGGAAACGACCAACCGGAACCGATATTATAAATGCGAAAGTTTGTGAGGATGAACGGATGGATGGATGATTGTTACTTTTCACACACAGATAGTTTACAACCTGGATTAACACATAGGATACTATTTATCCCGCTAGTATGATCCCGTGGAACAATAATCGAACACCACGCGGGCGACGCCGCAGGCATAAGCTAGTGTGAAATAAAATATTTTGATTTTGAGTGTTGTTGAAATAAACACAAAGTAATGCGTCAACCTGGGTTCGAACTCACAACTTACAACTTTTAAGTCGAACCCACGGAGCTTCGGTATATCGAAGCATTTATTTTAATTCGACGCAGCTATTGATCGCGTGGTCACGGGGGCGGGCTCTGAGGGAAGGGGTCTAATAATAGGTGCCCTCATCCCTCACCGTATTTATAGGTATATCAAGATGAGTTTCTGTGATTATTTCGTTTATTCTGCTACAGATATGATAGGGTTACAGTTTATGAAAGAAACCCTAACTTATTGGCCCTATGCGACAGCTACTAAGAAGAAAACGAATCAAAGAAATAGCTTGAAACATGCGATGAATCATCAAGACGTGACGTGCGACTTATGCGAATGAAAGATGTGACGTATGTTGACGCATGTCGCTTAGCAAGTCGTATCACCTGAGGTCATGAATGAGGTCGTACATGGCGAGGTATTTGTGATGTGGACAATAGTACAATAACGCTAAAGCTATACACCATCTATCGTCAATTTCTAAATTATTACAACATTCTATTATTCTAAACAACTGCTTTTCTTTTACTCCGACCGATTTTGCGGGCGAAGTCAAGGATAATGTTAATACTTGATAAAATACTAGCAATTTCCCGCGGCTTCCCTCTTATTATGGTCAGAAATTATGCCATGAGAACGATTTTATCCTATGACACTCGGGGATAAATAAGCTTCCAATAATTCCAATTAGTGTTATATTTTTTTGGAATTGGATCAGTGGTTCCATGGATTACCTCTTACATCTAAACTTACAATCTTAACGTCTTTATAATATTAGTATCGACAGGATGCCCTTCACGAAAAACTTTTGTCAAGAGCTTGTAAGAAACGTGTTGCGCCGCCAATCAGGACATGACGGCATGTCACAGCCTCGCTCTCGCCAATATATTGATAAAGTTTGGACAAGGAAAGAAAAGTTGTTTGAACACTCTGTGTTCACGCCATGTAGTTGGGAAGTTATGCTATTGTGGCGTAGTTTATTCCTTTATTTTGAAGGTTATAGTTTGGCACAACGTAAGGGGAATATCGCACTTTTTTTCGCCTTTGCGATCTTATACACATACAGGGTGGTAGGACATCATAGGGTTGCATACAAAGCTTTTTGAAGTGCTTCTTAAAAACCTTATGCAAAAATATTTTCTAAAAATAATTCGAATTTAAAATAAAAAAATGTCACTTCTGTCGGAACTCCCGCAGTGGTTGGGCTTTTTTTAAATATATCTGTGAAAAACTTCTATGTTTTTCTTCTTCTATATCGTGGTCGTTAGTACCTAACCTGGTGTCAATGTCAGAGTTTTAACGCCACCCATGGGCCTCTGACTTGGCTTTACATACTGTCGAGAAATATCTCTCAAGCATGCTGGCAGGCAATGATAGCCTAGAGGTGTGACCGTCGGAGTGCCATGTCATAGGTCTCGAGTTCAAACCCAAGACTTCTGAATTTTCGAATTCATGTGCGTATTTTATTATTTGTAACTATCAATTGCTTCGGTGAAGGAAAACATCACACCCTGTGTATACAATTTCCAGAGACCCAGATTAGTAGCATTCAATCAGCGATAAACACGATCCTTTTGTTAAAAAGGTATGAGACTGACATTAGCTACCGAAAAGTTTATGTCAATTGTTGAAAAAAAATAGCATGCTCTGTGGTTGTTGTTAAATTACGAGACGCTTTGAATGCGGTTCGGACTTCTCTATACCCTCTATCTATACGTGCCACACAGAAATTAAAAAAAAAATGTTGTTGCAATGTCAAAACGAAAGCGGTTGTTATTAGAAGAGTATAACGTAATAAGTCCGCTCAAAATCTGACTAGCCTTTTTCCAACTATACACCAGTACTGGATGCAGCTGTATACCAGTATTTTATATGGAGCGACTGCCTACCCGACCTCCTCTTGGTAAGACTGGTTGTCAGACTTTCTGGCTTCTAAACGCCAGGAACGACTGTTAAATATCTAAACATTACTGAATGTGCTTCCCAAGTCATGAAAGAATCTCACTTTTTAATGAATGGTCATCCATCCACGGACTGACCTCGGCTAGCGATGCTTAACCTAGAAGGTGCCTGCTTTTTAGCCACCAGTCCCAACTCATTATAATAACTTCAATTTTTGTTCCCCTTTTCAAATTAAGCGTAATAGGTACAGTTGCGACAAAAACTATAAACTTGTTGTATAACCCAAAGCATGGGTTTTTACAGCAACCGCGGGACACGACTGTTCGCGCCTGTACTTGACGGGTATAAACGATTCCAATTTCTCGCGGTCACACCCGCCGATTAAGTGCGAGATAAGTCACACTTGACGCGATTAGGCGCGAGATTTGTCACAAGTTTCAGGCTATGATACGATTAGTTGACTCTTTGTCTTGTTTTAGTGTTGGGATAGGGTTCTAAGGGTGAGTCCACACTATGTACCATCAAATCATAAAAGACATGGTTATTTGACATCTCAGAGATCAACAATGTTATACATGTCCTATAGTGTGTATAAAAAAAGTTTAAAAGTGTTTAAAAGTGTTTTTCTATTTTGGCCCATAGCTCAATGGCCATTTTGGTTCAACTTCATACAGCAGACGGGCAACCCCGTTCCACATCAGCTTAGCGGCTTTTTGAGCAATGTCAGTAGTTTTTGTTTTGAAGCGCAGTGTGGAGTAAGTTGCTTATGTCAATCATGAAGAATTTATTTTTGTTTGAAACTTCTAATCTCCTGAATTACCAATTGCATTTGATTTTTTTCATTTGATAGCCCTATTTTTGAACATCAAACTAAGATCCTTAAGATCAGAGCCAAAATTGAAACGTCGGGTAAAACCGCAGGGCACAACTATGCTAGTTCCATAATAAACTCGATGCTAAAAATGAAAAGAGCGTCGCAATTTGATTGATGAATTGATAACGATTGATAAATCGCCAATGACGCTAATTGAGCGGTTTTATTACCGCGCCAAATGAATGAATGATTGATTCCGATTCATTTCATGTTCAGTTCCGTAAATTGATTGATAATGGTACTGGTGAATGAGTAATTCGGACCGTTCCTGTTTTTTTATTTGTGTTTTAACTGCTTCTTTGGTTAAGTGGGTCGCAAGCGCGACTGCTCATCATTAGGTCTTTAGTTCAGTTCGCAAGACGAGCAAAGTGATACTGGGTCTTTCAGGTTCGTTTTTAAAGGTGCCATTCGGTGGAGCACGAAATCAGGTCACAAGCATCTGCATCCATTCTGAACGGAAGCACTTTAACGTGCGATTATTTGGACATCTCACTTTAATGAGTTACAATACCAAGTAACAGAATGGCAAAAAGATAAAAGAAAATGCTGATCTGTGCGTGTCCTTTCAAAGTGAAGCTCGAGACCATATTCTCAAGAAGTTAGCAGATTCGTCTCAGAACTAAGTTGTTGTAGTTTTTGTCTATCTCTCTTAACTTTATATATTTTGCTATATGTATGTATGTATTTATTCTTATATGTTTTAGTTATAAATATGTTCTAGTCTTTTTTCTGTTATTGCACCTACTGTATAATTGTCTCTGCGTCATCCTAAGGTAGACTGGTAGAAAACGCCGATGGTATTATCCGTTCCATCAAGTCCGCCTTTGTACAGTTTTTTTTATACTTGTGCATAAAGTTTTAATAAATAAATGTGTTAGTTAAACGGGCACAAACCGTTCCTGTTTTGACTGCCTCGTTGGTATAGTGGCCGCAAGCGCGACTGCTGACCATGAGGTCTTAGTCTCGATTCTCAAGACGGGCAAAATGGTCATGAGTTTGTATTTCCGTTAGGAAATTTCAATACCAGCGCCGCGTTTTGATTTGTGTACGGTTGATGCCTAACTAGATGCAACGAGAATAAAAAGTTAAGACGCAAGACCTTAGCAAGAGATGGATTTTCAAGGCTCTGTTCAGATCCGAGCGATTATATGTAAGGTATTATTTGTACGGTTGGACCGTACTATGACTTAGACATGCATTTATGCGTCGCTTAATGGTGGTGAAAACAGGCATACCTACAATTTTTTTAGGATTCCATACCATCTGTCAGTCAAGGGATGTAACCCTGATGGATTACACATATGTGTACTTTTGGTACACCCATCACATTCCCCCAGTTATGTTTAAATGCCTTGTAATATCTTAACTAATAGGAGAATACTACCCTACATAAATCTCGTCATATGAAGATCTTTAAGATCTTGCGAGTGAATGTAATTCAAATGTATTGAAACCTTTCTCATTCAAAACAGTTCATTCAAATAAAAACTGCGTTCAATGAACTCACGATCCGTTCAGAAACTTCATTTCAAATCCTCGGCTTTCTGAATGGAACGTTTTATATTACTTGGGAGCCCCTTTTACACTCCATCATATGATGTGAATGCTGCTTCATAGATATGGAGCTTGTGGCTAAATAATAAAAGCTATACGGCTTCTAGGTTAATGAATACTTGCCGAGGACGGTTAGTGGACGCGTCATGAAATCTTCTATCATAGCTAGTTTCTAAACAATTCGTATAGCCGAAGTCTAATAAAAAAAAAAGAACGAAAAAAATACCTAGATATTCGGCCACGTGTGCACTACGAAAGTGGTTATTTCCTGAACGTAGTACTTAGAATAGTGTTTCATGATAATAATGTAGGTAATCTTAAGAAGTGTTCAGAAACAAACGAGAATATTTTTATTAATTCAGTCAACAGTAAAAAATACAAACATT
Source organism: Lycophotia porphyrea (assembly GCA_950005105.1). NCBI lineage: Eukaryota > Metazoa > Arthropoda > Insecta > Lepidoptera > Noctuidae > Lycophotia > Lycophotia porphyrea. The sequence goes on from OX465406.1 coordinate 770,052, forward strand.
AGGATAATAATTTAAAAAACGTTAAATTAAAAATGTTGCTTCTGAATTTCATAAAACAAGATAAATAATAAAATAAAACAAATATATAAAACTCAGTAACCAAACGTCTTCCATTTCTTATTAATAGGTTCGATGCTTGTGACCGGATTGACGCAGTATCTCTAGCCAGCGACTACATAGACCTGTCCATCACACTTATAACTTGACCAAGTCCTGCAGATCAGCAGACTAGACTATTACAGACTAATTGACACGCGTGGAATGCCGCCAACCGTAACGACATGCGGTGAGCATTCACGTCACGCGTCACTCCAAACTAACCAATTAGCAGCGAGCGTCCATGTGGTGAGCGCGCACGGTGTGTTCTGATTGGCTCGTTGCGATTGATGTGTGCTGCGTGTCTTGCCGTACTTTATTGTACTAATGATGTTATAATATAAATCCTGTAAATATTGCATTACATCAGGAGCTAACTCATAAAGCAAAGTGAACTTGTGACTTTGAAAAGACTATGGTTTCTGACAGACTTTCGGCCTTTTGATTACCTGTAATGACTGTCAAACATCGACTGTGGAGGGGTTAAATATGTTATGGAGAGTATGCCACGATTCTTCGCGACGCAAAAAGTAGTGTCAAAGCCGATGGCGAAGCCGATGGCACAATCCTCAGCGGAATCAGCAGCTGAAGGTTTAATAACCATAAGAAATTCAGTTCATGATTAGCTAAAAGTGAATCACAAAATGTTTTTTTTTCTTGACTGCATTAAAAAGCTTTACGAGTTGAGTCAAAGTACCTTGCAACTAGTTAAAAATAATAACACTTCAAATGTGTGATCCTTGCCTCTCGCGACGCGCCTCCATCGCGCTTTTGCGCATTCGTAACAGTTGGTTTAATTTCAGCGCTTGCTAGAAAATTTCGGCTTCAGCTAAAATTCTGGGCAATTATGGCAAAGCCTCGATCGGCCACTAAAAACAAGTCAGACGGGCGAATCGGTCGATGCAAGTTGCATCATCTAAAATAGAAGCTCCTTAAGCGGACTATATCGGAAATGCTCAAATCCGGCTTGGCTAATAGGTCAATCCTTTGGTGTGTAACAGGGCAAAGTGCTCGCCGTCAAACGCTCGCATTCCCTCAGGAGTTGAACTAAGTTAGAATGCCTAATAGATATTGAAGGGACAATGGGTAATTGTGCTTGATTTTAAGTGGAGCAAATCAGAGCGTCGAAGCCGCTTTACGTCATGACTAACTTATGCCCGCGGCTTTGCCCGCGTACAGTTCGGTTATTTTCTCACGGGGTAAAAGTATCCTATGTGTTAATCAAGGTTATAAACTAGCTCCAGGGCTGCAGGACTGTTCGAAAGAGAAACCGCGGCCTTGGAACACAAAGGGCAAGGAAGGAACATGGATGGGTTTTAGTCAGTACAAGTCTGACACTCCCTTCCGCTCTGCCCGGAGCGGGAGAAGTCATTGATGATTTCCCATCGGAAAAAAAAAACATTTTCACTTTTCTTTTTAATATTTGACACAAAATATCAAACAATAATTGTGATTAAATCATGATTAAATTATCCGATTTTCAGCTAAAGATAAACAGCCTTCAATATCATCCGAAATTCAACTTCAATACAAACAAGTGACAATCAAAATTGTCCAAAACCCAGTAAGTTCGGGCTATACCGACAACATTGGCGAGCCTATTGCGAGGGACGAGAGACGTATGTCCGGCACACTCAGTGCTCGTCACTGATAAACCGATTGGGGAAAACCAATAGCTTAGAATTCGCTCTGGATCTGTTGAACGTGTAGGTTCCGAATGTTAATTTGTAATACAATTATAATGGGTGTGGAAACACCTTTCGTATAACAGGCGAAATGTGATTGTACTTTGGTACACCTCTGCCTATCCCTTCGGAAAACACCGGCCGTGAAAAAAAAATTCAATCTATTTATTTTCAAAAGCCTTCACATTAATTATTATAATTATTATAATAAAAAGAATAACGCTCAATCTTTTTGAGGCAAGATTATGTGCGCTATCAATTAAGATTTAATTTTTTTTAAATAACTCACCATTAACCGTGAGTTTATGTATGTAAAAAGTAGAAGATTGTCCCTTGATCATCCTTAACGGTCACCATTTCTTTCCAGGAACTCGCAGCAGCGACGCCAACGCAGCGGAACTGGCGCGGTATCCTCATAGCCTTGCTGGTGATCGCGGCAGTCCTTGGGCTGATTGTGTTCAGCATCGCTCTGCTGACGCCAGCTGGAGATGGGGGCAGAGTCAGGGGCAGACGGCCCACGCTACACGATGTGCTGGGGGAGCATTATAAGCCCTTTAACGGGACTTGGCTTACAGGTGAGATTTTTATCTTATTGGAATAGTAGCGCACATATACAGCGTGAATCGAAAACATGTGGCCATATTTAAATACTAGCTTCTGCCCGCGACTTCGTACGCGGATCCTGTTGCTTATGCCAGCGACAACGGGGTCGTCAAAATCGAAGATCTGAAACGTCTGATGTAGAATTCTAAGGCCCGGGGACGGGAAAGCAACGGGATGAGCGAGACGATTGGAGACGTTCCAGATCTTCCATTTTTGTAAGTCCACAGGAAATGCCCATCAGACTAAACAACTTTTGCTAAGACGTCATTCCTTAATATGTTATAATGTCGCTGGGCTTCGGAATTCCACAACAGGTGTTCCAGATCTTCAAATTTTTGCTCACACCAGAAAATGCTCTTCACGTGGAATAATTTTTGCTATGGCACCATTTTTATATCTCTTATACTTTAGCTGGTCTGTTGCGGTTCTGCATCAGGTGTTCCATTTTCCAAAATAAATTATAGCCTATATGATGCCCAGACTTAATACCTATACGCTCTTCGATAGATTCTTCTATTCTACTTCTTATGATCCTCAATCTTTTAGCTCCTTTGGAACGTTGGGAAAGATTTGACCTCTTTCTAGGCATTGTTATAGTTTTATTCTGAAGATACCTGATCAATTAAAATCTAAGTGACTGCTCCCCTGCGTTACCGGGTAAGCTACCGTGTCACGAAGATAAATGGAAAAGGAAATTAAACACTCAAATAACATAAGCCGAAGGCATATTTATTCGATAAAATAAAATAATAAATGGGATTTTTGGCCAGTACAGTCAAATTTTCAATGATTGATTCCTAAACTGTTACCGTCTTCACCGCGTGGAGGTACTCCCAGCTTATGTTATTTTATAATTATACAGTGACATTAGTGATAGCTTTGATTTCCACATCAGGTGTTCCAGATCTTCAATTTTTATACGTCAACAGAGAGTGCTTATCAGTCTGAACAACTCTTGCTAAGACGTCATTCCTATATATGTTATAGTGTAGCTGGGCTCTTGGAGTTCCACATAAGCTGTTCCAGATCTTCAAATTTATCCTCTTAGCAGAAAATGCTCATTACGTGGAACAATTTTTGCTATGGTACCATTTTTGTATCTCTTATAGTTTAGCTGGTCTGTTGCGGTTCTGCATCAGGTGTTCAAGTTTCCAAGATAAATTATAGCTTATATGATGCCCAGACTTAATACCTATACAACAACAAAAAAATCATTAAAATCCGTCGAGTAGTTCCGAAGATAAGCGTGTACAGACAAACAGACAGAATTTTTTGTTTTGAATTCGTGCTCTATTACTGTTTCTAAACCCCCCACAATTTTTTTTTAAATATATTCAATGTACAGACACAGTTTTTGTTATATGTATATAGAATATTTAGTAAAAAACAATAAACTGATCAACATAAAAAAATCCGGGCAAGTGCGAGTCGGACTCGCGCATGGAGGGTTCCGTACCGTCGTAGTAGGGGAGCCCCCATTAATTTTTAATATATTTTTATTATTTGTTGTTCTAGCGGCAAGAGAAATACAGATTTTGTCAAAATTTCAGCTGTCCACCTATTACAGATCATGAGATACAGCCCGCTCACAGACAGACGGACGGACGGACAGCGGAGGCTTAGTAATAGAGTCTCGTTGGTTACCGGATACGGAACCCTAAAAATGAAAAAATAAATCTAATCTGATTTTTTTCGCAGTATTAATTGTTGTCCTATGAAAAAGGTTGTTCAATTTGATGATCTGTACCACAACCTTCAATATGATCACAGTTTTCGTAAACATGGTGTATAGTTAAAGAACTTCTCGTGAATTTACGATGACTTACTACATATTTCATACTACATTTTCAGTAAATTCTTAGGTTAAAAAAATATACTACTAGGAAGAATATCTATTTATATTCGTCATCTAATTCACGTCTACTTTCTTAAATTTATTTACATGAAATGTTCGTTATAAATATAATTATTCAGCGATCTCAGAAATACTCGTATAATTATGTAATATTAGTATAGATCAAATGCATTTTAATAAAACTTTGTTACATAAATTAATGTAGGTAGTCGTAAAAAGACGTTATCTCACCGTTTATGACGTCATTAGGCGTAAAATACGATGTTCAAGAAATGTTTAGCGTGATTTATATTGCAACAACTTTGTGTTTAAATGTTTGTGACCTCTGTCATCTCAGTGAAAATTGAGGAAAATCAACCTGTTTTACAGAAGTTTTCGCTTTTGGTTCCAAAAAAAGTGTGTGTGTACTTATTACGCACGTGAGAACAAGAGTTATACTTCTTTGGCGTATAAAACTAAAATGTGGACTAGATAACTTCAGGGTGTCGGTTTTTCGTGACGGTGTGCACGTGCATCTTAAAAATGTAGTCTCATCATTTTTCCCTAACGCGCCAAAAGAAGTACAACTTCAAAAACTTGAAGCTACAGTTGGCATTCTATCAAATGTATTTGTTAGCATCAGCATAGTATAATCAGCTTATAATTTTCCCATTACTGGAAAACAGACTTCCCCATTGAGATAGGGATCGTACTCTACCATGTGGATCCAGAACAGGTTGATGTCACCATGTCTTCGAAAATTTCGGTTCTAAAACATGACCTTCATTTCATTTCATTTATTCAATAACAAACATTGTGCCTGATTGTGTAACAAAAATTCACTTGGTTATGAAATAATTTACACGAAGTAAGGTATCTGGCCATATTCCAACCTGCGACCTTACAACTTGTAACTCATGCCGATTCCACTGGGCCCTCAAGAAAATAAAATATTTATCTGTCGCAAGGACATGACGTACATATTACATAGTAACAAAAGTCATGTACTAACTCAGTTATTGTGCTGTGCACAGCGCTGGTTTTCAGTGGTCACCCGAGTAAAGAAACCACCTCTAGAGAGTCTTAATTGGCTGCTCACGTGCTGAGAACTCAAATTCAAATAATTTATTGTGGATCATAGGTTCATAAGACGTTGTGTTGAATACAGGTAAGTCTGCTATGTCCCGTCATTGCGGCATATAAAATTCATATCACAAGTTCGGTAAATATGTAGTTAAAATACAATACATCCAATAATATAATATTATGTCAAAATACAAATTACAAAAGGCAAATAACAAATTACAAATTGTCAAATAAAAAATTATTAATAAAAAAATTATGTCTAATTACAAATTATTAATTCAATGGTTTCGCTTCAACGTATTGTCATCTAGAAATTTTCCTATAGATTAATAACATTTACTCATCAATAATTCGTGTAGTTTTTTTTAAGGTGTTTATATCGCTCATAGTTCTGAGAAAAGGCGGAAGATTATTATAGATACGTGGGCCCATACAAAAGGTGCTTTGGTGCAAAAGCTTTGTTTTACTGGCTAGAGTGCGCAGCTTGTTTTTGTGTCTGGCCCTAGTGCAAAATTCAAACAAGTTTGGATTTGATTTTATGAACATTACTGTTTCATATATAGGTAGTGATAGAATTAAGAATATAGACTTCGACAGTTTCAAAGATTCTATTCAATAAATCCTAGATATCACAACCATTAGGAAAATTTGAAATTGAAAAACTCGTGGCCACCTGTAAAGGGTCACATAATAAATTCATAGTGTCACGTCTCTCCACCATTACAGCGCCCCAAATATTCTAGGCCCCGTCTGAAAATTCTTATTCATCCGAAAATTGTATGCTTGAAATCGGGACCCGGTTTTAGATCATCCAGGGGAATACACGACCAATAACCAGAATCTAACTGGGTTGTGGAGGTCAGATAGAAGTCGCTACATTTGAAATACTGGTGTTCAGCTGCGTACGGTTAGACTGGAAGTCAACCCTCACGTAGCTGGGAAAAGGCTGGCAGATGATGATGATGATGGTGTTTTACATACTCAGTTATGGCGTAGAGTTAAATGTCCAAACTCAATTTTAACGCTGTAGTCTCTGACGTTTATTTCTACAATTTTTCGCTTCTACACCAAACATTTGAAAGTAAAAAACCGGGTGTATACGGGGCATACCCGGTTTCTTAATCTAACCGAGAGTGATAGTTGAGAACTTGTTAAAGTATACTTCAAAATTACTTTACGGTAACAGAAATAAAAATAAAAAATCTTACGCAAGAAATTTTAAAGGCTTCATTGAAGGAATGCACAAGTAGAGTTGGAAAAATTCCTCAACAATAAATTCTTAGTTCAGAAACCAGGTGCCTGCCATCAATATACTAAAGAAATAGACCAGCCATATTGGCAGGTACAATGTTAGGCCCCTTTTTCATCTAGAACCAATATTGACGGGAGGGTAACATGCTCGAGACTCGACGTTGTTTGCACGATATACTCGAACCATGGAGTAATAAGAGAATGGAGAGTTTACGTGAGCTGTCAGTCACGTGACCACTGTTGACCAAGAAACAAGGGATAAAGAGAGAGAGCAATAACATACTCCGTTTGAAGTCACAATTGATCTAAGAAAATCTACAATTAATGAAAACGCAGTTAGATTGTTACTATAGTTGTTGCATTTTAGCATGGCAAAAGCAGCCTAACCTACGTTTATTGGCGTTTTTGATTTCTAAACTCAACATCATTTACATAACATATCATCACGCCTGTAATACCCGAAGAGTTAGGCCGAGGTGTTACTAATAGTACACCCTCATTTCGCAAGTTATGTTTTAGTCCTATGTAAGAGGCGAGCTTAGTGCCATCAACCGGACACAAATCTAAACTTCGTGCCTGCCAATAAGAAATTCCTGATGGAAAAACCTAATATCACTTTGCCCGACCTGGGATTCGAACGTAGGACCACATGCTCAGCAATCGCGCTTGTGACAGCTAGACCAACGCGACAATCTATCGTTAATTGAAAATTATTGTGATGTGTAGAATGATAAGAGCTACAAGTCGCTATTTCGGGTTGTTGGACTATCTAGAGCAACATGCACGGAGCAACTTAACTTATAATGGATTGAATCTTCCATTTGCTACTTGACATGAAAGTTATTTTTAGTTCTTTCACATATTTTTGGGTTGAAATCCATACGAACCGAATATTGTTGGAACAAAGCGAGTACAATCCGTGACGTCTAGTGGTACATTTGTTTCTGCAAACTGCCTGCGGAGGTATAAATAAAAAAGGTTTGATACCGGCTGTTTCGATATTTCTCAAGGCTGCCCGCCCATGTCAGACTTTTTGTAGGACAGATAATCGGGCCGATTTTTCCTCCGATTCTTAGGACCGACTTTGTGGTACATCCGTCACTTTGTCTGTGGCTATCGAGGGAGCAGCAGGTCATGGACAGAAAATCTCATGAATATACGCTACATTTCCGAACGTTCCATTTTTCACCGATAATCGGATCGGTCGGGATGCGCCTATTTTTTTTCTGACCAACTTTTTGTAGGACGTGTGCGTTGCACTAATTGCTATCAGTGTGTTCTATTTTTCTCCTACAAAAAATCGGTCACCGATTATCGGACGTGGGCGTAAAAGCGATGTTTATCTTTTCGAAAATGTTGGTTTTCATTTTTGATACGATTAAAAAGAGAGAAAAAAATCTCAATACTAGCCAGATTTTGGATTTGTATTGATGGCAATGAGCCAATGACCCCTATTACAACATGAGAGTTGAGACGTCAACATAACTGACGAAGTGTGTGTGCATTTCGGGGATTTTTATACATAAACTAGTGTTGATGATTTTGAAACGATGGCAGATTTTATTTTGGCTTAATAATAAAAGCCGCTCGGGTTAAGCCATGCTTACTTAGGTTGGTCCGTGGATGGTTAACCACCCTTACATACTGAGATTCCTCTGTACCTCGGAAAGCACGTTAAACCGTTGGTCCTGGCTGTCATTTGTAGATCTTTGACAGTCGTTACAGGTAGTCAGTGGCCCACAAAGTCTGACAACCAGTCATTTATTTATTTATTTATTAGATTTAGTACAGCATAAGCCATTAACACTAAATTAAATAATCCTTTTACTCGGTCTTCTCACAAAACCTCAAACATTCTAACATTATCGTCTTCCATTCATCAGCAAACAAGTCCAATCCTGGATTGGTCTCCACGAGCGCGTTGAGCATCGTAAGCATACGCGGTATAGGGGAGGCGGATCGAGCTACAGTGCGACAAAATGGGACATTAAACAATTTATGCTTTCTAGAGCGATTATAATTATTTGGAACAAAGAATTGACACAGCTCCGCATGTAAATCCGAGGCGTCGGTATAACCATGTATAATTTTATACGCTGTAGTTATTTGGTCTACAGAACGCCTTACCTTGAGCGAGTTAAAATTTAAACATCCTAAGATAAACTTAGTAGGATACATATATGGATAATATCCAAACAAATGTTTGTACAGGTATCTGAGAAAAGCTTTTTGCACTTTTTCCAGCATGAGTGTATAGGTAACCTCGTGAGGATTCCACACACAAGCGCTGGTTTCGAGCTTGCACCGAACTAAAGCGTTGAACAAGAGCCTGATAACTGCCTGGTTCTTAAAACCTTGGCAGTTTCGTAAAACAAAACCTAAGCGTCTGAAAGATTCTTTAGCCAAGCTTATAATGTGTGTATGAAAGGTCAGTTTGCTATCAAACAGTACACCGAGGTCTTTTACTGTCGACACTATGGCTATTGACTCGTTGTTCACACTGTAGTCGTACTGTATAGGACTCCGCATGCGGCCAAAGCTCATAATTTGGCATTTAGATGTATTAAACTCCATTTTGTTTGTCGCGGCCCATTCACTCAAGGCATCGACATCACGCTGGAGAGCTATACAGTCAGACACTGAGTTCACAGTTGCATATATTTTCAGGTCGTCGGCGTAAAGTAAACATTTCGCGGTTTTATTATTTGTGGCAGATCGTTAATCATAATCAAGAAGAGTAAGGGACCTAAAATGGAACCCTGACTAACGCCTGATCGTGTATGATATGCATGTGAGTTGTATGCGCCAAGGCGAACAAATTGCTGACGATCCCGGAGATAGTCAGCAATCAGATGAAGAAGACTAATCTATCGAAGGCCTTACGGAAATCGAAATACAGGACATCCACTTGCTGCCCGCGGTCCATTTCAGAAGAAATAAATTCAACTAATGTTAACAAATTAGTGTTAACTGACTTTTTGTTGCGAAAACCATGTTGTTCATTGCACATATAAATATCGACTTGTCTTTGAATTTCTTTATATAAAATGTGTTCAAATACTTTAGCAGGGGCTGACAATATAGCAATAGGCCTGTAGTCTTCAACTGAAGATTTCACTCCTGTCTTCGGTATAGGCGTAACCCTAGAGAGCTTCCATTGAGTCGGATATTTTCCGGTGCTTAGTGACAAGTTAAATATATGACAAAGAGGTTTGGCTATGGAAGCTTTAGAAAGTTTAAGAATATTAGCTGGAATGTTATCCGGTCCAACAGAACTACTGAGTTTTAATTTACTGATACCACGTTCTACATCGTTAGTGGAAAATTTAGTTAAACTGACGGAGTTACTATTGCTGCAGGTATCAAGAGCACATATTTGGGAGACGTTCAAATCAGGTGTTTCAGGTAAGAAAACACTGGCAAAGAAATCAGCAAAAGCATTAGCGGCATCGATTCCCGACAATGATTGACCCTGATAGTTGATTGTAGGCTCAAAGCCTCCTTTGCATCGAAGGGTGGATATGTGCTGCCAAAACTGTCGCGGGTTGACTCTGATATTACGCTCAACATGACATAAATGTGAATCATATGCGATCATAATGCGGTGCTTAAGGTTTGCTCTTAAATCAGAAAATGCCTTGTATACCGTTAAGCAAGTAGACTTTTTCCAAATATAATGGAGTTTGTGTTTATGTCGGAGATCTGTTATGATATCACGGGTGTACCAAATTGGATAACGTTTGCGACTAGCTCTATTACGTAGTTTTTTTGGCATACATTCGTTAAAAATACTATAAATAATTTCATAAAAAGTTTTCGTGCAAAAAGTAATATCTGTTGACTCCACTACGGTACTCCAAGATTCCTCATTAAGTAGGGTATAAAGACATTCATAATCACACTTATTAAAATTCCAGTCCTTAGACCGATCACTATTACTAGCTGGCATAGGACGAACATGAGAAGCTGTGTCAAACTTTAATGTGATATCCAGGGGCGGGTGGTAATTATCGGGTGGTACCATACCTTCTGACTCGCTAAGAGATACCTCGACGCTCTCGTGGACCAACACTATATCTAGCATACCTCCATGCAGATTCTTCACAACATTCTTCTCAGTCAAGCCACAAAAAGACAAAAAATAACAAAAATAGTTATTAATATTAACCGAAGCACTATTTAAATTTAAATCACCACAAATGAATACAGTGCCCTTTATGGTTTGTATGAAACTTTCAATTTTACAAAACCATGACATATAGTCGTTATCACTTGCACTGGGCTTTATGTACACAACACAAACAAATATCGAGCGACCATCTATATCACATGATAGATCATCACCACTATCTGTCTCAAGATCCTGGCGTCGATTCATGAGTAGCCCAGCTCGTGACAGGGGCATAACCCCGCCGCACGGAGTACCACGATCTCGTCGTATAACGTTGTAGCCATTACACGTAACTTCTGAGTCTTCAACGGAATGATCGAGAAATGATTCCGTTACAGCAATAATATCAAATTCTAGTAAAAGTAAACTAGTTCTCCACATTATGAGTTTTGTCTTTAATCCGCGAACATTTTGATAATAGTCATACCAAGGGGTATCGTATTACCCAGTACTAACTGGTTGTGGACGTCAGATAGGTAGTCGCTCCATGTTAAATACTGGTACTCGGCTTAATCCGGTTAGGCAGGAAGGCACTTCCATCATAGTTGGGAAAAGGCTAAGCAGATGGATGATTTTATGTTTCCCCAAAGATTTCCAGCCTCACAAATCCAAAAAACACAATCATTGTATTTTTCCTTCCGTCCTATATTAACACAAATATCTCTGCTATTTTTAATAACACCCTGTTTCTTCCAGAGTGACGGATAGACAGGTAAACAAGCTGAAATATATGTACGGTAAAACCAGTTTACTGTGACATTTTATGGAAGCGCCACTTTCAAAGGCGCGTCACCATAGTACGGTACATTTTATTTAGTTCTATATTTGGCCACGGATCAAGTTACATTGGTATAGGCAACAATGTTTGAACAACATTAATATTGGGATACCGTACGGATCCCTAAATTAGATAAATGTGGGAATATTTATTTTGCGTATTGTTTCTGGTTTATTACATTTTTTGCTTGAATAGCTTGCATTTGTCGGAGGATTTCTCTGTTGCGATGAATGTTTTTATTGGAACATTATGGTTCATTCTTGCGGTTAGGCTTACTCATAAACTCAAAATATAACATCACTCCTGTGATTTCCGAAGGGTTGGGCACAAGTTACCTAATACGCCTGCATTTCGCCAGTTGTGTTTAATCCTCAGGCTGATGGAGAAAATTGATTATGCTTATCGCTAATAGCACTTTACACGACCCGGAAATCGAACCCTCATGCTCAGCAGTCGATCAACGAGGCAGTCAAACATATATCAATCTTGTCGAAAGTCTTTCTATGAACTCTCAATACTCTGCAATATCTGCTCAAACAACAACACAAGACTTATATACACATAGGTTACTGCTAACCCACATTTCCCTCTCAGTAAACTATTTAATTCTCCCACTAGAACAAAAGAGGGCCTTTTAATTGGACGTTACGCGGAAAGATGTCGCTTTTCGGCACAATTTCCGACACAAAGAAGTGTAGGCGCGAGGTGGCTCGAGCTGCCTCGAGCCGGCTAGAATGGAATGCTCGAAATAGGCCCCAGCGCGCCTAACTTCGCCTTTTGTGCTCGAATGTAGAGCACTATTTGATAAGGCAGATAATGAGGTTTTTTTTCTTTGTTATTTCGACTTTCTGTTCTTTTGCTGTCGTGTCGTAGTTAGTGAGCTCAAAGCCAAAGGAACGTTGGTTTAGAGAGAGTTGCTGGGTATACAACTGCTGCGGGATTCGATAGAAAAACCGTTTTTTACTAGCTTTTGCCCGCGGCTTCGCTCGCGTTAAGGTCGGAAATTATGCCACGGGGATATTTAAAATACAGCCTATTACAATCTTGGATAATGTAGCTTACCGCTGATGAAGAATTTTAGAAATGGGGTCAGAAGTTCAGAAGGTTACCCCTACAGCAAAACTAACTTTACCTTTTAGAATTTTTTGTATTGGCAACCTTTCATCCCTTATGTAGCCTTTAGGGGTTGAATTTTTTAAAATCCTTTCATCCTGCTTATCTTAGCTACAGAGCAGCGGTGGCCCAGTGGTAGCGACCCTGACTTGCGAACAGTAAGTCGTAGTAGTTCGAACCCAGGCAGGCACATTACTTTGTGTAATTTATTTCATCACCACTGCTCTCAAACACGGTGAAGGAAAACATCGTTAGGAAACATATCTTAGAATATATCATAGGCATATCTTAGAACCAAAAATTCGAAGACATGTGACATCTACCAATCTGCACTGGGCCCGCGTGGTGGATAATAGCCCATTCCCTCTCATAGAGAGGAGGCCTGTGTCCCAGCAGTGGGAACATTATAAGCTGGTGATGATGATGATGTTCTTTGCTACACGGGGTGAACGGGAGACACCGTCACACAAACAGTTACCACTCATTTAGCACCTCAATCTGAACCCCCATCATATAGAAATATTTCATCGGTATTTTTTTTTAAAGCAGATGTTGCCTGCAAAATTGAAATACCTACACAGCAGATTTTTTTCTAACTACCGTTAAAAAATTGAGTAGAGGAAGTCCAAAGAAACGATGGACGAACTGTGTGAAGGATGATATGGCTAGAAAGGAGGTGACTGCTGAGATGTCGAGTAATAGGAAGAGAAGATAAGTATGGAAGAAGAAGATATGCTGCGCTGACCTCAAATTAATTGGGATAAGGGCAAGAGAATGATGATGATGACCGATTGAAAAATTCTATATGAGGTGGATCAGAATGAAGACTGGACATTCTTGTGCATCGGTCTCTTCCACCCTGTATATGCAGAATGCAAGGGTTTGCCCTATCCTATCTTTTATTTAAATAATTTATTTATTTGTTTTAAATTACGTACATAACAGGTCGTTGGGGAAAAGAGATTAACTAATCTACGCTTCGCCGACGACATTGACCTGTTCTCTTCTTCAGCGGCTGAGTTGAGCCTCCTGCTCGAACAACTGAGCCACGCCAGCCTCGAGGTCGGACTTAAAATGAACATGACGAAAACTAATGTAATGACGAACAGCAAGAAGCGCAAAGTAGACATAGTGGGTGTGGGGGTTGAATATGTCCATGAGTACATATATCTCGGCCAAATAGTCTCCAGGCGAGACACGACAAAGAAGTGGCTTGACGCACCGAAAACGCTTGGAAGAGCTTTTGGTCGATGAAGAATCTAATGACAGGACGCCTTCGACTTTCCCTCAAAAGAAAACTCAAGGACATGTGCATCCTGCCCACCCTCACCTATGGAGCGCAAACGTGGTCATTAACGAAACGTCAAAAGTCTGCACTCGGATTCTGTCAGCGAGCAATGGAACGAAGTATGCTCGGAGTCAAAATTACTGACCGTATAAGGAACAGTATACTTCGTTCCAAAACACAAATTGCAGTCGTAGGCAACACAGCCGCTAAACTAAAATGGAACTGGGCAGGCCATATACGCCGCATGTCGCATCAGAATTGGGCGAAAATAGCCACAGATTGGGTTCCGAACAACAGGAATCGGCGACGCGGCAGGCCCAGAAGGAGATGGCGCGATGAGCTGGACTGCTATCTAAAGGATTGGGCTGAAATAGCTCTAGACAGAGAAAAATGGAAAAAAGGAAGGGAGGCCTTTGCCCTGCAGTGGGACACACAGGCTCATAATAATAATAAACATAACAGGTATAACGCCAATGCGATATTACTACCACCTAAAAACAGATAGCTTAAACTCACAAAAATACAATTAAAATACATTTAAAAACCTAGAATTAAAAATCACATCTAAATATTTTCAATTATGGAGCAAGGATAATTGATGTAGATAGGGATATTTTCTGAAAACCTATTTTTTTGTGTGATGACTGATAGGGATATTCTCTAGAGGAGATGCGATATTAAGCTAACCTTTCTACTTCACTACTCATCCTTTACGCAAATATACGAGTTATACATTAACAATATCAATACAGAAAAATAAAATTTCTGCAAATAAACAAATCACCCCCCAGCCAATACGTTACGCGGGTTGAAACGGGTTGGAATAGACGTTAATAATAACGTGTTTCAACCCCTTGGGGAACCGTTCATTTTTGCCCTTTTTATGAAAATATATAGGATTGTAATAAGTGGTGCTCGGCGATCCTAATCTGGGATTGAAAATGGGTACAATTTAATTGAAGAATCATAAAAATCTAGCCATATAGTTCAGACTCGCGCAATAACCCCTTGGCAACGAAATTCACACTCAAGCGACTCGCGAGTTGCAACAACGACTTTTGAGAAAACCAATGAAAATGATAGCTTAGTTTCCTACAAGTCACCGCGCCGGTACTCAGAGAGGTTTCAGACTAGCGTATTTTGTAACGCTTATAAGCTCGTACGTGCTTCAAACAATCAAACGCGCGTACCCGGCCTTATCCCGGCGTGTTCGCTTAATTATTGGCAGCTGCAGCCAATGTGACGACTTATCTCGCGACTCGCGCTTGTATGAGCTTACACGCGCGTCAACGCTAGTACGAGTACTACGTGCGGTTAAAATCGCGCGTATACGTGCCGAAAATACGCTAATCTGAAGCCGCATGCAGAGGAAACCAGTGAAGCGCGTGCGTGTCGATAAAGTCTAGTCGAGTCGCAATTCGCATCGCTCGAGGCTGTAAATGGGTCAAAGGATTCGTTAAAAGCTATTACATTTAGTTTTCATGATTTTCTCTGTTTGTGGCTAAAGTAATAAGTATTCAGTGAATATTTCCGCTTGAGAACAATAGTTCTCCAACCGTAACCCGTAACCGTTTAGTAACCGTAATTACGGTTCTAGGATCCAACCCTGTGAATGACAGACGGCGTCAATTTCAATCTTTACAGTAGCAAAGCTTTTAGGTTCCTTACTGTGAAGTTTATTCACGTGCACACAGAATCACCATTGCGTAAAGCAATAGCAATCACAAACACAAAAATACGGGTATTCAGCTGCATTGCATCTGGTTTAACTAGAAGCAGACCTAACATAGTTGGGAAAAGCCAAAAGGCATGTTCATAGATATTGGCTTAAAAATTTGTTTGGTCGACAACGTAATAATGTAACTGTTATTGTTAAATTCGAATTGAAAGAATTTACATTGTCATTACACAATTAGGCTTCAGGATAACCCTAATGAGTGAATGGATTAAATAATTTGATATGAGTTGAATTTCGAATGTAATGTTAAATTATTGTCGTTGAAATAATATGAAAAAAAAAACTATGCTATCACTATGCTGACAAACTAACTCAAAAGTCTCTCCAAGGTATCTCAAATATAAGCAAAAGATGAAACAGCTCAGTTTTCAAGTTACATATTCAAAGCCGATGAAGTGCAGGTTCTCTTTTAAAAATCTCTGTTAAAAATAGACAAGTCTCATCCCTGAAGGCAGTGATAAGCCGGTTCTACTCGTTTCAAACAGATTTATAATTCATGAACGAAATAGAACGGGGGACTTAAAGCCCACATCAGGAGTCTCACAGCAAAATTTTTAGATTTGTTTGGGCAAAAAGAACTCTTGATTGAATTTTAGTGAAAACCTTACCTGAAAGGGTGCCTAATGTGGCTTTAGCTTCCAGTTTGATGGGATACAGCCGAATACCAGTATATAACATGGAGCGACTGCATATCTGACCTCCTCAATCCAGGTACGAGGTAACAATATACCCCGATATCACTATTTATCAAACTTCCGAGCTTCTGACTACCCGTAATGCAAGTCTGAATGAACCAATAATGTTCCCACTCCTAGGCCACAGAACTCCTCGGAAGAGAGTCGTAACCCCCCACTTGGATCTAGTGCGGGTTGATAGACTAGTTTAAAGAGACTAGAGTCTTCGAATTTTGGTTCTAGAACATGCCACATGATAACATGATGCTAGATTGATTCACATAACTTCACTACATATTATAAAACTAAGTCTTCCGCCGCGGCTGTCTATCTGTTTGCGATTAACTTAAAAAACTACTGCACCGATTTTTATGCTGTTTTCACCAATGGATAGAGTGGTTCTCGAGGAAGATTTTAGTATATAATTTGTCAAGTTTTTGTTGCGGGAATGGGATCAAAATTTCATGATTACTTTTGGTTGCTATAACCGACAACCTCGCGGGCGAAGCCGTGGACATCAGCTAGTTTAATTATAAATTTTCTTTACTACATTAAAATAGCATTAAGGTAAGCACTAACAAATTCTTTTCCTACTGCTGTATTCTTCTGGATATAGACCATCCTCAAGCACCACCTAAAAGACCGCTCCTATGATTCCCGTATTCCTTGACATGCACCAGATCGTCGGTCCACCTTTAAAAGCGAGAAGGATCTTAAAGGTCAACCCACGCTGCACCTTCTAGCACACACTACAGATACACTGTCCATACTTTGAAAAGTCCCTTTCTTTCCCAAACTTGACAAAGTTTTCTCCACCGAAGTGATATCATATTCATACAAAATCTACTTTGTTACGGAAATTTTGAATAACCTTTTGTAATGAGGAATATTGTTAAAACCTTACCTACAGTGTAAGCTATTATATTGTTGAAAATCAACTCTTAGCAAAATGAAAGGTTATTTCCTTTTTATGCTTTGGAAATACCTCATCTTCATTTCCATAAATCAGCTTAGCCTTTTTACAACTATGTAGGGGTCTGCTTCCAGTCTAACGAGATTCAGCTGAATACAATAACACGCTGCGACTTCCTATCTTATGATGGGTGACCGTTCGTTACACAACGAGACCCTACCGTGTCCCAAAAAGCACGTGGTCCTGTCCGTCATTTGAAGATCTTAGTTCCTTGGAGAAGCTAGTAAGACTGACAACCAGTCTGACTAAGGGGTATCATGTTACCCAATAACTGGCTGATCTAATATAAGTGATCATGTCGTCGGTTTAAAAATTATATTGCCAATTCTACAAGAGCGATGTTCTCTTGTTTTTTTTGTTCGAAAGACAAAGGAACTACAATGTTATATGTGCCTTAGAATATACGTGGGGGTGTTCCAAGCCACATATAACATTCTAGTTCAGACATTTATTACACAGTCAGTCTGTCTCGGTGCCAAGTTACGGTGGTTTTACAGCCGCGGCCAGACAAGACTGAATTTATTTTTCATGCTAAAATGGCGATCGGTATTGTGGGTACTGTAGCGACATCTAGTTGGGTTAAGACGTAACTATTGTTGTTACTGTTGAAGGAAACCATCGCGAGAAAACTTGAGCGTGTGAGTTTAGTCTTACCGAGTGGGAGTTCTGGAAGTCAGATAGAACCTTGCAGACTAGCTAATCTTATTACCACAACGTGAGCCATTCTCATTTCGTTCGTGTCGACGCTACAATTCCCCAAAGGGACCGCAAATAAAAGTTCTCTTTTCAAGCTATAAGTTATTCGAGCAGCATAACTTATTCAAGTTGGCATATTATCTTCTATTTATATACTTAGCTCGTACTGTACTGGCATTTATGTCCAGTATAATATATGTATACACTGCACTTACTGTAGAAGGCACGTTTTTTATTGTAATTTAGTGTCTTTTTAACACTTGCAGGCCCGTATTAGAGATAGTCGCTCAATACTCAAGCATAAAACTAAGCGTAGAAAGAATGAATGAATGAATGACCGGTGTAAAGAGGTTGTGAGACAGTTTTGAATGGAGAGACACTCCATTTGATTGTATTTCAGACGAAGTTGAACACTTTTTTTTTACATTTTACAGGAAAGAATTCAGTACCTAAGTAATAACGACGGTCACACCTCTATAGGCTATCATAACACACTTAACATAACATCACGCCCGTATTCCCCGTAGGGTTAGGCAGAGGTGTAACTAATAGTACACCCACATTTCGGCAGTTAGGTTTAAGTCCCATGTAATAGGGGGCGAGCCTTTTGCCAGCAATTGGGCACAAATCCAGACTCCGTGGCTGCTACTGAGAAATTCCTGATGGAAAAACCCAATAGCAGTTTGCCCGATCTGGGAATCGAACCCAGGACCTCATGCTCAGTAGTCGCGCTTGCGACTACTCGACCAACGAGGCAGTCAAGTCAAGTCAGATTAACCGCTAACCGCCGCGTTATCACTGTTTACTATGCAGTAAGCGTAATATGTTACTGTAATTAAACTTTTTTTCTTTTATTCAAGAACAATAACATCACACCTGTACAGGTGTTTGCCTATCAGAGCAAACGTCCTGATAGGTAGACACCCGGTTTCCGGAATCTCCACCAACATTATTCATTGATTCCATCGACATTCGGCAGACTATTGAAACAGACCCGCTAGGGGGCGTGAAGTACACCCACATGTCGCCAGTTACCTATGTACAGACGCCAGCACATCAAGCTACCCGAAACTGTCAAATTTCCCAATCAATCTTGAACCTAAAAGTTTAGCGATAAAGTTGAAAATCGATTAAAGGAATTTGACAGATTGTAGTAGCTTGATATCGCGACTGTACGTTAAAGTCCTCTGAACTGTTAACTAAGAAGTGCCTGATAGAATTGGGAAAAGACTACGCAGATAACCGGGGTCGGCTTCCAGTCTAACTGGATGCATCTAAATACCAGTATTTTACATGGAGCGACTGCCTATCTGACCCCCACAACCCAGTTAGTACTGGGTAATACGAAACCCCTTGGTAAGACTGATTGTCCGACTTTTTGGGCCACTGACTACCTGTAACGACTGTCAAAGATCTAGAAATGACAGCCAGAACCAACGGCTTAGCGTGCTTTCCGAGGCACGGAGGAAACTTTGTATGTAAAGGGTGGTCACCCATCCACAAATCAACCTAGGCAAGCACGGCTTATTTGCCCGTTATTACTAGCTGGCTGAAAATGCAGTGCTTACGGTTTTTTTATTAATTATTAATCTTAGTTACAAAGGTCAAGTAAAGTGATCTTTATAAAGGGTGTAAACAGACTCTTAACGAAGCCGAAAAGCATTTGTTCTCCCCGTCATTGCGATCATTTTTTTGTTCTAGACCATACCTGGGAACCTTCTAGTTACGGAGATATTGGGGGTCAAAGTTCCAACTTTTTCACAAGTTTTATTTTTAACACATGTTTTTAATGTACGATTTTTACTTGAAACACCTCCAGGACCCTCTTACTATTCAATCCATTTATCAGCACAATGTTTTGAGTGCGTAACATTGAGTCTTACCGCAAAACGTAATTTTTCACCCCAAAAAAAAAAGTCGTTTCCCAGCAATAATTTTTGCGTAAAGTTACTTTGTTTGATGTAGAGGATGCTTGGTTGACGGCTTCGTGAAGAGTCTGTTTAAACCCTGTATGCGTAACAATAAGCTTACTGTTGAGTTGCTGCTGTAAGGGATAAAATAACTCTGAGAAGAAAATAATGTACTTTATCATTAAATATTTCAGTACACAATCAACTCAGTTGCTGCTGCAAAGTTAATATTTAGCTCTTTTTCTAAGCTTCTAGGTTCCTTGTCGCCGTTTTTAAAATGTAAAATATCTCCAGGCAACTTGTTGATTACTTTGCTTTGTTTTTATTTCTTTCTGATTTACGTAGTAAGAGGGAAATCGTTCTCAAACATTATATTTTGTTCTGAGAAAAAGCAATCTAGGATAGCTGTGATTTTTCTAGGACATATCACAATACCTGTTGTCCTCAAAGGGGTCAACCGAGACATATACACTTTCCAAGTGGCGTTTAAGTCCCATAGAATGGTTTAGTAGACATAGGACTTATTCGTAAAATGGCTTTCGGCGAAAAAAAGGACAAGTCCTCCGAATGGCTTATTCTTCAAATGACTTGTTCTCATAATACCTACCTCATTCTGCAAAAGACTCATTCGTATAATACGTATTTGTTGTTATAGCGGTAACAGAAATACATCATCTGTGAAATTTTAAACTGTCTAGCTATCACGGTTCAAGAGATACAGTCTGGTGACAGACGGACAGACAGACAGACGGACAGAGTCTTAGTAATATGGTCCCGTTTTACCCTTTGATCACAGAACCCTAAAAAGAGTAGGTTTTGGCCACCATTTTTCAACTTCCGCTATCAATTCTCATTCCAAAAACTACCCGTGAATAGTAGTCCATAATTTAGCTTTATTGAAAAAACTGTGAAGGCGGATGCGCATCGCTGAATCGGAAAATTGAACAAACGCCGCGAGCTATCAACAAAATACGAGGGTTAGGGGGCTAGGTCATGCGCGTAATGTTTGAGCCACGTGAGGAGTAATCTGTGTTGAGGATAGCTTATCTACTGTTTGCATAGAAAAAGGACTGGCCTTGAATTGGGTCATACATAAGGCCCCGCTCTACAGCAGGCCACTGCTAAGTTACGAACTTGTAAAATGGAAACTTAAATACCAAGTACTTGTATGATAATGACGTAGGCGGGATTGGACACAGATGACTGAGGAAAGAAGAAGACGTAAGTACAATATTTTGAACTAGAATCTAAAATTAATTCATTGACAGCTGGACTGAGTAAACCGCTGAAGAAGCATGAAATTTTTCACAAGAGCCTTTTTTGGAAACGAAAGTTATTTATTGCTTAAGAGGTTAAACAGGGGTTGTCTTGTGTAAGGGGATAATGTCTTCGAAAGATGGTTTTATTCGATTTTTGAGAGCAGTAGTAATGAAATAAAATAAATGAAAATTTGACACGCCTAGGCTTAATCCAAGACCTACGAAATGTTAACAGGCCACCACTGTTCACATTGCTGTATTATATATATGTACAGTCACGGCCGTTCCCGCCTGATCATATAAAAAAAAAACTTGAATCATGTGGAGGCGCCCGGCTAGAGAGCACTTCATGTTGTAAGTGCTAGCAAAAATGAGTTTAGTGATGATCAGCGTGAGTATCCTCGATTATACATCTACGTACCGGTCTTACCAAGGCATATCGTACCCAGTACTAACTGGGTTGTAGAGGCAAGATAGGCACACGCTTCATGTAAAATACTGGTATTCAACTGCATCCGGTTAAACAAGAAGCCGACCCCAACATAACATATGGTAACAGGCAGGCAGATAACGATGATAACCATCCTAAAGCTCCTTCGTATCTTCGGGAACGCTTCGAGTATCTGGTTCCTAGAGGTAAACCTGGTCCCTCATCATCTCCTTCGTTTCCCTCCCCAATCCTCAACGGTATGATGGTTCATTTGCTGTTCGTGCTGTGCGCCTTTGGGATTCGCTTCCACACTCCTTACGTGATAGCACTTCATTAGATGTGTTCAAGAAAATAATAAAAGAATATTTCCTGTCAACATGATGAAAGTATGTAAATAGTATTTAATATCTATGTTTATCTAAATAGGTATTGTATGCATTACGTATATTATATTGTATATATTAGTTTAGTTTGGTTTATAAAAGAAGTTAATTTAAGTTTTTAAATGTACTTTTTGTGCACGTAGGTATATCCTTTTCTGAAAATCTCGCAATCGAGGTAAGGTTTGCTGTAAGAAAACCCAATTCTGGGTGAAGCTCGCCGTTGTACATAAGCTATATATTGTATTTTGTGTGTTTAACTTTTAATTTTCTTTGCAATAAAGAATAAGAATGATAAGTATCCATGTACATACTAACTATGTCCGTTTGCATAGGCTGATTCCACAAAAACTAAAGGGATTTTGTGTGGTGCTGTTGTGTTCATTCAATTGTGCGTGGACATGAAACGCTCGTGAGTTTTCAATTGTTTTGCGTTCACGTGTTATGGATGTTATATCGTATTCATTGCGTTTGTTATTTTCGTTGAGTGTACTGCTCCGGAGGTTGACACGATTGGCAAAGTATATAATTCAGTCATTCTATAGAATGCTAAGCCCGTCTAAGTAATGTATAAAATATTTTATCCATCTCTTTGTAATGTCTACGATTATGTGTGATTATAAAGATTGACGGTATTGTATATGTATACAATACAATTAAAATATGGCAAGGATCTATTGATATTTTGCAACCAAAAATGAGTAGGTAGGTACAAAGAGCTTCTCAAACACCAATTGACTTCAAATTCAGTACGAGAACTTTTTTCAAAAAAAACTTTCATCTTTCTGTCATGCAAAACCAGTGCAGTGCAGTGCATACATTATATTTAGGAAAATGTGTTATCCAAGTACATTTTATATGTTGGTCGACTATTACTCGTATATAGCTGTAGTAGATTTTCTTTTAATTTCGTTATATATAATACCACCGTGAATTTTTTCACACGCCCAAACACAGCCGTTTAGATGGTATAGGGGGGACACTTGAGTCTTACAAAAATTAACACTTTAAAGCTTAATATTTCACAAACGAATAGCTTAATCGAAAAATTATTTCAACAAACTCGCAATAATTTTCAAAGACCTATCCAACCTATCTCCACTTTACGTATACAGGAAATACCCTAAAAAAATATTTTTCAAGATTTTATTTTACCACTTTGTCGGCGTAACTAATCTGTAAATTCATGCCAAATTACAGCTTTCTAGTACAAAGAGTCTTTGAGCTAAGCTGCGGAGAGGCAAACAGAAAGACAGACGAACCGACTTGGCGAAACTAAAAGGATTTCTAGACTACGGAACCCTAACAAACCATTATGTTCCAATTAATAAAAATAATGCACTGAATCCTTTTCAGAAGTAAACTCTTCTGTTCAGCCAGTTCTGTGGAAGCCATATTTAATTTGCGTCACATTAATTATTCAGGGACTTAAAACGACCGGTGAACTGAAACTTTTGCTTCACACCGGGTGCTAAGTGACGTCATCAGTTTAATATTATACAATATTAATAGCATCGGAGTCAACAGAGTTCAACAGACGTTACTGGCGGTTTGAAGCCCGAAAGTCTGGCAAATAGTCTTACCAAGAGGTATTGTGTTATCAAACAATGAGAGCTATCGTTTTTGAGCTCACCAGATGGCGCCACTGTCGAATAAAGATAAGCTAAAGTTTAAAGCGCCAAATAACTTCTTAAACAGTTTATTGTATTACGTATAACACTCACAACATAGTGTAAACTTCAGATATACAGGGTGTATACAGAACAATATTCTCCCTAAAATTAATAGGCATGAAACATTCAAAAATCATTCTACCTCCAAGTACTAACAAATAAGATCCTAAGTTGCCACTTATATTCTTTTTTAAGTTGCCACTTATAATTATTTATACATTTTTAAATCGCAATTAATCAGGAATGGCTCAATCGTTCACACAATCGTGAATGAATATTAGTAAAAATACGTGATAAAAAGCACGCAACGCACGAACACTACGACATCTGACATTTCGGAAAACCTCTACACGAACGCCTCAAGCGGCGAATTCATGCGCCATAGCAATCCAATGGGGCTCATTGGACTGTCGCACTAAGATTGGCAGTGACTCCAGGTGTAGACTGGAAGCTAACCCCTATCTAAATCTCCTTGAATTGAGAAGTTTTGACTTCTATACCTACCCAACAATGAACGACTAAACACCTTCAGCTTCATTGAGGTTTCTTACCATTTCCGAGGGCCTAGACTCCTTCAATCAGCGAGAACAATAATGAAAACGTCAAAAATGTCAAAAAGTGAGGTCTGGGATTTTCCGAAAAAATTATGTTAATTCTGTGCAAAGTCTTTTTGAAAATAGAATCGGTTTGAAAACAATCGCCATAAGATAAGCCTTTATGCATTCAAGTGACGGCACGGTTGGCGCAGTGGCTGAGCGTTTGACTACTGCGTTGCGTGTTGCGGGTTCGATTCCGGGTCTGACTGTTTGTGTATGTGATTTTAAATGTTTGTAACGTACCCACGATAAAGGAAAAAATGCCTAGTGTGGGGCAAAGTTTTGTAAAAAACGTACCCATAATTCAAAAAATATATTTAAAAAAGAAAAGGCTCCCTTAGCCCCAAACCTCACACAAAATACATGACCAGCATGTTTTTAATTACAAGCGTTAACTTCAGCAGCGAAACACCGAGTCACGGTCATAGACACAATAGTCTAATGACTGTCTGGAACTGGAACAAAACAGTGGAGTCAGCACCAGGGTAGCACGACCTGCGACGTTCCAAGGTGCGGTGGATGGAGGCTGTTGTTGAACGTAGGGATGGTCTGCTAAGGAAATACCGAACTTGAGAGGTTCAGTTGAGGATTTAATTTTATTTGCAGAATATACAGATGATACGATCTGCTAGGTCTTTTCAACCGATCGTGTGACGAAATTGCGTAACCCTTATCTGCGGGCTGGCGGGGCTAGATTTCATTCTAACCAAATGCAGCAAAATATCAGTATTTTTTTCCGTTAAGCGACTGCGTACCTGACCTCTACAATCCAGGTACTGCATTACTAGCTTATAGTGGGTTAGGCCTCTTCTGCGAGAGACAGTGAACCGCCATAAGTGATGAGGGCTTAGTGCGGATTGGTTCTACGACATACCGGTTCCCTTAAGATGTTTTCTTTTACCATTTGAGAGCAGTAGTGTGTAGTAAGTAAAGTTTCTGTCTGAGTTATAACCTATGACATAGTACAAGTAAGTTGAGGCCATTACCAGTAGGTCTGTAGGCCACTGGGGTGTGGTCTGTGTGGTGGTATCTCTCCAGTCACGTCGGAGCTTGTCCCATCGGTCCATGAGAGTCAGGAAAGAGAAAGTGCATCTGTTACATAATCATACACATGTACACTATAATATCTCCCGCGCCGATGCATAGTCTCCACTGAGACTGGCCTCCTTAGCCAAAATTCAGTGAGGAAGACAGTAAAACCTGGCAACCCTTAATCGCCGCTATTTTGGGGGTCCAATAACGCTGGTCGGGGAACCTCGCCTCAAACTTGGTAATTGGATTCAAAAACTTTGTATTGATGAGGCAATTCGATAACTTTGCAAACGCCAAAGAGTTGCCTTCAAGGATTTATTGAGTTTTTTGGCGCCTGACGTCGTGGAACGGCACTTTTTTAAAGTACTTTAGTACATTCGAACAATGAGGTAAGCATACACACGTAAGGAAGCTAATTTGCAAACACTTTTGAACGAGCCTGTGTACTCAAATCTCACACGACTCTCTTTCATCATCATCATCAGCCTATAATGTTCCCACTGCTAGGACACAGTGATCACACACAGATCGACTCTCTTTAGTGTTCCTATAATTGTATAAAGGATAATTATGTACATAAGTCTGATAAAGTTATTTTAAATGGTGGAACTATCCGTCAAAAACACAATCGAGAAACCTCTGAAACTTAAGTAATGTAAGTTGAATTAGGATCCTGGCAACATTAATGTTTTTGCATTTAATATTTTACGGTAAAGTTGAGTGTACCATGCGGAAAATTTATCATTCTCAAGACGCGGCGATTGTTGTTGGACACGAAACTTTTTGATGTATGATAAGTGTAATTGGAAACTTCTTCTTTATCGTGTGGTTAGTGCCTAAACTGGTGTCTGAGTTTTTATACCACCCATCTCATGGGTCTCTGACTTGACTTTACATGCCGTCGAAAAATATCTCTCAGACATGCTTATTTCCTCACGATCTTTATTCCTTCATGAACTACGGAAACTGAAAAATACTAATTTTATTATACTCAAACTAAAATTACAAACCACTTTGGCTACAAGACCATCAATAACAAAAACGAACAGATACTCTTATATTGATTAGATTTCTGTACAAAATGTTTTTTTTTCGGGAAACCCCAGATTGCAAATAATATCTCATAATACAGTTTTGTTTGCCAAAACAGCCCACAACAAATACCGAAATCAAATACAATTGCCATATTTATTTAAAACTACTTACCCATTTCAGTCTCAAAAAGGCGAAAACGTAAATTCTGAAATAAACAGCATTTCGTACTGCATTCCACAATTTATGGTGAAAGTTGTTCTAGAGCGGTTGCCTCGTCAGCTGTGTACCTCTGCTGGCTCCCTTCCAAGATAGCGCAATAACTAGAACAATTCTCTTACAGTTTAACTGAAAATTTCCTCAAAATGGTTGGCGACTTGCCGCAACCACTAGCGAAATAGTAATAGGTTTTAAAAGCAAAGGAGTTTTGGAAATTGATTGAGAGCTCGGGGTTTTAAACACGCTGAATTTAAACGTATAACAAAACTTATCTTGTCGCTATAGAAGGCAGACGTTTAGAGGTACAGGTATGGGCCTATTGTCATCATTGTCATCTGCCTAACCTTTTTGGTTAAGGTCGGCTTCCAGTCTGACCGCATGCAGCTGAAAACCAGTACTTTACATTGGAGCGACTGCCTATCTAACCTCCACAGCCCAGTTAATACTGAGCTGTTACTGAGTACTGAGCTGGTGGTAAAACCCATTAAGAGTTTGCTCGACCTGGGAATCGACTCTGAAACCTCATGCTCAGCAGCAGCCCTCGAGACCACTAGACCTACAAAACAGCCTAATTATAACATTCTAAAATATGATTTTATCACTAAGCTGGGATGCTGCAATTTACTCGGCATATTGCAGTCCAGTGCTGGTCATGGAGATCTCCTTCTGATCTTCGTTTTCTGCATCAAGTCTGTTCCTGAAACTTTTGAAGTGTAGGTGTTGATGCTATACAGGCTGTAAACAGACTCTTCACGAAGCCGTCAACCAAGCATTATGTACATCAAACTTTTTTTTTTCGGGGTGAAATATCACGTTTTACGTTAGGACTCAATGTAGCGCATTCAAAACATTGTGCCAATGGATGGATTGAATAGTAAGGGGGTCCTGGACGTGTTTAAAGTAAAAATCTTACATGTATTTAAAAAAAAACTTGTGAAAACGTTGGAACTTTGACCCCCAATATCTCCGTAACTAGAAGTTGCCCAGGTATAGTGTAGAACAAAAAAATGATCGCAATGACGGGGAGAACAAGTGCCTTTTGGCTTTGTTAAGAGTCTGCTCACCCTTATGGAGAACTTTATTATCTATCTAATATTTATGCAAAACTTATATAAAACCTCTGCAATCTGCCTAATGCTAGTGCTCCTTTCTCAGGCATTTGAAGCATTTATCTCATCCTAAGCATGAGGGTTTCTTAGTACATAAGCAAGGGATTATCGTTAGAGGCATGCCATAATGCCATGCCGGGAAGAACCAAATTCCTGAAATCATGCGACCGCATTGCTTACATTTTGCGTTCATCCTTTAAGGTATTAGAGGGGCAGATAGGGTAATTCTAGGGGTTAGGTATTTTGTGTGCTTACCGGCTTACTGCTCAGATTTATTTTGAATTAAAAATTTTATCATAATGAATAATACTTATAACTACTTAGGTATCCACGAAAAGGAGAAATTAAAGGTTTAAAAAAAAATTGGATTACTAAGATACGATACACCTTGAAATAATTATCCGTACTAGGTGACTAATTTACCTACATGTTTTTATTTTGTGGTCATGCTGCAGATTTCAGGGTATGATTAATTGGGGCATAGCAGCCAGATGGCTGGATGATAAGCAGAAGATCGCGAGTATTGTATTATATTGTATAACGGGCTGGACATCAGCCCGCATATTTTGCGTGCAAAGATCGCGAGTAAGACCTGTTTGAGATTAGCGCAGACCACGGAAACATGGCGCGAATGAGAGGAGGCCTATACTCAGCAGCGAGAAGAACAAAGCTCATCATCACTGGCAAGTGAAGATGAGTACACAAAATAAAATAAAAATAAAATGTTTAAAATACGAGGTAGAATCTTATCGTAAATGATGTGCAGAATCCAGTTCGTACTACGTATGAGATTGTATTTGCCACCCGAGTGCGCACAGACTTCCAAACTAAGCTGTTCCTGAATATATAGTACGAGAATTTAGTTGTTCTCGTTTTAGTAGCAAGATTTTTGCTCTTGTGGCGAATTTCAGAAATATCTGTGCTATTATACCTTCAGAAACTAAAGTCAGTACTTGATGGTTAGAAGCCCGAGTCTGACAATCAGTCTTACCAAGGGAAATTTTGTTACCATATCATCTGCCTAGCCTGTTCCCAACTATGTTGGGGTCGGCTTCTAGTCTAACCGGATGCAGCTGAATACCAGTATACATGTGTTTTACATGGAGCGACTGCCTATCTGACCTCCACAACTCAGTTAATATTGGGTAAAACGATACCTCTTGGTAAGACTGGTTGTCAGACTTTTTGGGCCACTGACTACCCATAAAGACTATCAAAGATGTACAAATGATAGCCTGGACAAACGGCTTAACGTGCTGTCCGAGGCACGGAGGAAATTCGGTATGAAATGGGTGGTCACCCATCCACAGACCAACTTAGGCAAGCACGGCTTTACCTAAAGGTCGACCCGAACGGCTGTTATTATTTTGTCACGAGCTCTTCAAGAGAAATTGTGTTACCCATTTACTGGAACTGAATTGTAGAGATCAAATAGGCTATTATAATAGGGCAAGACCAAAGAAATAATGTATGGACTGTGTGAAAGATGAAATGGCTAAAAATGGGTTGACCCATGAAGTATGAAAATAAATTGGGATAAGGGCAGGAGAATGATGATTGATTTAAGACGTCCTACTTTCTTTGTCATAGAAGATAAACAAAATCTTTTCATAAAACATGTTAAACTCACCCTTCAGCTGTCACATGAGCACTCAGACTCACTTTACGCAAGCCAACGGCATTAAAATATTAATGTAAACATAAGCTATGCAAAATTGAAGAGGTAATATAATTTGAGCACAATCCGAGAGGGCGCACTCCCATATCTCGGCGCACATGAGCCTGGGAGCAATCTAGTTAGCGTTAATGCGATGAGCACACTTAGACGAGCGGGTTGACTTCCACGAAACAAAAGAATCTTACTATAATGATAAAAAGCCGCGAAGCTTAAGTGTGATGTCGGTCGTATACCCAATGACCAGGTGCCAAAATAGCCACGATATAAAGCGTTCTTACCGCTAGAAACCATCGTGGCATGCTGGACCAAACCAACGACCAGTGGTCTATAGCCGTAGCCCTGGATCGAGAGAACTGAAAGTTATGGGGAGAGTCCGTTACTCAGCTCAGTTCAGCTGGATGATGCCGAGTACAGAACAGTAACCACTGCTCGTCATATGTGACGTCGTTAATGATAGTTACAGAATAGCTAGAAAGTATAGTACTAAGTATAGTTAAAAGAAGACCATTATGTATTGCTGCCAATTAAGATCGCAATAGCGGTCATTGCCCTCTCCCTAATATCTCTTCGTACGAACCAAAACAAATGAAGCATGTATCGTTTTTCATTAGAAAAAATATTGAAGAAGACGATAGAAGACGATTCAAGACATGAACAGGCTTGTTTTCGGTTTTCAAGGTTAAGAACTTGAATAAATGTAAGTGGTTCAATGACCGCTATTACGATCTTAACTGACAGCAACTATAGAATATTCCGAAGACATCATTTTTCTTGGACGCAACTATATGTGCCGAACTTGCCGCACAAATCGTAGGTTTTTCCTGCGTACAAAGTAACAACCTAACATAGACACACGCACCCACACAGATACACACACTCACACAGACACACACACCCTCTCACAACACACCATCAGGCACTTAATTTTTTACAATATTTGTGATTTTGTCTATTCAAGAAATTGCTTTTTGTTGTTTGTTATTTTTATTTTTTCTTCTTTTTTCGCTACATTTTTGGTTACCTATGAGGCTAGGACATATAAATGACTTTTTTAAATGAAGTAACACTGTCTCCCAAGCCACAGGTGAAAACCTAGCTTGGGAGCCAGGGGACCTATCTGAGGGATGTCTGTTACTAATGTGTCACTGTATTGAAATAAACAATTTATTATTATTCGTTATTCTTTAATGTCCCAGTGAATATAAGAGAATACTGCGTGAAGAATGCAGGTAGGATAAAAACAAGAGGATGATGATTATCAGCAATCAATGTCACATAAGTGGGAATCATTTTTTTCACACGTTCATTGTGTTCAGGGTTAGAAACCATTTGGTAGGCTGGCTGTTGAGCTGTTTTGAAGACGATTAAAATCTGCACACATAGTTAAAAAGACCACACTCAAATATTATTATGACAAGAAAAAAAAACTAAAATTCTCATTTGTTTCTTCTTTTGAAAAAATATCCTGTACAAATCCAATTACAAACACCTTTATTGCTCGTGCGTCATTTTCTTTAAACAACATATTGTTTATTTTCTATAAATGGGATCCCAACACATTCTGATCATAAACAAATTCCTTGTCACAACCAACCCTGTTATAAATAACTCACCTTTGAAGTAACGCACAGCCTACAGAAAAAAATAGGACGAAATGCTGGCCACTGAGCAATTAGGTCGAGCAGTCAGCGACGTGAGAACTTCGCCTAATTTGAAATACATTGCCGGGATTATTCTGATGGTTTGACATCGCTGGCCTAGTGGAGCAGCAATGATGCGAACGACTTTTTATTGACTGCAGTCGAATAGTTTTTTGATTTTGAAATAGGCTGCTGGGTTTTTCGGTCTTTTTAATAGTTTTTACAATACGGGTGAAGTTTTTGGTATGGCGTTTGTTAGAGATACATTGATTGAGGTAAGTGTTATTGCGGGATATATTTATTCAGGATACCGTTCTTCAAACGTACCGTGATCTGATTTTGTAGTTAAAACTATTACTGGCTTAGAGCCCAGGCAGTCTACAATGTCATGAGAGGGATTGGCCCATAATCTAAAATGTGGTCCATTCTGGGAATGTCAGCCTCACAATTTTTTCCTTTATCATTTCGTGAGTTATAGTAATGAAGTGAGATAGATCCGAAGACATCCACCAACCTACAGACAGGAGGCAATGTCCATGCAGTGGAACATTACAGACTGATCTATGCGATAGTGACGAAGTTGTTACCAAACACAAGCATTTTATTTAATAAAGTTTCAGTTTTGTTTAAAAAAAATAACAGTATAACAATCATTTTTAAACTGTACTTCGTTCTTTTCCTCATTCCAATTCAATTACAATCGACCCTCATCTCAAAGTTCTCCCTTGATTCCTAAACTTGATTGATTGGAGACACCGATCAATTACACAGCCTACCGACGTCGACAAAGCAAGACAAGGCGAACACAGATCAATCAGTTGTACTATTGGCACAAATCAATGAACATCCTTCCCCACAGTGGAGCGCGGGAACATTCCGAATGACAGCGGTGACAGCCGGCCATCTTGGATATTCAATAGAAAAGATGGCGTTGCCGCTGTTGTGGTATTTCTTTGTGTGTCTTGACTTTGATATGTTATTGCGCAATTAAAATAGAATAGTTTTTATGAGTACACACACTCCTTTTAGCTATATAATACAACCTCAGATTTTGCGACACTCAAAATCACAGTGATCACTGCTGTCAGAGGTTAATTGAAAAAAATCTAGTAAGTTACAGCTTTCTGACAGTGTGAGTTTGAAAGTACATCCATGTTTGAAGTGTTGATAGGAACTTTAGTAAGAGTTTCGGAGGTGATCACCTAGATAGTCACCTATTAGGTTCAAAAACTATAACGTCAGTAGTCAACTTGTTAATGTTCCTCTGGATATTGCTAGCAAATATCTACCCAAATACTCGTGGTAAAAAAATATTACCGAAGTACCTATTCGAAGGCTAAACCACCAACAAATAAGTAATTGAAAACGAATGTTGTTTTATAATAAAAACTCCAACCCTCATTACCGCGTCCAACTGATCCTCATCTGAGGGTACAATCAGCAAACTTTACGGTCTACCCTTGTGACCCCTTGTGACGAAGATATCGCACCCTGAGGCAGACCCGACTCCTCGAAACTTTGTGGTTCTGAGTTGATGAGATATATTTAATTGACACCAGTTGACCAAAACACGAAACAGATATTTCGACAACGAATATTTACATAAATATAAACTTAAATAGACATCAGAAAGTATCAAAACGGTAGAAGAAATTATCATAAGGAAACCAGCAGCATACTAGAACCGAAAAATTCGACCTCCTGTGATATCTACCAACCCGCACTGGGGTCGTTTGGTAATTACTAGCACTTCTTCATTAAGGGAGCTGATTAATTCGAAATGGTACCAATTGGCGAAATTTTAAAAGAAGGTGGGATCAGTGTTAATTATTTTCTACTAAAATCATCATCATCATTTACTTGCCCTTATCCCTATTTTATGTGCTCGGCGCAGCATGTCTTCTTCTTCCATACTTCTCTATTACTCGTCATCTCATCAGACACCTCCTTTCTTGCCATTTAATACCTCCTGTGTTTTCCTTCACACAGTCCATCCATCGTTTATTTCATCTTCCTCTACTCTTATACTCATCCACATCATCATCATTCTCTTGCCCTTATCTCTATTTTTTGTGGTTGGCGCAGCATGTCTTCTTCTTCCATATTTGTCTAGTACTCGTCATCTCATCAGACACCTCTCACCTTCACCTTCTTATATCCATCCACATTCATAATCAAAACTTTTCTACTAAATTAGGGTTACATAAATTAACCTATCATACTTATCTTTATACATTTTTACCTTGACATAACAACCGATCTACTTGAATATTTAAAAAGGCACAATAAATTGATTGTGTGCTTGTTTAAGCCAAAAAAAAGTAGGAAAATATGCGTAAACAAACTAACTTGTTTGTCGGTACACTTTGAGAACATAATTACGTAAACTTACGGTTGGAACACATTATTGGAATACCATCAGGGACCAGGATCAAACACGGTTTAATTATCTAAGTTATTAATTACGGTAGTGTTCTCGGAAGGGTAGGTAGGAGTCTTCTTGTACAAATTATTGTGTATTATGATAAGATGCAAAACTATACCGTAGCAAAACTTCAGTAATCAGTGGAAACGTCGTGAATTGTACAAAGACTAGCACATCAAGCTACTACAATCTGTCAAATTTCTTTAATAGATTTTCAACTTTATCGCTACAGTTTTAGGTTCAAGGTTGATTGGGAAAATTTGACGGTTTTAGATAGCTCGATGTGCTGGCGTCTGTACATTAGCTCACTCTCTCAAAAAACTAGCCACGTTTGTAACATAACTGATTAACAACGAGTGCAGTGTATAACTGTTTTTTTTCCCACACATGTTGTCCCTTCAATACAAGCTATTAAACTATTAGAACAGTTAAAGGGTTTCCATTATTTCACTCAAATATTTAGAAACAGACTTTCAACAGGTGGACGAGTTTATTCGACGCTCTACAAGGCGCAAGTTTTTTCTAAATATTCAATTTTGAACGCCGGGTTCTTATTGTTTTTTTGTATCCGCACAGACTATATGGAAATATTTGATGCTTTTTTTTTCGGATGGGAAATCAGCGAATGACTTCTCCCGCTCTGGGCAGAGCGGAAAGGAGTGTCAGACTTGTACTGACTTAAACCCATCCATGTTCCTTCCTTGCCCTTTGACTTCCAGGGCCGCGGTATCTCTTTCGAACAGTCCCGCAGCCCGAAATATTTGTGGTAATATATGTAACTAAAAAAAAAAATTGATTAAAATTAACGAATCACCAACACGGCAAAATTGTCCATTGTGCAAATAAATAATCCGCCTAACAGCCAATGAATGCAAAGAATTACAACTCCTAAGTAGTTCGTACACGTGCTCCTAGATGGCGCTGTTCTATAATAAGCTTAATACGCTCCCTCTTGGCAATATCCCACTGTTATGGGACCACGGAACTATTACCATAAACAATGCCTTAGTACTAGTTCCTGTAATGGAAGTACTTTTCTTAGTTAATTGAGTTCTTAGTAAGGGTTTTTTTTTTGTAGGATTGTATTTAGTTTGTAAAGTGGTTTGAGTTGCTGGTTTATATCCTACCACTTAAAATGTTTTGTTAGGATTAAATAGGGGCACCCAATAATGTCACAAATATCACTTTGTCTCCGTTTTTTAAGATTTCTTTAAAGAACCACAAGATAACCACTGAACCTTAAGATCTACGGTCGCCAGTCGAATTTTCTATTTGTATATCTTTTTACAAGAAAAATGTAGGCTTTAAAAAATACAGAATACGTTTTTACGGCCTCTGTCTTAGGTACTAATAAAAAGAAAGTAAAGTTATAGTTTGTGTAATACAGAACCCTCAGTCCGAGAGTCTAACTCACACAATGGACCAGTTTTAAAAAGTTGAATGACCGGACTTTCCTCTAGCTACGAATATCTTCGCTCAAAGAAGGAAATACATAAAACAACAAAAGCAATACCACTTTTTAACTGAACCCTCATCAAGAAACTCTGGCCGCTTCACTAATTTCAAACTGCTGACTTTGTTCATAAAAGTGGTTACAAAGTTGATTCAAAGATTATCTTGTGGAACTGGCATATTCTAGTACTTACGACATTGTCACGACCTCAGACTAGACGACTCGTGACGGTGACTTGTGTTAAGCGACAATGCACGATTGCACGCGAGCATCAGTTGTTTCTTTCACATGTCACATGAGTTCCGACGCGTCGGATGTCACTTCGCAGTGACTCTTGGGATGCTGTAAGCAATTTGGTTTGCCTGTTTTGACATCATTGTATTTCCACAATTACAAAAAAAAGTCTATAGTTTTTCTTGTCCCTTCTTCTCCATAGCAATTTATGCAATGAACTGGGCAACTAAAATCTTTTCACAGATATGCAATGGGCAGAGACTGTAGCAGCTGTAGCTTCATTATTTTATCAATAATATTTTTTAATTGCAAAAGCGCCTGGAACTGGTTGGGCTATTCGAAGTAAATGCTTTAAATTCCTTTCATTTATTTTGTCCGCAGTCGCTGTCGCATCACGCGCATCGCTCGAGCGAGTAGGTCGTGGCCAAGCGCTTAGATAGGCTATCTTCTGCAGCTGGCATATGCTCAAACTTAGT
Source organism: Lycophotia porphyrea (assembly GCA_950005105.1). Classification (NCBI taxonomy): domain Eukaryota; kingdom Metazoa; phylum Arthropoda; class Insecta; order Lepidoptera; family Noctuidae; genus Lycophotia; species Lycophotia porphyrea. The sequence goes on from OX465406.1 coordinate 805,584, forward strand.
GTTCATTAATTAAATGAGTTCAATAGCTCGCAATGCCAGTTCAGCGTAATCATTTTAATGACTTTTGCTAGAAGGGTGGGATGTAGGTACGGACGAGGGTGGAACAGCGGGCCCGCGGACGTTCAAATGTTCCCTTATAACAGGACTAATGGGAGGATTGCTTGTTAACTAAGTAGGTTGGAGGCTGCTTTAGTTAAAATTCAGTCGTAATCAACTCTACTCTCATGGTTTTATTCTTTGTTTTAATTTAATGGGCACTCCGTTGTGAACTACTTACTTAAGTTTGTGATCAGGCGATCTGGTACGGACAGTCGCGTCTACCGGATTAATCGGACCTATATTTGATCTCTAAAATTCTTTTAAATTTTGAAACAGAAAGAAAACAATTTTCTTAACAAACACATACCTACTTGAACCTTACAAATAATTAGAAATCACCTGAAGGCTACATACCTACAGAAATGACAGCTGTTATCCAAAAAACCATGCTACAAATACTTCAGCTCATCAAAACGCGCTCACCCAAACCTTAATTGACTCAATGAGCTGCGTTGCGTTGGTGAGCCATGAGCTGGTAATTGAACGCCTTACACAAAGTCTGTTTACAGTACGTCTATATGTGATGAGGTACTCGCGAACATCGCATTCAGATATGTTGGTATGAATTGATTGATAAATGATAGTGAGTCCCGCATACATTGAAATATCATCTATCGATAGACGGCATCGGAATATGATTGCTCGACTCAATCAACGAGAAAGGAACAACTTTTTTTTATACATTGCCCCCACACTATGAATTTCTCGCGTGTCGTGGGTGCATTTACACACATTGAAGCTCACAAACAGTCAGACTCGGAAATACTACTTTTAGGCCACAAAAATATTTGTTTCATGCGGGAATCGAACCCGCGACACGCAGCACAGCCTTAGACACTGCGCCAACTGTGCTGTCAATGTATTCTTAACCTAAACATACCATTAGGATCACTTTAGAACTGCTTGACACATTTATCAGTTTATGTTGTGTTCATTATTATCAGGAAAAGCTTAATATGGTTCTTTGATGTGAAACCTTCTTCAGCATCTTTGTGATTTGAAAGACGATGAAACGAAAAAGCGACAGTAAAAAGAGACAGACACATAAATTGATAAGATTTAACGTGGGAGCAAAATAAGATAGGAAGCATTATATAGTGTTTATCTTGAAGCCAAAATTTTTGAAGTTTTCACTTCTACCACGTGTGAATTGCACACATGTTTTTTTTTCGTCTTAGTATGATTATAATGCACCCCTGTGAAGCCGGTTTATAAAAATTAAAAAAAAATATCTGGAACACTACAATTACCCTTTTGAACAAAAAATCCTCTGTGCAAGATAAATCCTCTCAGCGGCGCTACGGTAAGAAACACGAAGTTCTTTTATTCTTTCTTCAAAGGTTCATAATTAGCTGTCTGTGATTACCGGTAGACAAACAGCTTTCAAAGACTTTTAAAGTCTTTTAACTGCGGAATTAGAAGAATTAGTGGGACATTCTTTTTGTTTTTAACAAAGAGGTTTTGACGTTTAATAAAGGAATTAGGTGTTACGCGCGTTTTATGAGGTTAATGATTTATTTAATTTTACAAGGCCACTGATTTTTTTACATTTGGTCATTGTTTTATACAGTATCTAGTGATTGTGTGAATTAAATAACGTTTTACTAATTTTTGACGTGTCAACGTCTAATAAACCGATGAACGCCGGCTGCATGCACGAAAAAGTGTCCCGGTCCCGTTACGCTCATTGTACCCATGCGCCACATTCGTAGTGTCAGATAATGACAAGCCTAGGTTATTATTTTTAATCTACTGCTGGAGCTAAGAGGTTAGGTTGTATAGGTCATTTCCCTCTTCCACTCGATTTTATGACGTTGTCACGTTAAACTATCGTCCGTAAACCATTTACAGACAACCAATGTTTTTGAGTAACGCCTGTAATCCCTTAAAGGGATAAGCTGACGTATTTACCACTCACATTTCAGGACACATGGCGTCACTCCGTAAGAGAGAGAGCGCTACGCGGGCCCTGCGCGTGTTGCTGAATATCACAATACTTCGAATGTTCGGTTATGTGTGAAACATTCCGGTTTCCGGACAAGTTGGTCAAGGTCGTAAACGCAACTGCTGAGCATGAGGGCCTCGGTTCGATTCCCGGGACGGACAAACAAAATGTTACTGATGGGTTTTTCTATCAGAAATTTCTCAGTAGCAGCCACAGAGTCTAGATTTGTGCCCGGTTAATGGCAATAGGCTCGCCCCCTATTACATAGAACTTAAAACATAACTAGTGAAATGTGGGTGTACCTCTGCTGAACCCTTCGGGGATTACAGGCGTGAAGTTATGTTATTCCGGATTTCTCACGATGTTTACCGATAACGTTTTAAGTGCAGTTGCGATGAAATAATTTACACAAACTGCGTTTCTAGGCTCGAACTCACTTTTTACAAATCGTAGGTTGGGGCCTAAAAACTGCCGTGTAGACGGCGCGTTCTTCTTCCACGCGCGCCTCAAAGAGATGTCAGCAAACAGGGAGGGGCCCGCAAGGGCCGATGCCTGCCAGGGCTGCGGGCTGTTCGAAAGAGATACCGCGGCCCTGGAACACAAAGGGCAAGAAAGGAACATGGATGGGTTTTAGTCAGTACAAGTCTGACACTCCCTTCCGCTCTGCCCAGAGCGGGAGAAGTCATTTGATGATTTCCCATCCGTAAAAAAAGGCCTAAACACTGTACCGCCGCTGCTTGCATTGGTGCTATTATAATTATGTGATAAGGGGCAGGCCTATTGCCATGAACCCTTATCGAAATTCCCACTCTGGACTACTACCTATCACACACTACCTACCTACCTACACACTATCTACCAATACTTACCATGAAATATATTTTATTACATCCTAAAAAACTCTAAAATACCAATCTCCATTTGCAAGGGCTCATAAAGTATTCCGTTCGTGATGCACCGGACAAATTGACGTCCGGTGTGAGCGAGCCACTTCCGGCGCGGTCGGAAGCGCCGCCATATTGTGCTGCAAACAAAATGGCGGCTCATTAGTAAATGGAGGTGTGGATTAGACTAGGATGTTGTGATCGGAGTGGCTTCTTAGCTTTGCTTTAACAAAAGTAATGATTGTTTCTATATTTTTAAGGACAAAATAAGCAATGAGATCATTGTTCAGATCAATGTTAAGTAGTGAAAGTACTACCGGTCTTACTTTCGTATTACGCAGTCGTTTCGTGTAAAACAATGTTATTCAGCTGAATCCGGTTGTACTGAAGCTGACCCCCACGTAGTTGGGAAAAGGCAGGCAGATGATGGTCTACAGTAATGATTGTTTGGGTATTGCTAAAAGGCTAAATAAAAAATAATCATGTGGTTTTTGGTTAATGAAGTGAAAACTTCTTTAGGCGCGTTGGGCATTTTTGAGATGCGGAAAATCAATTGAACTCGCGAAACCGTTAAACGACCTCTTTTTCGTTGCAGAGTTAGCCGTATTGCTACATATTACAAGCCCAAAAAATACAGTGTATAGTCAAATGTATAAGTAAAAGACTTATGCAAAAATATTTTCTAAAAATAATCCAGAATCTTGAAAAAAAAAAGTTTTAACTTCTGTCGGCACTCCACAGATTTCGATACCCAGAATCGAAATCTACTAAGTGGAAACGGATGGATGCGTTGAAAAGTAAACGGGTCATGGAGATATTTAAAGTAAAGTTGTAACTTAAAACTATTTGAAAAAAAAAATTGTGAGTAGTTGGAACTTTGACTCCGGACAGAATGCCTTTCGGCATCGTTGGGGGTCTATTTACTCAAATCTTTTAAAATCGTCTGAGTGACCGCATGGTTCTACTAAAGTACCTACACAACGGATATAAATGACGTTTACACCATCATTCAAAACTCAAACTCAAACTCAAACTCAAAAGCATTTATTTCAATTAGACCATTACAGGCACTTTTGAATGTCAGAAAAACAAATTAGGCTAAGCTACAGTCACAGACACAAGGCATAATAACTTGTGAAAGTACTGTAGTTGCCCATTCCAAAGTGTAGATCTCTATGGAGAAGAATGGGCAAGAAACTCCATGGACACTCTTTTCAATCAAAATATTGTTACAAAATCTTGGTTACATCATTCATATTGAGATTATACATATATGTGAGAACGATGTAGAAATACGTGCACGTTAAGAGCGTCCAGAGTAAAATATTATATCAACAATTTAAAAACAAAGTAAGTAGTTAAAATAAACCGTGGCAGCTTTGAGATGACCAGTCCCAACCGACAGCGCCCGTTCACGAGCATGACGCATGAATCAGCCCCATTCAGCTCAACCATATTGAAGGAAGCTAAATGACCCGACACTCCCGCCACCATCAGCGAGACATTTTAGTGAGTATGACATTCTCTCACCCACCAGGGTAAATTCAAGTCAATGAAAGATAACCAAATGTAAATGGTAGCTTTACAGTACATAGTACTCACACATGTGCTATGCAATTATATAATACTAAAGAAGATAATTATATAATACTAAAAGAAGGCTTTAAGTAATGTTTAATATACTCATGAAGGGATCGTTTATACCTTGTCTCGCACTTTTCTGGCGCATTTTCTGACGAAACGCTGAAAAGTTTACTAAAATAAAATAAGACTTTAAGGGCCGTTTCTACCCTTTTTAATGTAACCTTCTATATAAGTTAACTAATTATGTAAATTGAACAGCTACGGAGAAACCATTCCATCTCATAGTAGGTAATATTACGGGGAGAAAACTGTTGCTATGCGATCGTAGTATGGTAGCTACAGACGTAGTACGCGTAGCCATGACGTCATCTCGTTTGCTACGCCGTAGCAACAGCGTGGTGTTTTGATGCGTAATGCCCGTTTTCACTAAAACTAAGTGACACCTAACTACATATGTTCGCACTTTTCGAGTTTTAACATCATCTCATCTAACAACAGCTGACGGGCGTTACAACAGCAATTTTGATTGAAATCTGAAAAAGAAGTCTCTCTGCCGAATGACTAGATTACATGAGCAGTTTTAGATATAACTTGCTGATACCCGCGACCTTTGTGCACGTGAAATGATTATAAAAAAATTACCTTCCTAATTCCCTATTTCAATAGGATTTTCTTAGAAATTTCAAAAGTTTTACTTTTTTTCCACGGAACCATAATATTTTTCCTAAAATAAAAGACTAAGTTACTCCTTATTTTATCTTTCAGCTATCTGCTACTAAAAGTCCCGTCAAAATAGGTCCAACCGTTTCGGAGATTAGCCGGAACAAACAGACAGACAGACGGACGGACATAAATTAAAAATATGCTAATCAAATCAAATCAAATCAATCTTTATTTGGGAAAACAGGTATTACAATAAAGGTTTTATGGATACATTTTAGTCGAGCTCTATGTCCTACCAATGACATTGGTGTACAAATATTAGTTTTTTTGTTAATAAGTGAATTACAATACAAAGATATTAATAATACGATAATATAATAAATTTAATAATATCGAGTAAAAAATTCGAATGAAACGTATATTCATAAATTAATAATCAATTATAGTTTATTTCAATGGTAAATTATATAAAAGGCTAGTAATGTCATATTTTATCATATTGATGCCTTTTTTGGTTCACAAGCATTCAGTAACAATCTATTATTTTCAAATTACAAACCGACACTTCAATTTTATTTGTATGTAATGATTTTACAGGTATGACGAAAATATCGTCTCAAAGTTACTATACTAAATGCATAAAACTCTTTGCTTATCAATAAAATTGATGTACCATTTTAGAGTTCGTCATTTGTGTCGTACAATATAACAACGTTTTGAGTATACTTAAGGTTTCCGTTATTCGACACTACTGTAAAAGTAGACGGAGCCGCAAAACAAATAGTTTTTATTTAATACAATGGCATAATGAAACAAAACACTGAAACACACTTTACCAAGGAAACCTCACTTGAATACTCTTGATAATGCTTAAAAAAACACAATAAATCTAACGACATTACTCTTATAAACCACTTTAATTATTACTACCCACATCCGGATGAAATTTAAAAATCCCCACCCGGGTGGAGTGTCCTTAACCGGGTTTCAGTCCGGATAAGCCACACCCACTCTGTGAGTTATATGGATAGATGGTGTTAGGGTCTGTTTAGATGGAAAGTGGACTTAATTATGGAAGAATTTCAGAAGTAACTACGCTAAGATTATGGATGAGTTGCCGTAATTTACACATTAAAAATTGGTATTTGGGACTAGGAAAGCTCATTAAACACCTCACCCCATGTAATAGGGGGCGAGTTTATTGCCATCAACCGGGCACGAATCCAGTCTCCACCTGTTTTGGGAATCTAACCCCAGACTTCAAGCTCAGCAGTCTCGCTTGCAACCACTCCTCATTAAACATTACGCGACTTTAAAATTCTATATAGCACTCTGCATCAGATCTAAGCAAAGACGGATAAAACCAAACGTCACAAAATTTCTTAAATTCTTTTATAAAAATAGTGGATACTACGGGACTTCGGACCAGCAATTTTCAGGTTCAAATCGGAGTATTATAGACCTACTTTTGTACTCATTTTAAAAACAAAACTGACAGCAAAATTGAACTATTGCGGTGTGCAAACAATGACATAAGTTATTAATAAATCACGCCACATGTCAACGTGTCGGGACGTCTGATGCTACCCGAAGGAAACAATCGATGCGCGCGCGTATCGCGTCTCAAGTCGTATCACCCTTGGTCGTGAACGAGACCTTATGCAGTGAAACTTTGGAAGAATAAAAACGGCGTAAGAAAATAAAGTGTTTGTTGTTGTCAGTCTTATCTTATTTATCTTACTGACTATGAAAAATACGAAAGTTTGTGAGGATAGATGTTTGTTACTCATTCAAGCAAAAACTACTGAACAGACTTTTATGAAACTTTATAGTATAACATAGCTTATCCATCGAAATAGTTTCATCATCTACCTAGCCTTTTCCAAACTATGTTGGGGTCCTGTCTAACCGGATGCAGCTGAATACCAGTATTTTACATGGAGCGACTGCCAATCTGACCTCCACAACCCAGTTAGTACTGGGTAATACGATACCCCTTGGTTAGACTGGTTGTCAGACTTTTTTTGGGCTGTTGACTACCTAACGACTCAAAGATCTTCAAATGACAGCCGGGACCAACGGCTTAACGTGCTTTCCGAGGCACGGAGGAAACTCGTTATGTAATGGGTGGTCACCCATCCACAGACCAACCTAGGCAAGCATGGCTTAACCTAATGATCGACCCGAGCGGCTGATATTATTTAGCCACGAGCTCCTCCATCGAAAGAGTTTAAAGGCTAATAATCATACTGTGAAAATGGCCGTGTTATGTACCAGTAGTTAAAATGATCGCTGTAAACAAGCCTTTACTTAAACTCGTAGTCGTACCCGTTCTGGCGTCGTATCCGGGTATTAAACCGTGTAATAGGGTGTTAAATATTCTGTTACTGATAGCAACGTTCGAAGCTAGTTTGGGAGAACACAAGTCATCATTTAATTGCTATGTTAATCGTTTGTCATCGAAACTATGAATTGAATCAATGGGAATTGACTAAGGGCGAAGTATACCTGGACGGCTGGCAAGATGAGGAAATGTACATAGACATTTTGAGACATGTGACCCTTCCGCTCTGGACCCTCATGAAAGGCTATATACCGAGTTTCCTCCATGCCTTGGCAAGCACGTTAAGCCGTTGGTCCCGGCTATCATTTGTAGATTATTGACAGTCAGTGAGGTAGTCAGTGGCCCGAATCTCTTACCAGCTAGTCTTGCCAAGGGGTATCGTATTACCTATAGTACTAATAGCACAGTCGAAATAGACATTGACCCTTGCATAAATTCCGATACAGCTGAAACTTTGCATAAACGTTAGAGATACCATTGTAACGAAATTTTGAAAAGTCCCCATTGATCCCATGTGTGCAAAAATTTTTATGCGAGGTCAAAGTGTGCAAAAATGGGTTTTATGGATTTTTTTTCGAAATGGTTCGTTATGAGAAAAATAGTTCAGACAAAAATTGTAGATCGTTTAACTATCTATAAAATTGTCCTTACACTTTTTTCTCTAAAACTCATCATTTAGGAGAAAAAGTGATTCTAAAATTTACTAAAGTTGTATTCTTCTTAATATGCACTCGTTTCCATACTTACCACCTACGAAACCACACAAAAAAAATCGCACCAAGTACACTTACGTACTTGGCGCGATTTTTTTTGTGTGGTTTCTCCGGTAGGCCTACTCTACGGTTTATTTGACTGAAGTTAAATTAAATGTCAGGTCTTCTTATTCTACTTCTTCTACTTCTTCTTCTATTTCTTCTTCTACTTCTTTTTCTTCTACTTCTTCTTAATTTTCCTGAGTCGACGCAAATTGTTGTAGTAGCGTACGTCAGTTGTTTCGTTGTTGATGTAGGGATCTTTTTCTTATAAAGATTCAACATTTAAACACCACTGGCCTTGACAATTGGTGCATGCTGGTGAAAACTAAGCCTTCTTCTTTGCAGCAGCATTTCGAATTTCACCCCTTTTTGCAATTGCAAAAAATAATATTAAGGAGATTTTCTGGTGCAGGTGGAAGTTGAGTGTGAATTGGTTCTAATATATTATTGATTAGCTTCTAACCCCATTCTTCTGGGTCCAGTTGATTACCAAGCCACACTTGAACCTGGTAGTATACTCGATAAAAATGTTAGTGAGCAGAAGCCGAGGTTGGAGGAAGAAATAAAAATCAAATCAAAGCATTTATTTCTAGTAGGTTAGTTACAGGCACTTTAGAATTGTTGACAAGATAACAAAGTAATGAAGTTACAGTCACAAGGCATAAAAACTGTGAAAGTACTGTAGGCTTGGGGTGGCTTTGTTTGTTTCATTGATTTTTTTGCCACCGACTTCCGAAAGTTAAGTTATTTTCCACTTTTAATTTTTTTTTTGTAATTTTATTATTACGTTTTTTTTTGGGAGTCGGTTTTTTTTTTCAAAAAAGTTTTTATTTTGTGTATTTTTTTTTTAAAGTCGGTTTTTTTTTGCAAAAAAGCGTTTATTTTATCCTTTTTAGTTGTGGTATCTAACACAAATCCTTGTTAACAGCATATCTATAACAAGGAAAAGTAATGCCCCGGTAAAAAAGAAATAAAATGTACTAAAATGCAATAATGTAATGTACTAATGTGTAAAATGAGGAAACTTACGGCGGCGAAACTCCGGTCGCTTCCCGGGTAGTGACGTCACAAACAAACAATTGACGATCGATTTTAGTATTAATGCCAATGCATTTCTGCTAATATGAAGCTGATCCTCTAATATTTCGCATAGTGAGATGCATGTTATCCACAAGCCCCTGAGGCGTGTGCTCTCCATGACCTTGTCGCATGCTGCATGACACAGACACACTTGATTTCGCACGAAAATATTCTACAATGGATAGAGCATAAAAAATAAACAAACATTTCTGTTGAACAGAGGTTCAACCGAGAGGTGAGGTGAGGTGGCCGGATAATGAGTGTTGACAAGAGTGTCAACACTCATTATCCGGCCACCTTCCAGCTCCATCATCAGACCCTAGATACCATCTAAAGACAAAGTACTCATCAAGACGAATCAAACGAGCCCGAATTTGATGTGGTTACGTCCTTTTATTAAGAAGATCCTATGGGCACCTTCCAGCTTCATCATCAAACCCTGGTTACCATTTAGAGCCAAAGTAGTCGGCAAGACGAATCAAACGAGTCCAAACTCGGTGGGGTTGCGTCGTTTCCTTACAGAGTTCCTATGGCCACTTTCCAGCTCCATCATCAGACCCTAGATACCATCTAAAGACAAACTACTCATCAAGACGAATCAAACAAGCCCAAACTCGATGCGGTTACGTTGTTTGATTACAGAGATCCTATGGCCACTTTCCAGCTTCATCATCAGATCAGCTCCATGTTATCTATATATTGTACTATCACGCGATATACATAAGCGTGCAAAATTTCAATTCAATCGGAAATCGGGAAGTATGCCAAACTTCATGCGACGTGCGTGATATAGCAATTAACGTGAAAAAAGAACCAAATTACTGAACCGATATTGATGAAATTTCTATAGGACTCGAGAATCGAGAATCGAGGAGATCTTTCATATAAAAGAAGAATTTTTCAAATCGGTTTAGAAATGACGGAGTTATGAGGTGACAAACAAATAAAAAAAAAATACAACCGAATTGAGAACCTCCTCCTTTTTGAAGAAAGTCGGTTAAAAAAAAATGTCGGGGAATGCCTGGATTTATTCAGTTAGGCTCGAGCATTATGTGGGCAGACGATGGGTTTCGTGCTATGAAAACACATTTGGTACGATACACTGTTTCTAGCAAAACTAACGAATTACTTGAGATTACAACTTAACAAAATAACTCGGGACACAATGAATCGAGTACAGTTTCAAGACGTCTCAACTCGGCCGCGATCAGACACTGACTGTCGTCCTAGCGTTGAGCTGTGAACATCAAGACTCTGTAAGCACGCCTCGGTGGGAGTAAGTACGTCGTCTGACGTCACCACAGGCGTACTGCGATTCATTCCAAGTTTATACCAATGACCCGCTCCGACATATATATAATCAAAATTAACACAGTAAACAGCATGCGGTTGGTTGAGAAAATATGAAGAAACCAATAGGAAAGTTTACAGGAGATTTAACTTTCAGAAACCGTTATTCAACAAATATTTTTCGTGAAGATACTTGACTGAATTTTTCACACATTTGTTTACCAAAACAGCAGATGGGGTTTTGTAACTTTTTATTAACATTTTCCCGAAGTTTTCGTTGAATTTTCAGTATCCGTGGTACCAGAAAGTACGCAATTGTTTTTAAAAATATCAGCTTTTCTGTAAACAACTTTTAGCTGTATTACTGGTTTCATTTTAGTCAACTTTTACCTAGTTGCAATCCATAAAATGTCAAGAATATTTTACCCGACTGTGCACAAAGGAGGGTAATGTTACTAGTGAAAAATATGTTAATAGTTACTTGTGTTCTTTGTAACTAGTAGTGCATACCTGTCATATCCTGCGTGTTCTCACACACACTTTCACAATAAATTACAGATAACTGCTAAATAAACATTGATTTATGAGTATGAATATGTAAACTGGTACTCAGAGGGTATTATTTGAACATTTGATGACTTAAATTGCGAACCTATACTCAATTAATTATACTTTTGTGTTTTTCATTCTAGAGCATAATTCACAAATGCCTGCAATGACTGCTGGCCAACCAGCAGACATTTTAAATATATTCTTACAAGGAGAGTAATTTCAAAAATATTATTATGAGGAAAGAGCAATTGGATACCTTTTACTCATAAGAATATCTCATAATTATACAGGCTTATAAACGTAATCGGCTAAATTCATAATAACAAAAAAAAACGAGATGAAGTCACTACTACGCGAGCGTTTTCGTAGACACTGCTTAGAAACCGTGACGTCATCGCTTAGCTACGCCGTAGTACCAAAATCAATGCACATAAAACTTTTCATTGAAAACCTTAATCCTTAAATAAGTGTTTAGGAGATATGAAGTCTCAACTCCTTTTCTCTACACGTAATTCCTCATGGTTCCTTCAGTGAAACGTCAGGAGCTAGGTGCTTGTTTCTAATTGGTCGTTTCCTATAGAGAAGAACCGGAAATAGACTCCATAGTGACTCTTAAATTATATACGCCTTATATAAAGTGTTTTCCTCCTACTGTATTTATTAACGTTTTACATTTTAACGAACATAGTATATATAATAAGCCATACCATTACGAGATTCACGAGAATATCGCTTTTAAATTTTTCCAAGTTTTCACATTTCATTGCTGGTACATCTGACCAAAACCATCCAAGATTTTTATTGAAACCCTAAAATTACTTACTCACAATAAAATCACCATACATACATGCATTTCAGGCCTCCTTACCAAACAAAACAGCATTGAAGGAAAACTCTTCAAGAAAAACCCTTGAATGGCAACAAAAGATGTTTTACTCCAAGACTGGAGGCCCCAGGCCGTAACCAATTACATACATTGGTACAGCACTCACGTACTTAAGGAAAGGTGCTAAAATATGAAGGTTTTCCGAAGGGCTGTATGAGTCATTGTAGGTAGAACATAAAGGTTGTTATCGATTGACTGGGTCGTTAAAATCTACGAAATTCTGAGATGGATGAACTTCTGAACCTAGAAATGTTTTTAAGTGTTAAGATAATGGGAACTGCGTGACTATTGAGATGACGACTAATAGAGAAATTTGAACGAAGAAGACGTGCTGCGACGACCCCAAAAAAGTTGAGATGAGGGCAGGAAAATGATGTTGCAAGGAAGCGTAACTTTACACGAAAAGGCAATTTGATAAAAAAACAGCTATCGGCTCTGACTATTTAGTGCTAACATTTTGCTTTAAGTAGTGTTTAGTTTGGCTGCCGTATGAACCTAGTTCATGGGGCCTTAATAATATACACATGGCACATACAAAAACTGATACTGTCCGAAGGCCTCAGGGTAGGATCCTAGGGCTGCGGGACTGTTCGAAAGAGATACCTTGGCGCTGAAAAACAAAGGGCAAGGAAGGCACATGGATGGATTTTAGTCAGTACAAGTCTGACACTCCCTTCCGCTCTGCCCAGAGCGGAAGAAGTCATTTGATGATTTAACATCCGTAAAAAAAAAAGAAAGGTTAAGTTTCAAAAAGTAGAAGATACAATAATAGAGCGATTCTTGAATCTCCAACGCCGAGACACCTAAACGGCTACTGAACAAAGACGCAAGCAACGGCTACTAAAATATTTACCCAGACCACGACTTCTTGTTACCACAGAAAGTACCACAAACATAATAAAGAACTACAGTGTCAGTACTTTCCTGTTTCAAAACAAACGCGTCAAGCTAAACGTTCATTACGGAGCGGCGGGCATGCCGGATGACGGATGGGGAGTAGGAGCCAGAGACAAAAGCAGAGAGCTTTTAAAATGATTCCCCGCGCTAAACGTCACAAGTGTTACCAACTGTATTACGTGATGTTATTGCAGGGTTGCCACACACAGATTTGACACTTTTTTTTTAAGTATCATAAGATTTATAACATATCTCATAAGCATGCATAGTTTTGGAAGAAGTGTACTTGTAGTACACCCACTCTTCGCCAATTACGTTCAAGTAATAAATAGGGAGCGAGCCTATTAAATAATATTCTTTTTAAACAGGTTTTATTTAGTGTTATAACAAAAAAAAAAAACAATGAAATTTCTCGTTAGTCTAATAACTGACAGAGTGACACGTATAATGCTATCAGGCTTTTTACTAGCACATTTTCAGTAGTAGCACGACCTGGATTTCTGCACCATTGGTGACTATATAATCGTTAGCTATTTCACTAGATTTACTGAAATAACTAGCAAAATCTGAGTAAGATTAACAATTAATGTACAACCAGACAAGATGAGACAGTACAGATACTTGCCTACCCTCTATCAGAATAACAGCGCTGTGATATTTTTTTTAATGTTTCATCGCCACGCCGAGATATCTTTGGGCCTCGTACGGGATCAATTTCGTTTGTTTTATCTTTTTTTTATGTTTAATTTTTGTTTCTTAATGTTTTTTTATGGTAATTCTACCTTCTTTTTGGCCTGTGCGAGACCAATAAATACTGTTTTCTTTATTTTATGGGAACATAGCCAAAGATGTTTCAAATTGCTTGCAAAGTTCTATCAACCCGTTGGCTGCTCCAACCACGTTAAAAAGGTCACCCACAAGGTACCTGCCTACCTATTCTCGTAACTCCCGAAGCCCCGACATAATAATTGAGTTTTACCTAACCAAACAGTACAGCCCGTACCCTTATCACCGGACTATCAATCATGTCGGATGACGTCACGGTACTAGCACATGAGACACCATGGCAAAAATGTAGTCACGCAAACAGAGCATTTGCTTACCTTTCTCCTTCATTTTGTTTTTGGATTAGAAAAGGTTCTGATTTGAAAAAATATTCCGCCATGATTCTTGGTAATAACAGCTCTTTTTTAGGGTTCCGTACCCAAAGGGTAAAATAGGATCCTATTACTACGACTCCGCTGTCCGTCCGTCTGTCTGTCCGTCTGTCACTAGGCTGTATCCAGCAAAAGACTATTTACTATGGCCGTGCTCACTCCACATTGCTACGTCGTTATGGCGACCGCCGCTCATCCCATCTCTTTCTTTTTTACGCTCTCTCTTTCACACATATGACACATCCTACCGGTACCTGCCAAACCAATTTCAGACTCAAAATCAGCTGACTGTCTATTGTTTTTCACACATTCTTAGAGTCTACGTCGTATTGGGATTGCAGCATATTTGCACGCCATAACGGCTGGATTTCGATTTGTAACACACATGTAGAAGACCTGGCTTACGACATAGGAGAATCGTGGGATAATATCGCTGCAACGCTATTGCATTGCAGCGTTTAATTGATATTTCAATTAACCATTTTCATTACTCCAGTTCATCATCATCTGCCTAGCCTTTTCCCAACTATGGTGAGGTTGGCTTCCAGTCTAACAAAATGCAGCTGAATATCAGTACTGCCTATTTGACCTCCATAACCCAGTTAGTACTGGGTCATTCGATACCCTTTGGTAAAACTGGTTGTCAGACTTTCGGGCCACTGCTAACGAATGTCAAAGATCATAATTGACAGCCAGCACCAACGGCTTAACGTGCTTTCCGAAGCATGGAGGGAACTCGGTATGTAATGGGTGATCACCCATCCACTGATCAACCTAGGCGAGCGCGGCTTAACGTGGAGACCCGAGAAGCTGTTATTATTTAGCTACGAGCTCCTCTTTTTTTTCATTACTATTTTCACTACTAGTTATTATAACAATTTTATTGAGATAGTTATTATTCTATCTACGGACAGCCCTTAAGAGACACGACAGCTGACAGATGGCCGCGTCATAACATTACTGCGGCACTCAGCATTTCTATACCGCTGTTATGCTTTTTGAAACGCTTTATAAAAACATTAACGTATAACTGTGCCAAAAGTCTGCTCTAGAAGCGTGTTCTAAAGGAAAACATCGTTAAAAACCAAAGTTCAACGTTGCGTAATGCTACTATAACTGTCAAATTAGCTTGCTTTGCACTTAACCTGTACGGGCCCCAGCCCTAGTTTCTTAAAACACTGTAGACCAGTAAAGTATGAAGTAATTAGCGACAGTACAATTACATTGGCTTCTTTAACTCTCAGTTAGTAGCCTCGTGCGGCCACTACCTCGCTCTTTAGCTAAGAGAGATACATACGGACGCTTTGGTTGAACAACATATCAACTACGTCCAGAAGATGTAGGTACTTGGTTTTCTGTTCAATTGAAGAACTTTTATTCAATGCAAAGACATTCAAAAATTACGAGCTAATTCAATGTGACTAGTTTATAGCTCAGTAAAGACTCCAGCACACCAAGCTACCTTTAATAGATTTTTAACTTTATCGCTAAAGTATTACGTTCAAGGTTGATTGACTACTTATGCACGCCTCGTGTATCTAACATGGTACGTCGGAAAAGTATGTAAGAAACACGCCTGTAAACACAATACCGTGTAACTAAGCAACATACCTACGTAATTATATCGTCTTAGTGCTGAGGGGCCCGCAAGGGCCGATGCCTGCCAGGGCTGCGGGACTGTTCGAATGAGATACCGCGGCCCTGGAACACAAAGGGCAAGGAAGGAACATGGATGGGTTTTAGTCAGTACAAGTCTGACACTCCCTTCCGCTCTGCCCAGAGCGGGAGAAGTCACTTGATGTTTCCCATCCGAAAATAAAATAAAAAGGGACGTCTTTGACATGTAATTTTTGCTACCAAACTTGCTTTGCCCTTCGTGAGGTTGCTCAAAGAAATCGCTGAATACAATCGCTCATTGTTTCTCCCCTTTTTTCTGTTTTTTGGTATGCAATTAGACTATTCTACTTATCTGTCATCATCAATCTCTTATCGCTCTAATCTCGCTTTAAACCCAATTTGTTTGGGGTTGCGCAGCATGTCTTACTCTTCCATACTTCTCCATTACTCGAAATCTCATCAGACACCCTTTTTTACGGATTGGAAATCATCAAATGACTTCTCCCGCTCTGGGCAGAGCGGAAGGGAGTGTCAGACTTGTACTGACTAAAACCCATCCATGTTCCTTCCTTGCCCTTTGTGTTCCAGGGCCGCGGTATCTCTTTCAAACAGCCCGCAGCCCTGGGCATCAGACACCCTAGCCATATTCACACAGCCCATCCATCGTTTGTTTGGTCTTCCTCTGCTCTTATACGACCAAAAAGAATGTATGATCCCTTGCTAGACCGTACATTACTTTTAGATGATGGGTGAATAGAAATGAAAGAAGGTAAATTATTGGAACACTACTGTATAGTCCGAAAGCTACTTAAAGTAAAATGAGCTTGATGGACTAATGGTGTGTGAAGTGAGTGACGCGGCCCTTGTTGGCTGTAACGAGAACGCCTGGCTGACTTGATAGCTCAACGCGAACTGAACTAATTATTATGAGTTGAAATGAATGTAGCGTAAACTGCTGAATTGTAGAATGTGCGGTTGCACCGTACACGCTCCCGAGCGGGAACATGAATATGAGATGAACATGAAAAGATGAGTAACAAGTTGATGCCAATTGGTCCTTATGCTAAATGATTGACAAGGTGATTCCAATTGGTCCTTATTCTATGCTTAGAGTCTCTACTTGAACTCCGTTTTACGAGACATAGGCACTGTACACTTGTCTAACTTATGCACTTTTGGAATTTCACTGTAATCTGATACACACGGAATCTCACACTGATAACGCGCACTAACACTATATTGAACTGTGGACGATGATATAGAGGCCCCAGCCTCTGCCCGCGCCGGAGTCGCATGTTGAGCGGTCTGTAGACTCGCCCTTGCCACCTCCAGAGATGCGGTTCGCCTGTTTCGAAACCGTCGTACCCAGTTAAAAAGCCCAGTGACCACAAAACGGGAGACGCTGAATGCCCTGCTAGAAAAATAGCGGAACACAGATATATAAATTCCGTCGATTATGAAGGCACCTAGTGCGTCATATTCTTTTGCAATATTTACTTGTTTAATGCATGAATGCAATAAACTGCTGACAATCATATTAGTATTAGCAAATCAGTGCTACAAATGTTTTCCTTAGATTTTATCTACGTGTTTAAGACCTTGATTATTTTTGTTCGTTTACTATTATGTTTTTTATACTGTTAAATATTGTTAAGAAATCTATTGTCCAAATAGTAATAGGTAGATATATTAGAAACATGTCGCCTGTGATTCAGGTTTAACCTAGTACAGGCATCGAACTTTGTTATACCAACATACGAAAAGTAAGATGATGTAAGATTTACATTGTAATTATTTTGTCAATTTTAATTTTGAATAAACATATATAGAAACATATATAATATTGATATATATACCCATTCCATCTATCTACCTCGCAGTAAAAACTTCCCCGATTGTGCGTGACGACCCACGAAAAAATGACACACATTAATACCAATACAAAAACCACTTAGTTATCCGAGCTTCCCGGCTGTATGTCAGCGTCTAGGGTAAGAGCCGACCTGTGTACCCACCGCGTTCCTGATTGATTGGGGTAACGGTCCCGTGCAAACTAACTACTTTATTCTGCGGCCCTGTTTGGGTAGTACCGGCGAAATTGAACGTCTACTTAAACTTACTTACTTCTCATGGTGTTGGTGAGGATTGTTAGAAATCAGAAATGTTGAGGGGCTGTTTATAACGTATTTGGAACTGTGTGATATTCTATATAATTTTACATAGTCAACATCATTCGCCTCCCCTTATCCCAATTTATTTCGGGCGGCGCAGCATGTCTTCTTTTTCCATACTTCTCTATTACTCGTCATTTCAGCACTCAGTTTAATAAAAATACTTAGTAAAAAGGAGACTAAATATTTTTATTAAAACTTCATGCACGCTAAAAATACCCGCACAGAGGCGGAATTCATTCCTTAGAAAAAAAAAGGCTTGTAAATATGATCGCACATTGAATTTTTTAGCTTTAGTTAGGATGGTATTTTTCTTTTCATTAAATCTCGTAACAAATATTCAGGTTCCAGCGATATAAGTAGTAAGTCCGTAAAAAGTTATTTGTTTTCAAGTCTACGATTTTATTTATCACACCTTACACACACAAGATTAATTTCACTAAATGTTTACTCACCAATCAAAAAATACAAAATAAAATAAAAATGTATAGTCAATGTTTAAAAAACTAAAATCCAGCGTACTTCGAACCCTATTCATAACGGATCAAAACACACTGGAAGCACCGAATAATCTTACAACACCCAGTGTAACTAGCACCGTGAATATTCTCCCGTCAATTTCAGTAGTACGGAACCCTTCTCCCATATTCGTTGTAATAAAACCCTCGTTGTTTCCAGGTGGCTGCAAATCGCTTCGTGTAAGGTAGTTGGAAGGTTTAATATAAAGGTTAGGTTACATACGTACCGATTTCACTTATCAAGTTAAAGAATTTGTTCGAATATTCAGGGTCAACCTAAAACCAGCCTTTATTAGGGTTATTAGAATAGAATTCCGAAAAAGCTGACGACCTTTAACCGATGCCTCTTGTAACGCGATTTGCGAACCGACATACAAAGTGAAGAGACTCTTCGACATCAAACTAAGTAACTTTACGCAAAAATTATTGCTGGGAAACGCCTTTTTTTTGGACTGAAAAATCACGTTTTACAGTAGGACTCAATGTAACGCGCTCAAAACATTGTGCTGATCGATGAATTGAATAGTAAGGACCCCCTTACTATTAAATCCATCGATCCTGGAGGTGTTTAAAGTAAAAATCTTACATTAAAAACATGTATTTAAAAAAAAAACGTATGAAAAAGTTGCAATTTTGACCCCCCATATCTCCGTAACTGGAAGTTTCCCAGGCCAAAAGTTTCCTAACCATATCTAGAACAAAAACATGATCGCAATGACGGGTAGAACAAGTGCCTTTCGGCTTCGTTAAACGTCTGTTTACACATTTTATAATTGACGACGCGGTAGCGCTGTTGCTGAGCGATTGGCTGCTACGGCGCATGTCGCAAGTTCAATTCTCCAACGGAACAAATATTTGTATGCTACAGGAAATTGTTCCGGGTCTGGCTCTTTGTGTGTGTGAGGTTCAATGTTTGTAAAAGCACCAACTATGCAGGAGAAATTCCTAGAGTGGGGAAATGTTAATAAAAAACACTTCGCGTGAGTACCATCGCCTCAGAAGTCGCGTCGTGGTGATTCATGCTCTAAGCATCTTATATCGTTTGGTTTTTCTGCAGCCGTTGTTGCGAAAGCTTGCAGTTCGTGGCCACGCGGATATTCGTAACATATTTTACATAAGGTACAAGTAGTGTTAAAGAATACTTGACTAAACCATTTGTCTCTTGTTTCAGATGAGGAGTTAGTGTTCCGAGACCGATGGGGCGGCCTCACGCTGTTCAACGTGAAGAACTTCACTACCAGGCTGCTCATGAACAACTCTACCTTTGTAAGTACCTTAGCATTTATATTTGCATCTCTTATGTATGGATGTTTTATCTTACCGACGACCTCCGTCCCTAGTGGAGAGGCGACACAGACAACGCCACATACGAACTATTCGTGCATTTTTTCATGCAAAATCTTACATTGCGCAAGCAGTTATCGTCAACAGCATTTAATATAAGAATGCCGCCGGAGGAACCGCCCAGTGCCTCGTTAATTAAAGATTATTCTTTAACAAACAAAAATGGCCAATTTCTTTACTAATTTCAATTCCCTATGAATTATCAAGTATCCTTCTCTAGTCACCTGCGTTATAAAAGAAAGTCCTGTACAAAAAATGCTTCTTATTAGAAGCATTTTTTGTACAGGACTTTCTTTTTTTTTGAATTTAATAAAACGGGACTATTTATTAATAGTCCCGTTTTATTAAATTGATAAGAACATTTTCCATCGCCAAAAGCGTAGTTTTTTTACTGTTAAAAGCCCAGCATACTGCGCCATAAATTGATTTCCCCTCAGTAAGGCAGGTTTCCTCCACTAAAGTGGATTCCCTCCACTTAAGTCCTCTCCGCATAGGAAGTAAGGTTAAACAGCGCAGTTAGATTCAATTGTGATGGTTGCAGAAGATAGTGCAATCTTTTAATAGCCTCTTATACGATGCTGACAAGGAAAAACAGATAAACAGAAAAAAAACTTGGTAGAGGGACGCTTGAACTTAAAGCATACGAGTACAGCGGCCATAGCATAGTAGAGGGTCCGAGCTAGGAACGACCTCCACTGATCTGTTTAATGGTTTCCGGACAAACCTATTGAGGTTTTTGTGATGTTCCTGTTTATTTTTTGTTTTATTCTGTAATTAATAAACAATAAAAAAAAATGGATGAAAATTATTTTATTATTCAAGATTAGAATGTTAAAAAAATCCTGGCCAAGCCGTTATTAATTAAAAATTGATAATGAAACTTTTTTATTAAACAGTGCTTCTCATGAGTTTAACGAATAAAAATACCCACCGAAAGTATGAAGCCTGTAAAATAATAATATGCAAGCGTTGGGTTGTCTACTTTTTTCCTGGCGTAACTACTGGGTTAGCAGGTATATTGATTCTAGTTATTATTCACCCATTTGTTTAATAAAAAAATCTTTATATCAAAATAAGCTCTGTTTAGTTGCGAACACAATGATATTAGGTTGTCTGCAAAATATCTGGTTTGAATGAGGGTTGTCGAATAAATAATAGTTTAGCCAGGATTATTTTTTTCCATCCGCGATATATTTTTTTACATCCTAAATAATATAGATTTGTAGTTTGTAAATATTGTAAATAAGCCTAGCATATAATTAAATTTAAAAAAAATATAAACAAAAAAAAAGTTAAATAAAAACATACTAAATTTGATATAAATATAGTTTTCATCCATTAAACAGATCAGCGAAGGTATAGCTCGGATCTTAGACTAGTATGAGCGCGCCTAGTAAACCTGACGAAAATACGTCGATTTCTTAATCGAAAATACATTTCGCCTATAGCATTTTATTTAAATTATTTGCAACAAGAACAATCAGTATCATCTATAGATAATGAATAATTGCTTAAAATCATTGAAATATTGTATGTGCAACGTGTATTTTTAATTTTAAAATTGACGTATTTACATAACGTTTACGCGGCGCGGTTGTGCTAGGCTTCAGGTCAGGAATTTTTCCATTTAATTTTCACTTGATACATAATGAATGAATTGTACCTTTCGCGCGAGTACGTCGGTTAACTAGTGTCGGCGTTACGGTAATACCTATTTTATTAAATAAATAATTAATGAAGACGCTACATACCTACAATTTTATCAAGCGTAGGGAGTGCAGATTATAAACATGTGTATATTGTTTAAATTTTTTGCACAATTAATGTACTAATATTTTGTACTATTTTTTTCATTTTTTGTACTATGAAATCTGTGTACTACTTATGTCTGTACTTAAGTCATTGATTAGATACACATTACACCAAGTAACGAAATAATTTCACCGTTAGATACGAAAACATGGCAACACGTCCAAGAGACGTATTGAAGGAAATGTTCTCTTCGCTCTCATTTCCTTTGAGTTACGTTCAAAGAGTGAGTTGGTATCAGTAAATAGGATCGCGCGATAACGTCAAACAAACTTAGGCACCTACCTACTTGTACCATACGTACTCGTACATACATACGGGGTGGAAGGACACCGATGTGAAAACGGTTACCATACTTTTTCATGACCGATAAAAAAATTCTATGTGTGGGGATCTCAGAATGATGTACTGAACTGAATACGTGGTAACAGTTTTCGCGTCGGTATCCCTTCCACCCTGTGTAAGGCTGTATGTACAATCAAGGACACTCCCGCCTGATCACCACTAACACTCTTTTAGCTTACCTCACGCGTGCGAAGCGCTCTGTAGCCGGGCGGGGCGCCTCCGCATGATTCAAGTGAAATTTTTCAGGCGGAAAAGGCCGCGACTGTACACAATGGGGAAAAATGCCTTCTAGGCACTTTTCCCATTGACAGTGACGTGGACAAATTTTGGACGCCCTTATTGCTTTTCTTCTTTTCTATAAATATGAACAGTCAGCGTCAATATGTGGCACCGACTGGGAAAGCACCTACGTTCCCAACTCGGGTACCCAATTGATGCAACCCACCGTACATATTTTTAGTATTATATGAAGTTTAGTTATAGATAACTATGTCATCATCTGCCTAGCCTTTTCCCAACTATGTTGGGGTCGGCTTCCAGTCTAACCGGATGCAGCTGAATACCAGTATTTTACATGGAGCAACTGCCTATTATAGATAACTATGTAAATTACAAAAATAAAAATCTATAATTCTATTCCCTGAGGTTTATAGGGAAGACCGTTAAAAGCTAACTGTAGATGACGCAAGCTATTTTGAAATACAAAATGACATTACCCGAATTCCAACCAATGACGATGCTTGGAACGAGCTATGCTAGCGCCATTTGTTTTACAGTTCCCTGCCTCATTAGAAATGAACCAAGTATGAACACTGAATACACGCGGTAGCTAAAAACATTTTTTTTCAGTTACTGTACCGTGTGGTGTCGGACGTAAAGAATAGCACCATCCCCTATCTTCTCGTGGGTGTCGTAAGGGGCGACTAAGGGACTTACCAGAGAATGGGCAGCAGTGTTCTCTGTACCTTTGTAACAACCGTACTGCGATCGCCAACCCGCCTGATAAACGTGGCGATTATGGTAAAACCCCCCTTTGGGGGAGGCCTATGTCCAGCAGTGGACGTCTTTCGGTTGAAATGATGATGATGACTGTAACCCTATTTCTGCAGCCTATAATGCTTCTATTTCTGGGATACAGGCGTCCACTTCAGAGGGGGTGGACCGAAATGCATAACGTGGGGCCATCAGTGCAGACAGGTTCATGTCACATGTCTCATTTTATGGTTTTAGGATATACCATCGACCGCACGATGTTTTCCTTCACCGTTTTGAGAGATATTTACTCAAAGTAGCTGCCAGTCGTACCCACAAGTCACAAGTCGGAGCCGCTACCTCTGTTCTCATAGCTCGTCATCCTATATCTTAAAAATAACATAACATAACATCACGCCTGTAATCCCTGCAGAGTTAAGCTGAGGAACCCACATTTTGCCAATTATGTTTTTTTTAAGTCCCATGTTACAGGGGGCGAGCCTATTGCCATCAATCGGGCACAAATGTAGACCCCGTGGCTGCTACTGAGAAATTACTGATGGAAAACCTCGACAACACTTTGCCCGATCTGGGAATCGAACCCAGTACCTCATGCTCAGCAGTCCCGCTTGCGACCACTCGACCAACGAGGCATTCTTTTCGAGAGTTTTTGGACTTACAACTCATAAGTTTGGACCGTAACCTCTGGGCTACCTCTGAACTCACAGTTTGTCATCCTATATCTTAGAAATAACTCCCACTTTTTTAAAACAACTGACAAATAAAGTCAACTTCAGGTATTCTCATGTATCGTGTAAATAACCTCGTAACCTCGCAGTCAGCTTACCTCGCGCTGTATAAATAGCGTGCAGATAAGAAACACGTACGATCGTGCCACGGATTACTGCTTACACGCTGTCTGAGGAAATGAGACTGCAGCGATACGTGTCAGGTACGTGACGATCTCTGATAATATTCAGATATACCTTGGTGTTTTTGTGTAAAATATACACCAAGAATTTTAACCTGCTAAAGAAAATATAGTACCAAGGTGTAAAATACAGGCTGCGGGACTGTTCGAAAGAGATACCGCAGTCCTGGAACACAAAGGGCAAGGAAGGAACATGGATGGGTTTTAGTCAGTACAAATCTGACACTCCCTTCCGCTATGCCCAGAGCGGGAGAAGTCATTTGATGATTTCCCATCCGAAAAAAAAAAGGTGAAAAATACACGTAGTACCTAAAGTTTTAAAAAATAGACTGTCTCATCAAAACAAAATGACTGACAGCGACTACAGGCTTCATCATCTGACTGACTTTTCCTAACTATGTTGGGGTTGGCTTCCAGTCTAACCTAATGCAGCTGTATACCAGTATGTTACATGAAGGGGCTACGTATCTCACCTCCATAACACAGTACTTTACATTACAACCCCAAAACCTGAAGTCTCTGAATCGACGAAGCTGTGGAAGTGGCAAAGTTTTGTGCCACTAAAATAGAATGTTGTACGACATAAAAAAAAACAAAAACACAGTTACTGGGTTTCACGGTACCTCTTGACGAGACTATTTGTCAGACTTTCGGGTTTCGTACTTATATCCGTAACGACTGTCAAACATCTACAAATGAAGGATAGGACCTGCTTACGTATTTCCAAGGCACAGAGGGTCCTCCGAGTGGATAATAAAACATACTTCGATGTTCTCAAATAAGCCTAGAAACAAAATAAATGCGTTTAGTTCTGAAGTAATTTATAAAAAAAAAAGCTTTCTCGAAGTAAGTACTTGAAAAATGGCCCTATTCTTTATCGGCCGAATAAACAGCCATACATTTTTCACAAAGGCAGGATAAAGTTAATACTTACTTCTCGTATATTTTATGATTTGTCAAAGTACTGCTGAACACAAAATGTTATCTGCGTGCGATCGGACGCGATATTTTTTTGTTTATCTCATCGGCTGAGGCGTTCATAGGAGGGCGGCGACTCCTACGCCGAAGCGTATCGTGGCAACCTAAAGAAACTAGAAAAAAAATGGTTGCTAGCTTCCTAGGTCTGAACTCTGGCCTAACCTAACTGAACGTTTTTATTTTCTTGTCACTATACACTATTAAATAAAATAATCTGAAATAATTACTCAACATTATACTAAGAAATGGCAAAAGACTCCTCAACGCTGTCAACTGGTAATGTCCCCAACACTCAACGCTGCCAAGCGTTGCCACGTTGTATGGCAGCGCTTACACCCTGTATATTTTTCAGTCTTGCCGTCATTCATAACATCATAACACTCATATTTAACATTTCATAACTTTAACTCCAAACAAATAGATTACATATTTTTTATCCATTATACTAAACAATAAAACTGCCAACGTGATAAATGAGTTTAATATAAACACATTCGAAACACGCATAGGTACATTAACGAACAAATTGTTCGACAAAATGCTAATTATTTCAACTATGAATTGGAGTAATATTAGGAGTCGCGCTAATATTGTATTTATGCTGATTAAATTGAGAGGTTTCATACTGGAATAATCAACCCGCGTTTGGCCCACGTGGTTGATTATGGCTCACTATATCATTGATATGAGATTAATGTCCCAACATTGTAGGCTGACGTGGTGTCTGACTCACATATTGCTTAAGACAGCCAAACTACATATCATTTGTGATCAAAATCTGATCATCAGTGAAAATTTCACTGGGTATACCATTTAAGGACATTACGAGTACTTAGCCTGCCTGTGGGCATTCTTATTCTTTGGCCAAACTAGCCGCTCGAATCACCAGAACTGAACAATTAGATAACATTTAAGTTTACGATAACATATCCATCCATACCAAATTAAATAACGACTGCTGAGCTTGAGGACTGAATAACGTGACGTCGACAAATGGAATCGCGATTAAGGCTTGTGCGACATAACTGTACTGCGACTCACTGTAGTTCGAATGCACGCTTGTGCGACAAACTGAAGGTCGACATCACACTTGTGCGACAAACTGATGCTCGACATCACGCTAGTTCTCTGCCTAACCCTTCGGGGAGTATAGTCATTAGTCATGATGTTATATAATGGAACGGAAGGAAGGGCGAAGCGGCAAGTAAAAGTTAGTCTTAACTTCATGGTTTCCCTGGCCTTGTCACTCGGGGTCGACGCGACATGTATTTTTCTTCCATTCTCCTGTTTCAACCGTCACGCAATCATTTACTCCTTTTTCTTTGACATCATTCCGCATTCAATCCATCCATCGTTTCCTTGATCGTCCTCTACCTCTCCATCCATCAACATTCATATTAACTCTTTTAGACATACGATTCGTCCCTCGTCATGACACGCTCATACCAAGGCAGTTGATTTCCTTTCAACTTTTCTCTAACTGGGGCAACTTTCAAACTTCCTCTACAAAAAGAATGTAACGCTCGCTACGGTGTAACAGACGGCCACTCTCGGGCCCGATCACACGCACCAACATAAAACACTTGATACAGATTTATCAGTATTTCTCTTGAACGAAAAGTGTTGTATGTATTCCTTGCTTTATTGTATTGTATTGTATGTATTGGTTCATGCTGAACGACTTAAGTACTTTGTGTTGTAAGTAGGAAGTGCTTCGGAGACTTATTGGCGGAATATTTTATAGTAAGTTGGGATTTCGGGTACCAATAACGGTGTTGTATTGAAATCTTACGCGATTGACGCTGTTCTTACGTAGGTAATGGTGATCCGGAGGTTGGCTATTGTTACTGCTTTTGTTTAATGCTATTTAATGATAGTAAAAAAATACACTTAAACATCCAATTTCATACGCCACTAGCTATCACGCGCGGCATCACCCCCGTGGTGTTCAGGAATTATCCCCATAGATAATCCATTTTCTCTTCTTCTTTTACATACTTTGTCTACATCTCTTTTTTTTAGTATTTCCTTTCGCAGGTATGCTGGAAGAGATTTCTTTAGAAATAAGCATCACCTTTGTACTATTTTCTGTTCCTTTCTTCTTTTATTTATTTAGTGTGTATATAAATTGTTAAGTATCATAGGCATGTCCAAAACTAGTTCATGGTATACCAATGTGCCGAATTCCATCAAAATGCAATCAGCCGTTAAACCGTGAAAGTAACAAACAGGCAGACATTCGCATTGAAGACTTGCACATACTTTCATTTCATACTAGAATGAGCCATTAGTGTTCTTTGTAAAAAACGCCTATACACGCAATTACTTCCTTTAATCGTAAAAATATATAAAAGAATCTAAGTAATTAAATTAGTCAGTAGTCCTAAATATTTTTTATTGATAAGTTATGTTCCGGGTACTAATATTACCAAGCTTTCATGAAATGAAAAAGGTTCCACTTTTATAGTCTACGTAATCGATGTAAGTGGAATGCGCAAATATTCTCAGAAGGAAATATTCAAATAGGTATTCCTTTATTGAATTTATAAGGTAATATTTTTTAAACTCATGGAATTGCCTCATGAAAGCTGTGAATAGAATATTGTCGATAGAGACTGTTCTGTTGGTCGAGTGGTCGCAAACGCATGCAGGTTCCGTTGGCAAGCAAATTATTGTTGGTGTTTTTCATTTGAAATTTCATAGTAGCCGCCACGGAACAGAAAAAACAGGTAGCCGCCCTTAATCTAGTTTTGCCCTGTTAATGGTAATAGGCTCCCCCTATTACATGGAACTTAAACATTACTGATAAAATGTGAGTGTACTATTAGGTACAACTCTGCCTAACCCTTCGGGGAGTCCAGTCATGATATTATATAATAGAACTCTGTCTGACGATGTCAGTCTGCCTGTCTCTCTTTCTATCACCAAAAAGGCTGAACAGATGTAGATGGCACAACGTAACACAAATAGACCTTGACCCGGGTTAAAACATAGTATTTTTATCCAATCAATTAGGTACTTCTCCTTACCCTTCGGGAATGACGGGCGTGATGTTAGTTATGAATGTCTCGGTAGCAGCCCGAACTCTGAACTTGCGCCCGTTTGATGGCAATAGGCTCGCTTTTTACGAGTATTACCTACATGGGTCTTAGACATGACCGACAAAATGTGGGTGTTCTATAAGTGCACCTCTGCAAGCCCTACGGATACAACAGAGCACTAATTTCAAATAAATATAATATATATAATAAATAAAATAGACCAATCACAGGCACTTCTGGATTGTCAACATGTCACGTATTCATCAAGTTGAAGCTACAGCTCAGCTATAAATCATGATAACTGTACGGAGTGTAACTGAACAGGCATTCTATTATATTTTGAATTGATAACTACCTCGTTGGTCTAGTGGTCGCAAACGCGACTGCAGAGCATGAGGTCCTGGCTTTGATTCCTAGGTCGGCCAAAATGATATTGGGTCTTTCCATCAGGAATTTCTCAGTAGCAGCCACGGAGTCCTGATCTATGCCCGGGCGGCGGCTCGCCCCCTATTACAAGGGATTTAAACATCACTGGTAAAATGTGTGTGTACTTGTTAGGTTAGGTTACGCCTCTGCCGAACCCTTCGGGGATTACACGCATGGCGTTATGTTACAGTATATATTGGTATTTCGACACGTTTCAAGTAAAAATTCGTGTGATCCCACCTGTTTTTTTGTTCCGTTTTAATATCCGTTCATTCCATTACGTATTCCGTGTGTTTACGTATTCCAGCACATGTCTGGCAGCGTCCTCCGATATTTTGGCGCCAAACGTTAGCTTTATTAAATATGGCGGCCATCGAACTACGTGTTTGTGGACGGTGGAGATATCTTTATTAAAGTTACCAGGGTATATCCTGTTGCCATTTCGCAACGTGTATTTCACGTAACTTATTTTATTTGTTACAAATACAGAAGGCACGGAATATCACGGGTTTTTTGCAATCATAAACTTTTCATTTGATGTGAGCGATATAATAACATAAAAAATAGCTTAATGGTGCCGATTCCCTTGTTCACAAACGAAACTAAATCTAATTTGAGTTTTATCTTCTGTCCTTTTCTTAATGAAATAGAATGAAAAAGATGCACTGAACTTAAATTTGGTTTAGTTTGTAAACAAGGGAATCGGCACCATTATCAACCAAAAAATTTGAATCTCAGAATTCCTGCAACCTTTGTCGCTCATATAATCTAAGATCCGAGCTAGGAACTACTTCACTGATCTGTTTAATGGATGAAAACTACTTTATATCAAATAAATACAGTATGTTAAAAAAAAAATATCGCGAATGGGTTGGCTTTAAAATTCCAGGTCAAGCTATTATTTACTCGACAGCCGTCATTCCAACCAGATTTTTTGCAGACAACCCTATATCATCGTGTTCGCAATGAAACAGCCCTTATTTTGATATTATGATTTGTTTATTAAACAAATGGGTGAAAATAACTAGACTCGACATACTTGTTTATACCTTCCAACCCAGTAGTTACGCCAGGAAAAAGGTAGACAACCCAACGCTTGCATATTATTATTTTACAGGCTTCATACTTTCGGTTAATATTAAATTTATCCGTAAACTCGTAAGTGCATAATAATAATAATAATGATAATCGATGTCACCATCCCGCATGACGAGAACCTCGTGAAAGCTGAGAAAGAGAAACAAATAAAATATCTCGACTTGGCACACGAGGTTGTCGACATGTGGAATGTGAACTCGGCTGTCATTGTGCCGATTGTCGTAACGGCCAATGGCCTTATGGCTAAGAGCCTCGACGACCATCTTTCGAAGCTCTCCTTAGGCGGTTGGATCAAGGGCCTGATTCAGAAGGCAGTACTCCTCGATACGGCTCGCATTGTGAGGAGGTTCCTGTCTCTGGAGCCCTAACCACCGGTAGCTTGGACCCTGTTCCCGACACCGGCGGAACGCTATTTTTTTATATTTTTAAATGTTTTTTATATGGATTTTTGTAAGAAATATTTAAAAATGTTAAAACATGTGTATATATAAATGAATAAACGGAATAATAATAATAATAATAGCTTGGCCAGGAAGTTTTTAGGCAACCTACTCGAAATATATTTTTTAACATACTAAAGATGTAAAATAATTGTCATCAATCAAACAGATTAGTAAAGGTTGTTCCTAGCTCGGATCCTCTACTCATAATTTAGTGACAGTCTCTTTGTTTTTTTGCAGCGCTTTTATATACACCGAGATGCGGTGCTTATTGTACTAGTAAATAAATATCATAACGTAACATCACGCCTGTAATCTAAAGGGTACCCAGCGGAGGTATAGGACACCCACATTTCGCCAGGTATATTTAAGTCCCATGTAATATCGGGAGAGCCTATTGTCATGAACCGGGCACATATTATCTTAACTGTGGGCTGCTACACAGAAATTAATGAACTAAAGACCCAATACTACCATGCCACTCCTTGGATTCAGATCCAGTACCTCACGGTCAGCAGTAACATCCAGCAGAACAACGAGGAATCTCTTCTGAAAACTTTAATCATTAAAGAACATAAAAGCTGTCCGTTCATATCATCTCGTTAATGTAAGCCGCAAAAATAATTACCGGTATTGTTAATGTGAAGCCGGACACATTAATGGTGACGATTTAAAATGCAGAGCTTTAATATTCGCGGTTTCTTTGTGTGTTCGCCCCAATGAGTATCTGTTGACATTCGTCAGCCATGTTTGATTGAAATAAAAAATGGATTTTTTCTCTTTGTTGCTTTTAATAAAAGTAGATGCTTGTACAAAAATAATAAAGGAGTGTTTATTCGTTGAATTCAAGCTACAAAACAAAGGTGACAGCAGATGTATTTTTGGTTGCATTCTCATGTTTAGTTAGATATTAGATAAGTCTCATGTTATTAGGTTAAACTTCCATCTTATTTATCATTATTAGTAGCCTTGTTTCACCCAGTGATGACTAAAGGCCTCCTTTATTTTGTGCCTTGCTTCCATAGCCTGCGCGTGTCGCATCCACGTTCCGAACAAAGATCCCCCTCTGGTCAAGGTATTGCCATACCTTTATCAAATCAAGTCTTCAGACTGCAATCAATAAAAAAACCTACATTTCACCCGACTAGGGATTCTCGTTAAAGTACCTTCCAGGCAAAAAGATTCGTGGCGAAAATGATACCAGTATTGTCCTTCATGTCATTCAAAAGGTCTGGCCGATATCACTATTGGAGATACAAAAATATTGTAAAAAAAACTTCTATTTTAACCCTTTTTAGTTGTGGTATCTCATATAAGTCCTTAAAAAACCAACCAATTATCTATTTTGCATTGTAACTAGAAACTGTTAGCACATCATCCACATGGAAGAAAAAGATACATGTTTAATGGGTGTAAAAATACTTAAACTCTTCCTTATTTAGAAGTCGGTAAAAAGAGTTTATAGTAACTATTCTGTAGGCAGTGTTTCTTAACCTGTGGTCCGCGGACCCCTGCGGGTCCACGAGTATGTGTATGGGGTCCGCCGACTTATCTATGAACATGTAAATTAATGATTAAATGCAAGCAACTCTCGTAATTGCTACGCTTACTTAGCACAGCGAAAAGGCGTTCCCTGCTCTTGTACTCGTATATGTATGTCAAAAGCAAATACTGAAACAGATACTACTAAGTAATGACATCAACCCAAATATTACTAATTTAGTAGCAAAAAAGCTGCACCAACCTTCACATTATACAGTATTTTTAGTTTTTATGAAAAAGTAATTTTTTGCAGAAAATCAAGCACAATTTCAAGGACCCCCTTAATAAAAAAAACACAGAAATTCCTGTGTTTTTTTTATTAAGGGGGTCCTTGAAATTGTGCTTGATTTTCTAGGGGTCCATGGACTGAAAAAGGTTAAGAAACACTGCTGTAGAGTAAACTATGCTCTATCTATGATGATCTCTTTCTATATTTATCTTTATGATGTAGAAGTAGGGCACACAATACTGCCCATAAAAACGACAAAATGTTCCATACACGTACCGTAGCTATCTAACAAATAGTCTAGTCGCAGCCGAGTGCGACACATTTATCAACAAAAGACAGTCGTGCTGAAATATAGCGCGCTTAGTAACAGTTGGATCTAGCTCGAGTAGCTGCTACGAGGATATCCAGCTAGTTGATTTGTTACCTCGTCTGTTAAGTGGATGGTGGCGACGGAAGCTGGTGAAATGGCAATGTGTAGTCGCGATTTTGACACTAAAGGTGTTGAATTGTGTGTTATGTAGCGAACATGTTGGCACATTGAGCTAATCCTCATGTGCCTTTTCCCAACTATGTTGGTGTTGGTTTCCAGTCTAACCCGATGCAGCTGAATTCTAGTATTTTACATGGAGCGACTGCCTGTCTGACCTCCACAACCCAGTTAGTACTGGGTAATACGATACCCCTTGTTAAGACTGGTTGTCAGACTTTCAGGCCACTTACCACCAACGGCTTAACGTGCTTTCCGAGCCACGGAGGAAGCTCTGTATGGAATGGGTGGTCACCCATCCACGGACCAACCTGGACAAGCGCGGCTTAACCTAAAAATCGACCCGAGTGGCTCCTGCACATTTAGCTCATATGAAGCATAATCAGCCCAAAGCGTTCCCACTGCTGGGATACACCTCGCCTCTCTGTAAAGCATGCCCATGCGGGCCAAGTGCGGGTTGGTGGATTTCAGATGTTTTCGAACTTTTATTT
This sequence comes from Lycophotia porphyrea, assembly GCA_950005105.1. Lineage (NCBI taxonomy): Eukaryota > Metazoa > Arthropoda > Insecta > Lepidoptera > Noctuidae > Lycophotia > Lycophotia porphyrea. Next base: position 838,159 of record OX465406.1, read on the forward strand.
TCATAAATAAAGACCGTGGAAGTGGAACTAAGCTTAATACTTGTGGATTAGATTCCCGAACAGAAATTGACATAGGTTGGCCTTGACATGAATAGAGCAACACGTGTGGTATCCGGTATGGTTCTGGCATCCATTTATGGCAATTTTATGATGTGGCACAGATGTGTTTATGACTTCTTATTCGCGCCCTTTCTCTTCCTACCCCTTAACTAAAGCATTTTCTTGTTGTCTTTGAACGACAGTGTGAATGTCCTCCTTTTCAGAGAGTGTCCCCCAAAAAGATTGCATATTTACCTTTTTCATTCAAAACTTAATAATTAATGACTTGGTTCATATAATTATCAACAAACAAAAGACACTCCACTCCCCTCAAAGCGAAGCACTCAAAACATTTAAAAGATAAATCGTTGAACAGTGAACACTACACGAAGGTGTCAAAACGGCAACTCGTCAGACACAGCCATTAATTTGCGCGGGAAACAATGAGTGTAATGGCTCGTGACTTGTCGGGTAACGTGCGTATATTTTATTTTAAATTTATTTTTATTTCCCAAGTGGAGGGTTGATTGAATTATTTTAAACTTTTTGAATCGAGGAGCTCCGGAATATGTCCGCTTGTGAGAGGTTGTTTTCGAAACCTAGCTGGAAAAAAAGGTACCATTCCAAATTAGTTGTATGAGTTCACCTTGACGGCACTAACTTCAGGTTAAGGAAAACTGGACTTCGTGACCTGAAACCACGTCGTGAGCAAAAAATCAGACCACTCATAAAACGACCCACTGACCGACAATTTCAATGGCAATTGATTACTGTAATTTGAACCAATCATAGCAGTCGTGAGTCCGTGGAATCAGCCCCGCCTTACGAGTTCTAGGTTGTATTCTGGGATCCCGCCTAAAATCGACATTCGTTTAGCAGATGAGTGAAGTTGGGTTTAAACCCAATTAATCATTAATGGTCTCAAAACGGCGGATGAAAACATTATGAGGAAACCGGCACGTCCTAGATCAAATCAAAATTCAAAGACTGAATTTGAAGATGGTGACATTCACCAAAACGCCATCGCCAGTGCGTTTTGGTGAAACGACGGCGTAGTGGTGTTGTACGGCCTACACCCTCTCAAAGAGAGAGTCCTGTGTTTCCTCTAGCAACGCTGATTAATGCTCACTAATGGCCGGAGGCCAAGAAATTGAGAATTTTCAGACACACTCATACTTTTTGTCGCAGTTTTTCAATTCTTAATCATTAAAATCTTGTTTCCAGAGAGAACTAAACGCGGTGGACTTCAAAGTGTCAGCGGACCTGAAGTTCGTGCTGCTGATTTCTGACGTCAGACCCGGGTGGAGGCACGCGCGTCTGGCGCGGTACCACGTGTATGACGTCATCAATAGGTCTGTACCGTTATCTTGTAAGCCTTACAGGAATTTGTCCGCACCTGCGGGTTGATCAGTCTTGTCTTCAGACTGTAATTTTCCTACACAGTAATATGCTTTTCATAGAATGTTCTATAGTGTCGGGTACGATAGAATAAGTTGCTAGTACTTTCGGCGGTTATCAAGGCTACCGTTACTATTCTATACTATATATGTACCGTTAATATACCTACACTTATTTTAGCTGCCGTCGAGAACCATAGGTATCACAACAGTTACAGATGAAAAAATTAAAACATTGGCCAGATGACTAGTAAGTCAACTTTAGTAAGGCGAGTTGTTTCAGTTGATCTTATCTTTTGATGCACTCAACCTACTAAAGCTTATCTAACATATATTTATTGTCAGCTCATATACTGTACAACTCTCTACCTTCAGGAACAAGATCCCCGTGTCTCCGATAGAGGACGACCGCTCGGCGCCGCTGATCCAGTACGCGGAGTGGTCCCCGGTCGGCGCCACGCTGGTGTTCGTGCATGACAACGACATCTACTACAAACCCAAGGTGTTCAAGACGCTAGTCTGCAGGATTACTAATAATGGTGAGAATCATTTTCATTACGTAAGTTGAAGTGACACAAGTGACAGTGGGTCAGCCATGTCTGTAGTAGGACCAACGGCAGTTGAAGCAAACGATTCCTGGAGGGGAGACTGCGTATTGGCAAGTACCTATAGCGAACTATCCTCTCCAGCTACATGAACTAATGACCTTACATAGGTGGCAGGGTCAGACTGTTGGAAGAGAAAGGACAAGATATTATTAGCACAACCCGGAAGAAGCTCATGTCCGATAACTGCAACAGGCTGTGTTAATTGATTCATTTAACTGAATGGTCCAGACTGAGGACATAAACATACATACCTCCATCTCATACATCTAATTCAAATTTATAACATTTTTCAAAAATGCAGTTACATTCGCCCTCCGAAATTATACAAACAAAATCTTCCGTCACTTTCCCAGGTATCCCTGGCGTGATCTTCAATGGCGTGCCGGACTTCCTGTACGAGACAGAAGTCCTGCGCCTGGATAAGGCGTTGTGGTTCAGTCCTGACGGGCAGACTCTCATGTACGTGACGTACAACGACTCGCTCGTCCAGACACACAAGTATCCGTGGTACGGCCTGGATCTGCAAGAACCGCCCGCGTATCCTACCATACGGGCCTTGAGGTATCCTAAGGTGGGTGGTTGGTGACTTTTTTTAAGTTTTTTTTTCTTGTCCCTGTTCATCATTTTCTGGTTACTCCCTAACTGTAACCTTAGAGGAATATCCATTGCCCATATCCATGGTGTTCTTTGCTGCACCTGGTTAGACTGAAAGCCGACCCCAGTGATTTCCAGCCGCCATACATCAACCCTATTGTCATCTAGCTCAATGTTATGACGGCACGGTTGGCGCAGTGGCTGAGCGATTGACTGCTGCGCTGCGTGTCACGGGTTCGATACCCCCGCACGGAACAAATATTTGTATGGCTTGGCTGTTTGTGTATGTGAGTTTAAGTGATTGTAAACGCACCCACGATACAGGAGAAATTCCCAGTGTGGAGCACCGTTTAAAAAAAAATCTATAGTAGGAGACTATAAATCTTCAAGGTCTCATATTTCCAGGTCTCATATTTCCAGATCTCATATTTACAGAATTTTACGCTAACAGGACACTTGCTAGAAGGTAAAACTATTCGTGTATCTCTATAGCAAAACCAACAGCATATTCTACTGTACTGTATTAACCAAAAACGTATAACTCCGCAGGTAAACACCAACAACCCGGTGGTGACAGTGAACGTGGTCAGCGTGAAGACGCCCAAGTACCTGTTCTCACACGCCATCCAGTTTAACTCGCAAGTCGATGACAGTTCGTATCACTTTATAACACTGTGCTTCCTCAAACTCATTAGCCACCATTGAAGTAGTTCTATCGCGTTTTCGATGGTAACACAATATCTGCGGTATTCTGGTCTTGGAGGTCAAAGCGCCATAGTCCCCTTCAAAACCGGCAAGATGTGGGTTTACTATTCGGTGCACCTCTGGGATAACAGGAGTTTTGTTATGGTGTGTGTGCAGGCTGGTACGTGCGGTGGACGGGCTGGACGTCGGAAAAGCAACTGGCGGTGCTGCTGCTGAACCGGCCTCAGAACGTCTCCCTCATCAGCGTCTGCAGCGCCGTGCACTATAACTGTCAGGACGTAAGTATTTCTAGTATGTAACTTCAAACATGAAGAAAGAATCGCGATTTATTTTCAATTTACCCTAAAAAAAATAAATCGCCAACTCCGCCGCCTTGAGCAAGCGTGTTGATTGATACTCATACCTCCTCTGTATGAGAAGTGAGAAGAGGCCTTCCCAGCAGTGGGGCAGACTGGTATTATTTTTGTTTGTATCTGTAAAATCTCAGAGACCCCCGAGTAGCACCCGACGAGCGACTTGTTAAGTATGTGGCCAAAGGAAACATATTAAACTATTTACTGTAGTACCAAAGAAGCTCGTCTTTGTTTTTGTCGTTGGAACCATCAGCGTGAAACGAGAAAGGTACATGTTTAAGGTTGTAATTCAGACCATTCAATTGAACAACGTTCCCCATGGGACCAACAATGGTCTGGGCGAGAAAATTTTCAGCTGTCCCATACATTGGAGTCGAGTCGGTATAGAAGTTTTGTGATGTATACTCAACCAAATTAACTTTACGCGTACCCAGATCTACCGCGACGAGTCCGACGGCTCCCGCTGGTCGGGGCTCGGCTCGGAGCCCGTGGAGGACGACTGCGGCTGGTGCGGCGGCATGGCGCTGGTAGGCTCCAAGTCCACCATCTACACCACCATGCCGGTGGTGGACCTGCCACCAGGAGGCGCGGGCGGCTGGTGGCGCCACGCCGTGCGCCTCACTCAGGACTCGCGCACCACGCTCACCTTGGGGAGCTATGAACTCACGCAGCTGATGGGCTGGGATGAGCGGAGGAGGTTCTTGTGAGTAGACCTTTTCTTGATTTCTTTTATTTTTACATTTTATATCAAACAAGTCTTGGGTAAGGCAAACGTGGTTTTACCCTGACGTGTTGCTATTGAAGAGTGCTTGTAAAAATCTGAGGATAGCTGCATTGGCCATGGTAAGATGTAAGTATAAACTATGAGGTTATTATTATATTGAGGTATTACTTAAACATGATGATGATATTCATGTCCTGAGGAGATTTCGACTATAGTAACTAATAAAAGATGAGAATTATGCTGTCTGTCACAGCAGTGGGTTTTAGGTCGATCCCTAGGACAGGCCATTTGCTTTTGATTTCCATCATTAATAATTTCTCAGTGGAGTCAGATTTTTTCCCGTTTGTTGACAACAAGCTTATAAGACTAGTTCTGTCTGCTCTTTCGGGGAGTAGGTAAATGCATGATGTTATGTTATGGAAATGAAAAATTGTATCTTAACTTTTTATCAACTTCCTTCCACAGGTACGTAATCGGCACAGCTCCAGAGAAGGCAGGAGAACGTCATCTGTACCGCGTAAAGGTGCCGTCGGACCCCGCCAGCTGGCCCGACCCCCCCACCTGCCTAACCTGTCCCGGAGCTGATCTGATGCCGCCTGATGCTACTGCTGAGGCTGTTAGTGATGACCCGGTGAGTAGAATGGACCATAGAATCTTGGACCAATTTTCCTAGTGCTGGGTCATAGGCCTCCTCTCTGTGAGAGGGACTCAGCTCACGGGCCCACTGCTGATCGGTAGATGCCGCATGTCTTAGAATTTATGCTTATAAGACACGTTTCTGTTATGAGAGCAGTGGTGATGCGATGATTAACACAAAGGTGTTAGAGGCTGATGATCATTCAAAACTATTTTGTCGTTTCCAGGAGTTTGAGAACGCAACATCAGCGCTACCCGCTTGGCCGACGTCGACGGTGCTGCCGCACATCTCGGATGAGAACGACACGCTGCCCACCGAGTGCCTCTACAACCGTGTCATGTTCAGCAAGAACTATTCTTATTATGTACAGGTAAACAAGCAAAATTTATTTGTATTTTATTGTATTACGGGCTTGTGCGCAATTCCACGTCCAAAGCGTGTATGTCTATAGTATGTAGTCGATATCTGTTTATTACATTTTCTGCTATCAGACATCTGCATATATTAAGTCAAACAAACTTTGTTTTAATTGTTTAGTACTACGAGTTAGTTTAGTACGAGGCAAAAGGAGTATGTAAGGATCGTAGCAGGTGGCGTTCTGTGGTTTCTGCCTACCCCCATGGGAAAAGGGCGTGAGTTTATGTATGTTTATGAATGGCTTAGTACTACATACATACATTATGTAGTACTAAGCCATCCCGCATATCCATGTAAATAGCAAATGGTAAAAGAACAGTCTTAAGTGTTGCACTGATACAATCAAAATCACTTTAAATCACACTTAATACTTTTATTCCACTGACTTTCTTGCCACACTTTTAACAACAGACTGTTTTTTGAGCTAATGCGCCACACCATTTTAAATAGTGCTCTTCACGCCATACTCACAGCCGACCAGAGTGGGGAGTCGATTTAGCGCGCCAACTTGGTTGGTAACTAAGTTTTAAATGAATACAATATCAAACAATTCTATATTATGTTTAAGTATTCGTTATATAAAATTACAGGAATTAATTGAAGCATAACTTGTAATCTACATTCTATTTTAATCAAATTGATAACCGACAAGAGTGGCGAGCGCGCCAACTCTTGTTGGTAAAAAAGTATAACTTAATTTTTAAATACAATACTAAACAATTCTATCTTATGTTTAAATATTCGTTATACAAAATTACAGGAATTAATTAAAGCATAACTTTTAATCTAAATCCTATTTTAATAAAATTGATAACCGACAAAAGTGGCGAGCGCGCCAACTTGGTCGCTAAAACAGTATAACTTAGTTTTAAATACAATACCAAACAATTCTACATTATGTTTCAATATTAGTTATCTATAATTACAGGAATTAATTAAGCATAACTTTTAATCTGCATTCTATTTTAATATATTTGATAAACCGTAAACATATCACAAGTAACGCCATCTCCTGGTATAGATGACAGTCATTAACTTCTAACAGAAAATTCATAACATGTCTTATTTTCCACATAATTCTAACATAAGCAAACGGATTTTAAATAACCAAATTCCTGCTAAGCGAAACACCATCCCAAGAACACGTACTTTGCATACAAGGTTTTTTTAGTGTTCAACTTTTGCTGTCACGCGTGTTCTGACAGATTTGGAAGTGTTGGAAACATCAGAATGTATCATTTAACCCTCCGATTCAAGAATTTCCGCCAACATTCGGCCGAACTGAATAAGATTAATTTCACAATGTGGCCTATGATCATTTAGGGTGCGCTTGCCACGGTCAGTCCACAGAAGGATGGCCATCAATCTTCATCACATTGAGGTCCTTGTCTCAGTTAGATGGACCAACGAAAAAAGATGGCGGGGTCAAATTGAATGAGGAAGGCTAAAGACTGTTATGACGTACCTTTGGAGAGGCTTATGTCCAGCAAGACTGCGATAAACTGAGTAGATTAAGTGATTGAGGAGCTTATAAGCAGTCAGGCAAGGCGGTGATTCGCCTAGCCGCCTGTCTCCCAACGTCCCCCCCCCCGCAGGAGTGCCTGGGCCCGGGCCCGCCGGCCACGTTCGTGGTGTCGGCGTGGGGCGCGCGGCGCGCCGTGCTGTGGGACGGCCGCCCGCTCGCCGCCGCCTTCGCCGCGCTCGCCGCGCCGCAGGTCAGGGACTTCCGCGTCGAGGTATGGGATATTCTAAATCTCTTCTTTGAAATAATTTCAGATCTATAAGCCTGCCGGTATGGTGGTCGCAAACAGAACTGCTGACAAAATAATTTAACTCTGACAACACAATGAAATGTCAGTGTGTTTTTTTCCGTCAGGTATTTAATAGTAGGTACCGGCCCACTCAGTCTGGATTGCCAGGTTATCAGTTACATTTTACGTCTCTGTGTTTATATTCAAAAAAAAGAAAAAACTCTGGCTAACTTCGGGAAATACCCGTAATTTAATGTTGTATAAACTTTCCAGGTGCAAGCATACAGAGCGGCTCGCGTCCGGCTGCTCCTCCCGCCAGGATTCAGAGAAACAGACGACCTGCCTCTACCACTGGTGTTACATGTGTAAGTACACGAAATACAGCAGAAAAAAAATATATTTCTATCTTTCTATGTACTAGGTTTTGAATCCCAAATGGCTCGAAAATGTAGTCAAAGGCGAAATTAGATGTCCTCGGTACGCCTCCCAGTCTTTTCAAGGTGTTGCACAATAACTGGGTTTTGGAGACGACATAGACATTCGCTTTATTTAAAATACTGGGACTCAAGTTTATTCGGTTAAACCGAAAGCCGATCCCACTTAAGTTGGGAAACGGCTAGGCAGAAGATGTTCTTCTAAGGCCTCCATCAAACCTGCAATGCATCTTGTTCAGGTCTGCTCAGCCCGGCGGACAGCTGGTAACAGAGCGATGGAAGCCCAGTTGGGGCTGGTACCTAGCGGCCGCGAGGAACTTCATCGTCGCCGAGATAGACGCCAGGGGTTCCGGGGGTCAGGTAACTAGAGCTCCTTAAGATCTAAACCTTCATATTTTTTTGCAAACTGACGAAAAAGCACTGAAATAATGACATATTATTTCTATATTTACAGGGTGAGGAACTTAGAACAGAAATCTATCACAAGCTTCTATCCGTGGATGTAGAAGATCAAATAGCAGTTTTATCGTAAGTATATCCATTTTTAGGTCAACACAATATGTCACATAGTTAGGTAACTTTTTTTTACGCTTATTTGCCTCTGCGGTCGAGATTCTTTCTATGAAATTACATACGGCAACGGCATCGCCTCGGCTTAGAATCAGCTAGGAAGCACGTCAGTCATCAAACTAACAGTGAGGTGTCGGCCGGCTACCTTCACTCGGTCAATAAGCGTGGTCTTGCCTCGCCGCAAGCGGTTGACACTGCGGTGATACCTCGGAGGCAGCCGTTTTGATTGCACGTGACCATTGGGCTGGCTCCTGGTCGACGCCAAACCGATGAGGTCTTAGGTATCGATCCCATGCAGTGCTCACACAAAGCTCCATTTGAACTTTGAGACGACGAAATTTTCGGCATCTGTGGCGCTCTACACAGGAGTGACTATAAGCCTTTTCTACTGACACATCCTTATGCTCTTCCTCCTCAGCTACCTGCGCGACAACCTGAAGATGGTGGACGGGTCGCGAGTCGGAGTGTGGGGGCGTGGCTACGGCGGGGGCGCGGCCGCCGCACTCGCTGCGGACGACGCGCGCAACGTCACGCGCTGCCTCGCCGCCATCGCGCCACTCACTGATCTCCGACATCATAGTGAGTTACTGATCCCTATGTCTATTACCAGTTACCACCCTGTACTGCGACCTCCACTGCTAGATATAAGCCTCTCAAAAGCACACAATTTAGCTCAATCCTCTACTGCACTCATCTAGCTAATACTTCCTGCGACGATTCCCTGGCGGCACCACGTTGCACTCTAGTAACCAGTCGTATCTGTACGGTCTCATCGCCGAACATTTTGCTGCTTACTCGGCAACCTACTTTAGGCCAACGATGCGCATCATAATTTAGCATACTAAAACAAAATAATTAACGAATTTAAATATAGTGAACTTATAACTGGGTAGCTACCAAGAACTGAGAGAACGAACTACCCTTCCACTGTAGTAGTGTAATTTACTCTTAACTTAAATAAACTTAACTACTTAGTGCGTCCTAGTGGAACGTGTTTCTCTTACTAACTAAACTTACAAACCCTCACGACAAACAGTGTACGGAGCTAACTACTACAACCCGTACAGTATCACTACGGTCTACCGTGGTGATTGAGACGGCATTGCCGCTACGGTTAGCAGTTACGGTCACCTTCGAAAGTGTACCTGTAACGTTCTCGACAACTACAAGATAATGATGATCCTATTGCCATTCATCATCATAGCATTTATTATCAATCTCATCAACACTACAAGTCTTAGGCCTCTCACGAACACTGTTAATTAAGTACAATCGTCTTAGCCGGCTTCAAAACCTTCTTCATCACGTCCCTATATTCTTGTGTCTCGATGTTCGTCTTTTCAAATTATATAAGATAATTGAATCTATTCTATATCGTAGACTCGTACTGGACGGAGCGCTACAGCGGCTACGGCTCGACGTGGGCGGGCACGCTGGGCGTGAACGCGGTGTGGCGCAAGGCGGGCAACCTCCCCCCGCGCCGCCTGCTGCTGGCGCACGCCGCCGCCGACCTCACGGCGCCCCCGCACCACGCGCTCGCGCTGGCGCGGGCGCTCATCAGGAACACGGCGCTCTACACGCATCAGGTGAGCTCCGTCAGCTTCTAACCTCGTGAGACCATTAAGAAGACTGCAGTCTCACGACACCACCACATTATGCTCTAGCACCGCACTGGCGAGGGTCCTGATAAGGAACACTGGGTTGTTTACTCATTAGATATGAGATATGCTGTAGATTAATCATAATGTTTTCGTTCTATCAAATTTATCCACCTCCTAGAATACGAGTAGATGGTGGAAGTGAAATACTATGCCACTGGTTATACTCTTCTCCTTTTAAAGATGTGCAGTATTCACAGAAGTTAAGGCAAACCATCGGGATCTGATCCATGGTCGACCCTTGCAAAATTGATTGGCGGTACGCCACATTATGGTCCTCACCAAATCTTCCAAATTTCTGTGGCTACTCTCATACTAACAATTTATTCCAGGTTTACCCCGACGAAGGTCATAGCTTCGAGCGCTCCACGATCCACCTTCACAAGACGATGGAACAGTTCTTTGACGAGTGCTTTGGACCAGTCGAGGTGGCGGATTGGGACACCGGCGGCGTTGGAGGCCTGTTCCCTTTCCGGGACTAGTCTTACGATGAGGGGAATGGCGAGGCCTCCCCCTAACTCTTTACAAGAAAATCGATAAAGGAATCGGAGTGGTTTATCGTTTCTTGATTGGTGGATTTTCAAGACAATGTTTAGTCCTGGGTGCTGTTTGGGTCAAGATAGATAGATAAAAAGATCTGCAATATAGACATTCAGATTACCTAAATATTTTTCATGACCGAAAAATAGGTAGATACAGCAATATTAATGTGTTGATATGAAAAGATGCCTACTACAATAATTTAAAAAATAATCGGTGTGATGCAATAAAATCGTAAGTAACAGTAAAACCGCTATTCGACAAGAGATGGCGTGTATTTAAAGAAGTTTCCTCTAATCAAGTAGTGAGGAAAGCTCCTGTATGCAATAAAATAATGTGGACGAAAATTTAGAAAATAATGCCTAACGTGGCTTGGCAAAAATCGATGAATGTATTAAAAATGCCAAATTTTGACTTCCATGATTTGAAAATTGTAAAAATTAGGAAGTGTGTTTGTGTCTAAAACAAAATTATTTTTCATCAAAATACAATAATAAGATTTGGGTGTTTCTATATTTTAGCTAGAAATATCTTTGTCGGGTTTATTTAATGTAAATACTTCTGTAAAATACTGAATAAAAAAAAAACAAGTTTAAAAAATCGGTAAAACCATGTTTTGACCAGAATTACTTGATCTCGATTATAGAATCAATAGCGAGATAATAGATGTTTTTTTTTTATATGAATTATAGAAATAAAAAACAGCTTTTAAGTATGTAGACAACATACTTATAAGCACAGTTATTAAAAAATATACCTACATCGACACGTAAAAAGCAAATTAAAGTTCAATAAAATAAGACATAACATGGTTTTAAACGTATCTAAAATACTTCAGTAATGGTGCATAACTGTGTTTGCAGTTATAAAATAACAATTTATATTGTATAAGCCTAAATACGTCGCTAATTAGATAACACTAAAAAAAACGATAAATGTTTATGTTGGTGTGTTAGGAACATTTTAATTTATAATTATATCGTATTAATTTAAAAATAAAATATTTCGTGAATATGGTTTGTGGACAATTTTGTGCAAAATAATATCGTGAATATGACAAATAAAACTAACCTTTTATTTTCAAATATCTCTAATCGAATATGAAATTCAACTTACTTCAACTTCCATGTAGTTTAGATACGACAAATGATAATGCAATACGACATTCCATTAAACAATACTACATTACGTTAACAGTCTCTTCTGTAGCCCAAAATTATCCACATACTAAATAAGAGGGATGAAAAATATCCCTGAAAATTTTCTTATGATTACTATAAGGAGAAGATAACTTATTTTAGTGTATAATGTATCAACTTCTATCTATCTATATATTTCTATGTCGCTTTCAATGTCAGAGAAGTAGCTTTAAAAGTATACTTAGGCACGTTAATGTCTAAATGAGATATTATTATTATTTAGTTTTGACTATTCTAGTCGTAAAATCTAGTCACTTAGTCTAAAATCTATGTATCTGTATAATTTGGGCACAATGTCTTGATCTCTTTCCCAATATTATTACGTCTTAGGCCTTACTTCATATGTAGTACAATTATGGTTTGTAGAGAACTAATTATCATAGATCGATCTTTAGGTAGCTCATGGCAAGGATCGTATACCTATTAAACTTAGAACTTGGACCACAACATCCTACGCCATTGATTTTAACAGAATAATGCGTGATAATTTGTACTGCACATGATTGACGCAAAATACCTGAATGCCAGTAGGTTACTTGTTTGTCATATTCTACCTCACAATTCAATGATGACATGTGTTACATAACTACGACTTAATTATTGGTCGTGTTAACTATGTCTCTTATTTTTAATCTTATGTCATAGACTGTCGTAGCCAGCTGCCATTCACACATTGCAACACCTCCTGCGACTTTCTCACTATTTCAAATCTTAAAATTAGTTGAAATCCTATTTATTTTGTTTTAAACTTGAATAAAATAGGTTTAAAATATGAATTTGTTAAAAAATAAATAAAGTAATATTCGATCGATGTTGAGACTTAAATTATTAAGAATGTGATAGGTGTTTTTAAATAATTTATATTATAATTACTGTAACGATTAATTGGAATTTATTACATTTTAATTATGTAACCATTTTGGCGGGTAACATAGTAGTTAAAATGTAGGTTATTCCTACTATTTGTCCAACAGTATTTTTGTAATTAAATAACAAGATCTTAATTAACTTTGATGTTATATAGTTACAAGTTCCATTATAGCAACATAATTATAATTATTATTTGAAATACCGTAACTCAGAATGTCAATATCAGCAAATCAGCAGCCGGTCTTCCGACCAACAGACCAATGAGGCGGGCTATTGAGATAAAAAATATAAATAATAGTAATGGCATAATAATAATAAACGATAAGGGCCTTAGCCATCAGCGTCATTACATCATGTATGCCTAAGTAAGTATTTAGTTAAATGAAAGCAGACGCAGATCAAGTCTATAAAGCTTAAGTTGATTTTTTTTATCATAACACGACAGTTCGTTAACGAAATCGACGCCATACGACACTTTAATTAAAAATGATTAAATTCAAGATGGTGTCATATCAAAATATAATTTCAGCTCTTTAAACTTGTAACTTTCTAATATTAAACGGAGAAATTCTAAATCCGCTAAATTCGTACCAATTTTCCACCCAGCAGTTTATTTGGATCAATTGTTAACCAATTAAGAGAGTTTATGCCACTAAAACTGTAAAAGGATATTTTAGTTCGTTGTCAAAAGCGGATCCTCGCTCTTGTGGTTTTCAACACAATTTGACAAAAAGGTTTCCCAACAAACGCCTCTCTGTCAAAGATTTTCAAACGCCAAATGGTCCTCGATCGATGCACTGTATACCTACTTCAACCAACTTATCTGTACAGGCGGTAAGACACAGAACTAACATAGATGTAGGTATAGGTCGTGGCACATAAGTAGAAAATGCCAAACGACCGCCAAAATGGCGGTCGTTCGCGCAGGTAGGTACAATTATGGATTGAGACCGATTGAGACCCGAAAGTGTTACAAGCTCGCGGCACGTAAGTTGACCTTGAATGAGCAGTAACACATTTTCAGGTCTCAATCCATAATTGTACCTGCGCGGACGACCGCCATTTTGGTTCAACTTACGTGCCGCGATCTATACCAAGGTTGAAACATTGATGCATTTTTTAATGAAAATCAGCGCAACTTTCAACTGCAAACTTAAACTGGTCGTACCGGTACTCTCAGACCAACAAAAAAGGGAAGACGGCGCGCCGCGAACTACAAAAGTGAAACCACCTTTTTATCGGTGTGTTTCGAAGGGTTGCCATTTGTTAAAGTTTTTCCCTATAATTGAGGAATAATATTGTACGGGTACGATAATATTGTACAAGTAAGATATTGGTGATATTAAAAATTGAAATTGAAATACATGTAAAGAAATAGTACGGTACTATTTCCATACCATATCATTTCTTTAACTTAATTTATCCGCACTCATTATGTTTAATCGAATGGGGAAATTTGAAATCATATTATGGCAACCCTGGAACTTAATGTCACTGTTGTTGTTCGTTGAGGTTTTGTGTTCCAAGTTACAAAAAATCATAGTTGATTAATTAAAAAACGATGTTATTTCAAGTACTTACAAGTGAAAAGTGATTCCGTGAGACTTTTTATGTGATTTGCTAATGTTTTTGTAAGTTTTCACTACACAGGAAGGCATTTTTTTTTATGTTATCTAGACGACGACTCGTGACGTACTAGGAGGGATGAGCATGGTTTTAGTGTAGGTGTGTGCGTGAGCGTGTATGTTTACTTGCAGGAGCACGGTTTTGTGGCTTCACTTTCGATCTTCGCGGCGTGCCGTCTTCCTTTTTTTGTTGGTCTGAGGTCGTACTGTACATATTACACGGTGCCGTGAACAGAAAACAACATCTTTTGGCTTTTTTCCCCATGTTACTTGGGGTCGGCGCAAAAAGTGTTTTTCTTTCATTCTTTCAAAAAATAAATACGAAAAATCATTATACCTATTCGTGTAAGTCAGATCCAACCAGTCAGGGTGTAAAATTGGAGCGTGTGTAAGCACCTAAGTGATAGTAAATGGTAATTAAAAAGGATGCACGTAGTTATCCGCGATGTATCCCCATAGCTGAGTATCACGTAGTGGTGATATTTGTGTATATGCTCAGGTGGACGCCATTGTTTCTGTTGACACGTTGTTTTTTTATAAAAAATATAGAGAAAATTTGTTCCGAAAACGTTTTTCATTTATGACAATCCTCTTTTTAAGAACCGAAGTTAGGGCTGGGACGATGGAACAGGATTAAATGTTTTATTTTTTACCATCACATTAAGACGTTTTATTTACCTACTTATAAAGCAATCCCTCTTTCCCAATTTAACGGCCAGTGTTTTAGGCGCGCCACATGCAGAGCGTCAGCGTCGTGGCGGCCGTCAACGTGCGCGACGAATGTGGCCATGCACATTGTCCGCCGACAGCTTAGTATCCGTGGAAACGGTCACATAGTTTCATAGCTTAGCTATCACATCTTAGGTGCATTAGCTGCATAGCACATCTTTGGTGGAAAAGCATCCTAAAGCCGGCCATATGGGCCGCACTCGGCGGGGACTGCTCGTGAAGGGTACACGCGCTGTATAGCGCCTTCAGGTGATCTCATAGCAACCACGCACACGGCCTCCCGTAGTAGTCCACGTGCCCGCAGATATCAGCATAAAAACGCCACAGTGACGAGCCTATATTATCGGGCCAAGGTATGGATACTGCAACCTTCTTGTCTTGCCGTACTACGGCTCGCCTCCTCGACCCGCTGACCGGAAGTGACGCCACTGGCTGGGAAAAACTACCAGTACTGCAGACTCACCTATCAGTAACTAAACCTCTATCTAATGTGTGTTGTGCCTGCCGTACCACGGCTCAATGCATGGAATACGATCAGATAATGTTATTTAATAATAAAAGCTTGGCACGCAACGATGGCAAGAGACCGGACGACGTCTTTGTTTTCTTGGAAGATGGGTAGGGTCTAATTAAGGAAATTTCGGAACGCCTAGTTGACGCTTTCCGTGACCCAAGGGCTGGCTTTTACCTTGGCCAGAGGCTAAGTGTTGCCATACAACGTGGCAAAGCCGCCAGTCTCCTGGGCACATTATCAGCTGACAGTGTTGAGGAGGAGTTTTTCGATGCCCTTTTATAGTTTGTTGTTAGTTTATTTATTTTAGTTTAATAGTTTTAAATTATTAATGTATATAGTTAGTTTATCCTATTGAATGAATAAAAAAAACTAAAGAGGGTTAAAAACTTAAAAAATAATAATAATAAAAGACAAGAGTTGTGTGGAATTACTTCTTTATCTTACATGGATATTATCACTTATAGTACATTTGTCTATTCTAGGCCCGGAGTACAGCATCCTGCAGGCAGACCACCCTCCTACCGTTACCTGCAAATACAAAATATACAACATGACGTTTGTAATCACCGAAGGGTTAGGCCGCTAAGTTTAAGTCCCATGTAAAAGGGCGAGCCTATTACCATCAACCAGAGATATCTAAACTACTGCTACACTGACTCAGCAGTTCCATACATTTTGACAGCGTAGGTATTGCACTTTTGTAGGAAACAGCTGATATTTTTTTGGTATCCGTTTTCCTGTCGATGTCGCTTCCACCCGTATACTCGGGTAGTATTAGCAGTATAATTGGTTCAAACCCGACTGTATCAGTCTTGCCTTAAAGTAAAGGGCGCTCACGCATCCTCGAGCACGCGCTAAACATCGCTTAAAGTCTGCGTCGGATTTAGCTTTACATACCGTCAGCCAGTTTACTTCCAGCGGTTGTTCTCGTAGTCCCACTTGGAGGCCAGGCCGTCCACTGGGTTCATCTTTAGGTCCAGCATGCGCTTCAGCTGTGCCTTCTGGTTCTCGTCGCTTAGAGAGTCGGGCAGGGGGCTGTATACTGTGGGGGATTAACTTGTTAATAAAATAATAAGATATGCAGTAAATCCTGAATAGGACACACATTGTGACCCCATTTAAGAGGGCGACCACTTCTTTGTAGAAAAATAATTGAGCCTGTTACTATGAACTGGGCATTTATCACATTAACACTGCAGCAGCATACAAGTTTTTACATGCAGCTCTACAACACTGTCAAAAGGTAACACAACACCAAAGGGTGTTGTGTTACCTTTTGACAGTGTGACAAGACTTGCTGTAACTTTCGGGCTACTGACTAAAGAGTTTCAATGATAATTTAAGAGCGCAAAGGATGTTGATGGGGGATGCTTTTGGCAAACTATCAATAGTGTAGGAAATTAGGTATTGATATACAGGGATGGTAGCCAATACCCGTGACGGCTGTCTACAAATGGGTAGTGATAAAGAACCTACTTTTATTTAAACAATTAGTTTCTTACCAAAGATCTTCATGGCCATGTAGATCCAGACCGCGAGGGAGGCGACGGCGAGAGACCAGCCGACCACGCCCTTCCACTCGCCCGTGGGCGCCTGGAACTCGGCGAAGGTCTGGCAGAAAGAAGCGCGGTACAGAGCTTTCTTCTCCTCCAGGGTCAGCTTGCGCCAGTCTCCCTTTTCCTTCTCACGGAGGACCTAGGGACGATAGGTGTCGTTAGTTCATTTATGTCAGTTACAACTAGTATTTAACTGCCTGCCTAAGGTAGTATAGCAATTTAATTTCTACTCTATCCTCTCTGATGTTACGATTTCAGAGAGATTCACAATTAACATAACCCCACACTCATATTTCCCAAAGGTGTAGTGACCGTCAACTTGCTAATTAATTATAATTCCAAGGTTCTGGACTTTTATATTATACAAAAGATGGTAAAAGTACAATTTGGAGCAAACATGTTTTGCAAAGTATAAGCATGTTAACCTTTAAGTACCTACATAAACATTATAACACATGAAATAGAAGAAAAACAAATGAATTTAACATAACTTTGATTCAAGCCAGGGTCGTACCTCCCACAGCTCTATGGTTACCGCAATCAGAGATAACTACCATTCCATTAAGAGTTACAATAATAGAGGGTAGATTACCTTAACGTCGGGTGTGTCCTCACGGAAGCGGACAGCGGGCAAGGGGAAGTCAGGCCTGTCCATGTAGTTGGGCTGGCCATTGAAGCCGTAGCCAACCCACTCGCGGTTGCCGATCTGAAATTTCAATTATTTTAAGTTGATTAATAATTCCATTTCACACGTAACACTCTGGAGGCCAGATAGGCAACTGCCTAAAAAAACCATGTAAAATATTGCTGCTTCCGGTTAGACTGGACCCGATAGGATAGGCAGATGCAGTAAGTGATGAAGACATTTATAGTAGTCCTGAATATCCAATTTTTTTTCTGTCGCTTGTCTTTCAGGGGTTAGTTATCCTTACCTTGGAAACTTCTCCGAGGGATGAGGAGGCACGGGCGCACACTGGCACGCGGATCGCGTCGAGCACCGCACGGCGGAGCAGGAGATTTGCCATGTTGCTGTGGAAACAGAAGGGGGTCAGCCATTAGGAATCAAAGTTCATAAGTAAACTGTGAAGGATGTGTTAATATCAAGGTTCATTATAATCATCCTCTTGCTCTCATCCCAAATCATTTGGGGTCGGTGCAGCATGCCTTCTATTGTTCTCTATTACTCGTCATATCATCAGACACCTTTCTTACCATATCATTCTTTATACAGTCCAAGATACGATAAATAATATATACCTATATGATAATTCATACAACAATTTATAATGAATAAAACCAGTTACTTATCCTGTCTGTCTATTATATTTTCAAATGAACTTTTAAAACCTTTTGACCGCTACATCAATGACGAAAATCTGTGTTCTCTACGCCAAGCAACTGTAAAGAACGTTATTTTTTAGACATGCCATGCCGTCCGTGGCGTCGTGAGCACTTTTTGATTTGAGTCCATAGACGTCCGTGGCGATCAAAAGGTTAAACAATGCCATATGAACGTCATGTTTATTATTTGCTTCAGTGTTTATACTGAGGAATGACTGAATGAACAATTTTATCCATAATTCGTAAACATTATTGGTCACTCTATAAACATTGATTGTCTATGTCTGGTCACTGAGAAGTATGTTGGTAAATTTCATAACTATTATCTGATAAATAGCTGATTAATATTGGCTGTATCTATGTACTATCCTGGTATATGAAATATCTATTACTTACATTCAAGTCTCAATAGTTTAGTTTAGTTTAGTTTAAAATAAATATAAAAACAAAATAATGTCAGTATAATTTTTTTAAGTCCACGCCCAGTTATACATTAAGTATTAATTATAATAATGTTCATCACTATACATTTATTTATGCAGTTCTCTGCACGACCGAAGGTAGCTGTGAAGTCAAAAAAATGATTTTTTAGACATGTAATAAAAAATATATACAGGGTTCCAGGAATGAATGTCATAGTCTAGTGTTTGTTCATAAATATCATAAAAAAAGTATAAACAACATAATATCTGTTCGGTAGACATCTAATAATATCCAATTTATTCGAACAGGATAATTTGGTGAAAATATTTGACATTTATGAGGTTATGCCCGCAGTGATCAATAGCGAAGAGTTACATAACATGAGCTTCATAGCTACATTCATCACTATGATCTAATGAAATGAAGAAATTAACTTGTATTTTAATTAACGTGACAATGAGAAACAAAAGAAGACCTTGACGTAATACGAAATTAAATTAAATTCAAATTCGGAACCCACCTACGCATTTGACAACTGTACTTTAGTATGCTATTTTTCGCTACTTACCTTTTTATTAAAAGTTTATAACAAGAGCTTGAAACAAATAATAAGTAACAAAATATGGTATTTTTTTATAAAATAAAGTTTCTTTACCTCGAAAATGTGGTTTCTCGCTTGCAAAATAATCTTATCACCACCAGACTGAAAATTTAGAGCGCAAGCGACATCTGCCGACAAGTCAAGTAATTTTTCGCAATTGATTTTTTACGTTTCGTTCTACGGTAACGCCGCCGTGCTGGCCACCCCAAACAAATAATGGACGACGACGGTTCTAAAGATTTTGTCACTTACAACTTATCTTATGCGTGGCTGGTATTTTAAAATAACGGAAGTTAGGCAGGCCACTTCATACAAAAATATTCCAATAACAAAAAAAAAACAAGGTTTTTTGCCAAACGGTAAGCTTTATCATAAAAATAGGTCAAACAAAGATTGCAGATCATGCAAATTTTCATTAAAAATTAGAATCGTGTAGTTACAGAATCACAATCATGAAAATCATCAATATAACCCTGTTAGTCCATTTAATCCTATTGAATGATTTTTTCAAAAAATATTCATTGAATAGGATTTTATGAACTTAGAGAGAACGTACAACCTGACACTGACCTGCGAATTGCAAATAACGTAAGAAAATTTGAATTTCGCGGGATACCCTGACGCAACCGCCTTAATAAAGTTTGAATGAAAATCCGCCACCTGTCGAAGCTGGTGCGGGACGGGACGGCTAGTAAGTGTTAAGTACCTATAACTACACAATCCTTATTAGAGATGGATCGTACTAGGCAAATCTTGGACTAGGTGCACCTAGTCCAAGTCCGTACAAATACTCGATCCAAATACCTGTTCCACCTAGTCCACCTAGTCCATGAAGTACGCATACTTTATAGTGATGCTTAGTCTTTGCACGTGTAGTACGTACGTACGCAGTAATGAATTGTAATCTTCCCTTCATACTTTACACAGGCTTAGGACTGTCAACGTATAGATTTATCTACATTGAAGATTGTTAGCGTATTTAAATGATTTCAATTCATTTTTCAGAGTACTTAATATGTTTTGTTTTCCTTTTTTTTTTTTTTTTTGAATCATGTAATTTACAATAATTTCTTTTTGTTTTCCTTTTTTTTTAAATCACGTAACTATATACAATCATTGCTTTTGTTTTTTTTTAAATCACATAATTATTTACAATCATTGTTATACACTATATACAATAATTGCCTTTTGTTGTTTTTTTTTTAATGACGTAACCATATACAATCATTGCTTTTGTTTTTGTTTAAATCGCATACCTATTTACAATCATTAAAAATAGATCTAAGTTCTTTAACAATATATTAAAACTTCGTTACGAAAACCGATCACTAAATAAGTCCGATAGAAGTTAGCGACGTCGAGTAGGTATCATACGTCAATCGAGATCACATTCGCACGAGTCCGTACTTGATACTCGACTGCATCATATAGTCTTCATTCGCATCGAGTATTGTCAAAGTATCTATTCTACTTATTCTATAAAGTCTGCCTAGTGCCTAGTCCCGACTAGTCTCGATCTCGAGTATTGACAGACAAGGATGGAAAGACTGCGGAATAGTTTAGTTAAAAAAGGACAGAATATATTCTTCCACAACACGGTGCGCGTCGCGCGTCGCGTAACTTTTATGCCATTGAGATATGGTTCAAATTCATACGACTGGCACACGTATGATCTATGTAAATACGAGTGCGCATCGCGTTACTTTTATGCCTTTTGAATTAAGGTTCAAATTCAAGTGACTGACTCACGAATGATTTTGGCAAACATGGATGAGCTAGGACTATGCTACTATCTCGCTTCACCGCGCCCCGACGACACGGTGAAGCGAGATAGCAGCATAGTCTAGTACAGTCGGTACTTCGATTCGCGCGGGCCGCGGGTGCCGTGCACTGCGTAGGCACAGTGAGACTAGGTGGATCAAGTATTTTAAAAGTTAGAATAGGTGCAGCCTAGTCTCGTTAAATACCTAATCCCTGGATCTGTTCTAGTATATACGCTTCATCTCTAATCCTTATTAATTTTCCTTGCCTGACTTTAAACATTACTGTGAAACTATATAAATGTCAGTTTGTCTCTCCAACTGTTTATTCTTGACACCTTAACGACTGAACTAGCTCGTAATATTTGAATGTCTTTGGTCTGAACAAATCAATTGAAATAAAACAATATGGTTAATTATTTAATATTTAATGATATCGAAGAAGTTTAGTATACCAGTTTACACGAGATGAGAGTACCTCGCTTCGAATATTCGATTACCGACCACAGAACACAATATACTCTAGCGAGAAGAATGTCAACTCTGAACAAAAAATATGGGCCTCGGTTTATAACGCCATCTAGTGTCAGCCCATATAAAACTTGACCAAAAAAACTACGCGGGAAATTCAAATGTAGTCCTTACTCCTTGAGTATTATTGTGTACACAGAACATTATATACTCTAGGATTATGTGTGTGCGTAGATATAGATAATACACTAATAAAGGCGGGATATGTGTGTGTGTTACTTTATTTTATAAAGTTTTCAATGCTCATATTGTAAAATCAGTCTTGTTATTTAGTTTCATATGTTTAGCATTCAGTAGATCTTTGAAAATTCAACTTGCTTTATCGATGCGGACAACATGCGAGTTTGAAAATATGTTTATTTTAAAACTGGTCTACTACACTTAATATCTTTACACACACTGCAATTTTATAGATACTATACTTATACTATATTCTGGTGTCTGTGATACAATGATTTTTAATCATTAGTACAGGCACCAACGATTCACCTTGGTTTAAAATGCTCATTTTTATTGAAAATTGTTTTCTTTTTTGTGAAACCTAAATATGTTTTTTCTGAAATAAAAATTTATTATATTATTATACTATACACAGTTAGAAATCAAGCTATCTCTAAAACATTTCAAAATTGCAGTCTAACCGTATCAGAAACAGTTTATTAATCGCTAGCGCAAATAAATAAACATACAAGAAAATCAACCTACCGATCACAACGGCAGACATTTATCTTGTGGTGTTACCAGAACAATAAATCACTAGACTCCTTTATTATTTTAGAAAGATAAATAAATATATTTATTTGTACTAATTTAGGCAACATCTTTCGAATTTTATTAAATGACCTACAAAATATGAAGTATAAACAAATAATATTATTTTCTTCAGTATTATAGGCTGTCAATAAAAAAATATATTAAATTGGAGAGTATTTTAAAATAATATTTCTTTAATGGCAATACAAAAAAACGTGCGAGAGTGGATCAGTGGATATTATTCCATCTCGCTCTATTCAAACCCCCCAAGGCCGTCCCCCGGTACCAAACTGCTAGGACTGCTAGTAAGAAGTTGACTGGACCTGCTATATCTACAACTAATATTGGTTGAAATCGTATATCAGGTTTTGGTTTCTCGCTTGACTACATTAAAGTTGAGTGGCTGCTATTGCTGTTAAAAAAATAGAATCTAATTGCCACAGAATCAAACGCAGAATAGAATTTGATAAAACTGAAGTTGAAAAAAAAATGATAATAATTTTGTTGAACCTGAACCTAACCTAGAAAAATGCCTGCAGTAATCGCCTTTGGAGATTCACTAACGAATCTTGAATGGCCATTCTAGCCTATGGACGAGCGACAGGGCCGTTTACATACTTGCTTGTAGCACTTTCAACTACTTCAGCTACGACTTCATGTAATAATTCCAAAAGATTTCTATCAGAGAATATATCACTAACACCATCTGTACTATTTTGTCTGAACGTAACCCTTCTAACTTTCTTAACAAGTCTAGTCTTATCTAG
The DNA here is from genome assembly GCA_950005105.1 of Lycophotia porphyrea. Classification (NCBI taxonomy): domain Eukaryota; kingdom Metazoa; phylum Arthropoda; class Insecta; order Lepidoptera; family Noctuidae; genus Lycophotia; species Lycophotia porphyrea. The sequence goes on from OX465406.1 coordinate 861,255, forward strand.
TGATAGACCGCCAGAATTATATATGTCGTAGTCATCATCATCACTACTCCCTTCAGTATAATCATCATCGGTTTCACTTTCCTCTTCAGTCTCCGATGATGATTCAACCGTAGCTTCTTTCTGACTTGTTTGCTTCTTCGGCTTAATTTTGTCTTTGTGATGTTGTGTTTCTTTAGGTTTAATTTCGTCCCTATTTCGTTCTAATTCTTTAGGCTTCATTTTGTCGACATCTATAGGTTTAAATTGGTCTGTGGTTAGTTTTATTTCTAGCTTCATTTTGTCGTTACTAGATATAACGTCTATTGGTTTCATTTTGTCTGTGATAAGTTTTATTTCTTTAGGTTTAATATTGCCTCTGTTGCTCTTAATTTCTTTACGTTTAGTTTTTTCATGTGTACGTTTTGGCTTCTTTGGTTTCTTGGCCTTCTCTCTGGTAGATTCCAATAGGTCTTTTATGTCAATATCTTCAATAAGTTGGGCAATGTTTTGCTCTGATAGTTCCTCTAAGTCCATCTTCAAAAACATTGGTGTCGTGTCGTGCCATATTGTCGTATCTTCTTCACTTTTTACTACTGGCTCTTCAAAGTTCTCTATTATAGTCGTCATTCTAAGTGATCCCTTGTGTACGTCTTGAGGTATCTCTAAAGCGCCAGAACTGTGTTCCTCTATATTCGCTTCTGTGGTTGTTGCATCGATCGGTTTGACTATAAGGGGAGTAGAAATGTTCTTTGATGTTACTTTTTCTTGAGTTCTTATATCTGCGTCAGAATCATCTTGATCTAAATATTCTTTTGCTTCCTCGCTACCGAACATCGTTTTGACAAATTTTTTGAAAAGTTTATTTTCATCGAGAGTTCTCAGGGCGTCTTCACTGGCAACAGGTATGGGAACAGCTGTGCTCTCGGGTGCGTCAGCTTTCGTTACGGGATAGATTCTGTAGTCTGACTTCGTACGTATCCTGAAGCTATCCCCGTTCACGGTCTCCCGTGTCATTCGCTCCGTAGTACTCTTTCTAGCAGTCGGTGCTTTCTGAAATAACAGGTGAAAAATATTTATTTAATATTATTTGCCTCAGTGTGAGTATTGTGATTTTCTTTAATTTTCGTCAATGTCTGTCTGATTGTCTTTGTTTTCAAGAAAACACTTATTCCATCTATTTGTGTTTTTAAATAACTCGACTAAATGTAATAAGAGGTGCGCAATGGTGTTTGACATAACGGTCCCGCATGACGAGAAGCTGGTGAAAGTCGAGAAAGAGTTGTAAGATTCTTCATCCCGGTAGTACAATCCCGTGGGACAATTATGATCGAATTTCACGCGGGCGAAGCCGCGGGCATAAGCTAGTATATAAATAAAAATGTAATGAATGTGTACAGAAAAAAATAAAGGAGTTCAAAAATTAAAGGTGTCATTGAAAACATTTTGAAGCTGACTCTGAACCTATATGTTTAGCTGACCATATCAAACAAAGCTATAAAATACTGACCATCTTTATAATGCTTTCGATCCATTCGGTGTAGAAGCCAAGTTTGGTGAAGACTGTGGGCGCGTCGGGGGCGCCACAGTTCGGGGCGCCGAAGCTGACCACTCCATAAAGCTTGCCGTAGGCCACGCCTGGCCCACCCGCGTCTCGCTGTCACGACAATAGTTTTTACACAATCATGTGCAAATAAAGGAGTCTACAGGGTGTATCACAAGCATTCTGTACATCAAACTAAGTAACTCTACGCAAAAAATTTGGTTGGGTAACGACTTTTTTTTTGGGTAAAATAACACGGTTTATGGTAGGACTCAATACGCACTCAAAACATAGTGCTGATGGATGCATTGAATATTACAGGGATCATAGACGCTTCTGCGGCCATGACCACGGCAGAGGCAGTAACGACTCGGTTTACACAATAGTGGATACCAACGGTGTGGAGAGGAGACCTGCAAGTTTCCACCAATCACGGGGAAGACGAGAGACGCGATGTAGATTTCAAACAATGTTCTGTTCTGTGATTGGTTCTGTGATTGGAAAACGGGCCTGCACCGTGGCCTTGCACTGTTACTATTATTAACCTAATAGGAACCATTATTAACGTAATAGGAAGTAATTATGTAATGTTTAATGTTTTTTCTTTAACTTACGTTACATGCGCCACCCCCTTTAGAGAAGAACCCGGCACAAAAGTTCTTTTCGGTCACGAACCCTCTAAAAGTAATGCAATAAAAAGGTCTTAATGCAATTTGATAATGGGCTTTTCAAGTTAATAATACTTAAATCGTCAAGCGACGCGCGAGAGTCATTTGTTTCCTTCGTAAGCGGGAGCTGATGAGTTCCACATGGTAGCATACTTGTACAAGTTGTACATAGTACTTACTTAGAATAAACTTCTTGACATTCCGTTATCGGGTAGAAGTCGAGCACCGCATATGACAGTCGATTATTCCAAATGTTTGAAATAATGTTAGAGCTCTGAAAATCAAATAAAAGTTGAGCAAGAAGACTTTTATACTACCACAAAGCTGTCCAGAATCTCTCCTGAAGTCATGAGTACATACGGGGTACGGGACAACTATAGCAGACCTCCTTGCTTTTCGCACCTTAGTCCGCGTCCTAACCAAAGCGATCCTAGAGTTTCTTATGTTCGGCGAACCTAAACGTGTCGTCGTCGCGCCTTCCGGTTTTCCAAACAAATCGTGCAACCGATCGCTTTATTAAGGTCAGCCTTGTATGTTACCTGTTACTGTCTAGTTTGTCTTAATCATTACAACATTGGAAAAACCACTTACAGATTTTGCACCCCAACCAATAATAGTGATGCCTACTGTATTCGTAGGCAAAGGACTAGGTTCCCTATCAAAATCTATCTTCTTAATTTTTTTGATTTTCCTCCCGAACTTTAGAATCCGAACCGTACGCATAATTGCGAGGTTGTTCTTCAAATCCTTAGGGTTATATTCCGGATGGAAGTATACTTCCAGAACAGGGACATTCTCGTCACATCCCTCGTATAAATTGCAGCCCACTTGCACTGAGAGGAAAGCCGGGTTCTCTCTGAAGAAGCGGTTGTTCCAGGCGCTGATGGTTATAAAAAACAAAACATTATCGTCCGAGTACTTCCAGTTTTACAGTCAACATAGACAAGGGAAAGCATAATTTCTCGTAAAAGAAACAATTATTTAGTTCTTACATTTGCAAACACGACGCTGAAGTGATGACCAGATCTGATTTGATGATGGAGCCGCCACATTGGAATTTCTTGAAGAACTGAACGCTCGCCATGAAGGGAAAACGCTTGATCGATTCACTGCGTCCCCCGAAAATGCGACGACTAACAGCTGGAGCTGCAAAGTAAACCATGACTTTATTAATCAAATGCCGAAAAAATTAAATAACGCAAGAAAGATATAGCGACGGCGCCGAATTTGCGAGTAAAATTAACTAAAAGAAAACTATACTTACTCCAAAATTCGTTACTATTCAAAATATTACCATCCTCATTTAGTTCTAGGGCCTTCTTTGTACTGTTTTGCGAAGTGTCACCCGACTTCAAGTGATTTAACACCTGTGTGTTTATACCAAGCTTAGCATTGTTGTTATCAAAGCCATACTTGAATTTTAAATATTCAAGCTTTCTTATAAACGTTTCTATATGTGCAGTTACATATTCATCCTCTCCAGCTTCGTAGCTTTTATGGTCTTCATTCAATACTTCATTTAATTGTGCAATAAAATGTTGTGTACTGTTATCGATGTTATCAACTTTAACTAGTCTTGCGATTTCCTTCAGATTGTCGTCATCTTGTAAGGTGATGGTGACAAAGAAGTTGTGAATTGCTGCGAACTCTCCAAACTTCACTTTATGCTTCACATGATCGAGTTTCAGGGTGGAGAATATACTGTTGACAGTCTTTCGCAATGCCGCCTCAGTTGTCGCTAAATCTTTGCTTTCCTCACGAAGTTTAACAAGGCTCTGAACTTCGACGACAGCAATAAAAACAATAAAATATAGTATATTATTTTTGATGGAATACATGAGAAGGAAAATACTTTTTGTATAAATGAAATTAAATTCAAAACAGTAATAATGGAAGATTTCACAACGGAATCAAAATGTTTTTGTGTTTAACGTAGTGTTCCTCAATAAATTTAAATATGTTTTATGGCATTTGTTTTATTTCCTAGATATTGAGAAATCTTACATAAAGAAATTGCCAAACCAAGCAATAAAATATTATTCGATTTCAAACACATTTTCTTTGGATAACATTACTTTTAATACAAACTTTTTGCTGTAAACATCTAAGTCAATCTATACTAGTAATTATTTAAGTTATTTTTATTTATATAAAATGAAGTTAACTACAATAATCGTGTTTCTTATTCCTGTGGTGGTAGCTAGACATAATCATAGGACAGTTCTTGAGAGTATTTTAAAGTCCACAGAAAACCTGTATACAAAATTACACAATGACGTTCAAAATGTAATAAACAACTTGTTCGATGGATTGAATTTGTCACCTAGCTTTCCAGAAAGATCGAGAATCAAATTGTTCTTAACAATGCTTTATGATTTAAATAATATGGCAGCGAAAAATTATGATGAGCACGTTAAAATGATAGACGCTGCTCGACCTGATACTGGCAATAGAAGTTCTAACGGTTTAGGACTGTTCAAGCTTATAGATAAAACTTTGGGCGCGAAACCTTTTAACCTTTTGTCTGTAATATTACACGAAAAAACAACAACTGTGCTACTTGAGAATACAATAGTGCAAGAAGCAACTACTACACGAATAGCTACACCCACCTCTTTGGAAAATATCAACCCATCTGATCCTGTATTTGCGGATAGCAAAGAATTCATACAATTCATTAAAGACTTTATAAAAAAAATTGATAAGCTAAATGAAACAGATTTTTCTAAGTCAACACCATTGATACCGCCTATTGAAGAAATTACTACAGAACCCGACATTGAATTCTGGCGTAAGTAAAAAAAAATACATACTCCATCGAATAACAAGCAATCTCATTTTTATATTAAACATCGTCATCAAATGGATATTAATATATTGGAACTTTACGTGACTAAAACTAAAAGACCATTATCCGAAATAAAGCTGTTTTCCTGTATGAGTACTTCTTTATTTGTCAAGATCATCATCATCTTCCTGTGCTTGTCCAATATCACATGCGGTCGGCGCAACTCGTATCTTTCTTCCATTCTCCCCTGTTAGCCGTCACGTTATCAATCCATCCATCTTTTCTTTGGCCTTTCTCTCCCTCTCCATCCATCAACATTCATAAGCATCACACTTTTAGTTACATCTCTTTATTTTTCCAAATATCCTTACCCCGTAAACTCCTTTTTTAGAACCGCCAGAAAACGATTACTTCAATGACACTGAAACCAGGAGGATATATCAAGGCAAAAGGAGCAGAGTGAAGAGTTACCCTTTCGTCGTGAGCATCCATCTTTTCAAAACGTTCGTCTGTGCTGGGTCTATTATATCCAGTGACGTAATCATCACTGCAGCTTCGTGCTTGCAATTGTAAGTGACAATTTGCGATGCTACTCGTATATCTGCCATTCACTCAAACGAAAGGAAACACTTATCACTCGTACTTCCTGTCGTTAGGAGCTCGGGGATAAATAATAGCAGCCGATCGAGTCAATCTTCAGATTAAGCCGCGCTTGCCTAGTTTACCCATTACATAGTACCAAGTTTCCTCCGTGCCTTAGAAAGCACGTTTAGCCATTGGTCACGATGGTCAATTGTAGAAATGTGACAGTCGTTACAGGGGCGATGAAGACATTGAGAGACATAGAGCGCAGGGCTCTAGCGGTCCGGAGCAATATGTTGTCCCGTAGATTTGCGCGGTGTACAGATCAAGTAAAAGTAACACTTTTCAAGGCTTATTGCCAAAGTTTGTACACGGCAGTCTATGGGTCAATTGTACTAAGAGATCGCTGAATGTCCTGTGCGTCCAATATAACAATGCGTTCAGGATATTGTTAAGGCTGCCTCCTTACTGTAGCGCGTCAGAAATGTTTGCGCAAGCCCGCACCGACGACGGCTTCTATGTAATACGCAAAAAAACTGCGTCGCTAATGAGGATGGTGAGGGGCAGTCAAAACAGCATCCTGAAAACTGGGGCCGAGAGCTTCGGCTCTCCGATTGTACAGCAGTTTTTGCGGAGGTTGATTTTTACTAACACTAGGTCATAAGTTATTTTTTTGTTGGTTACTAACGCTAAATGGATATTTTGTGTCTGAAATAAAGCTATTCTATTCTAAGTTACAGTAGTAGTCAGTGGGCCGAAAATCTAACAAAAAGTATATTACCAAGGGGTATCGTATTACCCAGTACTAGTTGGCTTGTGGAGGTTTGACTGAAAGCCGACCCCTACATAGTTGGAAAAAGGTTAGGCACATGATGTGTCGCTCGTAATTTAACCCAAGTCGCAATACCTGACGTCTTTAACGAGGCGTACGCTCTCCTTGTACGCTTGTGGTATAAACAGCAAATGACAATAACAAACTGGATCTTACTTAATTGTCATTAAATATTGTGTTTTTCCAGACTTCACAATAACAGATTCTACAGAGAGAACCCCAGGGCTGTCGAAGTTCGCGTTGGCAGCGACTATTTCATGAGGGGAGGCGAGATGATACCAATCCTTGAGACCTTCTTCTACCCTGCTTACAACCCTAAGACCTTAGCGCACAACCTTGTACTCCTCCGTCTGAACAGGCACATTCGATTCAGCAAGCTTGAAAGTAAGATAAAAAAGATCAAATACGACAGAACGAAGGGAAACTTGGCGGCCAACACCAATGGGATTACTGTGGTCGGATGGGGCTCTAGGAAGGTGAGCTGAACATGAGTAACTGAGTAGCTTCGAATGGAATAATACCAGATACTGCCATCAGCCATGTTTCAATTTGTTTACTCTTTAGCTTAACTCAAAAAGACTTGTGGGACCTTTCACTCCTATTTAATAACTAGTATTTTATGAAGAAAAGAACAACATATGATTTAGTAGGTACTCGTCACCTTGACCTGCTCTGTGTGTCGCCTGTCCTGCCGGTGATGATGAAAAATTGTATTTTTCCAGCGGAACAATATTATAGAACAGTTTGAAAGAATGATGGCAGCAAAACTAGACGTATACCAAGTGGATGAGTGCGCTTTAGTATACTCCAGGTATGTTTTTAATCTTAAGTCTTACTTATTTTTAGGTGTAGAAGTGATATTGCTGTTCGCCCTGCCTGTCGTGTGAGAATCGCCTAAAAGCCACGCATAGCCCTTTCACAGCTATTTTACAAGTGACAGCGACTGGATGAGCCATACTAGCATCCTTATTGCAACAAGATAAAGATCACTTTGATTTTGATAGTCATATGCATAACATCAGAGGTAAAATATCTGTGACAGAGCTGCCATACCGACGTAAGCTCACTAGTTCAGTTCTTCACACATTGTTGAGAGCAGTGGTGGCCCAGTTATAACGGTCCTTCCTTATGAATTGCAGGAATTTAACTTTTTGTAATTTTATCTTCACTGCTAGAAGGAGAATACAGGGTGGAAGACATCAACGCACAAAAGGTTACCTCGTACTGTACATCATACATACTGAACGCCGAGTTATCAATTTTTCATCGGATTTTTTTTTATCAGCTTTTTCCTGCAAAATTACAATGCCGGAAGGCATTGTAATTTTTCACGGTCGAAATGTATGGCATGTATGTCCCAGAATCAAACATTCCAAAACATGAAACAACTACCAATCCGTACTAGGCCGGGTTGGTGGATTTCAACCCACGTGGTAATGGTTTAGTCTTTCCTTTATTTATTTATATACATATTTTTTACATTTTCAAATATTTAAATATAAAACGACATAAAAATCATTTAAAAATATAAAAAATTAGTCTGATTATTATTGTTTTAATTTCTTTTCAGGCAGTATGTCACGCATAGGCACTTCTGCGCCGGATTCATATCTAAAGGCGGAGGAGCATGTAATGTTAGTAATTCTTGTAACTAATTGTTTATGTAGTTTTTTGCTCTTGGGGGCAGGAGCTAGTAGGGACACCCCCCTCCTTCGACTACGAAACTATCACATGGGATCATACTTCTGGGATAAAAGTATCTATCCTATGTCCTAACTAGCCAAAATCGTGGTCTACCTCTGCTTAATTTCATTGATAACTCGTTATTACTTGAAAAGGTACACACACAGGACAGATTAAGTTAAAAACAAGACTTACCAATGTAAGTGATCGTGATTAGCCTAATTATCATACGTTGTGAGCTATTATCAGTCATCTAGCTGTCAGTGTCATAATAACTATGGAATATTCAAATTGACAGCTCTTGGACGCCATGTTCGAAGACCTCTCTAAGTATCAATATCCTTAATATGGTTACAGAAAGATCTTGGCGGCCCAGGAGTCGTTGGCGGCGTTTTGGTTGGAGTGATCAGCTTCGGAGCCCCGGTGTGCGGAGCCGTTGATGCTCCTACCGTCTTCACGAAACTTGGTCACTACGACGAATGGATTGATAGCGTCATTGAAGAGGTACATTATTGTTATATTACCATATTGTCACGGCGGTTTGAAGTACTTACTGCAACGAACAGTAGCGGCCGCCAATCCTGATATTATATTTTCTTGTAGATCTTGGGTAGTTATTATGGGTAGTCAGAAGCCTGATAGTCTGACAACCAGTCTTACCAAAAGTTAGGTGAGTTTGTGCGACTGGGTTGTTGAAGTTAGATAGGTAATGGGTCCATGTAGAAAACTGGTCAGACTGCACCTGGTTAAACTGGAAGCCGACGCAACATATTCTGGAAATGGGTTGTCAGATGATGAACAAACACGCCGCCAACTATGGGACGTCTGAAACATCATGCATCCTTGAAGTGTTTTCATATCTGAAATACAACTGAAATAGCAGTGTCCCTGTAATTCAGAAATATGCTCTGAAAATATTATAAGTAAAACATATTCCGGATGTTCATCTTTCGAGCTCTGTGACTTTGTGTATCTGAAAAGTGTTGGTTTTAATTCACCGTCAACATAGTTGTTATATTTGTTTGAGTTTGAAGAATGTTTTCGCTCTTTTCCAGAACGGTCGCCCTCTGAACGTGAGAACGACACTCATCTACAGGACTCAACACTACTTCTTCGACCCCACTCCGTCCCCGAAGGAACACCCATACATTACGTTTAAGACTACAAGGGGAACAGTAACGCCTATAACAATGTACCCGGAGGACACCAATGAGGAGGAGGACGAAGGGGAGGTAATAGACTAAAATCTGTTCGGATTACAGAAGACCACTTGTAACACATCGAAAGTGAGAAAATTCTGATTTCTAAAGTAACATATTATTATATGTAAAATATACGCATTGCACTTAAATTCGACTTTTTCCGATCTTTTACAGCGTGGCCCTGTATTTAGAGGGCAATGGACACCCAAAATCCAGATTCAGCAACTATTTCCTAACACACCTACCACAAAACATTCAATGTTGCTACCTATGGAATTACTACGAAGCATCCTTTATGAAGACTATGGAGTGGTACCTGAAGATGTTAATGACATGTTTAAGACCACTCGGCAGGAAGTTGCTCCGAAACAACATCCCTTGGTGAATTTAAGTATGATTCCGGTACCCGGGGTCCATACTCTAATACCACCAGGAGCTACCAGGCCGAAGTTTTTTAGTCCGATACCCATAACTACGGCACCTGATAACCCGCGGCAGGTCTTAGAAGATGATGCTAGGACCTCGCCTGTTGTGTATACTCGCTATTCGACCTCGCCCATACCAGACTATGTAAATATTTTGGATCTAGTGACTGAAACTAAGACCACCGCGGGGATTACCCATTACGAGTGGGTGACGTCACCTACGACTACGAGTCCTGTGACCACGTCTAAGCCCGGGCCTACTGATCCTACCACCTTACCGCCAAAAATAGAGCCAGCCGTAGAATACTATTACGATTTGTTGAGAGTATAAATTATTTTGGGATCTGATTAAAATAAATAAGTTTGCAAAGAATTTGGGTTTTATTAATTTTGTACACAACATAAAGCCTGTAATGCCCGAGTGCCTTATATTATACCCACTAATTGTCAGTCCCATTTAATAGTTGGCGAGCCTATCCCTATAGCCTGCTACTGAGAAATATCTGATGGAAGAACCTTTTGCCGGGGAACCGAACCCAGACCCTCAGCAATAGTAACCAGCAACCAGCAATAGTAACAAGGCAGTGAGTTATTAATAGTAGCAGCTAATGTAACATTTGCTAAGTACAATGTTTAGAAACAGCAAGCTATTTATTATTGGTCTCATATCAGAAAATAATCAGTCATCAAATCTATTTTTAGTCTGTATATAATGTACATAATAACCGTTAAATAAATACATAAACACTTGATAGATTCAATAAACGTTAATTGGTTCATAAAAGTAAATAGGTTTTATGATCAAGTTTAGCTTAGAGCCTTAGAGTATACCAACACACATGTCAGCGTTGACCAACAAATTGTTAAAAATTGTTTTTACAGAAAGCATGATTATGCCAAGTCAGCTAACTAGAAATGTACCTATTTCTTGATATATTGTCGTTTGCATGTGATCTTTGAGCGATTAATAATACATAACACATCTGCAACTTTCTGACGATATTTAATCCAGTTTTCAGCGTCAATAATTACAGAAGTGTGAAAATAATGTTTTTTTACGTTACAGGATCATTTTTATACTGTAAGTAATTTTCTTTATTTTATGGCAGTAGATTTTTTATTACGATTATTTATTTCAAAAATTCAGAGATTGAATTTTGTAACCATTTCCCGAATAACTTTTATTACCTACAATCCTAACGTATTATTGTGTGCAGTTTAGAAAATTAAAAAAAAAAAAAACGTAATGATGATGGCTTCAGTAATCCTGTTTCTAATAACAACAGTTATGGCTAAACGTAAACACCATCATAGCAAAGATCTAAACGACAATTTCTTTGGCACTGTTTATGTAGCCATTCACTCTGTAGTCGATGATATATTTGAATCTATTAATCTTAGTAGCAATTTTGCAAATTCAACAAACTCAAAGTTATTGTTAACAATGCATAATGATTTAAGTAAAATAGCAGATAAAACCTTCGAAACTTTCAATGATATACAGAAAATAGTTAAAGACAATATTAATAATCAATCTGGTATTAAATATTTACCGAAAGGAACTGTAAGAAACGCGATAAAATTAGATGCCATAGTAAAAGATATCTTAAATAAAAATAATTTTAGTGCGTCCAGCTTAATAAAAGGAACTAGATACAAACGTGTGAAAAATATAACAAAAGCTAAACGAGTTAAAGTCAAACGTAGGAAGGTTAAAATTAACCCAGCATTTGACGATAGTGTAGAATTCACGGAGTTTGTTATAAATTTTTTGACAAAAGTTAATAATCTTACTATACAAGACTTCGAAAAGCCCTCGAGACATGGCAGAATTGCGGTTCCAACTAAGAAGAATCTTAAAGTATGGGGTAAGTTTTCCATTGTTGTAGAAATATGAATTAATTTGCAGAAACAATTAATACTATTAAAACTTATGCTCCGTAGTTAAACAAAGGCCTTTTTAACGAAGACTTTTTGATCAAAAACTTAACTGTTCATCATCCATTTACGCAACAATCCGTAAAAAGCAGCACCAACAGTATCCTAAGCATAATTGCAAGTTCCCTCCCGCTCTGGGCGGAGCGGAAGGAAGTGTCAGACTTAGTACAAGACAAAAACCCATCCATGTTCCTTCCTTTCCCTTTTTGCCCACAGCAAGTACCCCTATTCGCTGGGTATGGTGTACCGTTAGAACGGGTGGACCAATTTAAATACTTGGGGCACTGGGTAACAGCCAGTCTGAAAGACCATGTCGACATTGAACGGGAGCGGAGGGCATTGTCTAAGAGAGCAAATATGATAGCCCGTAGGTTTGCACGTTGTTCAAATCAGGTTAAAATCTTTTTAAATCTTACTCATAAGCTGCTTAGAGTGCCCTTCGTGTCCAATACAACAACGCGTTCAGGGCAGTGTTGGGGCTGCCCCGCTTCTGCAGCGCCTCGGGCATGTTTGTGGAAGCGCTCTCCGACTGTTTTCACGCCACCATGCGCAAACGGTGCGGGCTAGCTCCAACAGCTTGGCGAAGGTTGCCCAGCGACTGGATTGCCCCATACATTGGGCATTGTTGTAGTAGGCATATTGTTGGTGCTTGATTGACGCCTGTAAAATTATTATATATTAGGATATGGGGAAATTTGATTGTGTTTGCAAATATTGTTGGTTATAACTTCTTTAATTAATTGACATAACATAACATAACATCACGCAGAGGTGTACCTAATAGTACATTTCGCCAGTTATGTTTTAATTATTAATTGACATATAAAGGGTGTAAACAGACTCTTAACGAAGCCGAAAGGAACTTATTCTCCCCGTCATTGCGATCATTTTTTTGAGTGTTTTGTTTGAGTGCAAATTATAAACATCACTATGCTAATATTTGACAAGTAATACTCTTGCATTGAAGCCAAGTTTGATCCTCCGTTTTGAGTAATAAACACCTCCACTTTAGCTATGTTTGAACGACACATTTTCGGTAATTAGGTCCCAATAAATTCCTAATAAAAGTCTTTTCAAATAATATGTTGCGCACGGCCAAACCCCGGCAAGCCGCCTCAAATGGCAGGGTCGCCATGTAAAGTTGTGGGTTCGGAGAGATGGTAGAAACGCGCGTGTAGCTTAAGACATGATTTATTACTAAGCTAAAATACATGGGTACGCCTCCAGGGCTGCGGGACTGTTCGAAAGAGATACCGCGGCCCTGTAACACAAAGGGCAAGGAAGGAACATGGATTGGTTTTAGTCAGTACAAGTCTGACACTCCCTTCCGCTCTTCCCGGAGCGGGAGAAGTCATTTGATGATTTCCCATCCGTAAAAAAAAGGGATACATCATTTACACTCACAAATATATCAAATATAGTTTCAGTACTTCCACTACAGTATTAACTTTATAAATTTTGTGAACGTGAATAATTATTTATGTTGACATTTATTAATTTATTCTAAATCGACTGTGTATTTTACTTTTGACTTATTTGCGTGAAAATATGGTACATTGATTTCATTGATTGATTTAAGTGAGTCGCTGTTGTACAATTACTCATTGGCTGTCGCAGCAGTGATCCACCGTGTTTTGTTGTGTTTTACTTACAGTTTTTGAGTCATGGATACTCGAATAAAGAGAAATTCCTTTCTATTCTATAACTGCAGTTGCATGCTGTTGCTGCGCCTGATGCACCTCTCTACTGTCAATGTGAGTGAGGGAAGAGAGAGTGGTCCATGTGTGTTTGCCCATACAGTTGTGCACTATAATATATCCTGCGCTTATGACTAGTCATTACTGAGATTGGCCGCCATGACCAAAACCGATCAGGACTATTATCATGTTCATCATCATCATCATCATCAGCCTTTTTAATGTTCCCACTGCTGGGACACAGGCCTCCTCTCTACGAGAGGGAATTTATCATGTTAACTACTTAAAAATACTGCGTTGCCGAATCTGTTAAAACCAGAATTTCGTTTTCGCAGATGAACCATCACGCCTTAAATATGACCTCGACAGCAGTGATGATACCAGAAGGATCTTCAAAGGGTCGAAGACGCAACTGAAGTCCTTTCCTTTCATCGTGAGCATTCACATCATGGGAGAGTTCTATTGCGCTGGCTGCATCATCAGCAAGGAGTTCGTCATCACTGCGGCTTCGTGTTTGAACATGTCAGTTGATAAGTTTTAATATTACTACTATCGGGTAACGGTCTCATCCCACACAGGAGGTATACGCATTCTTTACCACACTGTCTCAAGGCGGAATGGCAATTTTAAACTTATAAGCTCAGCGGGGTGATTGCCTAATACAATCCCAATGCATTTTGAATTTTAACAACATTCATTGCGTTATCTATGTAGATGAGCAGACGAATTCGTCAAACATATGAAGCAACGGAATACAATACCACGACGAGACCAACGACCAAGACGGTATACCAAGAGGTATCACCCTGTATTAACTGGATTGTAGTGGTCAGATAGGCAGTCGCTCCATGTAAAATACTGGTATACAGGTGCGTCCGGTTAGACTGGAAGCCGACCACTACTTAGTTGGGAAAAGGCTAGGCAGTTGATGATGATGATTGGGGTGCTGGTTTCCTCACGATCTTTTTCTTCATCGCAACAGCAACTGCACGAGTTCAAGTTGTATTGAAATATTCTTAAATTAGTTGTAGTCATTAGACTGTGTATTTTCGGGATATTGCTCATTGAAACTAATGAATGCATCGTTAACAACCTTAATTATTTTAGTTACAAATTATTCCAGTTTCTTGTATTTACTTATTCCCGTGTTTTTACCAACTGATGTCATCTTTTGAATTTCCCCCAGAGCATACAAAAACGATTTCTTCAAAAGGAACCTTAAGTCGATCTACGTAAGACTGGGCAGTGCCCACACATCGCGCAATGGCGAGACGATACCAGTCCAAAACGTATACTTCCACCCCGGGTATGAGCGGGAGCACTTGGTCAATAACCTGGCCATTATAAGACTGGAGCAGAGGATCCGTTTCTCGAGGCAGCAGCAGAGAATCAGACGCATCTTGTGGGATACGACTCCAGGGGTTTTGTCTAACGATACCAAAAATATTCTAATTATAGGATGGGGTCCTGCAAAGGTAGAAAATGATGCAATTTTTTTTTCATTGTGTATGCTATTATTTATTTATTTATGTACACACAAAATACTAAACAAGACAATTACATTAACATAGAAGAGCACAAAGGTACTGAGATACTTATTTCATTAGACATTTCTTCCAGCAGACCTGCGAGACTAAAGTTGGATAGAAATGTAGACACAGTGTGTAGAAAAGATAAAACAGGAAAATTTCAATTAGAACTTACAACAAAATATACCTATATAAAATAAACATACACATAAATATATACACATATACAAAATAAATACTAGTATTATAAATATATACCTATATGTATACTATCCAGAATATTACAAAACAGAGGAGAGATAATGCTCTTTGACTTATTAAACTAATCTTTCAACAGAAGTTCTTTTTCCATTTTAAAAATGTTCCAATATCTCGCAAATTTTAAAACGATGTTTAATTTATACAGGAGGACCAATCTCCACAAGAGATCCCAAAGCTGAGAGTAAGCAAGCTTGACGTGTTCAACACCGATGTTTGCAGGCAGAAATACTCAGAGTACTCATTTTTTAATACTAACTTATGTCCGCGGCTTCGCCCGCGTACAATACGGTTATTGTCACAAGGAGAGCAGCGGTGGCCCAGTGGTAGCGACCCTGACTTACGAACAGTAAGTCGTGGGTTCGAACCCACGCAAGGCGCATTACTTTGTGTAATTTATTTCATCACCACTGCTCTCAAAAACGGTGAAGGAAAACATCGTGAGGAAACCGGCATGTCTTAGAACCAATAATTCGAAGACATGTGACATCTACCAATCCGCACTGGGCCCGCGTGGTGGATTATAGCTCATTCCCTCTCATAGAGAGGAGGCCTGTGTCCCAGTAGTGGGAACATTATAGGCTGATGATGATGATTGTCCCACGGGATCGTACTACCGGGATTAAAAGTATTTTACGTGTTCTTCTAGGTTATAAACCAGTTGTGTGCCAAATTACATCATAATCCGTTCAATTGTTTTTGCGTGAAAGGGAACATCCATACATCCATCCTCACAAAATTACGCATTTATATTGGCAGTAAAATAAATGCTATACATTAGACTAATTATATTCTCTTTGCAAACCTTTCTTCTTTCTATTCTATATTACATATCATTCCTATTCAGGATCTCCCACTATAACATTTTTTGTTTAGACTTCACTTATTTTAATAATTATTTATTTATTTCAGGGACTTAATAAGAAAAGAAAACTTTTGCGCTGCTTTAGAGGGAGTTAGCGGAAGCGCATGCAGCGTAAGTTGCCATCATTTAATTAATTATTGGTTGTCACAACCGGTTAACAGTGAATCATAGTTTTGTATAGACCAACCCTTTTTTTCCCGAACATGTCATTGAAGCCCACTTACTCCTTGACACTGATTTGCGTGTTGTGACGGCGACTGAAAAGACAACAAATTAAAGAAATTGCAGAGATTAGACCACGAGTCACTGTGGCAAAGGAAACAAGTGACGCTCTGAATCGCTTGACGCAAGTAATGTCGTAAGTCGCATCGGCTGAGGTCGAGAACAGAGGGATATTCGTACGTATTTTAGGAAAACGTGGATATGGTGTTTTCCACACGCTGTGGTTCTATTTGTCTGTTTGTTCTTAGGGAGACGATGGAGGTCCAGGGATCGTAGGCGCAGTATTAGTGGGAGTAGTGAGCTTCGGTGTAAAGGAGTGTGGGGCGGCGGGTGCCCCCACAGTGTTCACCAAGCTCGGTTACTACGTGCCGTGGATCGAAAGCATCGTGGTAAGGAAGTCATTTACAGTACAGAAGGTGCTCTCGTTTGAACGACTGAGAGTTATGTAGTACTATCTATAGTTGTTTGAGGATCTTTTAGCGTGGGGACTAAATCGGAACTAGCGCCGCCATCTTGTATTTTGATTACATGACACCATCAGTGAAATTTCACAAAACTCACAAATGTTTATCAATAGGGCACCCTTGACACCGTCATTCGAGCGCCAAAAGATCATTTAACATTCACTGTTAATACATATTTTATAATAGTCTTGTATGTCCCACTGCTGGGTAAAGGCCTCCCCCATATCCTTCCAGTTAAACTTCTCCTGCACCACCTTGAACCAGCCGTCGTGATGCGCATCTAGATCATCTCGCCATCTCTATCCAGGCCGGCCGCCTTCCATCTTCCATTGTTAATTAACCTTTTTTTTTTTTTTACGGATGGGAAATCATCAAATGACTTCTCCCGCTCTGGGCAGAGCGGAAGGGAGTGTCAGACTTGTACTGACTAAAACCCATCCATGTTCCTTCCTTGCCCTTTGTGTTCCAGGGCCGCGGTATCTCTTTCGAACAGCCCGCAGCCTCATCTAATAATTAACCTCATCTTAATAATTTTGTTTTCCAAATTTTTCCAGAAAGCGCATCACAAAATAAATGAAACAAATTACGATGATATTGATACAAGAAGAAAAAATAAGCGTTCAAAACGATTTAAAGTCAATAGGTGGCCAGCAAAGAACAATCTATACCACAGCCGTATTGATGACTATCCAGAGGATGTTAAAGCTCTCAGAGATACACTAATGGAATTAGTAGAGTCCGACAATGCTGTCGTACACGATGCCATCTATGGAGAGAATTACGACGAGTTCAGCAAATTTTTCGCAAATCAGTACCAAATAGAAGAGAATGATCCGAACGTCTCTCTCTACTCGGATGATACCGATACCGAAAGCCTAATTGAATTTAAATTTGAATTTGACACTGGATCATCCACTGAGCAAGAAGAAGAAATTCCTATAAAAACATCAATGTACTTCCCAAAGTCATCAATGTTTAATAATAGTAAAAAAATGCTTCTAAGAAAACTTTCAACTGATTCGGAATATGAAATAGATAATGATGGTATACGAGTTGATTATACAGACAATTATGAAGAAACCGGTGAAGATGAACACGGGCTGAGTTTAGAAGTTCCTAATTCCTTTATGAAGAAAATCCTTAAAAACAAAAAAATTGTGTCAATGGAATCTGAGAGCAGGTTAGATCGACGTAATTCAGATAAGTCCAATGATTACTCTGAACAAATCAAGGAATTCTATGTAAAAAACAAAAATCATTCACAAAAAAGGAAATCCGAGAAAAAGTACGAAAAGAAATCTATTTATCTCTCAGGTGCTCGGTTCAATGATGATAATATGGTAGATGCTTCTTCCACAGATGAAGAAAAAGAAATTCCAAAGAAACTTGTCATGAAACATCCCCACAATCGCCTTTCTAAAGACGCTAGTCCTGTTCTACACGTTGGCAAAAATCTTGCAACGAAGAAAGTTTTTAGTTTTAACCATGATAAAATTAAACATCAAAAAAGTAGACCAAATGAAACAAAAAGTAGCAGCTCTAAAAGACGTATAGATAAATCGAAAACGTTTCATAAGAAAACCCATATTGATACATAATTTTAGTTCATGAACTTTCTTTAGATAATTCTTTATTTTTGTTATTTTTGTAACATGTGTTGTGTTGTTTTCTGTTTATTACACTACTGCAAAAAGTTGTTTTATTATTAAATCCATAAACTTCGTAAAACAGTGGCCTTCAAAAGTTAGTAGCTCGACACTTTAAAAATTGCAATATTTCCTAAACTTTAGAAGACAGAGTTTTGAAATAAAAAAAAAACATTTTATAAAGTTTCATCAAGTTTCTTTGATATTATAGTTTTAAGTTTATTATACAATAGTAACGTTTTTAACTTAAAAAATCGATGCTGCCGCGTGCGAAAGCACTCCCGCTCTGTCTCGCTCTAACTAATGACGGTTCTGAGCGACGGAAAGGGATAGGAGCATGGAAAAATGCGCAAGCGCAACTAGGGTTCATCAGGATTTCCCGAAGCGGAAATTCTCGAGAAATTAGAGACGAGAAAGAATTGTGGTCGAGACCTCAGGAAATTGCGTTTTGATCGGAAAATGCTACTTACACACTAGATATTTCTCGTAATATTGGGATTGTAGTACTGGTAGTCTTGAAGAGCGTCAACGACTGACGGCATTTCATACAAACTTTCCAGTCGCTTTTTTTTTTTAAATGATTGAACCGATTATGAATTCATACGCATAAGCAGGATACATAGGTCTACAAAGTTGCCAGATGACTTTTCAAAAAATAGTGTTACAGCTAAATTATACCAATTTTAATGTTTCCATAGAAAAAGAAATTTCCAATTATCTTTTTTTTTTAAAAGACATTTAGAAAAGTCCTCGGTCAACTCTCATCTCAGTTTTTGGTCCTGACTTCTGATGGTTCCCAATTTCAAATTTGATCCCACAAATTTTCTATTGGGTTTAAGTCATGGCCAACTTATTATTTTGACACCTTGTCGACTAGCTAGCCAATTTTGCACCACAACAGCTCTGTGTATGGCGAATTATCTTGCACGAAGTAAATATCCGTGTTGGGGTAAGCAACACGCACAGTCGGCAACATTACGTAAGGCAATATTTCCAAATATGGGTTATTATTAAATCGGCCATCAACTTCTACAAGTTCACCAGGTCCCATGGAAGACATCCAGCCCCAGTAACCCAGAGCTATTCTACCACTGTTTCTACACGACAGTAATCCAGATATCTTTGAGCAAAGCAGACTCTTGCTTAAATCGAAACCATTGTTTTGAAAAACAAAACACACGATAGTGTATGATACCATTCGATAGTGTCGCTAATAGTGATCAAATTCTGGGAAATAATGACATACATTCAAAATCAACGGGTTCGATTCCTGGCTAGAAATAATGATGGTAGTGTGTTGGTTGTCCCAAGATATTATTATTATATATTACTTTCCAAAATTTTAATAATGCAGTTTTATTTTTCATCAAAATTGAGCTCGTGACTCCTTTGAGTACGTTTCGCTATTCCTCATACTTTATTTTTTGGATTTAGCCACTTGAAAATTTACCCTGCATAAAATATGTCAATTTTAAGACTTAAAAAAAACATATATATTTCGACAAGTCGGGAATTCTCGAGAAATTCTTGTCGGGAATTCCCGCGACTTGAAAAGAAAAATAGGGGAATATAAATAATAATAATATCAAGTCCAAAAATAAGGGCACGTAGAATAATAAGGGTAGTTTATTACTACCCTTATTATTCTACGTGCCCTTATTTTTGGGGTACTTGAAGTGTTTGTCACTTCAATTATACCTCCAGTTATGTGTTTTAAAACACCTACAAACAAACAAGCAAATAAAGAGTAAATTAGAAGACGTTACTGTATATAAAGCTAAATTAAGATTAGTAAGCAAACGAAAAAATCAAAAGCGATACAAGCGAGTTAATATGCAAGCATAATCCATATTGCATCAACATTCTGTAAAATTGCGAAATATTTTAAGCCTTAGAAGTAGATTAATATTTTTCAGTACATTTATATTTTATAACTCTCCAATTTCATGGTGGTCTCCAATTTCCTGCTGTTTCGTAACTATGTGTGCAAAGTGTTTCACAATTTTGATTTATTTCATCTTGCGTTATTTCAATTTATTTTATTGTTATATTATCATCATCCATTTCGTATATATTTGTTTTTTCTTCAAATATTTCTTCACATTTTTTGCAATATCATGATGCATGGTTAACAATAATTTGATTCTCGATTGTACAAGAAATTACTCACCAAAAGCCAAAATGTAAAGCAACGTGCAACGCAACGCCTTCAAGTGTGCAATGGGTGACTTCGTGACCCTCGAAGAAAGAACTTGTTATTGGATCTCCATGGTCTCAAGAAGAGGATCTTTCCTATGATGATGTTTAGCTACCACCACTCGAATCAGGAACATCATCATTAAAGTTAATTTCATTTTACATAATTAAAATAACTTAAATAAGTACCATTATGGATTGACTTAGGTTTATGCAATAAAAAGTTTGAATTAAATTGTTTTTTATTCATTTAATAGATTCTCCAAAGGTTTTCTTCTTCCTCAGTCATTAGGGGAAGAGACTCAGAAACCTATTGTTGTACCCATTCAATGGATTGTGAAGATCAAATAATAGGCCCCATGTAAAATATTGGTATTCGTTTATGGTAGAAGCCAGTCCCAACTATTTTGGGGTCAGCTTCTAGTCTAATCCGCTACAGTGTACGCCTATCTGAATAAAGATGTGAAAAAGCTAAGAGCGTAGAACAAAGTAAAACTATAAGTAAAAAAATGTAGGTACAGATGAGACCTTTTTAAGGGCAAGTTAAGCATCAAAATTTGAGTCCTTTTTTATCAGAAGAAAAGATTAAGATATTATAAGATGCTGGGCTACTCAAACACTGGCGGAGACTGGTCCAAGTGACGAGGCAAGTCCTGAAAAACATGGTACCTAAAGCGTAGGAGCACGCAGATGCTTAGGGAGGCAGTTTTTTTGGTCATGAGGCTATGAGCCTAATGATCAAGAAAACTGCCAGGACCTAGGACCAGGAGAAAATGGCAGGAATAGGAAAATCGTAACAGAAAAGTAATTAATAAACCCATTCACTTTCATTTCATCATCCAAACTATTTCAATTCGATTTGGTGGTTTCAAAATCTTTTCTAGTTTTTATGACTCGTATAAAATTAAATATTTCGCAAGAATAGGGAAATAAAACAAGCGACAATAAAAAAAAATACTTCAGTACATTGAGCAACTACTTTACTAACACAAACATTTGGATATAATAGTGAAATTTTCCATAACAGTTATATTTTTCTTAGATTATATTGCATGTCGCAGCAAATATCTTTCTTCATATGAGTTCCACGACGAGTATAATCTGGTGTTTCACATTTTTGAACTTTCTCGTTTTTTATCAATGTGCTTCTGAATTACCAGCCGAGGATAGTTACGGCATCATTACTGCTGAGTCGGCAATACGAAACACCGTGAACAATTTATTTTCCTCTCTTAAACTTAAGGTTATGCAGAATAGGCTGAAGTTGAAACAATTTTCAAGAATTCATAACTTCCTTGTTTCCATTACTCTGCGAAATCACAACAATCTCAAGAAAATAGCTAAACTTACTGAAGTTGATAACATCGATAACGGCACTCAAGTTTTTATTACACAGTTAAATGAAGTATTAAATGAAGATAATAAAAGCGATGAAGAAACAGATTCTGTTTACGTTACGTTTCTTATTGAAGATTTTATTAACAGACTGGATCATTTAAAAGAGAGATACGATCTTAAAAGTAATACGCAGAGTTTCGACCTAAATAAAGCTATTATAAGATATTTTAATAAAAAAGAATTTGGTAATACAACGTACTTAAAAGAAGAGTTTGCAAAAAGGAATGATTCTAATGATACTGTACTGAGCGATAATGAATTTTGGCGTAAGTATTCACAGTCGTTTAACTACTGATGCATGGTTATTTAAATGATTTGACAATTGAGTACCTAGTGATACTCAAACCGGTGTGACCGTCGGACTGCCAAGTCATAAGTGTCGAGTTCGAACCCAAGACACGCACCTCTGATTTTTCGGATTCATCTGCGTATTGTATAATTGTCATTGGCTTCGGTGAAGGAAAAAATCGTGAGGAAACCAGCACGCCTGAGAGATATTACTCGACGGCAAGTAAAGCTAATTAAGTCAGAGGCCCTTGGGCGGCATAAAAACTCTGACATAATTTTAAGCACTAACCATACGATAAAGAAAGAAGAAAGAAAGAATCATTCAGAAGAAGAATTGATTTGACCTTTAGTACAATATGGGTTAATCCAACTTAATATTGTTACGCGCTGGGTATGGGATAAATTAATTACCACCGATTAAACAACAATTAACTTTAATTAACACAAAACACTTAAAACTCAATTACAAATATACTATTGATCACTAGTCACTTAAATATTGCACTTCTAGTTCACTTCAATTCGCTTCTTTGTGTAGCCAAAATCAGACTGACTGCCCCCGCAAACATGACGGCTATTTATAGGTCGACCGATCCTTCTCGAACCTACTCACAGAGACACAATGGAACATCATCCTTCTAAAAACTTCGACATCTTTCTCGAATGTTCTAGACAGTTCCATAGTGTAAACCGTCCTTCGAGAGGTTCTACAACTCTCTCGAATCTTCTAGAAATTTCTATACTAGAAAATTCTAGACTCGAGTCGTCTTTGACAGTACAATAGTAGATCATTCAAGACCCGCATGTAATATAGAATGTTCTCGTAAAGTAACCGACGAAACAATATTATAAATGCGAATGTTTGTGAGGATGTATTGATGTTTGTTACTCACACAGATAGTTCATAACCTGGATAACAGGACAATTGTCGAACACCACGCAGGCGAAGCTACGGGTATAAGCTAGTACTATAATAATCCTTTCAGAACCCAGCGGCCGTCGCATCTTCCAGGGCGTAGGATCACAAATTAAACTCTACCCATTCATGGCAGCCGTCCAGTTCTTCAGGAATTTCCAATGTAGCGGGTCCATCATCAAATCTGATCTTATCATCACTTCAGGGTCGTGTTTGCAAATGTAAGACTCTTTTAAGCTCTCCAGTTAATTAATTTATAATACATCTATCTTTAAGTCAAGTATATTACCCATAATTTTATTTGTATTACTTGACCTATGTTAGTGAAATTGACTAATATACAGAGGGTTACTGGTAACTCAACGTATTCCTTGCAGGTCGTCATAGTAGGGTTAATATGCAACAAATTAAGCCACCATATGTCTCACCGAATTTCATTTTTTTTTGCACTATACATATATACAATATTTTTTATGAAGTAGTTAGCAAAATTAAAAATTGAATATTTGTTTAGTGATGTTTGCCAAAGTTTTAGGCATTTTTGAACTTTTAATTATTATTATTAAAAAGGTCTGCTACGGCATCAACGATGATAATAACTTAAATTTTAGTACAGTCGCTACGTCAATATTTTTGTAAATTGACTTCAAATGAACCAACCTAGAATTTTTCATAAAAAATAAACTAAAAATCAACTCAAAAACTGGTCAGTTTCGGTAGAAAATTTGGTGGATTAATTTGTTGCATTTTAACCCTTCTATGACGTCCTGCAAGGACTACGAGTAGGTACGTCAAGTTATTAGTAACCTTGTACACTACATACACTTTAAATATGAATGCTAGTTACTTTATAATAACTATTCATCATCATCTGCAGATTATTGAAAAATAAATATTCCTAGCCATGAATCGAACCCACTTTGGAAAAAAAACTCACACACTGTTTAATACACCATTCGATAGTGTCGCTAATAAGGATCGAACTCTCAGAAGTAATGACATACGGTAAACTTAAGGATAGTGTTCATTTTTGATAAAATTCACCTTGTACAATCGGTGGTCAGCCGTAGATTAACCTAGGAAAACGCGGCTATTTTCTTAGCCACAAGCTCCATATTAAGAAATGATATAAGATGAGTTATAATAGCTAATCATGCAAGGCAATAATGCGTGCAGTGCGGGCAAGTGCCCCATCAGCTGACTTTCAACTTTGCTTCCTCGTTATTGGCTGGTACGTCCGCTGTCACATCGTTTTCTACATCATTCTCCCTTTCATCAGAGCCTGGAACAACCGTTTCTACCGCGAGAACCCTTTATTCCTCTCCGTGCAAGTTGGTAGCAGCTGGTACGACCAGGGAGGAGAGCACATCCCAGTCATGGAGATTTACTTTCACCCGGGCTTCAACCCCAAGACCTTGCGACACAACCTGGCGATCATGAGGTTGAAATATGCGCTGAGTTTCGGGAAAAAACGAGGGAGGGTGAAGAAGATAGGGATTGATGATCACCAGTCACCCTTGCCATCAAATATTAAAGGCGTCGTTATCGTTGGCTGGGGCGTTAAAACTGTAAGTTTAATTATTTATCTATTTAATACTAGCATATGCCCGCACCTTCCCCCGCGTGAAGTTTGGTAGCCGTCCCACGGGCATGGGCGCCGGCAGGATTACTTCCAGGGAGGTGCACCTTCAGTTCCATGAAAACAGCTCGAAAGTTTTTGCACTTCAACTCGGATATGCTAGATGCAAGGAGTTACTTGGTCAATCTGTCCAGAAAAACCCATCAATCGAAAAAGGTGGTATTCAAAAGCGAGCGTAACGAGCTTAAAATTTTAGCACACATCTCGAATTTGATAGGTTTTCTTTGGTCCTTTATTTTAGAAATACGGCTGATTCTGCCTTTTTATAAAGAAAAGCTTTTGAACGGCAAAGGACTTAAGATGCCTGAGCGCGCTCGAATATATTAGGATATTTTCGGATAAATTAGGTTATTTTTGTTGATACAGCCAGAAGGAAATACAGGAGTACGAGCGAGCGAAGCGAGCTCGAAAATTTTTGCTTTCTGGCTCGGATGCATTGGTTTTTCTATGTATTTTCTTTTCTGTTAGGGAGGAGTAAGTGCACCCTCTACCCTGCTGCCGGCGCCCATGCCCCTGGGATTATACTACCGGGATAAAAAGTATCCTCTAAGTTGGCTAACTTAACGTTTAACCTGGTTAGATTATAAACTATCTATGTGCCCAATTTCATCCAAATCCGTTCACTAGTTTTCGCGTGAAAGAGTCAAACATCCAACCATAACAACTGTTTCAGTTTGCCGGCACAGTCGTAACTGCGCGGAAGAATAAGCTTTCGGTTGCTACCCTAGAATTCTACCCGCTCGATGACTGCCAAGAAATATATTCCAAGTAAGCTATCATATCTTACCCATAAACTCACGCCTTTTTTCACATGGGGAAGGCTAACATAACAGGCCGCCTCCTGTACTCATTTTGCTTTCATACATCAGTCATCGTTTTTTATCAGCCTCTTGGGACGGTACCCTGCTGAGTACGGGAAACATTTATCAGACAATGGGTAATTCCCGTTTTCACTACCACTAAGTGACACCTAACTGATTGCCTAGTTCCGGTTTTCACCAACACTATGTGACACCGAACTGATTGCCTAAGAGCTTTGTCTATTCTTGGTAGAATAGAGATGGAATTGGTCTAAATCCAAAGTCAGTGGAATCCAAAGTCATCGCGATCAAAATGTAGGACCGTTTATGTCGCATATTTTGCGATACCACAAAAGAATCAAAACCGTTGGCCTAGAATTATGAAACTTGACAAGGAGCAATGCTTACACGGATACAGAAAAATATCAGAAAACTGTAAATATGTAGTTTAATAACAACAACAACAGCGAATTTACTATTACGAACTTATTGTTTACGGTACCTACATCTACAAGTTAGTAGGGAACCCGCGGTGCGCGAGTCCAACTCGCACTTGGCCGGTTTTTTAATATTGTTCTCATACTTGGTGACGTTTACAGGGAATTCGTGACAGACAGGAACTTCTGTGCTGGTTTCTTCTCCAAGGGAGCCGGAGCGTGTAACGTATGTTGATTTGACGTTCCTTTACTTTATCGTTTGATTACAATTTATTATGTACAGTCGACAGCTCATCAAGTTACCAAAAATTGTTAATCTCTAAATGATTTTTAAACCGAAACATGTTGAAGGTTAAGTTCAAAATCGAATGACACAATTTGACAGTTTGGTAACTTGATGCACTGGCCAATCTATACAATTATAAAGAGAGCAAATGTCGCCCAAACCAAACAAATTAATCGTTCAATCCATTGTTTGGTGAATTTTATCTATGGGTTGAGTTTACGGTTAGTTTTTTTTTGTTGTAGTAAAACTAAGCGACACCCCGATATTATTGCACTGCTTGAATTTAAACTCAAAGAATTACATAACATCACGCTTGTAATCCTCGAACGATTAGGCAGATGTGTATTGAATAGTACACCCACAAATCGTAATAGGGGCGAACCTATTGCCATCAACCAGGCACAGATCCGTAGCTGCTACTGAGAAATTCCTGATGGAAAAACCCAATAATACTTTGCCGGACCTGGGAATCGAGTCCAAGACCTCACTTGCGACCACTAGACAAATGAGGCAGTGAGAAATAGAACGCTATTTTACGGGCATCATTTAGGCTGAGGCATGAATGTTGATGGACGCAGAGGGCGACGAAGGCCAAAGAAAAATGGTTGGATTGTGTGAGGAATGATATGAAAGAGAACGGAGTAAATTATGCCGTGACAGGGGAGAACGGAAGAAGAGAACGTGTTGCGCCGACCTCAAGTAGAATGGGACAAGGGCAGGAAGATGAGGATGTTCTAGGCTGACCTTTTCTGGACTTCTTCTAAATAACGCTCATTCATTTGCAAAGTATAATTTTAAGTTACCCATTTATTTTTTATTTTAGTCTTGCATGGTTACATTGTCTACTACTTAAATTTAATAAAAAATGATAAGTGGAAGTGCGGAATCTCCTAATATAAGCAATTCCTTGCTTAAAAGGGTGATCTCCAATAATATGTATCGAAATGCCCATTGTAATTGAAATAAACATTTTTTTTTATGTTTTAGGCTGAGGCTCTATACTATTTTCCTTTCAAAAAGCGGTCCCAAAGTCTTATTTTGTGTTTTGTAGCATGACGCTGGTGGACCTGGAGTTGTAGGCGGCATCCTCACGGGAGTGATAAGTTTCGGTGCACCGGTGTGCGGTACTGTCGACGCTCCTACTGTCTTCACCAAGCTGGGCTACTACACGGAGTGGATCAAGGAAATCATGGCAATGGTGTTTTCACAACTTCAAACCTATATCGGCTTTACCGCGAGCTATGCGCAAGCAAAATTTCCTTTGTGCATGCCACAAGTGCTCGCGTCGCGTCTCGACGCAGTGGATGGCGAGTCCTAGACACGGGTCGTTTGTGTACTATGCTCTTATACCAAGTTTATTAAAAACTCCCATTAAGGTAACGGTGAAGGAACTTGCTGTTTAACATACGTATTGCAGCTGTCTTTTGTTGTACTTGGGCACCATTTTTCTTTCCGTGAAAAAACAGACACAGACATGCACTAACTTAAGTATATTTTAAAAAAGTCGTATAGGAGAACTTTAAATTATAATTTACACACATAATCAGTCCCTTACACAGGCATCCCCATCATCATTGAGAGAGCAAGCCACCATCCATGACAAAACCCCTGTACATGCATTATAGGATTAAAGATTAAGAATTAGATAATGACTAAGGATTGTGTAATTTTTTATGATTTTACTGTAAATCTGAAATGAACGTTTCATATCTAAGGTCTATCTATTCATACACGAATTCTGTTAGAGGGTACTCATCATTATGACGAACAACTTTCACTATGGGACCAAACCTGAAATCGCAAAAAAAATCAGCTGTTGCCTACATTTATATTTGCATAACTCGTCAAAATGTATTTTCATTGTAATTAAGAGATTTCGTGTATGAACAGATAAACCTTATATTTTTATAAAATAATTCCTTCATTTTCTTTAACAGGAAGTACCAACATTAAAACAGCCGACCACACTCCGACCGATCAATGTCCCGACGTTCCGTTTACCTCTTGTGGCTAAGAGAACTACAATGAAAAAAATCATGCCTATTGTAAACGGAAAACCATATGAAGAACGTGACGTTGGCAGAACGAATGATGAAATACATGAGTTTAAAGAATTGCTTAAAGCATTTTTTAAGCAGAAAACTCTAGAAGAGGAAACAGAAGAAGTATCAGAATCTTCACTTGAAAGTGAAGTAACAGATTCTCCGCATAAAACTCCACTCGTAACAGATTATCCAGATAAAACTCAGAAAGTAAAAGAAATACATAATTTCAAAGTCACACCAATTTTAAGAAAAAAACCTAACACAGCTACGGAGAAAGAGATTAAACCATCATTAATCCAACTAAAAACGAGAATAGAAGGTAAAGAAAAAAATAAATGGTCAACAAGATCCCAAAGTCAGTCAAAAGATGATTCAAAGGATGATTCAAACGTTGACTCAAAATATGAAACTACATCTATACAACCTAATACTCTTTCCGGAAGGGAAAAACATACTTTATTAAATAGTCAATTTGAGGGTAGTTCTGCAGAGGAGATACAGGAAGATCAGGAGGAATCTGATGAAAACATTACACCATCGTTCAAGTCACGGCCACGGGTTCATCTTAATGAAGAAGCAAGTACTAGCCAAGACACAGACTTTGATGAAGTTATAGAAAGTTTTATAGATTCACTTAACAAAGATTTTGAATCTATAGTAAGTTCGAAGAAAAATGACGTTGAATCTAATCCTGATTTGAGTGACCGAAACAAACACAAAGGAAAGAAAAGAAAAGAAAAAAGAATTGAAGTCAAACTTAAAAAAAATGAACATAAAAGTGATTCAAATGAAAGGAGTGATAGAAAACATCATAATAAAAAAGATGACAGTAGCGAAGATGAACGGGATGTAGAAAATGGATCCAATGAATACAAAAATGAAAATGAGCAAAGTGATTACAAGCCTAAACATGATACAAAAGCTTATAAGGAAAGTCATAGCACTAACACTCAGGAAAATGAATATAGTGAAGAAGTCGTATATGCGGTTCACAAGAATAATAAAAATAAACGTAGCAAAACAGGTGATAAATATAAAAAAAGTGATGAAGACAAAACAGACGAGGAATACAAAACAATAAGTATCCCAGCCGAGTCATCGGAACAAGAAAATTCGAGTAGTAATATTACTGACAGGCTCATTGATATGTTAGATTATGAAGATATTTATAAGCTGATATCAGGGATTGATAAATAAATGTATTGATAAATACATTCGGTGTAACGGTTGTCGAGGCGAAACCCGTTATCATGATTTCTATACATATTTAGGCCCTACAACGACGACATTTTTTATATCCGCATAATGAAAAACCGTTGGCATTACAGGCTGCGCGGCAAAGTGTTGGGACATTGCCGCGCAACCTATGTGACTAAATACTCTCAAGAATAATTTGATTACATAATATTATTCAGTGACTCAAGATATAATTTTGAAGCCCTTAATGTAACCGTATTTTTCAAAATGGTTAAAATTTAATAATAAAGAAGTTTGCATTCAATGACTCCAGCCTCTTTTTGCACTAAACCTTTTATAGCCATATAACCGTTTCAAGTTCAAAATCAAAAGAACTGTCACGTCATTTTGTCAATCGTTTGAACGAAAATGTCGTTGCTAACATTAAATGGAAAATCTTATTCGTCGTTTTTAATACAAGGAAGGAGAATTCACGGTAGATGCAGGATCGGAAATCGCGACTGGGTGGGGTTCGGCGTCAATGGTAGTGCCAACTACAAAGATGATGCCCACTTCCCGTTCCCCGCCATCAGGTTCAAAGAAAATACCAGAGATATTTGTGTATGTATGAACATTTTGCTTTGCATTTATGGTAGCTGAAGAGGCAATGGCCTCGTCGTATCAGCCGCAGAATCAATGACAGTTGGAGTAGACGTGTTCTTGTGTGGAGACCGACGTCACGTTAGGTAGGATGCCTTCAGATTAGGTGGAGCGACGATCTTCGCAGAGAGGCTAGTAGCAGCTGGATGAGAGTTGGTGAAAATCAAGTTGGTTGGTGCGTAATTGGGGAGGCCAATATCCAGCAACGGACTGCTTTAAGCTAATAATAAAGATGATTAACATTTTGCCTATATTCACACTCACAAATATTCTTTGCTCAACTGCTTATCATCTTTTGAGAGAACAGTGGTACTGACAAGTACTGGCGGCCGTGAACTGTAACCGCAGGCCCAGCACAGGATATCTTAACCTTTACCGGGTGTGGTCAAGGAGATCCGCTGTACTATATGGAAAGCAAAAGACTAGTTGTGGCGCAACTTTGGAGAAGTTCATCTGGTGCCTGCAATGAACTCTTCGGTTTGTAGAGTTTCCCCAGTTTTATACGCTGATAGGTTATAGATTTCCTCTTTGGCCTAGTAGTTTTCGCAAGTTTAAGCAAGTTGTGGCTCATCATCATAACACACTCAGATAGCCACAACCCAGATGATGAATCTGCTAAACACCCTGATTGCTCAGGAACCGTATTTTGATATGTTTATGAGTAACGGTAAGGTTATGTGTAATTGTTTCATGGAGTTTTATAATTAATGTTATGTTGTTGGCTTGCTGCACGCTTTTATGAAAACTGTAAATGCTGCAAGTAACTGTTATATATGTATAATAAATAAATAAACTTTCAGGCACTTCGCGAGAAAGAGAAAGGCGACTGGCGAATGCTTTGCTGTGAGGAGAAGAAGGCTCTATACCGGGCATCCTTCTGCCAGACCTTCGCAGAGTTCCAGCACCCCACAGGCCAGTGGAAGGCGATCCTGGGGGCTGGACTGTTCCTGTGCTCTTTCACTTTCTGGACCTTCATCTTCATGCATTATTATGGTAGGTAACCCGACCATAGACTCGTAGAAACTAAAAAATAAAATATCCTCCTGATCGCATTTAAGGACATTAACAAGTACGCTTGACATAGTATACACAAGTGTATGCGCTAACACAGGTGCGCTCAATGTTACTTTATTTTCTCTCAAGTATTATTGCTGTCCCATCGGGGTCGGCAATAATATAGTGACCCTTGACCCTTCACAAAGAACAGTTATGTAGTCTACTCCGGCGCGCTTGTAAGGCCCGATGTATAAAAGAACATGGATGAACGGTAAATATTTACATGAATATGTGTGTTCATATTATGTTCTAATGTATTATATTATGCTTATAATACAAACTCAAGTTCATTTTACCTCATGTGGGTATTACTTTTTTAATCTACTGATTTGTCCCTCTATCTTAACACCTCCCCTCCACCTCACCTCTCCTCTTTCTTATCTGTTCTTTTTTCTTTTTGTTCTTTTTATTGTAGTTTGTAGGTCTAAACTTACATGGTTTGTAAAGCGTGTATTTTTTTGTTGTATTTCGTGGAAAATGTTGTTGGTAGCACATTTGCCCATACTTGTTTTTATTGTTTTTTTTTTTTTTTATATTAATGTAATGTTGTTTGTTTTCCCCAATAAACAAAATTAAATTAAATCTACTGCTAAAACTTTAATTTTCTACTGATTACTTCAGATTCCATCTGGCAACACTGGTCTGCCTGTTTCCATGAGGTTTATCCTAAAATTCCTGCCGGAGTTCTCTTATAAATACTCGTTAAGAATTAAATTAAGTACTTTGAATTTAGAACGTCTGTTCTTATTATTAAGCGAGTGATTAAATGGCTGATTAGACTCATATCACATAAAGCGACGCAGCGCTGGATTGTGCATGTGACAATGTTGTTTGTTTCAGTGTGGGAGCCTCTACCAACCAGTCTATCGAAATCATCCCAGAGGGTACAACTACGGAGAATGATAGAACTTCGCGTCAATCCCATAGATGGACTCACTTCCAAATGGGACTATGACACTGACCAATGGAAGAAGGTAAGTCATTGTTTTAGAACATGCGAGTCTTAACATATCAAAAGTTTGTGAATGTGTGTGGTAGGTTAAGGTTCCAGCTTGAAATACAGGATAGTTTTGGACCCGATAAGAGGCGTTGTTGTCGCATATAAATATCGATGTTTTGTCATTGCACCCGTCCGAAGCTACGGCTGCTCGCTAGTCATTTTATATGTATGGAAGGAGAGGGTGGCAGAGCCAAACTAAAGAAAAAATGGATGGATTATGTGAGAAATGATAAAAAAGAAAAGGCAGTGAATGACGGTTGACAGAGGAGAATGGTGTGAATAAAAACGTTGCGTGGACTCCAAGTAACATGGGACAAGGGCAGGGAGATGGCGACAGGGTAAATAAGTGCGCACATCCAGTACTATCAAGTCGGTAAAGTATAGTTTATGCAATTTATGTAGACCGCGCATGTGACCTGCGTCTTACGGTCAACATGCTCCAGTTAAAGTCTCGTCGTTCTTTTAAATAGTGACGAAGTATTCAAACGGAATGCAGGATTTTTATGTCATACTATTATTTCATGCTGTGTTAACTAAATTGCGAGCCATAAGTCAGTGGCGGGCTCAGTATTAATAGAGGAACACAAAAAATAAACAAATAAATAAAATGGCGACAAAATACCTATTCACTAACTAATACTTAAACCAGTTTCAAATATGTTTTATATTGAAAAATTAAACTATCATAAATTAAGTTTTGTTTGGAATTTGATGAAAAATTTATTTGAAAAACATTAAGTAAGTACCACATTTTGTGGTAAGTATTTTTTTTTACTATTTGTTTATTATATTTTTTTTTGTTTCCTCATTGATACTGAGCCCAACCCTGTGCTATGGCTGGCAATTTAATTTACATCCAGTATAATAATTTAGAATAAAAAAGGGGGGAGTCGTTTGCCCAGCAGTGGGACACAAAATTAAAAAAAAATAACCTTTCATTTTTATCTACGGTGGTAGGTGAGATACGCCTCGCGGGGATAAGTTGTCACGTAGATAAAAGACTAAAATCAAAATAATTCGAGATCACCTTTTTAATACTATGTTTTCTTCTTTTCAGTGACAATCCTGAGTTTCGCGTATTTTATAAAGATAAACAAGCTGTTTCCTAGGATAAAGACGTAGAAATACGGGGAGTCGACGCGACGTCAATACCTGTAGCAATATATTTTATGTTTGTAAGACAGATAAACCTATAAAGACTGCACGATGTCTAACATTCTAAAAGAATATTTGGAAACAGACGCCATTTAAGGCATGACATTTTGTAAATGAAATATATCTACCCCACGTTTTCTAACAATGTCAAACAAATGTTTGCACCAATGTTTTCACAGTTGTGTAGTCACGGTGATATTAAATTTATTCTTGTTACAACAAGATGTCTCTTGCTGCCACTGACAAATCTGTCAAAATTACAGATATTTACTAACGTTACAATAAATCTGCTTTTGGTTTGCTGATGATGATGACAGACGCCAAATAATTGTGGACAGACTGTAGGCTTATTTGTGTTCATTCAATATTGCGCATGTGATGTTCTGTTGTTATCCACTTTGTGAAGGTTCGGCCAAACTGGTTCGGACATATCTCGCTATGGACTAGGGTTGCCAACCGTACTATAATATATAATATTGTACTGTATTTCAGGTCTGCGTACTATACGCCGTGACTTTTTATTCGTCTTACAAAGTTTGTCCACTCAATGTATCCGACATAAAATACTTCATAGCGTGATTTATTTGTTTTTACCGTTAATTAATTAATAGGTACAAAGAAAAATAAATAATACATAAGAATTATGAAACATTCTGTTAATTATGTTTACGTGTCAAACAGTAGAACATACCTACTCAGCGCACGGTTCTAGTAGATCATAGCTCGCAACAGGGTGTTTCAACTACGTCATGCGTCATAATAATGAATATTATTTTTATTTGTAAATTATTCAAATCTCATAAATACCTATTTTTTTGTTATGAATGTATAGTAGTCATTGGATACATGAAGTGGGCTGCCGTTGCAAGACGACTAAAAGGTCACGGTGTATACTGTTGAAGAAATATATAGTACGCATAAATACTATATTTTCAACACCGAAATCTAAGAAACAAATTAATCTTAATATAAAAAAAATATGAACGTACCTTCACAGTAACTTTTGTCTATTGCCGTAGCATGTATCTGAACTCATTCGTCAAAAGTAAAAGATTATATGTATAATTGTATATAGTGAGATTACTGTCTAAAGTACAGACCAAAAAACAGCATATTTAAAAAAATAACTTGCCAAAATTTAAAGTAATTTAATTTAATTTCTGCTGTGTATTTCCGCCACTCTGGCATTCACAAAAAGGATATTTTCTGGGAGGAATTCAAAATGGCGAGAAGCAAGAAACAATAGTAGTACCATCTTTGTCAATGTTTTGCTTTTTCCATATAGTACTATATATTTTTTGAAGTGTACTATATTTTTTGAAAAATACTATATTTCGCCAAAGATGTGTTGGCAACCCTATTGTGGATATTGGACACTGACAGATACTTTAACACACTGTCAGAAGGCTCATTTACGGAGGAGCTGCTTATACTATGCAAACATATGAAATATGGAATTGACCGAAATTCAAACACATGGGCGAAGTATGTGAGCGTTTACGGGGCAGCGATTTTACGCGCGTTTGCTTGAAATGCAGCATGACTTGCGGCGGAGCCCACAAATAACACCGCCGCAACGCATGCGGCTATTATCGCGGCGGCGCGCGCACGCAGCGATGCGCCCAGCTAGTTTCCTATACTCCTTTAACAGAGAAGGAGCGCGATGTCCACTGCGAGCAACGCTAAGGCCCGGGTTCCACCAAAGCGGACACGAGTGGAGCGGAGAGGAGACGTGTGGGAATCAATCAATCACATAATCCACATCGCGTCTCTCGTCTCTTCTGTGATTAGTTGAATCTTGTACCGTTGCACGTGTCCGCCCCGCTCCTCTCGTCTAAGCGACGCTCGCCTCACCGCTTCGCCTGCTGTTTGTCCCTGCTAGTTTGACCTAACCTTTAGTGTAGTTCTCGCCAGATGCTGGTAGATTTGATAGTATTTTGTTTTTTTTTTAAGTTGGTATTTTTAATAAATAAAATAATGTTTCATTTTTTAAAGGATTTTGTTTTATTATTTAACCCCATGAATTACGCACACCATACCTACGATACATGGAACGAGGGAAAGGAAGACGAGTGTGTGATCCCCATTCCCCAATATTTTGCTTAAAGCTACTTACATGAACGTCTCCAGAGTAACAATAGTCTGGGTCTAGAAGGTTTACATTTGGAAGCTACTGGACTTCTTATTGGAAAATTGGGGGATAGGTGTCGCTTTACCCTGTCAACTGCCCTTTTATGGTTGGGGTTATCTTAGTGGATGCCCTCCATTTCGGTAAAACGCTGGGTTATGTATGTCTGTCCATGCTCCTGATAGTAAACCACTGACAGATGCGGAAGTCACAAATACCTTCGCATGCCTGTAACAAATAAAAATACGCAAATAACTGACATGCTAATGTGACAATATATATAAAGGGTGTAAAAAGACTTAAGGACGCTGTTACATTTTCGACAGTATAAAATTTAGGTATTTAAAGTCGTTCGACGATATAAAATTTAGGTATTTAAAGTCGCGCACAGCAAAATCACGCGTATGTACCCATTGAACCACACTGAGCGCTCGATTTTATTCTTCACTTATATAATCTTGGTCTTTGATATTATTTTTTAACTTTATTGAATGTGATGCCGGAAGATTACTTGGACCGAACACTTCTTGATACTTAGTACCGTCATCGCGATAAGTAGGTTAGTATTTACAACCGATTTAACAAAAGGAAGGTGCTCGATCCACATTGTCCGCGATTTTCTCAAAAACTACTAATCCAATATTGATCGGGTTTTCGTTTACAAATGCAAATGCTTTCAGAGGTTTTATTGTATAATGTATTAGGGTACTTTTACGAGTGCTTCTGAGCGCGGAATGATGAACCGCGAGTGCAAAATGTATGAAGAAGTCGGCAAATGTTTTTATTTTAGCTAATAATTTGAAAATATGATGTCTTTGATTAATAAAAATTAGCTGAACCAATAAAGGACTATAAAGGGTGTAAACAGACTCTTAACGAAGCCAAAAGGCTCTTGTTCTCCCCGTCATTGCGATCATTTATTGTTCTAGACCATACCTGGGAACCTTCTAGGTACGGAGATATTGGGGGTCAAAGTTTTAACTTTTTCTCATGTTTTTTTTTTAATACATGTTTTTATTGTAAGATTTTTACTTTAAACACCTCCAAGACCCCCTTACTATTAAATCCATCCATCAGCACAATGTTTTGAGTGCGATACATTGAGTCCTGCTGTAAAACGTGATTTTTCAGCCCAAAAAAAAAGTCGTTTCCCAGCACTAATTTTTGCGTAAACTTACCTAATATGCTTAGTGAAGAGTCTGTTTTAAACACCCTGTATATAGCAATTGTTTTTTAGATAATAATTATACCTTTTTGGAAAGCTTATGAAATCAGTTAATCATTTTACTCATTTGTATGCTAAAGTGTCATAGTTTTTTTCCAATACTTAACGTCGAATTTGGGGTAATATACAAAAAAGTTTAATGATTGCTACTAAAGACCTTTTATTTCTGAGATTATGTAAGTTTTGGGCAAGCATTTAAAAAAAATGATTACTGATTATTTTTCCTCTTCCAGAAAAGTACCAATCAAATGTTTAGAGTGGATTAGTTTTTCATAAAGAATGGTTTTGAGTCGTTTTTTTTTATAATTAATAGTTTTTGGTAAAAAGTCAGAAAATTTCAAAAAAATAAGAACAGGCACAGCTCGGTAACCATCCAGTTTTGACCCCAAGCTAACTGGGTTTAATTTGTTGCTAATGACCTCTAGTAAAACCGCTTTGGAATACGTCGAGTCCCTGTCACCCTCTTTAACCCCATTGGTTTCTTAGAAAACTAACAGCTTTCCCCCTACCCATCGATCGTGTCTCGGAACATAACTATACTGATACTCTTCACCCCACACTGTGTTCACGCTGTACATCTTCACTCTCGCAGAGAAAACACCAAAGTGTCCCAGTTGTGGGAGTCAGAACGAAACAGGCTAATTAAGAGGAAACACGATAGGTATTTAAAAAACTCTCGCTGTCTCTCTGCGAGCGTGATTTAGACATTGCACAGTGGAACGAATGTATGGGAGCGGTTGGACGTAGACATGTCCGAAAAATAAGAGTAAAATTATGACAAACTAATGATGCCATCTTATTCGATTACTTAATGCCTTCATAAATTGTGGTGATGAATTTCTTCATAACTCCCATATTTCGGGAGTAATTTGAGAAAATGTGAAATTTTACTATGAAAATGAGTGTATCGAGCTCTCTCCCTCCTGATTCCGGGCTTGTTTCAAGTACCGGTCTCTAATATCGTAATGCTATTACTAAGAGCTATATTTAATACTAAGACACATAGTGCGCCAAATGTGCACTTTCTGGGATAAAAGGAAATGAAAATTTAAAAAAAAAAACGTTTTTTCCCCATTTGTATTTACTTTAAACCGCAGACAGACTTATTAAGAGGTCTATAAATATATTATATATATACAGAAATATATATTAACAAAAATATTCACAAGAACTGATGAGAGTATGACTTTTAAGTAAGTTGATAATAAATTACCTAGTTTCATTAAAAGTACAATAAATAATTAAGATGTAAGCTCTAATTTACTAAGTTACACATTTTAAAACAATAACATCATTTAATTATCTTCGTCATCATCATCATCATCAATTAATTCAAATTCAGAATCGATGTCCGCTAAATCATTTATGTTAACAAATTCGATATCACTTTTCTCAGAATCCGTAAGCTCATAAAATTCCTTAAAAGAAGATTTTTTTACAAACTTATTTCCTTTTGGACGGATACTTGTAACAAGTGGATCAGAAGACAGTAAAAGATTGTGCGTAATATCTTCATTGCATGAGATACTGCTATGCTTTCGAGAATGCCCCTCTCTATATTTTCTAAAATCTTTATTTCTAGCCTCAGATGCCTCTTCGGACAGAAAACCAATGGGCACAATTGACATGTTCTGAACTATGTCTGGCCCATGCATTAAAATTTTATGAAGTGAAGAAGGCATATAATACCATGGGTATAACTCCACGTAAAGCTTAGCAGTATCAAAGCAGAACTCTCGGAATTTAGTTACGTTGATCTTCTCTCCTGATGAAATACACTGCAAGATCACACAGATTTTTCTTAAAAGCATAGCATCTATTCCGGTCAGTTCAGCAGATTTAGTGTAGTTTTCAAAAAATCTCCTTGCCGAGTTGCCATTCTTGGTGGATCCACTGCCTTGTTTCACAACATCGAGAAGTAAGCCCGTTTCTCTTCTTACAGCCTCTTGAACTCTTTTCTTCCTGTCATCAACTTGCCTTTTTGCTATATCACCCCTTACTTGCCATGATTTTATGTCTAATTTGTAGGAAATGTGTAATAAGCATTCCATTGAGCGAATCCAAGCGTGAAGGGTGCTTAAGCTATATTTATACATGTCCTCGTTTGCGTGTTTATCTTTGATTAACTCTAAATTATTCATTTCTTTAGGACAAGCCTTGCATATGTCACACACTGAAGCTGCTGTATCGGATATAATGGAATGAATTTTACCATCAATCATTGTCAACAGCAGTTGGTGTTTGACACTAATTCCATCAGTGATGGTGGATGGAGTTAAGGCTTCAATCTCTGCTTCAATTTCAGCCATCTCTCTCTGCACATTTTCTTTGGTTTCCTTTATAAACTTAAACAATATTGGCCGGCAAAATGAAGTGGAAGATGGTCGCTCGTTTTCCCAAATTGTTACACCTTTTGAGACGAGCCGCAGTGGTACAAGACTAATCATAAAATTACTAGCAAGATCGATTTGCTCATCTTCACTCGTCCTTTGATGATAAATGCTTTGGCTAGATGATCCGTCAAAACCCCATTTGCTGGTCAATACGAGCTGTTGATTGGGATCAACAGGGGTTTCTAACGACCTAATAAGTCTTCTTGAGGTTAAATCCATCAAGGCTTGTAATTTGATTTTTGCAGAGCTCTCTGTAACTGTGAGATCTTCTTTGGCCGGATAGCACTTAATTTTTTCTTTAACCAACATGTAGTAACTCGGGTATTGAAGAGCTCCTTCTTGAGTGTTGAAATCCCGAAGAGTGTTATAGCGCCATTTCGATAAGTTCATCGATACATAAAGAGCCAATGCCTTCAAAGGGGATATTTCCCGTACCTGAATTGATTTACCTTCAATGAAGGCTTTGATTTTTGAGGCCTCTTCTGGATTCTCCGTCAAGTATTTCATAACATAAGCTGTATCGCTTTGTCCTGCCTTTTGAAGCGCCCTTTCGGCCGAAAACATAATTTCAGCGCTGCTACTGCTGCATGAAAGACTATCTTCAGTGCGTCTTCTTTTTTGCCGGTTACTAAGGTCCTCAAAAGATTTACGAGGACTAGGATGTGTACAAGTTGAAGCATCAGATTTAGCAGGAGAAATTATGGGCTCGATGACGTCACTTATATTTTCTGTAGAAGGTTCCATATTTTCATTCTGTAATTCCGGCCATTGAATTGCAGCCTGTAGCCAAATCTCATGTTTCTTCCGAAACTTATCTGTGCTTCTTCCAGACTGTGTCCATTTTGCATAAATGCGGTAGCAAAATCGACGACACCAGTCTTTTAAACTTGTTTCAGCACTTTCACATAACTGAACACAACTGTTATCTTTTAAAACACTGAACAAATAGTTAAAGTCGCGTAAATCTTTATGTGCGCGTGCGCATAAAGCAACGTGAATATCAAGATTTGTATTAAAATTTGGAAAATACATTGCGAGATTAGCTTGGATACAACGAGGTGTAAATCAACACTGATTTTAAAGTTACTAATAGTGACCTATTTATATAAAATCCAGGTATCCCAGGTATCCTTTGTTAAATATTGCAAGGTAATTAGTTATTGTGATAATTAGTAAATGATGCATGCTAAATTAGTGTATTAAGAGCCATTTAGTAAATGAATAATAGCAATGTTCTTATCAGTAATCATTAGTGCATCAGTTTTATATGTAAACCTTAAGTCCCTAATTATATATCCTAATTAGCTTATATCTTCTCTAATTGGCTGCTCAGAAATGTTATTGTAATAAGGTAAACCTTTAGAAAAACGGTTTTAATCAACAAAATAAACAAAAAATAAAAAAATTGTGTTATAAAATAAACATCACTCTTTATCCCAGAAAGTGCACATTTGGCGCACTATGTGTCTTAGTATTAAATATAGCTCTTAGTATTAGCATTATGATATTAGAGACCGCTACTTGAAACAAGCCCGGAATCAGGAGGGAGAGAGCTCGATACACTCATTTTCATAGTAAAATTTCACATTTTCTCAAATTACTCCCGAAATATGGGAGTTATGAAGAAATTTATCACCACAAGTTATGAAGGCATTAAGTAATCGAATAAGATGGCATCATTAGTTTGGCATAATTTTACTCTTTTTTTTCGGACATGTCTACGTCCAACCGCTCCCATACATTCGTTCCACTGTGCATTGGTGCGATAAGATTCTGAAACTTAACTCCGACAAACGTTTCTCCACCGGATGAGCCGCCGACAGAATGTTTTGTTTTTAAATTTTTCAACGACAGAACCTTTCCACTACGAACGTTTTGCCGACAGAACGATTAATTCATGAGTGAATCGACAGAATCTTTCACCAAATAAGGATTCGTCGACAAGACTGATTTATTTATCTTCAAAAAGGAAAACATAGAGACATAGAAGAGGTTGATAGGTATTTATTTAACTGTTAAATGTTATAGCTTTAAAGTCATAAACCAGAAAGAAAACAGGCGAGAGCGTTTGTATGGAAAAAAGACCACCCACATTTCCTCTTAAACTTATATTACTTATACTTACTTTTCAGATAGAATTTCAGTATGAAACAGAGGATTTAAACATATTAATTGTTCCATGATGCAATTTGAACGACTTCTTACTCAGCCACGACAAACGAGGTCAGGGAGTTTTTCGCACATTTATCTTAAAATATGTTAATGGTAATCAAGCAGCAATGAGGAGCTCGTGGTTAAATAATAATAGCCGCACGACTCGATCTTTCAGGTTAAATAGAGTTGAATATTTCAAAGCCCGATTAGGCAGTCAAGACGCTAGTGAGTCATGTAATCCAATAGTGCAATTCTATGATAATTTATTAGTTCCTACGATTATTTACCGATGCCGACAGCAAAACCGAACGGATTAATAAGACAATGTACTGTGCGCCTCATTACCATTCTAAATGATTCGTTTTTATTGTTTTGATGGCGTCACAATATGAACAACTCAACTACCGAAATGCGCGTGTTCTTTAAACCTCTGCTTACCTCTGTGGGAAATGCAAGCGTGATATTATACAGATGGGAAATCTGAAAAACATCTGATATAGTATGATTACCGATAACCACGTGTGTCATTGATTGTTTGATAGTAGTTTTCTCAGTGAAACTTGACAATTGATAAAATGCGTAGCACAACACGTAGGTGTAGCATGTAACCGTAGCACGTATCGCGTATCGTAGCGTGTAGCATCGTAGGGCCACGCGGGCTGTGGCTATGTATGTATTGCGTCGTTGCAAAAGGAGAATGGGCAAAAATGTGTGATACTTTTCGCACAAGTTTTCAATTTTTGATTTTTTTTTTAGTTGCCAAGAAATTATCCAAAAAGACTGTCTGCGGAGCATTATAAAACATAATTATGCAGATATAAAAAAATGCCACCTCCTTGAGATAGGTGGCTGATATACTATGTATGTCATAACTTTTACATTCTCGCAAAATCAATGAAGATGGGAGGATTTTGTAGAAGATGTTGACTGTTGATTTTAAGTTAAAAAGTTGATTTCATTTAACTAATAGATATTAAGAAACATTGTTGTATGTTATGTTAGGCCACATATTTTTTGACTGATTATACTTAAGTATCTTTGCCAATCTTAAACTAAGTAAAACAACATAAAAACCTTAATGTACCTTATGAGACATTAAATTGTTATTTTGCAAGAAATATGTTTTACTTCTTCACACACATAGTCGGTACCTGAGTTTAGTTAAAAACTGGTTTGGACAGAAATAAAACGCTATTTCAACTAACGTAAGGCACCTTTTTCGTAACCCGACACGAGGTCAAATTGAAATATATTCCCACTGTTTCAAAATAGCTTCTACCTAGGATAAAGACATAGGTAGATGTATTTAGCTAAACTATTAGTTTTGTCGTAAAGCATGATATTCCACACCCTAGGTATCACTGAACTCAACAGGCAACTGACTCTGTGCAGAGCGTGCATGGAGGCGGAGGAAACGGTGGCGCATGTGCTCCTCGAGTGCACCGGTGTCACCCAGATCCGCGAGGAGACTCTTGGAACACCGAGATCCCTCGTGGATGCCCTGAGAAGACCGGGAAGTCTAATCTGCTTCTGGAAGAGGTGGGCTGGTTGGAGTAACGGCCACCATGGCTCACGCACAATGGTCCACCTTTAGGGACTACGTGGCGGAAACCAAACCCTTTGATAGAGAATAGCATGATATTCCAATAATAATTAAAACGAGATTATGGTATAAAATGAAAGTCGCAAGAACGATTACTGAATAATGTTTCAACTGACCCCAGCTTACATGATTCCAAATCATGGTATAATTTTAGCTAGACTGCCAAAACATAAACCATTATTTGCGTTTATTTGGTAGGAGTCCAATATACCATGACTGCCTCGTTGTTTTAGTGGTCACAAGCACAACTGCTGAGCATGAGGTCGTGGGTTCAATTCCAAAGTTGGGCAAAGTGTTATTGGGTCTTTCCATCAGGAATTTCTCAGTAGCAGCCACGGAGTCTGGATCTATGCCCGTTTGATGGCAATAGGTTCGCCTCCTATTACATGGGACCTAAACATAACTGGCGATTTGTGGGTGTACTATCAGGTACACTGCTGCCTAACCCTTCAGGAATTACAGGCATGATGTTACGTTATGTTATGTCCAATATAACGGCCTCGTTGGTCTATTGGTTAGTTGGTCGAGATGCTACTTCAAAGTACAGGATCTTGGGTTATCAGGTCGAGCAACTTAGTACTTTCATCAGATGTTTCCAGGATAATTTCTCCCGAAAAAAAAGAATTTGACGTGATATATGAGTGATTGAGTTTATGCCTCAAGTTCTAAATACTGTTTTTACTCATCGTGAAGTAAAAAACAGGAGCGCTGTCGAAAGGGCAGCTCATAACTAATGCATGCATAGGTGATGCAAAGCTTCCCGTCGGATGTGCGTATGTCCAGCGATGCGTGGCCGCGCTAGACACGGTATATAAGGACAATGCTAATCCAATATACTTCAATTTACAGTTCAGTGAAAACCTGAAAATAGACAAACATGAAGTGTGCGGTAAGTTTCAGTTTTGTTTTTGAAAATAGA
The DNA here is from genome assembly GCA_950005105.1 of Lycophotia porphyrea. Lineage (NCBI taxonomy): Eukaryota > Metazoa > Arthropoda > Insecta > Lepidoptera > Noctuidae > Lycophotia > Lycophotia porphyrea. The sequence continues at coordinate 905,047 of OX465406.1, forward strand.
ATGTTAGGGTTGCAGCAATATATTTTTTGTTATGGTTTTTTTATTCCTTGCCACGTCTACAATTTATTGATAGTGTGTAAGCCTGAATTTGGTGAGTAGGTCATCTCCTTTTCAAAAAATCAAGGAGACTCGTATCCTGCTACAATTACAATGACCCTTTGAACGTCGTCATTAGAGCATTACGACTGTAGAATAGAACTGTACTGTGTTTTAAAAATCTTCACCCTATTGTAGTATTTCATACAGTACTGTAAAAAGAATTTCCCAGCAGTTTCCATAAAGTGGTTTTAAAATGTATATTTGAATGGTGCTGTTTTCTGTCCACAGGTGGCATTAGTTCTCGCCCTGATCGGCTTGGCGGTGGCCAACCCTGTCCCATCGCTGGGACTGGGCCTCGGTAACTCCTCATTTAATTATAGACACTATTTGAACACTAAATCCAAGTCCATGCATAGAAAATTCCGTTAAGGTAAGCAGAAGTTCATTTTGCTTGCCCTTACACTTTCAAATTCGTTATTTTCAAGCGTAGTGTAGTCGTAGCTTCAAAGTACACAGGCAGGCGGTTTTCTTTGTGTTAATTAAATCATCACTGCAGTGTGTGAAGATTGTAAAGAAAAACACAGTCGGCAAATCGGCATGTCATGAAACCGAATATTCGAAAATATGTGACATCTACCAACCCCTTAACAAACTCCCCTCTCAACAGTAGAACATGCTAAATTGTTTCATATAGTTGAATAAATTTATAATTATGTTACTGTCTTTATGACAATATGAATGATTTATATTTTTGCTTTGTTAACTTATTGAAAAGTTGCAAAATTATTTGTTCGCAAATATTCTTGCAACTAACTAGTTCTACATTTGGATAACATTTGATGACGCATCGAGAAGCAATTAGACACAACGCAACGCTTTATATCTACACTACGAACTCTGCCAACTTAGCTACAATATCTATGGACTTCGCCTATCTGCTTTTTGTGTATATTTTGAGCGAAGACCGAAAACACAACATGAGTAGGTAGTGTGTGAGTGAAAACGGGCACGACTTAAGAGTTGCCGGCGCAGTAAGACTGATGCCAGCCTGTTACTGTCCCACTGCTGGGCAAAGGCTCTGCCCATACAGAGAAGGCACGAACATTGATAACTACGCTTGCTCAAGACGATTTGGCGATTTCAGACTTTTAATAATTATACGTCCATGTTTCTTCACGAGGTTTCCTTCTTCGATGTCTGTGACGTCCATGATAAACTTAGAAAACACATATGAATTGAAAAAATCACATTGGTACTTGCCCGGATTTGAACCCGTGCATGAGAGGCGAGGCCTTCACCACTAGGCCACCAAGACACTTTGTACAATTTATTTCATCATCTCTACTCTCAAAACAGTTAAGGAAAACATCATAACAAAACTGGTATGTCACAGAAACGAAAAACAAGATTATGTGACATTCTACTCTACAAATCCGTATCATGGGCCTTCGTGGCGGATTACAGCCAGCCCCCTCCTACAGAGAGGAAGCCTGCGGGCCAGCACTGAGTACTGGACTGATTGTGCCACAGACATTAGGTATACCAAAAGTAATGTCGCAGTTCCTCGTGATGCCGCATTCGCCTCTGAATATTGTGTTTTTGTCCCAAATCGCCACAAAGACAGAACAGTCCACAGACCCAAAATTTCCCAATTAAAAATCATTCTTTCATCAGCAGCCTCCCCCCTCGTGCTCCCATCGTACTCCGTTAGCTCAAGTCTCATCAACCACGGAGTGACGATCCCGCGCGTGGTGGTCTCTGCCCCAATCGTCCGCACAGTCGTCTCCGCCCCCATCGTCACCGCGCCCATCATCCGCACCCCCGTCATCGCAGCCCCAGTCAGCGTCGGCTGGGGAGGCCTCGGATGGGGCTCATCCCTCGGCGGCTGGGGCGGCTGGGGCTCATCCCTCGGCGGCTGGGGCGGCTGGGGCGGTTACGGCAAAGGACATTAAACCAAAGACACGAAATTATTTTCTTTTAAAAAGAATTCTCGTTCTGTTATAAAATTTTGCCACGTGTAAAAATTTGGATGTCTATCGTTTATTTTTGTATATAGTATTTTTGTTTTCATACTTCTCGTGTAAATATTGTAATAACATTTTTTATACGCTCTATTATTTGTTTTTTTTTTTATTGCATGTGGAAATTACACAGTGTTTTGCAATTGGAAATTGAGTTTTCTTAGTGAAACAGTTTCTGTGTGGGTTCGACAAATGACTGCTACTGGGTTTTAGGTATATTTTATAACTTAATTCATTCTTTTTAAGTACAGACGCACATCAAGCTACTACAATCTGTCTAATTTTTTTAATAGATTTTCATTTTTATTGCTAATACTTTAGGTTCAAGGTTGACTGGGAAAATTTGACAGTTTCGGGTACCTTGATGTGCTGGCGTCTGTACCTACATTAGCTTACTTACCCTGCATCATGTCCTATCTACAGTGCGTGTACTAAATGATGCACTAAACTGAAACATTGAAAGGAAACAGGATACATACATTCCGTTCAATGTTAAATACGTTACTCAAATTATAAAAACATCCGTTAAATTAGTTATTGCCTAACTACTTGCTTACCTACCTAGGTATGCTATTGGTATCTATTAGTGCACCTTAAATACTTCTTAGTTCTTACATAATAGATAAGTTCTATTCTATCATTAAACTCTCAGAAATCTCGCACACTTCGCGGCCACGACCACTACTTTGGGTCGCGAAGTGCGCGAATACCTTAATCGTTATTAGCGCTCTATTTAAATTTTAATAATTATATACAGGGTGGAAGGGACGCCGACGCGGAAACCGTTACCACGTATTCAGTATATCATTCTGACACCCCCACATATAATTTTTTAATTATTTATTAAAAAAAAGCTATTTCCTACAAAAGTGTAAACCTACACGGTCAAAATGTATGGAACTGCTGATTTTTGTTTCAGAGTGATGTACTGACCGTGGTAACCGTTTTCGCGTCCGCGTCCCTTCCACCCTGTATACTGCCTTGATGGTCTCAACTCAAGTCCAACTGCCCGTGGGTCTGGATTCGATTCCTAAGTCGAACAGTGTTCTTTGATTTTTACTTCTAAAGGAATCTGACGGAAACAGTCTGAAATCAGGACTTCTGTCCAGCTAACGACTATAGGCTCGCCCCATGCCTTTTTAAATCATTTTCGTCCTTTTAGTGGTTTACAGATTCTGAAACAAAATGGTGCGGTGGCCATGCTGGAAAATAGCGACCATGCTTCTTATAGAAATAAATTCAATGACGTACGCGTCGCCTCACGTAGAATATACTCTCGATGATTTGTCGGACGAAGGTAAGCCCACAATAAAATGTACGACAGTTGTGGTGACAGTGGTCGATAAAATATTTGGAGTCAAATTAAAAACACATACACACAACATGTTTTCGGCGCTTTCTAGCAGGTATTCCTTTGTAGCGACCAGGGCTTTGGTTTCCCGGTTGATGGCAATAAGCTCTTCCCTTTTACATGAGGCTCTGGCCAAACGAAGGTGAATACACTAAAGCTGTGATGCGAATAAGCACGTCGATTGTTTTAATGATTAGGAAGGCTAGACTATTCACTCTAGTTTGCACACCTTTTCCATAAAAGTTAGTAGAAACAGTCAGAATTTCATCCTGCAGCCAGCGAGTGATTCGTTTCAGTTTAGCCAGAGTCGATCACGTAAAATATGGGTGTAAATACTACACCTCTGCCTAACCTTTTGCGGTATACCTGCAAGCATAAGTTCGATTGGCCAGCTACGTAAGACGTGCATGGAGAGGTTTGCTTCGTTAGCTGCAGCCAGACATCCGTGCGTAGCGTGGCCGCGCGTAGGTTACAGTGCATGATTCTACCGCACACTTTTATATTAAGCAATGCTAGTGCGTAGCTTAGCCTCGAGCTGTTTTGGAGCGGCAAATTTCTTTTGGTTTTACACATACATCATAAACTCACACCTTTTTCTCGTGGGGGGAAGTAGAAAAAAATACTGGACTTCAGTTGCTACGATCCAACAACGATTTTTGCTTTGTCCATGTTCATCCATCTTTTTTTAAATTCATAAATTAAGGTTTGTTGATGCAAGAACATGGGAAGACACAAAGGAGACGTTTCGAAGGCTTATCCATAGACTACAACCCCAACCGTCGGGCGATGGAAGCCACTGAAGCTACCACCGGGGTTACTTCTGAAACCAGTAAGATTTGTTTCCGATATTTATTATGCCTATTTAGTATTAACACCTCGCACCCGGTTTATATACTATGGTTTGATCAACCTAATACTCACAGGTTGCGATTGAAGCGTACCGGTCACACTCACACCCGAAGTTAGCCGGTACCGGCTTAAACGTGCCCTAAAAGCTTAGATCGATTTGAAATTAGTAAACAGACTGAAGGGATTCCCGCAACGCGCCCGCCCTTCACCACTTCTTAGTGTTTTAGTACGAAGAAGTGCCAGAATAAACTCTCCAGCAACATACACCTCAAACAAACACTTACAAAACAAATCTTATCTCCTAGCAACAGTAGCAACACAATCCACCACGACAACGACCAAGCGCCCGGTCCTGGACAAACGTTACCGCCGCATCTACAACCCTGATGAGGTGGCAACCATCGAGGAGTTCCCGTACATGGCTGCTCTCTTGGTCAACAGAGAGCTCTGGTGCGGCGCCGTCATCATCGACAGGGACAAGGTGCTCACTGCCGCTCATTGCTTGCAACTGTGAGTTAACAGTTTTACTTCAACTGTTTTGAATGACAATCCTGTACATGGCTGCACTCTTGGTCAACTAACTCTGGTGCGGCGCCTTCATCACTGACGGGGGCAGGGTGCTAAACACTGCAGCTCAGTGCTTGCAACTGTAGGTTTACAGTTTTGCTTGAACGTTTTTGGTAGGCAAACACAAGCCGAGTGGTTCAAATGATGGTTGTGGTGAACGCTGCCGTCTATGAACATCTTCGATGCTTCTGGTATTACTTACAAAAAGTCCAGTTGCCATGGAGGAAAAATTCGATGAGAATGATAAGGTGATTGTCATGTGCTTATAGTTTGGACCACCGGTGGTACCCTTCAAATAATTTCAATTTGTAGGTCGCGGTTTCCACCAAAAAGGAGAATACCGTGAGAAGAGTCGAACGGGAATCAATTAATCAGATTGATTGAAATCCACGTCGCGTCACTCGTTTCTCTTGTGATTGGTGGATCATTCACATCACCTATCATCCACTCCGCTCGTTTCCGCTTTTGCTTCGAACGATTGACCTCCTTCACAAAGAGCTATTCTCACGACTAGGTACTTTGTTAAACCTAGTTAAATATTATCCTATCCACAGCCAATACAACAACCGATTCTTCCGAGAATACGTTAAGATGTTAACAATAAGAGTTGGCTCGACAAATGCCACTTCAGGAGGCGAGTTGCTACGCGTGTCCGAGATCTTCTTCCACCCCAACTACAAGCCAGAAACCCTGGAGTTCAACTACGCAGTGCTAAAGATACATAAGAACCTGACCTTGGGAAGGACAGACCCGAGCATTGAAAAGATTAACTACGCAAGAGATCGAGTTGTTCCCGTTGATAATCAGATTACATTCCTTGGATGGGGTTCTGTTCTGGTAAGGGGTGGTTGTTGCTCCTTTAATAGATAGGTCTGTTCCGTGCTTGATTCCTAGATGCAGCTGGAGTGTTAATGGTTAGGAATTAAGCAAATCACCGCCAAGTAAAACATGTATTCACTAGGATATAGGAATGTCTCCAAAGGCCTATAATGCCGTAGCTATGTCATAATGCTGTGCGTAGTCGGGAGACATAGATAACAATTGTCGCGAAACATTAAACGTCTTGTATCTTAATTCACCAGGGACTATAGATAAGACATAGAGACCAATTACCCTCGCTGTCAATGGTGATGAACCAAACTTGAACCATGAACAACTAGCAAGTAGGTAGGTTCTTCTACCCCCGTATTTACAAACGCTTCGATTCGGCAAATTGTTCCTATGTCTATCTTTTTTGGCATTACGAAAGCGAGCGAGATAACAATCTTGTTTCATCGCTACAATTTATCTTGGTTATCAACCAACTCAATGTTATCTAAGTGGCAAAAGAACCTCACTCATAGCACTGGGTATTATATTGCTTTATTGTCAGGGTATTGATGGCGCTGGAGGACAAGTTCTGCTGCAAAAAGTCACGCTTCCGGTATATGACACAGCAGATTGTCAAGAGGTTTACGGAAGGTAAGATTCATCATGTGAAAAGGCTGCTTAGTTTTGTTTCAAAATGTGGTATCTAATCTAATCTGTCCTTCAGTTTCGTACAGCTACCTAAAAAATATAATTACAAAGATATTTGACCGGATTAAGTTAGTAGGTAAGTACATCATTACAGTCTCGTTTATTCTGTCCACAGAGATTTGGTGACCCGTGCAAATTTCTGCGCAGGATTCATAACGGTACCGAAAAACGTCTGTAATGTAAGTTTTAAACTTGATTGAAAATACTTAGGTAGGTACTCCCAAAGTTCTCACACTTTACAAGGCCTACTTTAATTAAGCTTAGTGCACAGACCAGCCGCATCAGGCCACAACGCATAGCACTTCAAAAATACGCGGTGTGGCTCGCATGTAGTAGATATGCGATCTGCGATGGTTTCATACGTCATACTGTATGAAAGTGATGTAAGCAGGATTTTTGCATCGAGACGGCCTGCTCTAACCTGCGTCTGCCCTTTCATATAACGATAATTATATTTTATGCTAGTCCCCTTCCTCACTAACACACCCTTTCGTTCCTTCCAGCACGATGCCGGTGGTCCGGCCGTCATGGACGGCCAGTTGGTCGGCATACTGTCGTTCTCGTCCAAACGCTGCGACCAGGTGGACCAGCCAGCTGTCTTCTCCAACGTAGGCACCATCGCCGCCTGGCTCGACAAGATTGGCGAGAAGAAGAATAAAGGGAGGTGGGTTATAGTCGTTTCACAATTATTTCATCTCTGACAGCAACCTTATTTTAATGAGGATAGGACCCAAGTTTAATCAAAAGTTTTAATTCACGTTTAAGAAATTAATGGCCCATTGCTTTAGTTTTATCTATTTTAACTTACTTAGAAGGCTTGTTTCGTTTCCCAAAGATTTAAAAAATGGGCGCTCAATCCAGATGCACATGGTAAAAAGACGCAAGTCTATGTATAAATGTGTGTCTTGTTGATTAAGGAGTTGAGTTATGTAAATAGAACATTAAATGTTTTATATTTTATTCCAGATCATTGATGCAGTGACGCAGCACGAAACGAATTGATATCTGTAGAATACAAGCTAAATCAGTGGATACAATATATTTTTAGCGAAAAATTGGTTTCTTTTTCATAAAAAAAGCTATGAAATCACCTGAAATGGTCATAGTCGTCATCATCATCATTTCAGCCGAGAAACACCATGTGGCGACTCTTGGGGGAGGCTTATGTCTACAGCTGGACATAGACCTCCCCCAAGTTGACCGGTCCCGTGCGAGCCACGTCGGTAACCTTCTCTTGCGAATGTATTCATTTCTGATTCTATCACGCAAAGAAACTCCGAGCATAGCCGTCACTATTGCCCTTTGGGTGACTAAGCCTTCTGATGAAGCCCATTGTGAGCGACGTTTCGGTCCCGTATGTAGTCTACTAGACTGGCACCACACTGTTATAGACTTTAGTCTTGAGACACTGCGGTAAGAAATGGTCATAATACAATAAAACAATTTTAACGTATACATTAACATTTATATTTCACTAATACTGTACAAGTGTACACACTCGCCACTATTCAAGAAAAGACCATTAGAATTCATTTTTAAAACTTTATATATTTTCTATTCAACATTTAACATTGAATAACATACAATAATTTTAAGATTACAGGTAATTTTTTTTTGTGTTCTTATACGGACCTTCGACCGTTTGGAATGATACCGAGCTGATCTCTTAACACGTAAGAATATTAAATGATTATTTTATAAATAGGGCGAAACCAAGCAATACTTGTATTTACAGCTAACGGCTATATGTTCCCGCGTTTTTAACAGAAATCGCCATTTTGAGTGACCAGTAAAGTTGGTGAGGTTTCACACAAATCACAGGCCGATTTGAGTATCGAGACATTTGTTGTTAAAATGGACTGCAAGTTTTTCTGCGAAAATTTATGTTTTTAATCACGATTGGCCCCGAATCGATTTTGGATCGATTTTTGGCGCTCATTTTTCCCGCGTATTGAGACTGCCGCGCCTAAGTGCCTATCATTAACAGAAATACTTTAAAGATAAGAAGAACTAGATTGGTGATCGCAATATGTTTAATACGCGACAAACGGATATTACAAAATATGTTTAGATGCGGTAGTTAGTGTGCAGTTCTGGCTTGATATCGTACACCAGGCTCAGAATATCCTGGATCACCTGGAAACATTAAAAAGAAAAAGTGAAACTATTGCAGAGTAGAGGGTACACTTCCGTGAAAATAAAGAAAATACTGTTATATTTATTTCTTTTTCAGTACATTCTTTAAGATACAGAAAATACTCGGCAAAATAACACGAGAAATAGAAAAAAAATACAGGAATACTTTGAGAAAAGCATTTATTTCATGCCGCTATCTCCTTCTGAACTAAGCGCACTGTTATTTAGAACCCATAGTGTTATTGTTTAAGCTCAAAGTTCTCTGGCACGATACATAATATTATGTACAGTTGCACAAAGAGATTCTATGCCGATCAATTTAATTGACTGTGTAAAGACTTATTCATAATATGTGTATGAAATATGAATAAGTCCTGTAACTGTGTTGTGGAGAATATCTAGGCAGTCTCTCCATGTAAAACACTGGTATTAAGCTGTATCCAGTTAGACTGGAAGCTGACCTCAAAATCGTTTGGAAAAGACCATGGTGTTCATAAAGTCCTCACAAGTGTTAAGATGGTCCGGTATGTACACAAATATTTGTTGCATGTGTTGGTAATTCTTCTCCTCCGAAACAGCTGGACTGATTGATGATATTTTTTAAGGGCCTCCTGGTTGCTTGTTAGCTATACTTGGAACATGATAGATGGCGCTATTGAAAGCATCTAGACAATATTGAGATGGGACAAGGTATTTCTGGTTTAATAGAAGTAATATAAAAAGTATACATACTGCATCTTGCTGGTCTTTCACCATTCTGTTCATCTCTTCGATCTTGATTTTGGTCTCGGCTTCGATCTTTGAGGCGACACCTTCTCGGGACCCCATGTGCTGGAGAAAAACCATGTTTTGGTTAATAAAAGGCTAAGAATCATCACTTTTTAAATGTCGAACCTCATAAGACAGCTCTTCATCACCGCCTAGTGTTTGAACTGGGAATAAGAAGTGACGGAACTAACATTACAGCAACACACATTGATGGTTTGACTGTTTTACTGAATGAGTTGTTATTAAACTGGATCATAGCTAACACACTTTTATAAAAAATTTAGTATTGTTAAGTTAGTGGTTAACAACCAAACTGTCTCAAATGTCTAGATAGATAAAGATATCATCTAACAGCTGCGATTTATAATCCAATCTGTGAAACAACTCGAAGGAAAATTGATAAAAGTTTAGTGTGTTACCTATGTAATGTAAAATTGACGATTCAAAATTTAATATTTATATCAAGTCAATAAGTTCTAAATTTCATTTATTAAATTTAGAAACTGGCAAATAGATAAGTTCAATATGCAGGGTGTAAGGGAGATTGACACACAAACAGTTATTCGGATTTCAGGACATCATTCCGAACCAACCGCATAGCAATTTTTCATCTGTAATTGAAAAAGAAAGTGCTGGGTTCGGAATGATATACTGAATACATGGTAATCATTTGTGTGTTCATGTCCCTTGCAACTTATATTCTAGAACACTACTTTAAAGTTACAACTCTAATCCTATAATACTAACCTGACCAGAACCATAGAGAAGTTTAAGAGTTATTTACTTTTGATGCCTTACCTTTGCCTCAAAGTCTTGGAACGTGCCCTCACGTTCGTTTTTGTACTTTTCAACTTCCTCTTGGGCCTCTTCCTTGGCCTGCTTTAAGCGTCTTGCTTTCCCTGTAACACAAAATTATTAAATTTAACTATGCTATACAGCGGATGGATTATGAAAATGCAAAATAAGCATTAAAGTTATACAGCTAGTGTTCATAATTCCATTTTTTTAACTTGGTTCGTTTTATTAGCGCTGGCCAAAATGAGATTAGCTAATGATATGATGACAGATAACCGTTTACTTGCCATCAGCTGATCACGTTTGGGATATAATGATGTAAAACATGAACTAGAAAACAGTGTAACTCCTTTCTTAAGCAGGTAATGTCAAGGTTTTGGAAACTTATTCATCTTACATTCATAAAGATGGTGTTTTCATAAATTAGTCTGTATTGTTCGACATAAACAATCATGAAAGACGCTTAACTTTGTAATGAGAACATTTTAAGTAACTAGTAGCAACTTTCAACTCTATATAAGCATAAATATAACTTGAAGTCTAAACTGCCACAACAGCATAGGAAGTATTTCCACCAACAATTTCGACTTACATAAGTCTTGCTTCACAAATTATCAAGGTGATGTCATAGGAACTATAGGAAGAAGCCTGGCTAATTGCATGATATGAATGAAAAAGATTGAATGATGGAAACATGGAAATAGCATGAATGAATCTTAAATTTTTCTGTGTTCTTCAAGATTCAGATGTTGGTCAATGAATATAAATGGTAGGTACGTCTGTGCAAAATCTTTCATTAATTAAGGACAATGTTTTACAGAAATACTGCAGCATAATTCCTGGTACCGACGTAAGACTCAAAATTTCTTCTAAATTAAGCAAAATTTACTTCTCTAAGACGATGAGACCACAGAGATGGTGTTATCAATCGATTCAGGCATCAAGCCGCGGGTGGAAGGGAAAAATCATGTGATCACCGCCCTGGACCAAAACTCACCACGTAATTATAACAACGTATCTCCTATTGGAACCTAGTTTGCGCATTGAAACAATAATTATTGATGATAGCAACTTCAACTGGGTATAGCCACTTCTAAGATGGGAAGGTACAAACAAGGCCAAAATTGTAAAATACGGGATACCTATATTATGTACTTTAAAAATAAACTTACGCTTCCTCGCCTCTGCGACCTTTTCGGCAGCCCGCTTTTCAGCCGCCAACAATTGCTGGATTCCCTGTGTCTGACTCGCCATTTCTGATACACACAAAAACTATGTCGAGCGAGAATCAGGACCAAGACACGAATCAATAGGTGCAGCGCAGTAGATGGTCGTCACGAAAGTCATATGATTACTTTAGTTCCACCATGTTGTCACGATTGGCGCTGTCAGCGGCTCGTGCTCTTGTACTTCTGCGCGGCACGGAACTGTACGTGTTCGACGACTAGAAATGTTTGAAAGGGAAATATATCTATTATAATTGTTGATCCCTGAAATGGTTTTTATTAAATGTTTTAAAAAAATCAAGTAGGCCTAGATAAAATTGTCTTATTTAAAATTTATGAAATCAAAAAATGTTTAATGTAAACCACTTGCCTGTGAAGAAACGTTAATGACGTGTTGGTAGTTAAAGTACTTGTTACAAACTAGATGGCGGTGTAAAACAAAAAATAGTGGATAGTTTGTATTTTTTATAAACTCAAAGATATGTTTGAAGTTTACTGATGAATATATTTCAACTGTAAACTAATGAACTGATAACGTATTAGAAGTTGTCTATTACCAAATCTCGTCTATCTTGTCTGTGGTAAGAAATTGCCATGTTGTGGCGCGGCAAATTCAAATGTGTCAATTTTGCATAGTACCTTGCTGTCAACGTCATTTTTACTTTTTACTTTTCTTCACACACAAATAATTAATTTCAATTTATTCAGATAGAAACTACTTACCTTGCTCCTACCCCACCAATAAACAACAAACATTAATTATTACTACGATTAAAGAAATTCGTGTCAATAACAACTTGAGCGGTTTGCTGATAGCTCTGTCTCTTTTTACACACCGCGCTTGAGCGAAACAAAACATCAATTCAGTGCGAGTACAAACGAACAGCGTCTCACTAAAATCGCATAGCGTATCGTACATCGATGCATAGGTTGGCTCCACATGGTTTGAACTGCGGTGTTCAAGCAGTAATGAAGGTTGAATAAACACAGGTTATTTGCATAGATCATCATCAAAGTACAGAGTCCGCACCCCCCGCGTTAGGTACGTCACTGTTTTCTTTATCATTTCGGAGGCAAACTTAACGTAGTATGGCCGTGGTCTGGAAGTATTCACAGTTTTACTTCCACAAAGAATACGCGATAAACATTGCGCAGAGCGAATTAAGAAAGACATTTTTAAATAAATTCTTTACGCGAGTGAGATAAACATTGTTGACAAAGTGATTAACTCGGAATTAAATAACGCTGAACAACTCGACCTCTTTCACAGTCTAATTTTATTCGGTTTTCTTCAATATTTTTGACAAAATGTGGTTAGTTAGCCAGCCAAATTCTGTGATTTTGGAAGTCAAAGTGGAACCCAATGCGATTGGACAGGACTGCCTTGAAAAGGTAAGAATGCCTAACTATTACAATGCGTTTATTTTTACAGAAATTCAGTTGTTTACAAAGTAAACAAGACCTTTTTCTTCATTGTTTACATTAATATTTCAGGTTGTGGAGAAAGAAATAGCAACAACAGACTGATTTAAGCCAAAAACGCCAAAATTGTATTAAGAACAGCAAGTTTTGCAGACGTACTTACCGTTATTGTTTTAGCATATGGCTGAATTACCCAAATAGAATAACTTCTATTATATCCTTAGTAACAATACGATTGGTTAACTAATTCAACATATAAATTATAACAAAAGCATTGTTCGAGACACGTTTGCTCGCCGACGGCGACGTCAGTTTACCTTGCGGACTTTGGACCCGGCAAATGGCATTCTACTACACGTTTTACCTTCGTGATAGCGACGAAATGCAATAAACGCTTTCATTCTTTTATTACTATCGTTTATTTCAAGAGACACAATGTGTTAGGGTGGTCATGGTTTATTAGAAATATTTTTTATTATTTCATTTGAGTATAAAATGTCTTTTTTTAAATTCTATTTTCAAATCGTTTGCCGCTAGAAAGTTTTTTTCGTTCCGCTAAGTACGGGCTGGTTTCCAGCTAATAAGTTTGATGCATTTTGAATTTAGGGATTGCCTAACACTGCCTCATTCATGATCGCTTTGATAATTCTACGAGGCAAAGGAATTCTGCCAAATGCTGCGATAGAGCATAGCAACAAGCTGAAAACAGACTTGTAACATTAAGTAGCGATTGCACAAACTGTTTTTATGTCTACGTCTGAGGCTGGAACTAATAGGCTTTTGTTCTTATTGTCAATGGCAAATTAGATATAAAGTCTAAATATAATGACGAGGTCACATTAGTTCTTATCCACCTCTACTTCTATAGGTACCCAACTTTATGTTATCAATCTGAGATTCCAATTCCAGTAACTGGGTTGGTACCAGTACCTATGTAGTTAGGACTGTTATGATATAACGAGTCCAATTTTACACCTTCTTGATAAATAATTTGCAATTTAAATTGCGTACCTAACTATGCAAAACTTCACGTGATTACTATTGACATAACAAGTTAGGGTAGACAACGTGCAAATAAATCCATTATAGCTTCTCTGAATTTACCTACATAATATATTTAATGATACATAGATAGATAGAATACATACTCAGCCATCCAGTCGTGAATCTCGTCACGTAACAAACTTACTCATACTTATTAATATAACAGTGGATGGTAAGAGCACTGACCTACAAAGCCTACAATTTACCAAGTTATAAAAGATTGACGCTATCAGGCCGTTAATAACTGACTGCAATTGAAATCCCTGTAAGTAGGTCGAAGTAAAACCCTAAAACTAGGTACTGATTTTCAGACAAGAGATATTTGCCCCGGGGGCAAAACTAACCCTTTGACCAATTTTTAACAGTCAGTCATTACTGTAGAATTCAAGTCTCGATTCGTTTATAACAATTACAATTATAAAATGCAGCGCATGGTAACTACATTAATTAAATATCATGGTAGGTTATCATATCCATAGATATTGTGTACTCACACTTAAAGCTATCATGCAATTTCCGTTTTTTTTTTTTTATCGCAAAGAATAATCTTGCAAAGCTTCATGTAAAATAGATCGGAACACGATAACTGTACACCTACAGGCAAAATAAACTACCGATGAAGTAGAAATGATGACTCAATCAAAATATATCTCCAAACATAATATCATGTAGTCGTTACACGTCGTTCACGCGGACCGCGGTTACACCGGTGATTGTGGGCTCGAGTCCAAAGTCCACTGTTTGAACAACAGCTGTGAACTCTCTACCGTGTGCAGACGCACGTGCACGTAGCGTGATTACAACCTGAAAACTGAATCTCAACCTTGTTGCTTGCTACTAGGGTCTTTTTTTCAGTGCACCGCGTTCAATTTTCACGTAACGAATTAGATTCTGCTTTTATAGTTGAATTTAATCTGTGAACCTTTGGACTCTCAATGTAGAGGGTATTGTGTGTGTAAATTGTCCAGTCTAGGGGTCAATTGCACAGATCAAATAACTGAAAATGCTCAACCATTTTATTAAAATTTTCTTGCAAATACTTGAGCGATAGAGACATTTGTAGAAAGTATCTAATAAATACAACAAGTAATAAATAAATCCAAGTAAACCAATACTAATTAGCAATTTCAAAACTTGCAGTACAATTTCATTTTCAACAATAATTCAAACAAGTCAAACTGAACTGAACTTTATACCTTCCAAACTAAAGTATGTAACTCCCTGAAAGATGAAAAGCACTGTACATCAGAATCATCGGGTACAAACTCCAACGGTTATATTTAACTTCGTCTCACCACGTGGTGGCTTATTTTATTACTCACTAAAGAGGTTAATTAGTTGATCTGTTATTTTTAAAAATCTACTTGAGACTTTATATGAGTGATGTACGGATTTGAAGGCATACTGAATGTATTTTATAGGTTGTTTTATTATGCTAACATAATAGGCGCTGTTTAATAACCCAGAAAACCTCAATATTAAAGCTGTATGCCAAACAAGATCAAGATTACTTTTTGTGGGTTTATAGCATTATTGTCGGACATTGTTCTAATGAGTGCGCTTCTAGACAAAAATATAAAAATCTTAAGATTCGTTATAAAAACTACAGAAAGTTGCAACATGCTAACAAGGCAAAGATTACGATCACAATAAAGTTTTGGTATTGCCATCCAAAAAAGTAAAAATGGCGATTTTCCTGCAGACCATAATTAAAAGCAAATATATTAGGCGTCGTCGCCGGAAAGACTATTGTGTTCGGAAAAATTTACATAGTAATTTGGTTTTGGTATACACTCACGTTTCGAAACTCGTGTTTTCGGATCGCCTAATTAGATACTGAAAACAATAATATGCATCATCATAAAATGAATTCATTCGATAGCAGTAGAATATTTCAATAGTCTTTGGAGTGAAAAATTAAGCAAAACAGTAATTTTTCGCAAAACAATCAAATGAATGACTGTAAAAACTATGTTCCAAGTTGAATTGCTGATTTTTTATAATAATTAAGTAACATGTGAAGACGTTAATGTTGATAAAGCAACATTGCAAAATTTGCACTTCGCACTCATCAAAACTCAAATTGGCCTACTTAGCTGTAACGACTAATTTCAACCAACAATTCAGACCAAATACTTGGCGCAAACGTTTTGGTTCCAATGTTGAACTTTCCAATTGGTACGGTGGACTTTGTTCCCTGACGTCATCAACGGCCTCCGTTGTGTAACAGTCTCATTGTTTGTCACAATATCCTCTAGTAGTTTATGTTTCCCTGGTCATGTTATTGGTTTACCTATATCGTGAACAATAAGGACTGTTCCGTGTGTTATTTCTATTACCATTGGATTCTTGTTCTGTTGTCTCTTGCTTTCACTTCAATCATCGACAAAAAAAACGTTTCTTAAGCCTCCATCTCGTTTAATGGAGGAAATTGTAGTCTCGAATATTTCCCGAAGATGTGGTTTTTGTATTTTGTATATTAAACTAGTCTTTTGACAAACCGAATGAACTCATCCTCTCATTACCTATTGTGTAAGTCTTTATTTGCTTCCAAAAATGTTATTTAAACACATACGTTCTCTCAAGTCTGAATAGGTATTCTGTTCGTTATTGTTTAGAATGTAATGTATTCTAATAATTCAATGATTACTAGCGTGTATCTTTGTTCAACTACAAAGGTATGATTAATTGCCCCGAGACGAATACAGAGCGAACATTGTGAACCGAAAACAATGATCCGTAGCCGGGAGAATAACAATTTAGTCATCCAGATACGCATATTAGAATCCAATAGTTTTCAATTCCACATAAGTTTTTATCACAACCGGACTAAAAACATTCGCCACATCTGTTTGCAATCGTTTGTTTGGTCCAGACTCCAGATGTGACAAGGATACGTGATAACGTGATACATCACTCAACCCATGTGCATCTGCTAAAAACCCATTACAAGATCCAGGCCACATTACTGGTTCTGAACGGTTAGAAGCCTTTTGAGATGAAATTGAACATACGTATCGGGATTTTGGGATGAATCACAAATGCTATATGTTCTCCTTTCAAGAAGTCATTTCCAAGAACACCTCAGAGTAAAACCACTGATTATAGAGTATTAGCACCAGCAAAAATAAGGCCGTTCGAGTATGCGAAGATAATAGCAATGTGAGCCAAGGTTTGCAATCACGGCGGTGGAACGTGCACCCGTTTGTTGCTACGATGTTAATTACCTGACCTTAAGAATTAATAAATTTTGCTGGAATCCAGGTTCTAAGGTATAGGAAAAATACTTGATGGTAATAAAGAGATTGGAATTGCAAATGTGGTTCTTGTAGCTGACAATGTAGCTAACAAGCTGGAGTTTATTATTTGGTCAAACTTTTATTCCTACGTCGGCGTCGTACAGGGAATACACAAAATTATGAAGAAACCTTACTAATGTTATTTCTTATGCGTCTTCTCTAAGATACAGAAGTAGCAAACCATAAGATGTTAGATGTCAACGAATCTATATGTAACACTCGTAAGTTAAAAGTCATGCTTGTTAATACAATATCCATTAAGGACATTATCTAGGTGAAAAGTACACGATTGATAGCAAATTGCAGCGATTAAGGTGGTTGCGTCAGGGTAGCCCGCGAAGTACAAATTTTCTTACGTCTTTTGTAATGTTGTACGTTGATGAAAAATGAGTCGCGCCAGTAACACGTATGTAGTTCAAACACAAAATCACAATCATGAAAATCATAACCCTGTAATTTCATTTAACCCTATTGAATGATTTTTTCATTAAATATTCAACTGAACACACAGTGAAATAATCAACGTACAACCTGACATTGACCTGCAAATTACAAAAAACAAGAGAATTAGAATTTCGCGGGCTACCCTGACGCAACCACCTTAAATCTAAATGGATGCAATAGATCGACTCTTTTCACAGAGACTTCCGATGTTTTTGAAAACAAAATAGCTTTGACTTATTAGACCGGTATAATCAGTGCGTACATTATGTATATGTTGCATTATGCATTGTGTATATGTTTTCTTAATACTGATGTTTTGGAAAAACTACTGTGATCGGTTTGGAGGATCGCAAACCAATCGGCTTAAAATCGAACGATACTTTTATAAGTATCTAAAAATATCGTTCGATTTTAAGCTGATCGGCTATCTTACTCCGCACTTTTATAAAAATCTGCTTACCTATAAAACTGTAACTTCTGTAATCAATCAAACATTCGATTCGAAATTACGTCATTTTTATCCGATTAATTTACTATCTAAGTTACTTTAAACTTTATTAACCGATTTACCTATAATTGTATAATAATTATGCCATAGAAGTTTATTGACTCGTGGGAAATCCCTTTGACCGAAAGGTTCTCAATAAATGTGATGACGTGCGTACTTAAGATTGTTTTTATTAAACAGTTCCTGGTCAAAGTTCTCTTCGATCGATCATTATTTTAATCATCAAGTAATTTCTCAGGATTCTCACCAGTTTTAATGATAGTAGGATAGTGATTAAAAAAACCTCAACTGATTCATCTAGTTTGCAAGTGACAATGCTATATTAAGTCTTACTTGAATGAGCTAATTATAACAGTACTTATAATAATAAGTACCTACGCAACAGAGCATAAATTATCATTGGAAATAACAATTGCATTTAATATAGTAATAACATGCGCATTAGTGTCATCAAAACGTGTTTTAATGGTTATATAAATAGGTATCCTTTCACCCACCACATTACAGTCACCTTATCAATTCTAAACAAAACTTGACAGTCTATATAAAGTATTGGCGTATTATTACCGTCATTAATAATAACTAAGTAACCAAGAGATAATAAACGTCACTAAACATGAAACAATTTACGTTGAACCCTGATAGCCTTACTTCCGAAGATCACTGAGAAGTAAGCTGGTAATCTATAACTACCTACTGCAGATAAAGTTTGCAACTCTGATGCAAACTAACGTTTTTAAATCGATTATAATATGCTTCAGATAACATTTGGTAAAGTAAGAGAGACCAAAAGGTTATCGCAGTTACCATGACTCCGAAAGATATATTGCCAAATTTTGATATTTTTTTACTGATTTTGGTACCCAATTTTTGATAATTGACTGATTAGCAGAACTAAGTTACATAAGTTAAACTTCAAGTTAAGGAACACGTTTTGAAATATTAAATAACAAGTTCAATAAATTCAGGGATTTTCTGCATTTACGTAACATTTTCCAAACCTTCATCAGTACGATTGAAGCTTTATCTTCCGCTTTCTTTCCTAGCTATCATCCATGGCCAGCTACCACATATATAATTATGGGATTCTCTAACGGACTGTCCTACTCTTATCCGACCATGATTCAAGGATTTCCTCTATCTATTTTTACTATTTGTACTATGATGATAGATTTGACTATATTATCTGTTCGACCTTACAAATCATATGAATTTTTCACGATTCTACTATTATATCAGGGTGTTTCCACTGAACTATGTGTAGTTTCAAGGATAAGATATCCAACGAACTCTTCGTACTCGCTCGGTGTTGATTAAACATTCTTACACATAGTATTTTTATGTTTGTTTGCATTATAATATCCGTCTTCAACACTTTCCTTGATAAAACTGGTTTTGGGTATAATGTTTGATCTTCGAATCTAACGGCGTAGTTTGGATAACCTTCAAAAGTTAAATTGCAATTTAAATGTGGTCACTTCGTTTTATAAACATTATTCAAGCCTGCCCGAGCGCAGGTTTTGGTCGCACGTAATAGGCGATCATTTTCCAAATGTATTGAACTTCGATGGTAAAGATTGTCCTTGTTTCAAATTCCAGACATTCAAATGTCAAAGTTACAAAATTACGATGTAAGTCGTTCATCACAGATTATATCGTTCAAAAGATTCAAAACAACCAAATGCATAGTAAAGACGATACTGTTGGTAGAGTTGTGGTCATCCATAGATAGCTTGCTTGGTCTTATTCCAGCAAGCAACTAATCTATTTATTAATTTATCTGCGCCCGGATACTAGCATTTAATAGGTAATTTATTACGGCCCGTATTAGCAACTAATCCGATCCTAATCAGTCTGATACTCTCGTCGTATCAATAAAATTATCGTTCATTGCTTGTCCTGATAACAACCGGATCTCAGGCTTATAAACATGTAATTCCAAATTCATTTCAATGTCATGACTTAAGAGGGCTAAAGGTTTCATCAGATAACTTATCAAATGTACTCACAAAAAATTATGTGTTCACTGAACTTCTTTTATCGTCAAAAAATGGAGATCATAATAGAAATGATAACCTAAAATTAGAAAAATTTCTCTAGAAGGTAGGAAGAAGAAGGCTCTTTGTAAAGATTGGACTAAAGCTGTTGATAGTTTTGTGTACTTAAAATGTTGTGTTCGTTTGAGAGCACGTGGTGGTCGCGTGCAGTTTCCATCTCGGTAACGCTAGTAGGCGACCCGTAAGCTAGTGGGGAGTGCATACGTGATCGTCACTGCGTACAACTAAAGCAACTTAGCGGGGTAACGCTAGGCGCAGTACTGGGCCCGCTATTGTTCATATTGTAATGTTAATTGCCAGGCCTTTTCTGTAAACTGGAATGGTGATGTCAAGGGACACACATGGCAATGTTTAAAGTACAGTAAAAATATAAGCGATAAAAGTAATGTCAATCAAATGATTTGAGTACTTAATAAGTCCAAATTTTGGCAAATACTCATGTGCAAATTGGAGTGACTATCACTCGAAAAGAGCGTGAAACCGAATTAACCGATGTAGTACAAGAACGAATTTCACAATTCGTTTACTGCAGAAATGATATCTATCTGTTGTATCCATCAATTAAACTAAAAGTAGTGTTACAACCTCATTGGAAAAGTTCAAAAGTCGCAACGTGGTTGCCAGCAAGTGGGTCGACCACTTGAACTCTGCTGTTTAAATGTTTACCGAAGAAACTATGCACTTACAATAAAATTATACTTGTCCTTTGGTGTTAAGGACAGGTAAGTTCATTTTAACAAGGTGTTTTAACAGTTTAAAAAAGTATTAGGTGGTTCATTTCGTGGCTGTTAAATTAAACTTTTTTATCCTCTCACAGACACAGCCCGGTTTAACTAGAACAAATTAAAATTCCTTTTACGTTAGGATGAGAATCATTTCTACTTTCCTAATCGTTTCCTGCAATATATCCACCTACAGAAATTACTGTAATTAAAATTAAAATAATTATGGCAGATTAAAATACCTGCTTCAAGCTAACAAGAACCAATTTGGCTTAGGAATGGTCTTTGACACGCAAGACCAGAACGATCCAATTATAAACAGTCCTAGTTGGAATCGTAATTATTTGACAGCTACTCTAAGTATATACCTATTGCCTAGCAAGTCTCTGCATCATCAATTCTTCGAATTCTGAAGGATCTTCGGAACAATTTGGTAATTTAGTTCAAAGAGAAGCTAATAATGATCGCGCCGATTAGTTTTCAATATGTATATTTACAACTCGGCACTTGCTTAAAATATACACTCTTTACGATAATGACGTCTGCAACGTTTAGTCTTTCACCATTTGTTTTAGATTTAGTAGCTCTATGAATAATTATCGTTTCAATAGGCCATCAGTAAGTTATTAGAATTTTCAGAAAACAGGTTTTTTTTCGAAACATTCATTTGTGTACTCAGATCAATTGCAGTTTTGGAAATGAACCTACACCAATAACAATAGTTGATTCCAAATGTTGGTGTTTAGCAGATTTTTTCAATGGTCCGTATTCACTTTCGATAGTAATGACCATCAAAGACTTTTTCCACTATAGGATTGCTAAATATGTGCCGGTGTTATTGCATCACGTATTGGCAACGCAATCTCCTCTTGTACTCATGCATTTTATATGCCAAAAGAATCTTTGATATTCTTAGATTTTGAAGGCCCAGATTTACCAAAATATTTTCTATCTTTGGTTTTGCTTGAACCTTTGATCGTTAAAGACAAGCGCCAGATTGTAAATCAAATGTATCTTCTTCATAGTGACATAATTCGATGTGTTAAGTCTATTTGCACGGGCCAGTCATTCAAAACCTTGTGCTGAATTTCAGGAACAACGCGGGACTAAAGTACAATCTACAATGTTGTAGCGTCTCGATTTTGGTTACGTGGGAGATTCCACGACTGTGTTCACGCTCAGCCCGCGTGCTTCGTTGGAAACCATCCAAACTTTCTGGTAAACTCAGTGATTGAACTAGAGATCTGTTCTCAGTTTATGTTGTATGCGGAAAAATATTTACACAATGATTCTTTATATATGACTTGCGGTATTGGAACGTGAGTGCTGATTAAATGGATACGGATAGTCTGCATTTTCTGGAACGTTTTCTTCAAAGGTTAAAAGAAGCGAAAGTCATTAACATCATTCATTATTTTAATTACTGTGGCAAATTAAGGAACACGTTTACTATCCAAGTATTCTTGTTTTACGACCATTTTCTCTCTTAATTCATTAGTTGAACAACTTCAACATATTCCACCATGGTAACAGCCCGTGTGGGTTACAACGAATCACAATTTAAAAAATAAAATTCCACTGACAGGGATTCGAAAATTATTTGAATATTGGCGCCACTCCAAAATATTTTTCCCTATTCGGTGTTGCCCGCTTAGTCAGATTTTTTAACCTTCTATTTATAATACAAGGTTATGCGCTGTTCGACAGGTCAAAAAATTTTTTTTGGTAAATAACGAATCAATTTGTTTGTCTTCATATTCAAGCCAGATACCGATATGGTTAGTGATTGTTTAGAAATGAGTAAAATTTACAATCGATGTTGAAATCCCTCTTTTTAAAACAAAAGTGCTAGTGTGAACGTAAATAAGAGGTTTATAAAAATACAAAAAACACTGGTAGAACTGGTAGACATTATAGACATCACATTCAACCCACTTTCTGCTCGCCCAAAGAACATTTTCTGTGTCAAATTATGTGAGACTTTAAATCCGTCTTCCCACTTTGCAGAGAATTTCCAGACACTTTTATCTCATCCTGTTACATCTTCACAAAAGTATAATTATTATTTGAACATGTCTGTGATGGCGACCCGAATTGTAAAACCGTCAGTTTTTGTAGCATCTATCTAATCTATCATGACGAGTACCTAGGAACCGGTTGTGGCCCGTTCAAAGGTCGGACTTTAACCGCCAGAGGCACCTCACGAGGCAAGAAGCAAGATGGACGCTAGTACTATTGTATTAAGGATATGTTAAAAAGTTTTTATGTGGGAGTGACAAATAAGTAACTACCTGGCTTGCTTGACAAGATAATGGGTTTTAGTAATACTAATAACCCATAATCTTTAGGAGTAGGACATATTTATTTTTTATTCGTTATTTTTGCTACAGCTAAGTGCGAAAATTAAACGCAGTAGCTTAGATTAGGTAAGATCTAAAGTCAAGACGGAGTATTCCCATTTGAACACCGATTTCAAGAGCACCAAAGATTTTCCCCTTTGAGCCATGGGAATATGTTTGGCTCTAAGCATTAGTGCTCTTGAGATCGGTGCTCAAATGGGAATACTCCGTCAAGATGCAAATGCATAGTTTATGGTTGTTCTTAAAGATAAATAACCCAATGAAGCTCCCGTTTCGGAGCTTAATAGCCCTTTCTTGCAAAATTTTCGCAATTTCACTCTTTATCGCTCGCCGAGTCGTTGCTACCCAGTTTATATTGATAACCTCTATCTTGTGACGTCACATCAATAGGGATTATGTATCGCAAAAATAAATAGAAATGGATGGATTTTGGTATAACCTTAGATTATTAAACTAGGTAGGTCTTTGAGGAGTGCATTGTGCGCAGTTACCATATCTAAGTATGTCGAATCAAATTTAATTGCGCGTTTGAATCTTTTCTGTTACCTTGACGATTGCTGTGTGCGAAACTCACTTTGTTTTCACATCAGTGTTTACTTAATTCCAAAATCTGTTTTATAATTATGCAAATCTCAAAACATTCTGTTCTCAGCATTTCTTTGTGCTATTATTATTGATAAGTCTATTTTTACATTTATTTCGATGTTTGACTTAGACAGAGATTTATACTTTACACATTTGCGCAACCAAGATAAATATTTATCTTGTGTTGATTCTTTGATTACCTGCCTGTTTTCATGATGGCAAGGTTTTGAGAACCTTGCCATCATTGAATCATGTTTTCAATAAATTTGCACACAAAGCAAAATTTAATTTCAATGTATCTGACTGACCAGTCCGACACCAAATTCAAAATACCTTGACTTAAACTGGAGCGTGAACGAAACGCAATAAGTTCTTTGTTATCTGTTACTCCCAATTCGCATTGGCTGCAATTCAGTTTCTACTTCCAAATATAAATAGATCAGGTTTATCTAATAATATAAATAACAACCTATAATATGTAGAAAGGTGTGTCGTGGAACCGGGTACCGAGTGTAATAATTTGAATAGAATATGGAATAGGTAAAGAATCAAGATGGCCGTCGTGTTTTGCGGGCGAAAACACGTCGCCGTAAAGGACGGCAATAAAATGCGTAATCTATGCACGCCGGCGCTTATTTCTGTGTAAATGTTGAAGTAAAGCCGGTAAACGGTCTGACTCGGACTTACTTTGTGTTTTGAGCATATATTTACTTGTAGATTATAGCCCAGGTATTTATGTCCACCTTTAAGGTCATTTTTCATAGCAACCTCCTAATGTAACTGAAAATGCCACCGAATAACAACAAATCTTAATAGATACTATCGGAACTAAGATCTTAAGACCTACCCGCGTTCATGACGATAGAAGTACTGAAAAAACTAGGTACACACGACGGCTGATCAAGCTGTACCAAACCAGTTTATGCGGATCGCTCATACGAGTAGTACAGAAAATATATACAAAGCGAGGTAACCTTGTACTGGAAAGGTAAAGCTGATGTGCCGCCGTGTGTACTAACGATCTCGCAAAAAATGACCTGTTAAAAATGACAAAATAAATATTAAAAGTACAAGTAAACAAAGACAAACAAAACATTTCTGGCTAAAAATCAAAATGAAGCATTGGCGCCAATGCAATATTTTTTTTTACGTTACGTCTGATTAAAATGCAGGTTGGTCATCATAGCTAAAAATAATATGCAACCAACCCAAGTATAAAATTGAAATCAAGTACCTAGATTACGCAATTTGTCTTACTAATATAACGTTTTCTTGTAAATCCGGCTTATAATTAAAAAGGCAAATATAAAAACTCATTCCACAGACGACGAATCTAACATCAATCTTCTAATTTCTAAAATATACTGAGATATAGTAGAGAATACATACATAAACTACATGTTCGATTGAAAGTCTCTCAATATGTAGGCAAGAGTAACCATATAAAATAGTTGATACAGAAGACATGGAACACAATCTGATTTTCTTTAATACCAACTTCTAATATTTGCTAAGGATGGCAACCTGCCAATATCCCTTCAGCTATTACGTAATAAAGCTGTGCAGGCATGTACTGCAGTGAAAGTATCATTAAAATACGTTCAGTACATTTTGAATGATGGTACACGAAGTCTAATTTCACCTGCAGTTACTGTGGCTGGAATTATTTTTCCAACCACTAACAATTTGTAAGTCTGCATTGATGAAAGAGTGGAATCATCATCATCGGCTTTAATGTCCTTTGTTTAAAATGAGTCTTCAGTCGTAACCTCTTTGTTCATTTCAATTGTTTTTATCTTCTTGACATCTGCTGCAAGGTTTCGAAAGTTACCAGTTTCACGAAGGGTACAATATTTTAGATATTACGACTGCAGTACAAAACAACATAAATTCAAGCGATAACAATGTCAATTTATTGTTGTTTTTTCCTTCAAAACCGGTTTGTAACAGAAATAACGCGCAGTATTTGGCATTTGTGTATTGATCACGCCTTTAATCGGTACGCAATACTGAATTGTTATGTTCAATCAGGTTCTATTGACCAAAACAAATGTTGGAACATAAAGATTTATGTGATTTGTGTTATGGCAATCTATTAAGCACTTTGCATTTTACTGCAGTTAGCCTTCCTGTTTACTCAGCAGCCGGATTGCTTTCTACCCACATGGGGCTTAACAATGATTCTGAGTTTGATAATGTTATGTGTTCCGGATTATCTTCCTCGGTAATTACACAAGCATCAACAGCCATCGTTAAAACTATACACATAGTTGCTGATGGACAGGTTCTTAAGCATATCCGCACCTATGTATCATCCTTATATTCTACACCTACACGAATATAATGGGTGTCCTTTTAAAGGCCGGTTATCAATACTTACTGACGCCAAGTATGAGCTAAGACATCATACAATGTGCAGTATTAATTCACAGGTACACAGAGACTGTTTGTATTAGGTGTATGATGGTCGAATCAACTGGAATTTTCTGCCAAGTTGTCGCATGGTAACATGATTGTCGTCTCTCTGCTCATTCTTGTCCAAAAAACCGTGTGAAACTGAACAGAATAAAATTATATTGTAATTCTTCCATAATGTCCATGACAATAACATTTTCTAGTGTCTTCTATCTTTGTAAGGATCGTGAAAACTACGCTATAGACAATATAGTGAAAAATGTCCTTCGTTTTGTAGTAATGTTTTTAACTCCGACAGATTTCTGTGGGGTATTTGCAAATTGATCGACGACACTAATCTTTTACTTGACGTCATTAATTGATGCAATAAACGTTAAGACCTAGGATAACTTAAATACATGTTCGTAAATCACTGATTACTATCAGTAAAAAGTTTTATTGATGAAAGAAAAATAATATTCGATTGCAAGGATTAACATGTTTTTCAAATGATTATTTACATACCTATAATGAAAACTACGCATCAGAGAGTTATTAATACATCGTAACAGCCACAATGTTTTTCTGTTTTTTCAAATTGTTATGGCACTCTGCAGCTGTACTTCTTACACAATAGCCTATCTTACTTACCCACACTCTTCGTACCAAAGTCCTCAGAACTTTTGAAAGCATAACAAAATCTCATATGATACCAACATATTGTAGTTTGTTATTTGAGCATGAAGTAAACCGATTGCAGACTAGAACTTGCATTGATGGGATCTCCTGGTTGAGCTCATTGAATCTTCTGGATTACCCTGAGATTCTAATTTAATCATCCCGCAAATTCTTTACTTCTTTAGAATCATTGTCACTTCTGATAATTATATTGGTAACTTGTTTCTAAAATTCGACATAAGAGTCTTATAACAGGTCTATAAATAAATTTGTCCAGACGTTACAATCTCTACGTGGAAGTGTCCAAGGCTTTTATTGTCACCGGTGACCCTGTCTGTCTGTACTAGCTATTAATGCTTATAACCTCACATTATTTTACTTTTGGTCTAACTATGAATTGTTACGAGTATCTACTATGAAACGGTGTCTATTGTGCTGGCTTTGATGGTCACCTCTACTTCTAGGATATAGGATCTACTACATCTAGCCTTTGGTTAATGAAGCTTTTGTTTATTTTATCTTGTTCGGAGTTTATATACTCTCCGTAGCAGTCTTTGAAGCCAGAAGTTCATGTTTAGAATATTACGAATCTCAGTACAATAGCTTTAATCATCATCTATATATACTAGTTTCCGCTTAAAATAGTATTTATGCGTTTGTTTAAGCACTGCGTTGTCTTCCTTATTACTTTGTTTAGTATTGCATATTATCTGTGGTATTGCATAAACTCCTAGCTACTCTATTAGATAAAAGACTTGTAAGTCTTCGACCACTTGCTTGCCCTTGTGATTTTTAATCCACGCTCGTACTCATTACGTCATAATCTAATATGGCTCCCAGCTTACTGGTAAAACTAGTCTACTTTATATACCACAGGATTTAGTACTTAAATGCTTTTAGTATAAAGCTTAATTTACATTGCTGGATTACCTTGTTGGCATTTAGAAAATAACCATAAATTAATTCTTATTTTATTACCACGTGTTTGCTGTAGTTGATAAAGTGTTTTACGTGTTATTCGGGAAATGTAAAGTATTTTCGTGACATAATATCGTGCACTGGTTTCAGATGAATAACAAAGAAACCATGTTGGTTTTCCTTAAGATAAAAATATTTTCGAATAGTTTGTTTTACTTGTACAGATCAAGCTACTCAAACCTGTAAAATTATTCCAATCTGGAACCTAATACTCTAGGAATAAAGTTGAAAATCTATTAAATAAATGTAGTAACTTGATGTGTGGCGTCTGTACAATGAAGAGGTTTTAACTTGAACTGTTTACTGCAAAACTATTCAAATTACCAATCAACTCTAACTCTCTTATAAATTCAACTAGGTATCAAAGTATGCAAGTGCTTTGAAACAGGAAGTGTTACCAGACACTTCCGTCACATAAACTTAATGGCTACGAGCCTCTGTTACTTTGATACGAAAATATGACAAACAAAAGCGTAAACCTTTGTTCTAAAACCAGCTTTACAGTTAAAGTAAGGGCCGAGCCAAGTTAATTACGAAATTATATTTAAAAATTGAAGTGTCTTGAGACTCGGGTCGCCAAGGGTCTCGACTCGAAATTTGAACTTTCGAATGGAGACGGTTTTTAACGCCTTACCTAATTTAAATTTTGACAGATGCGTTTAGTTTCCGCTCTCACGCCTCTCAACCGGATTTTGGACAGAAGTTCCTGTTTTTTTTTTTTTGTATTGTGAACAAAGCCATCCTTACGCGAAGTTATTATTTAAAAGAGAAACTAATCCCGCGAAACTAGGAGTGGTTCAGAAGCGGGGCACGTGCGTTACATCCTCGCAGGTCGTCGACCTCACAATGGCAAGAACTGGTTGGG
This sequence comes from Lycophotia porphyrea, assembly GCA_950005105.1. NCBI lineage: Eukaryota > Metazoa > Arthropoda > Insecta > Lepidoptera > Noctuidae > Lycophotia > Lycophotia porphyrea. Next base: position 933,673 of record OX465406.1, read on the forward strand.
TTCAAGCCAGGTTTTATCGAAAAAAGTTGGCAGGACACAGCCCTATGTAGAAATGAGGACTTGACACTTTAAGCTGAGGTTGACCTGAAAAGGTTCCAGTTTAAAGGAGACAGATGTTTGGAGAAAGCCTATTAGTTCTTTGTCACCTTAGTTGCACATACCTAGTGTAACAGGGCCTGAAGACACTTAAGTATTTATTAAGTACATACCCACAATTTATACCCAGCTATTAAAAACATCATTTTATTACCGGTATTTCCTGAATGTAATAATGGACTTTGTGCCTAGAGGTAATAACATTGGATTACTACAAGGATATTAGAGGGTGCATAGGCAAATTACACTGTTATTATTTGAATTTATTTAATAGCTGGTTGTCCGTATAAAACCACTAATTAAGGAAATCAATAAAAGAAAAAAAATAAAAGAAAGGAAATATATAGATCGAAAAATAAGCTTACTTTAAATGACGGCTTTTGAAGATTTCAGTCTTCAAAAGCCGTCATTTAAAGTAAAAGCGACAATGAAGATGAAAGGGCATTGGCCCCACATAATATAATATGTATAGGGAAGCCGGCATCCAACATAGCAACTTGGGAACAAAGGCTCAAAACAGAGTTGGTTGACGGCCAATACGTATCACTTAACACTGGACGACGATTAAGATGACTACGATTAGACTAATTACCAGTGACATAATGACCAAATCTGTTTGGGAATTACTTTGTCATTAACGGGGCTAATCGCTTGAGTTTTGGAACTTTAAGTTTGTTAACTACTCTTACCTACCAGAGTTACCAGACTGATGTAACAAAAGATAGACAAGAGGAAGGACCTTGGCAGACAATGATGTTTGGGTAACAAAAGAAATACGTTTAGCCTAATCAAGATAAAACCTTAACTATCAAGCATCTATGGAAGCTAATATTGCACAGTATGGTAATTTAAAATAGGTACATCAAGAAACAGACCAGTTGAACCAGACGTCGCCAATTCTAAACTCCCTAGATTTCGATTATTTAAAACATTACCGAATCGCGACAACGACGCTTAAACTCGAATCATTGTTTGAAAACAATTTGATTGTTTGTTAAAAACGTGCCAAGTTGCTGAAGAATATCCCCATTCCCACTCTCACGACTTCTAAAAGAAAATAAACAAGAAATTTCCGCCGAAATAGGTCAGGTTAGAACAGAATGCTATTATAGATGTTGTGCAAAATCAAGATCCTTTTTCTCTTGGCACGGTAGTCGAAACAAAAATAGAAGAGCAAAAAACATTGAATCAGAAAACGACCAACCCAGATGTTTTCTTGCTATCTCTTTCTAACGCCAATGCTGTCTCAACAGAATCACGCACGGCCTGCGTGCGCGCAACGGTCGATCGATCGGCCAACTGATCGAGCTCAGCGGCCAAACTTTCGTTTCTGAACCCAACGAGTCGGCCGATTAGTCGACTGAACAGATTAGCGTTCGTGTCCTGCCAAATATAATCTGTTTGCTTCTATGGAAATCCGTAACGCCCAGATAACTAGAGTGAGGTTGCTGGTTGATAATATTGGTATCTCGTCCTCAATAAGAGAATAACAATCTGAATGCCTTTGTATAGACTGGTGAAGCTACCTCTCTGTCCATTATTATAAGATTGAAGAAAACGGGTTCCGATGGTACTCGCAAGAAATGGTCAAGTTACATCTTTTAAGAACCAATAAGTATGAAGTTTCAATAGATGCCCACCCACCTGCATATCTCCAGCAAGTTATTTGAATACCAATCCAGTAAATTTCTTCAGTCTGAATAACAATAGATCTATTTGTGTTAATACATAATCTAAAGATTACGCGTTCTAGCGCACGCATACATAGCGTCATCCATGACAGCTCGTGGCACAGAAAATCATAGTTTCTCCTACATTTCATGAGCATATCAATCCACTAGCGGAACCAGCACAGGTAGACATAAAGGCACTTGATAGGATAAACTACAAATGATGGATGACTGAACCGCTGCCGCTGTTCAGGATGGACATATCTATAATATAGAGACTGAGGGTCCGAATATTATACTGACTAGAATGGCAGCCGCAGCAGGATACAAAGAACGTGTAGCGGTCGTAGCGGAAATACTAACCATAACAATTCCATAGTTTTTATCAATATTTTTATAAATATTTCAGCATTCATTACAGTATTGCCCTTTACTTCTAACGTGTAAAGTTGATTTTTGGCTGGCCACGCATGAAAGCAACAATGCATTTACTCGTTATCATTGCAAGAGGTTAATGCTCTTTTATTTTTGTTCAACGAAAATATTTGTTTTAAATGATAACAATAATGTTATGTTAATAATAACTAAGCTACCGGTGGGCTACTATTTTTTATATTTTTAAATGTCGTTTTAAATATAAATATTTAAAAATATAACAAATATGTATAAAGATGAATAAAGGAACTAAGCTATTATATTTTATTTGTCTTTAATTATGGACAAGTTATAAGCACCGAAGACACTTGTATTAAATAACTTGTGAAAATCAGTTCGGCGACTTCGATAGCCCAAAATCTATCTATAATATAATAAATCCATGGAAGATTCCTTACTTTGAAAATAAGAAAAACGTATCGGAGCGATGCATGGACAGCAAAAAGTTACGGAAACCAATCCGCATTCGACAGATGTGATACGTAGGATCAGACATTTGATACAAGCAGCATGGTTGAAGGAACTCACTAAATTGTCGAGAACTTGCTTATTGTGGGAACAGGAACTGCTGAATCCGACAGTGGATAGGTATATCCTTTTCCAATTTCTCTCAAGAACATCGTCAGTTTGTCCAAAATTGAATTGGATAGTTTGTTATCCTTGCTTGATACCTTAGTGTTTCATCTACATTCATGGGAACAGCTATCATGGAATTCCGCTATCTATACCTTACTATTACGGTTTCCTCATACTGTTATTTGTCCACAAGAACGCTGTCAGTAAACATAGAAATGAGGCCTTATTCAATAGTTATAGATCTAGAATATCATTAAAGGCAAAGCAAATAATAAAAGTATGTAGGTATGAAGAAAAACGTGAGTGATTGTTATGCGAATATTTAACTTTCGTGGTACCTATTCAAATGTAGGGAAATAAATTTTATACCTATTGTTTTATATTATAGTGTACCTAGAATAGATTTTAATTGGTTCTTGAATTGAATGTGTCACTATTAGGGCGTGGTTAATTTAGTCGTATAATTACTTAGGCAGTGGACTTCGGACTTACCTTGACTGAACCCACACTATTTAAAACAGAATTCTAATAGCTAGACGTTTTGTCGAAATCGTGTATTTCTAGTTGGACATTTTATCCAAAACAGAAGTCTTGAGTACCTATCAAAAACGACGAGAAGACTTTAACAGATGAATTCGATCTCTGAGCCATGTTTATGTAATCGAATTTAACCAAAACAGGTTTATGACAGTCTGATCAGGCAAAGCTATTACTTCCAGGGGTAATTTGCCCAGCAATTCCGCGAAATGCCCAACACAACACGTGTGCTTTCCCAACGGTACCGGGCATTACGCAAATTGCTTTTTTACGACCCCTGTGACTAGCAACTGTAGTTTTAATTAAAGGAACATGTAGGTTCTAAAAGTACCTACTATTATTATTTTTAATAGGGAAAGCCGAATTGAGTGCGTACCTAAGTGACGTGTGTGCATGAATTCCCTATATTTATAACCTCAGTTATTATTACAGAGTAATATTAGTAAGTATTACTCATGGGATCATTAAAAGCAAAACCACAGTATTTGCTTTACCGTTAACCATATACTGGACAAACCATAGAAACGGGGTGGAAGGGACACCGACGAGCAGCAAATTTTTCTTTTAAATAACCGCTGTAAAATTTCTGTTTGGGGGGGCTCAGAATGTTGTACTGAATACTTACGTGGTAACCGTTTTCGCGTCTGTGTCCCTTCCACCCTGCATACGTCAAAATAAATCTATTATATGAAAAATATTTGTTTCTCTTCTTCATTAGAGTCTGTCCTAGCTACATCATCATCTGCCTAGCCTTTTCTCAACTATGTTGGGGTCGGCTTCCAGTCTAACCGGATGCAGCTGAATACCAGTATTTTACATGGAGCGACTGCCTATCTGACCTCCACAACCCAGTTAGTACTGGGTAATACGATACCTCTTGGTAAGACTGGTTGTCAGACTTTTTTGGCCACTGACTACCTGTAACGACTGGACCAACGGCTTAACGTGCTTTCCGAGGCACGGAGGAAACTCGGTATGTATTGGGTGGTCACCCATCCACAGACCAACCTAGGCAAGCATGGCTTAACCTAAAGATCGACCCGAGCGGCAGTTATTATTTTGCCACGAGCTCCTCAGTCTGTCCTAGCTACAAACAACGTTAAATCTGGAAAATAAGATCTGTTGTTCACACAAAGCAAATATTGTGCTGTGTTGCTGTTCAAGATTTCCTGACTCAACAAATCATCACGAGTCAACAGCGTGTTTTAATAATTCTTATTTAAATATGGAATGACGTTATTGGCACGAGATGCAGGCGTGATACCGAGATGTTAGATAAAGGATATTATCAGATCGCATCACATTGTATCAATGATGGTGCATTGAGGAAAATTTACAATCTAAGTTAAACGGAACATTGATGTTCAGACGAACAAAAATGGACATAGCGAATGGTAGTATCAACATCTGAAAAAAAAGTAGGTGGTTAAACAATAACAAAATATTGCTCATTTAATAGTAGAAGATAGGAGAAAGGACTACAATAGAAATCGGATCTTCAATTCCTTTTGTCTTTAGACGAAAATAATGTCGAGCAGCACACTGTGCTTAAACAAAAGACAATCAATATAAAATATGCAGTGTTGAGTATTGTCATAATCATAATAATCAAAGCAACAACTATAAGCAAAGCTCAACTTGTTTTTATGCATCCACCGAGCAAACATGTAAGGAAACTAATTCACAAGACGTTATTCTTGATACGTAAACATGAGATCGCATGACAAATATTTACTACACGGCTGCGCAGGAGTTCGCAACGTGATGCCGCAGATAAGGTGTCAATGAGAATTACTTTAGTCGAGTTCACAATTGATTTAGCTGACAGAAGGATGCACGGGTTCGTAAAATGTTGGACTCTTAATTGGGACTCGGACTTTGAACACATCAATGTTGGGAAGAAGTGGAAATAATCGTTTGATGTTGATTGGGTCAGATAAAATGATTAAATTTATGCTTTTATTAACACCAAGAAACGAAACAAATTAAGCAATTAATCCAAACGATGTTTTAGATTGAATATACGTGGAAGACTTGGGCACAATTTTTACAAATAAACAATTTGACTTTGGCTGCATCTATTGTAAAAGAAGATACATACTCAATATATTAATCATGTCCTATATCCTCAATATTGCAAATGTTTCAACATCACAATGATGTTGCTCAAAACCCTAGACAAACATTTAATAGATCTGTATGTATAATATAGTTCAATAATCTCCCTGTACTTGCGTTTATGTTAAAAAATAAGATTACATTCTAAGCACTCAATAAGGAGCATTTGTGTGTTCTGTCTACTTAAAAACGGCAGGTGGAATAGATCCTCAATGTTTTCATAAAGATTAGAACCATGAAAAAATATTTGATTGAGTTCGGTAGGTATGTTTTACCAGTGAATTGAACGCAGAAACTTTGGCGTAGAAAATTCACTTGTTAGTTATGCTTCAAGATCCGTAGAAGTACAATAAAATAATCAATGAATGGATTACGTCGTATCGTGTTGTTTTCTGCCTACCCGCATGCTGTATGTTTGTTATCTGACAATGGAAGCTAGCGTGTCACCAATATTAAACTCAATACAGTTACTATGCAATGTGTATCATTATCAGCAATGTTCTGTAACTAATTATGGAATTATGTTCACACATCTGCTTTGAATGTGGCAAAAAAAATCGGTGAACTGCAGTTACCATGCAACTGTTATCAACATGTGCTTGAAAATGCCACAAACGTGCAATTTTATCATTTATTATCCATGTTATGTTTACCCTAACACAAACATGATATTATTATGGCTCACTCAAGAGCGAAAACATTTAAGTACATACTTTAGTGTTCATTGCAAAGTAGGTGCATAAATACTTACAATAACGCGCAATTAACAATAAGTAAACACTCCATGCCTCCGCTTACTATTCGTTATTGTTGACACTATACTTATGCGCAGCTAACTGCTGCATACAAAGAAATATGGTAATGAATTACTTGGAATCGACTTGACTGGCCCAAACAGACAAAAATTATGACGGCAACATGCAAAGAAGTTTTATCGAACTGAATTGCTGAACCAATTAAAATGGCGAAAATCCAGGAGAGTTACTCAAAGCTCACTCACACCCGTTAAGGCTGGCTTAACGGGTGTGACATCCTGATATTGGCCATAGGCCAAATAGGCAAATATCATTTGGAATTTTGACACATACCTTGTACAGACCTGTGGAGAGACCCCTTCAAGCCTCCAGCAAAGAACCAGACGTGTTCAACATTGATAAATAGCTCCTAATAATAGGTTTTTGGTTGCTAACTTTCACTTCATACATTACCAAATTGGTCGGTGGACTAGTCTCTCTATACTCAGCCATACTATGTAATTATTTGGCAAATACCAAATATTGTGTTTCGAAAGCTAATAATCTAATTAACATTGTAGATCCTGTTTTAAGTCATATGGATGTGGGTCTATTATTTAGGTATCACTTGTTAATCTCACTTTCTTTTTTCGTAAAAGAGTAATTGCGAGTTTTATGTAATAAACTTGTCCAAATTGACTGAGAAACTGACGTAAATTCTTTTTGTTCTAGGTATGCGAGAAACTGGAGATCGGAGCCGAAGCGGACTACTTCGGCCTCCGCGTATCCCCAGTCTCCGGTCCCAGCAGGTGGCTGAACTTGCGCAACCCCCTCGACCCGCACCGCATCCCCAGCAGGCGCCTCGACCTCCGCGTCAAGTTCTGGGTGCCCCCACACCTCCTCATCAACGAACCCACCCGCCATCAGTTCTATCTACACGCTAAACTCGACCTTACCGAAGGAAGATTAGTCGTAGCTGACCTAGAAGTGGCCCGAAGGATCATCGCTTACATTGCTCAAGCGGAAACAGGAGACTGCGAACCGGACCTCCCCCCAACACACATTTACGAAGAATGCGATAAAATCGGCCCTCAAGGCGAACGCCCAGAAGATCATGTCGACAAAATCATTGAATACCATTGCGAAATTACCGGGATGGGAGCTTCGCAGGCGGAGTACAGATTATTGAAAGAGATCTCGAAATTGGAGTCGTTTGGGGAGGAGTTGTTCTTCTGCAAGCCTGTGACTTTCAACAACAATGCTCACAACTTGTACAGCCACTTGCTGTACCATCGGCAGCAGGCTGAGGAGCCTCGGGCGAGGGATGAGCAGGAGATTGACGGGGGAGCCACAGTCGGATGTCTCACTTCAGGGCAGAGTGGTGGTGGATGTGGGTGCAGATTGAGCACTTGTGTGGGGGTTGGACCTCATGGCATCGTGGTGTACAGACCCGCGTGCAATGGAGATCATGAAATCGGAGTTGAGAAGCAAAGGTTGGTCTTTTCTTTGTTTAGTTATTCTCTGTAGTGTGAGACATGGAGAAAGTCATTAAAAATGTGCCATGCATCAGAAAATTTGCCATGTTGTTCTCGAATAATTTTTTTTTTTGCTAAACTTTAAGTACATCAAAGGTAATTTGTGAAATAACTTTGTTATTTAATAAAACGGACCCGTTTCGACTGTAAACTCTACTTATTATTCGTAAAAGTTAGTCAGTAACGAACAGGTCAAGACAATGGGTACGTTCGCTTCTGTTTTCGGCTCTCGAATACATTAAAATGACATCACGAATCTAAATACGATCAAGAATATTGAAAAAATATTTACTCAGTAATATATAACACACTTTACTTCATCGGATGTTATATCTTTGCTGCATCGGATGTTATTTTTTTGCTGAATTACCTTTGTTATTAATATTTTGAAATTAAATAACAATAAGTAGGTATGGTACTGACATACTTAAATGATTTGTCCGACCAGCAAGGTACACAGGTTATTTTTCCTATTTGCAAACTAAACAAATATAGCTAGATAGATTGTGCAATTGACTAAAACATCTATCGACTATAATTATTCGCTGACGCAGCTCACAGAAATGTACAAGAAAACATGAATTGCACAACATATACACGCAGCGTGAAATTGTTATCATACATGATGGCGCAATTTAGTTCCGATTTGGGACACGCGCCAGTAGATCCTTGTACAACTATGGATACGAAGGGAGAGGGCCATTTGTCACATTTAATAAAAGTACTCTTTGACCCATTGCGTTTAATAACCACGACCTGATAGCACAATTTCACTCAATTACTCAGAATGCAGTAATTAACAAGATAATAGTAATTAATAGGTATGACTATAGGCAGATTGTTTCCATCCGTTTATATTAAATTATTATATTTTCGTGTCTTAAACATAATAATCGTTGTTCCGAATTTCTGATAAAACGAATATTTGCGTACGATAAGACAGAGGACTCCTTTATTTTACATTTCTTTTCGAAAAATTTCCTCGATCAGTGTATGAATTTCTTTGTTCTTTTGTCTTATCACACTTAACGTTTTAATCTTCACACATATTAGTGAAATAATTTGCACTCCCAAATTGGGGCAAAAACACACAGTAAATATCTTGATGACTGCTTGAAATTAGGGAAATAAACTAAGACAATGATGATAAAAAAAAAATACGACACTCGAAGGCAAAGCAGATAATGACACGAAACCTGGTGACCAAACTGCTGATGCAGCATCGTAATATCAAGAGACTCAGAGTCCCAAGTCTAATAACATAATACCATTGCATTTGCCTAGCCTTTCCCAACTGTGTTGGGGTCGGTTTCCCGTCTAATCCGATGCAGCAGAAAGCCAATATTTTACATAGAGCGGCAGCCTATCTGACCATCTTTAATACTAAACTGAAAACATCTTCCATAAAAAATGTAACCCAATTTTCTCTCCTTCTAGCATCGCCTACACCGCGATCCACCGCGCACAGCCATTCCGGCGCAACTTCCAGATGTCGTACGTGACCGACGAGGGCAACGAAGCCACTCTTCACGTCAAGATGGCCACCTCTGGCCAGGCGGCTGCCGTGTACCGCGCCGTGACGGAGAAACACGCCTTCTACTGCTGTGAGACTGTTCGTACTGATGTCACCGAGCAGTTCATTAGGGATCTTAAGGTGAGTTTCTTTATGTTTTGCTAGTTTAATGCCTGTTATTACAAATACTAGGTGAAATTCCCCGTAAGACGGTGATTGGGTGAAGAAGTGATAGTGTGGCATATTATTTAGACTTTTCATTCCCTTTGGTCTAGTGGGCACAAGCGCGACTGCTGAGCATCAGGTCCTGGATTCGATTCCCAGATCGGACAGATTCATTGGGTTTTCCATCAGGAATTGGCAATCGCCTCGCCCCCTATTACATGGGGGGACTTAACCATAACTGGCAAGATGTGGGTGTATATTAAGTACGCCAGACGCCTCTGCCTAACCCTTCGCGGATTACAGGCGTGATTTTATGTTATGTTTTACGGACTCCTCGGTTGAGTTGTCTCTAGGTTTATGCGCAAATTGATGGAAAATAAAATAGCAGAATTATATGAGATTTCCTTTGTGTTGTAATTTAAAGTGTAGCTGTGAATTTTTAGGCAGATTCAACTTTGTCCCTTAAAAACTAATAAATAACAGCCCAATAACACATTTACATTAAATGAAGCAATACTGTATACGTACACTATATCGTTCATGTTACGAGTCACGTAATCAACCTTTCTGTCAGCAACCTTGCGGAGAATACCCTTTTAACCAGTACTAATGGAAACGATCGGGCCTTTGCTAGTAATATTCATAGGTTTACTTAATAAGAATAACCATTCGTAATTTTACACAGAATTATTATTTAATATAATTGTATAACCGTTTGTCATGCATGTTTAATAGAATTATTAGTTATTTAATTGTGCTTGGTAAAGATAATGGTATTTTAATAATTATTATTTATTTATAACTATTGCAATACCATGTGAAGGAATTGTCCTTAAACTTTGCCCTACTTAGGATGGACATATTCCTGTTTATTGCTATATGCTGTCATCATAACAAATGATGGAGCTACAAATATACCTATTCGGTCATCCAAAACCATTTTACCCTACTACAGCAAAGGCAGGGTAATGATTTTATTTATCACACAAAAATATATCATCAATTATGAAATATTTGTAATCACGTTGTCGAAAACTACTCTAACGATTTCAGTGAAAAAACGGTTTAGCTAATTCTCATATCCTGGGAAAATTTGTTTTCTCTATCTGGAGCAGAGCTCGGCCGCCCAGGTGGACCAACTATAAATACAAATCTGCTTAACCCCTCTCGATTTAAACGCTTGATGTTATAAGTTTATTGATTTCTCCTAGAACCTCTTCATATAAAACATTAAATGTCAAACATACCTACAATCTACATGAATTAAATTACTGACAGCAATAGTTAGGCTGACAAAAACACATGTGGACTTTGTACTGCCCATTATTCACGGGGGCGTCTCATGACCTCCCACCATACGTTGACTAAACAATCGTTTTAGTGTTGTCATACTGGACTTTAGACCGTTAAATGATTCGGCTTCGGGATACCGGATAAGTGGTTAAATAGGTATTTGCGATTGTTACTAGCTTGTTTTTCGGGGAACAGGGTGAGATATAATGTTTTAAAATTGTAAGTTGATTCAGTATTAATTTTATTTCACATATAAATTTTATACTTTTTGCTGTGCCCTACGCGTCTGTAATTGTACCTTAGCATTGAGCCCATTGTAAGATCTTCACACATTATGGAATGCAAATAAAGATATGAATAATATTATGAAATGTATGGAAGTTAGAAGATGTTATTAATCCCACTTCTGATGACAAAACACCAACTCATACACACGTACATTGCTGGACATATATCTCTGCCTATGCCCAGCTGTGGACTGCAACAGACTGAGTGCAGCTTCAGAGAGATTTTACATCGCAAGATTAAAATTGGTACCTCTACCTACATAATAGGTTTTCTAATCACACAATTATGATTGTCTGTCCTGTGAAAATAATAATTTGATATATTTATGTCCTTACTTTAAAGCACTTCGCGTGAGAATATTACAAATAATTACAGGGTTACAAGCTTACATGAAAAAAAAATTTAGTCCATGAGAATAAAAAAATAACAAGAAGGTTAATCTTATTGTTATAGGAAAAGAATGGACACCGTTTAAATTAGAAAAAAAAACTACTAGAAAATTCTACTCTAATACTACTCGCAGCGGATGGGGTCCGAACTTATGACGTCTCATCCCTCATCTGCGTTCAATGCCTCGTGGGCTCTTGAACAGCCACCTCATTCCCACTACATCAGGACACCTTGCGCAATAGGATATCCTTATAACTACAATCAAGTGTAATCTGGTTGCGGATCAATTGAGATTTTGTCGGTAGATGCATAGGCCTGAAGTGTTCGAAGAATTTCATTCATGATTGAACATTTGTAGGTACCTACATAAACTGACGGCTGTTCTCATGGGTGTAGGTAAAAACTATGGAACTGTACCTGCTACATATACTGCATTATTGAAACTGCGTCATAGTTAAGGTGGTTATTCAAAAGGTGGCCAAAAACCTCATAAAAAGCATACAGACTTGTAACGATTTGTAGGTCAAGTATTGGTATCTCCTACCAAAAAAATTGCTTGCGGGAAATGAACCCTCTACACATACCACTGCTATTTTTCTTTTATCTTTCCTAGTTCCCCATGTTACTTTAGATCAGCTCAAATTTCGATTTTCATTTCCAATACAGCAACGACATCACTAACAAGTGTTCTCATCCTCTTGCAGGGCACAATAGCGTCGATCTTCAACGACTCGACGACGCTGGGGCGGCGCTACGTGTTCGACATCCGGCGCACGTGTCGCGAGGTGCACGACCGCGCGCGCCGCGCCGCGCATGCGCTCGCCGCCGCCGCGCACGAGCCGCGCGCGCGCAGGAGATCCAACTCTGGGGCTGAACACAAGGTGAGAAGCTGTTCCTACACTCTCAAAAGTCCGTAACTCTGATGACCGGCCCGTACTAATCTAGACTAGATTATAGTGGTACTTATATGACCCCGTACACTGGGTTGCGCAGCAGTCTATGTGAAATACTGCTATTCGGTTAGACTGGAAAGTGGAAGCCAAGCTAGGCAGATGATTAGGATTGTAATAACCGAATTCTATCCCACTTCCAATCATCTTACTTGGGTCCGATTCCCAGGTCTAACCAGTGTTATTGGATTTTTCCAGTAAGAACCTTTCAGAAGCAACCTGGAGTCTAGTATTTTTTGTATTTGACACCCTGTAACATGAAGGTGTACCCACCATACATATCTACCCATTTAGCAAATACAGGCGTGATTTGAAACTACACTGTGCACTGCTTTCTGCCATGTACTGACCAGTCCCTCCCCCGCCCTCCCCCCAGGAGCCCCGCTCGCGCTCGCACAGCGGCGGGTGCCGCGCGGAGGCGCTGGCGTGCCGCGTGTGCATGGACGCGCCCATCGACTCGCTGTTCCTGCCGTGCCGCCACGTCGTGTGCTGCGGGGACTGCGCTTCTAGGTATGTACATAACGCCTACTTTGTAATTATGTGTTTTAGACTGAAAGTTTTAAAAGCAAATAAAAAAAAGAACTGAAAAAAACTGAAAAAACTGTCCTGCATGATTGATGATTCATTAAGCACTTGTATGACATTGTCAGTAGAGCACTGTTGTATTAAAAAAAACAATTGGCGGCATTAAGCCCGATTACGGCCATGCCCCAAGTCTCTTGTACGAGCAATCAAACTTCAGAAAAGAAGTCAAATTTTTATGAGTAGTGAAATTTAACATCGAACCAACTTTCTACGAGCATTCGCAGTAGTACTAAACTTTATAGTAAAAAATCAGAATTGTCTCTTAAGAAATCGACACAAGAACAAACGTTTCAACCTCAAGATTTAAGTCCTTTGGGCGCTACATAGATAGTTTTGAACTTTCCCTCAATTTTCAAGACATTACTAATTTATCTCTCCTATCTTTCCAGATGCAACCGCTGCCCACTATGCCGCGGCGAAATAGACAAGTTGATGCACATATTCCTGCCGTGCGACTACCCGAAGAGTCCCGGTCTAGTGAAGTGAGTACCGCGCCCGAACGAATTGGAACAAGATGACGATGATTTTCTTCGCGAAATGATTCCCCGCAGCCCGCAGCGCGCGCCGCGAGAGTGAAGAAGTGCCCTTCTGTGTGTGTGTGTGTGATTGTCTAGTCACTAATATTTGACTCCATCTGACAAATGCATTTCAGGAATGTACAGCCATTCCAACCTATGATAACCTGGTACTTATTTCTTAGATTTAAAATCATTAATACATTTATTATTGGCTAAATCTAAGTTGATATTATGAGAAAAATATAAAAAAGTACCCGTAAAAATAATTTTGATTCACCTTCGTTTTAGAAGGTCTAGTTTAATATTTTGTGATAATTATGATGTTTGATTTACAGAAAACTTGTTGAGAAAAAAGTGCATTTTAATTAAACTTAAATTTAAACTTGCCTGTTCATCATTTGGTAACTTATGTTCGCTGTAACGTTGATTTAAGTTCGATTATAAGTTAAATATTTGTAAGACCTGTGGTCTCTAAGTGAACTAATGGGAAGAAATAAAATACATGTTAAGTAAACATACTAATACTGCCATTCTGTTGTTTTATTTATTTTGGTACCACCCAAACACGAAAAGTACACTATCAGATCATTTATATAGTATACAAGAAGTAATCGATAAGTTTGGAACACAGTTTCACTACACCATAACTGCCTAGCCCTAAATACTACTACAAATAAGCAAATACCTTAAAGTAAAGGTTCCCTGCCCTGATCAGAGCATCATCTGCCTAGCGTTTTCACAACATGTTGGTGTCGGCTTCCAGTCTAACCGATTCGTTGCGGATGGCACGCCTCCCGTGCCATCATTATTTTTTGCATGTGACGTTAGGCACGGGATCCCGTGCCTAACGTCACATTCACGTCATTCTGAAATCGATGGTAACTCCTTCAAATTAACTTTTAGGGAGATCTATTCGAAACAACGGCAGTCGTGTCACGTTATTTTTGTTCAGCGCCACAGCTATAAGTTTGACAAATTGGACATCGCAACGAATCGGTTAACCGAATGCAGTTGAATACCAGTATCTTACATGGAGCGACTGCCTATCTGACCTCCACAACCCAGTTGGTACTGGGTAATACGATACCCCTTAATAAGACTGGTTGTCAGACTCTCGAGCCACTGACTACAACTGTCAAAGATCTACAAATGACAGCCGGGATCAACGGCTTAACGTGATTTCCGAGGCGCAGAGGAAACTCAACATGTAATGGGTGGTCACCTATCCACGGACCAAGCTAGGCAAGCTCGGCTTAACCTGAAGATTGATCCGAGCGGCTGGTATTATTTAGCCAAGAGCTCCTCTTAACCAGAGCATTCGGCTTTAATGTAACAAACTAACAATCCAATGTTCTATTGTATGCATTACGTAAGAAATAGGCGCTCCCGGTGAGCGAGCAAATGTAATAATCCAAGATTCGATGTTCTACAGAAACAAGTGATTGTTACAGGTTGCGCACTGTAACGTTTGGTTCTCATCACCCACTGATGTAAGTTGAATCTAGTGGGTTATTCCCAGTTGTCGCCACTGGTGACGCCACCACTGGCGACAAATGGGAATATTTTTCAAAAAAAATCCCAGTTGTCACCAGTGGTGGCGCCACCAGTGGCGACAACTGGGAATAACCCAATCTAGTAGCCTAGCTATAGTCCTACTCGTAGTAGGGCCCTGTATCAATTTTTTTTGAGAGAAATTAGAACGCGGCGATGCTCAAAAAAAAGGAAAGATGATTAGCATTAAACAAATTATTTTTGCAATACAAAGAAAATGACAAGCTATCATTACTTTTACTAAGATGATGTACTGCTATTATGATTCGCATCTTTTAAGTCTTCATTGAAGAGCTAGAAAATTAGAGCATCCCGAAAAGGTTTAAGTTACCTAGATCAAGTATCAAGAAGAATTTGAGGTTGTTGGAAGATTTTGTGTTTTTTTTCCTGAACCTTGATAGGTTTAGGAAGCCTTTGTTACTCGGGGGTCCGTATCATTGATAAGGCGGTAGTTACACCCCTGCTTAGATCTGAATTGTTACACTACAGGCGAATGCTTCCGGTGAGGGGGCGCCTTAGTAAGGACTAGCTACTCTATTTAAAAAGGTAGAAACTTAAGTAAAAAATTAAACTCGGGGAGAGTTTAATTTGTTACTTAAGTTTCTACCTTTTTACCCCTGACCAATGCTAGAGTCAGCCCGCGATGCTGAGCCACTAGTTTTAAATCAACCCCTAAATTAAATGTTTTTGCCCCTGGCTTACACTTACACGGCCTTACACTCAAAGCACCTAGACGATAGTCCGGTTACGCAGAAGCCAGCCTCAAAGGTTGACCTGCGAAATCATTAAAACAAAAAGACGGGTTGCACTCCGGGAGTGCCGGCAGAAGTGAAAACTTGAAACAACGCCATCTAGGTTAAATATCAGAAATTTCAATAGCTTTCTGCAAGAACGAAAGATGTCGCTACGCTAATCTAGCTTAAACTACACGCAGACTCGCGCAAGCGCCCTGCGCCGCCGATTCGGTCTGACGATCTGACGCGAGTTTAAGTTTTTAACATCCCAAAAAATGCACAACGCCGCTAAAGAATTTTCACTTAAAAAAAGAGACTAAACAAGAAGTTTTGAGGCATCTGTTAACACAGATGCCTCAAAACTTCTTGTTTGGTTTAGTCTATCTACACTATGCGCACAATGCAATGCCATTGTTTTTGGCAATTTAACAACATTCATTGTGTTTTTCAATGTACTGAAACAGAGGTTTTTAAAAAAATGAAGTAAATAATTGATTAAGTATAGGAATTTCCTTCACGATCTTTCAGTGCCTTATGCAATCATACGGATTCATATTGATAGATTGTAGCAGTCCCATTACCAGTAATCACAAGAATCTTATCTATTGTACAATCAGCGTCATGATGACCCCTCTTGAAAGCACCTACGTTCCCAACCGGGATATCCAATTGATGCAGCCCACCATAAAAAAATAAAATTAGATCATTTCTTAGGGTTCCGTACCCAAAGGTAAAAACGGGACCCTATTACTAAGACTTCGCTGTCTGTCTGTCTGTCGCGTCCGTCAGTCTGACACCAGGCTGTATCTCATGAACCGTGATAGCTAGACAGTTGAAATTTTCACAGATGATGTATTTCTGTTGCCGCTATAACAACAAATAATAAAAATATAAATTATTTAATATTTAAAGGGGTCTCCCATGAAAGAAACGTGTTTTTTTCGGTTTATGGTACGGAACCCTTCGTGCGCGAGTCCGACTCGCACTTGGCCAGTTATTTTTCAGTTGTATATACTTTAAACTAGGCCTTCAATATACATCAAAATATTTAGTTGTGACTGCCTCGTTGATCTAGTGGTCACAAGCGCGGCTATTGAGCATGAGGGTCTGAGTTCAATTCCAAGGTCTGGCATTTTTATTGAGTTTTTTATGTAGGAATATTTCAGTGGCAGCCACGGAGTCTGGATTTGTTTCCAGCTGATGGCAATAGGTTCGTCCCCTACGACATGGGACTTAAAACTTAACTGGCGAAATGTTGGACTAGGTGTTAATAGGTTCACCTGTGCCTAACCCTTCGGGGATCCTATCTACATATGTTATTATTGAGCTTGTCCTGTGAAAGGATGAATGAAAGATGACCTTTTCTTGGTAACAAAATAAATAAATAAAATTACAAATTAATAAAACCATAGAAGTTTAGATAATTTTGGAATGTTTGCCATCTGCAATCTCTTAATCATACCCAAGGTCCAAGATACAGATTAACTGTCTAACTTGGAGCTCTCTAGCAAATAAGACTTTATAACCTAACTGTAAATAATTTTATGAATGAAGAGAGATCATACATAGGGGGACAGATACAGGTTCATAGTAAGTCCATGTTTATGCTTCAGGACTATAGATGCAAAAAAACCTTTTTTTCCAACTATTTATACAGTTGTAAACAAAATCCTTTTTAAATCGGTGTTTTTGCAACTATATTCAGGACTACACAAAAGCGGGGACCAATAAGGTTACTCCAATAGGAGATTTAATCGGGTTATTGTTTAGGGTTAGGTGAGGTTAGTCAAAGGAGGTAAATGCGAAGATGCAAGCAATAGAGAAGCATGGAACAGGAAGACATGCAGTTAGCCCCCGCTCTGTGCTTTGTGTCTTTCATTCTGGTTAAACAGTAATATATAATGGTTAACCTAAACTTTTTAGGGGTTAACCAGTATAGTGGTTAATCAAACATATTGGTTATAGGTCTTCCCGGTTACCCTTAAAAACAATTAATGATTGTTCCCTGCACAAAAAATGTAGGGAAAAAGTGGAAAAAGAAAGGGTTACTTTTGCATAAAAACTAACTCTTCAATATTAAACAGCCCCAGGCGCTCGTGGTGGAACCCACGGCCGCCGCAACCTCTGCCACGGCAGGTAACGCCACAACGATCTGCCGCCACCACCTGGTTATTTCAACAAGTAGTTGCTACTGCATAAATTGTTCTAGCAAAGGCCACTAGTAATATTATTGCCCACACAGCTCTGTCAGGCACTAGTAGTAAAGACTAGAGATAACTACACTATTTTCCAAACGGTTTATTACCTTGTTGATAGTCTGTTTTGTTTTGAATATAATTTGTACAGCAAAACTGTTCATGACAAACAATCGAGAGACCACTCAATGGTTTGTAAATGAGTGGAGTTGGGGCCCAGTTCTGCTGTCATGCTGGTCCCGTCAACTCACGGTCACAAGTTCCTTTGTGTGATATTTAGTGGGCGAACTTAGAAAAGGCCTCGAACGGGCTAATAATATCAGGGCTACCTGTGGGGGTGCCTCATCTGGACCGGTCTGATTTCCTGCCTTAGGGAAAAGATGAAAGTGTACAGATTTGTAGAACTCTGGTTACCGCGGAAAATGGCAATGTGAGATTTGATTGTAATAAAATGACTATAAGAACTTATCATACTTTAAAACCTTTCGGGTTTCGGTTTCAGGACTTCCAGGACTTTCCGGTCAGGCTGTTAATGTCTCCTTATAATTATATATAGTAGTCTTTGTGTAAATGTAAATAAAAACAAATCGACGTCATAGATTTGATTGACAGATTTGACATGATGAATGATGTTGCCTCACTTATTATATTATCTAAAATCCTGTAGTTCTCCTCGGTGTTTTAAAACGTTTAAATGGTACGCAATAATTCATTGAAAAAAGCTGAGTTTATTTAGGATTATGCTTAGTACAGCATTACTAAAAAAAAAATAAGCGTTTTGTCGGTTTTTTTCTAAACTATTATCGTTATCTGGAAACTGTGTCTGGAATATTGTCGTTGGCTGTACATCCAGATTCCATAGCCAGAATTTATGATTTTTTAAATATCTGTGAATTTTTTAGTGTTACCAACTCTACGGAATTGCCCAATATACTTGGAAAGTTCATCTGTACGTCAAGGCTAGTACCATTAATATAAGTATAATAATATTTGATCTTGAGTGTCAAAATGGGAAAATAATTACCGTGACTTTTTTTCTGGCCAAAGAATCAACATTGTTACCCAAAGTGGCAATGAATTAATGAATTAATGCAACAATATAGGCAACATAAGTTCTTATGATATATGACTTTCACTATATTCGGCATTTCAGCCGTACAAATATGCGGCCAGCCTACTGGGCACTTTTCTTATAACAGCAATTTGAACGAATATTTGATGCTCTTTAATTCTTTTCCCATTTTGATACTTGATCATATTATTAATTTAGATCTATTTTTGTAGTTTGTAAATAATGTACAGACTTCAGCATATCGAGCTGCCGAAACTGACAAATTATCCCAATCAACCTTGAACCTAATGGTTTAGCGATAAAATTGAGAATCTATTAAAGACATTTAATTTGACAGATTGTAGTATTTTGATGTGTTGGCATCTGTACATACTGGATTCAAATAAATTTACATCTCGAGTGACATCCAAATATAAGTATTTGTATTGCCAACCATTATTTCAGTTTTCTTGGTAGACCCTTGTAGTGTCCACACTGTAAAAAGTAAGGAATCAGTACGGCATAACATTCAGTTTTCTTTTGATTGATTTATTTCAGTCTTTCAGTAAAATAGTAGTTTCAGCATTATTAAACTATCATTCATCAAAAAAATCCGAATTTACTTCAACATTGAATATTGGAACTTGGCCTACAAAGGAAACCATATTATATTTAAGTGTCTCTAATTCAGGACTTAAAAAAGTAAATGACGGTGTAACCTCGACGTTTCTTTTCAGCCAGAACACTTTGAGGTGTTTTTTTACCAATTTACAATTTAAAAATGTATAAATATCACCAGATAAAAAATATATAAATATCACAAGATAACCTCATTAGACCAGTCATTTCCAAAATGACTAAAGTGGAAATTCTTACTTATTACTGTTATTCCCACTGCTGGGCAAACGTCTCTCCCCATGACTTTTTCAAGTGAAAATGTTATTAAAAAAAATAATTATAATAACCAATAAAACCTATGTGGGAAAAAAAGTTATTCACTGGTAACATTTCTCCCTGCTCATACGAACGCAAGATGGCTGCCAATTTATGTGAACGCAAGGACAAGTAGAAAAGTGTTATCCGTTTGTGATATTTGGTTTATATTTGTGATACTAACGTTATAAATATTATCATTGTTTTGTGTGTGTGCCTGGAGGAAGTTTTTGTGCAATATATTATGAGTTATTAATGTTTTAAAGTAGTTTGTGTAATCTTACGTTGGATGGTACAAAATGTTCCTTGTTGAATTGTGATTATTTATGCAGTGATACAAGTTTTTGGATCGCTATGACGCTTATTGTTGGATGATATCTGTGTTATCACGTAAGTGTGTTAATTTTTTATGTTAATATAGTATAAAACGGGCGCATACAGAAAGTTTCAAAAATTTCGTCAGTGTTGTAACCTAGTTGCCTTTAAAGGGTTTTCAGTGGCGTGGCTGTTGAGCGAGCCGGCGGTTCGCCGGTGCTTCGCCCGCCACAGCTGTTAGGTTCTCACGCCTATACTGCCTTGTTCTCCTCCACAGTTTACTATTTCTACCGTTAAAACGATGAAATCATGCAAATATATGTTTTTGCATTTGTTAGTCATCCAGATGTTTTAGTAATGATTCGGCGAGGCAGGCCCTCGGTGCGCATTTGAAACGTTGACTACATTACTAAACGGCGTTATCTGCGATGTCAGTTGTCGTGTACATGTAAAAACAATTATTTTCGTCGTCATACTTCTCGGTAGAAGCGAACGGCGTGACGATTCCGTGTGTGTTATTATTTTTACAATATCTAAGATGACCACACAAACATATATTACTTCTAAATTCAATGATATACCTACCCCATTCAATTTAGGATACAGACAGACAAACAAGTAACTAGGCCACACATTAGTCCTTTTTCTTAGCTTTCACTGTTATTCATAAGATAATATTTTTAACTTTAATTGTTCTCTACTTTAGGTTTTATTTGCAAAATTTAAATTTTAGCATTAGAGTTGTTGTGAGGGACATACCCACCATAATGATTCTTCAAATCAGTGGCTATTCTCCTTGAACTTTTTTTTTATTGTCTGAAGATTTGTAATTTTGTCTAAATTTATCAATAATCTGCACAGCAATTTGTCCCTCAATTATTATAATAAGCGGTAATATATGAGGTATTAACCTTTTAACCTCAGCCTGGTTTACTAATAAAAAAATGAATAATTTAACATAATAATATGTAATGAGTTGTTGCGATGTCTAAATACTAATTTAAAGCATGTTTGGATCCAATAGCAGAAAGTAGGAACCACCAACCATGTTATAAAAACAAGATTCACCTGTATTTGTTGAGATTTTCTCCAACTATCTCAATAATTATCTATATTCCATTCATTCTTGAATGTGTACTATACGTCATACTATCTCAATACTCCTTCATTCTTGAATGTGGATGAGGCAAAAGTAGTATTTAAGGATCGTAGCAGGTGGCATTTTGTGGTTTCTGCCTACCCCCATGGAAAAAGGGCGTGAATTTGTGTTGGTGACTAGTATCGCCATACCAGATATCCCTGACATCTCTAGACTATCCAAACAGTCATCATTATCCTACACAAAGCAATCCTATTGATTTGTGTTCAGTGTCATATTTCTTCTTCCATGTCTTTATGAGCCACTAGAACGCATGAATAACCAGAAATTACACTCCCTTTCTTATCATAAAATAATTTCTTAACATATCCACTGAATTTTTGGTATTGTTCCATTCTGAAAACATCTCATCATACATCTCTACCCATGACCCATTTTATTTGAGGTTGACTCAAGATTTCTTTTCTTCTAAGTGCCAGAACTTTAAAACCATATTAAAACATCACCATAAAAAATAATAAATATAACTACCATATATCGCCTATTTACCCATGACACAACACTGATGCTGTATGAACATGGACGAGACAAAAGGAGTAAGGATCCTAGTTTTCTGTAGTTTCTGTCTACCCCCATGGGAAAAAGCGTGAGTTTATGTATGAGACAATACTGTTCATGCATGTATAGGAACACAGTGTTTCCTTTCTGTCATACCATTACTGTGTGCTTGTTGTACCAGCATGTCATTTTGTTGTCTAATGTATTATGTTGTAGCTTGTAAGGCCTTCCTCATTGTTGCTGAAATTATATGGCACTGCTGTAGGCGTTACAGACGAGCGACTTACGTAGTCAGTGATTACCGAAGTTTAACTCGGTAATCACTGACTACGCAAGTCGCTGCAAGGCCTATGGCCACAAAAATAATCTAGTGTGAATTCGTATCGTGGTACGTTCACGGCAAATCACAGAAAAGACCGGGTCCATTAATTTCTGTCCATCATTGGCGCAGGATTTTATCGTCAATTTTCACGACTCTGTTGTGTCGTGGAAAATCTCCGCGATACGACAGTGTCGGTACTCGACGTTGCATCTAATCAGGATACGATATTTCATCGTGTACACGTATATTTTGGTCCTTAGGTGACCCGTATCGCTGCGACATGACGCTATACTGTAGACGGCTATTTCATTATCATCATTTAAGCCGAAAGACGTCTACTGTTGGTCATAGGCTTCCCCCAAGTATCGGCACATTGACCGGTCCTATCGATTACTGATCAGACTTTTGGCATGTGTAAAACATTCAAATAATAACTGAAAATATTGGCAGAAACATTCAAATTGCCTCCAAAAAGTGGCTATGCCGATAAAAGGCGCCATCCGACGGTCCTGGGTACCCGGTACCTACTGGTTGGCTAAAGTTACTACCGGGTATGAGCCACTTTCGTATTGGCATCAATCATTATGAAGATCGAATCATAATCGCCCCGGTATGTCCTCTGCCATTGCAAATACACATTGACGGCGAAAATGATGTATAAAGGTTAGCTACTCGTTTATCCAGTTTTTTATCCAAATTAATAACGCAAAACCATTAAAAATAATGATTTCAAGCAACGCGGGACATCCCATTCTCAATCAACGTCCCAATAAGTTATTAAGTAATATACATATATATAGAGACATTTTCTAACAATCGCAATTTATGTGCAATGCTTCAATTTGATCATTCATCATCACTTATGTCAGGCGCAGACAGTATGCTTTAATATTTTATTGTTTTTAAAACGTGACTCTTGTCTGTTAGCTATAAAGTATACAAAGATATCTATTGTGTGTTTGGAGGTTTGCTTACGACAAGGAAACTAGCGTGAAATTCTTAATGAAACTTGAATTTAATGACTTGATGTAGATTCGTCCGCTGTATTTTGTTTTACGCGATGAACGAAAGGTATCCCAGAGGTCTTCGATTTCTTCCACTCCTTCCATGGCTAAGATTAAACTAGTAGCTCAGTTCTGGGCCGACACTATTGAGAAGATGGCTAGATTATCTCGATCTAGCGATAATCGATCATAACTGTTAATTAATTAGTAAAAATCTTGTTCAAATTCGTCCATGCTTCGACAGGCGCGTAAACGGAAATTAACCACGTTTTCGATAGATAAAGGACAAAGGGTAGTCACATTCTCACGTGGTTTAGTATCTGGTAACCACCTGCCTACTAACCCATTGTTCCCACTGCGTTGTAACGACAGAACAGTCGCCTTGTCCAACGCATTGAAAGCCTATTGAATTTCAATTGTAGTTAAATCTCTGCGCAGCTTTCATGATTGGTTGATTATTATTTTTGTCAACCAATCACAGCAGCAGATGGATGATGACAGATGAGATTTACTGATTATGAACCTGATCAGAATTTCAATAATGTTTCTGACTCCACGCGGCTCACAGTACTGGGGCAGTAGTGGGCCGAACGGAAGACAAACGAGCCGAAGATAAAGCACCGGCGTGATTAGGTAGGCTGTTGGAGGCGAGGGATCTACACTGCAGAAGATCAGATACGGTAGTGACCACACTGGTTATTGGCTTGAGCTGGTCAGAATGTGATGTTCATGTAATAAAAGCGAATAGTACAACGCACTATGGAGTTGCGATGTCCGAACAGAATCGAGACACATGAGACGTCTATTTCGCTTTCATTCGATTCGGTATACCTAGATACTCTTTGACTTGTAGAGTCCTCAGCATTGAGGGAAAGAGGAGGAATGTGGACATGCTGTTATACGAGTAGAGATTCGTGCGATACCCGCAACGGACGCACCGACGCATCACGCGGACGCACGTACTCAAACGTTTATACATACACGTATCGTATTTACATATCGGAGTCGTGATTATAATGTTTTCAAACAATAAATTATTTAAATAACGATATGGAAAACAAACACTTCAGTAAGCAGTGGTAAACAGTTCGATGATTGCACGATGCAGCACGTTTTAATTTTCAATTTAAATTCGCGAAAGTATTGCTAAAAGCAGGTTGTAAAATTGCCCTGATTTCGTTGGTCAGCAAATATTGACCCAATTAACAATTTTATTTATCCTACTTGATACCGAGTTCTTTATAGGCCGATCGGATTCGCATTGCCGTCATCGTCACTGAAACCCATCTGTGCTTCGTTGATCAAGCCTTTGGTCTTTATTAAAACTCTCAAAACATGCTGTAGCAAGAATATTAGCAAACCGGTAACGGGGCTTACTACTACGGTCTGAATTGTGCCGGACATTTATTTAAAAGTATCGCCACTACCAGAACCTTTTAATATCAGACCGAAGGTTCGATAGCAATTGCAATCGCAGTATAAAAAGCACAAACTCTGTTGCTTCGGGCTCGATTGCCGGCTCCAAAATTAATATCGGGGAAAAAAGTACGATGATATTCAGTACTTACGGATAATTTGGTGCTAGGGTCATTGACTCTCCACCCTACGTCGAATCCAGCCAGGGTTCGCTCCTTTTAAAAGAACTGGTCGTGTGATCATTAGCAGGCTAGGACCGGTTCTTCCATCCATCATGTTATGGCAAGCTTCTGATTTTATAAGTGGCCGACGTCTGCCCTCTGTAACCCTAGGGATACCATGTTTCGCTGTGATTTTATCTGCCGTAGTACCCGTCTGGAAAGTTGCATCATTTGAAAGGCTTCGGTGATTGTAAGTAAATGATTCCGTAAAACGTTATTCGTGCAAAAAAATCTTTATATTCCACGCGCAAACGATCGGCGCTTTTGTGGCTCAAACCGGAAGGATTTTATCCCAATATGCCAAGTTTAGTAGTCTCTTAAGACCTGTGGTTTTAGATTGTAGCTAGTATTCTCATATCTACGCGTTTGGGGATACATTTAGTTTCCTTTTAAAACACTCATGACTCATGTGAAAAGAAAAAGGTTGGCTATCTTGCCCAGCGACAGCACGGCTCTACAATATGGTACCTTACCTCTGACGTCACCGAAAAAAATTAAGGGTAGGTCTTTTATACACAGGGACCACGTGCCAAAGTGTCATTGACACGAAAGACTTCATTTCTGCTTTTCATTGTAATGTCGACTGGAATTCGCTGTGTCAACACGAGTAGGTGTTCGGATTGAAACATTAATAATATTCAATTCATGTTATTTGCATACTGTGAATCATATTGAATTATTATGAGTTTTATTCAATTAATATTGTTTGAATAACATCAAGGTGCGCATCTTAACTTGGGAGCTTGATTGACTGGCATAGCTACGCCAAATGCCAAAAACGTCGATGTAACAGTTAAGTTTATATAAGACAAACAGATTCAGACGGTCTGAAAGCAATAAAACATTTATAATTCACTATATCTGCCTGTGATGGACGTTTTACCCAGTATAGACTTCCTTATGCCCCTACCATCAAAATAATTAAACAGAGTTCAAAATTGTACACACTAAAAACTTTTTTCAAACTAAAAGTTCTAGCTAATTTATTGATGACCTCTTTCGTAAACTATCTCTCTCGAAAAGTCTTTCATGTTTTTTACTCAAAAGAACTTAATATGGAAACCTAATTTAAACGCACATAGGGAATTTATTCTGTCCCTTAAAAAATGGACCCTTCCGCGATCCTTATAAGAGAAATGCATTCTCCCGTCAAAGGGTCCTCAATCATCATTATAGGCTTTCAAATACTTAGGCTGTCATTATAGCATTCAAAATAATAAAGCATAATATCCCTCTACAGTTTACTGAAGATAAATAATGAAAACTAGCGGGGTTAACACACCTGCGGAGTGGTTGCACCTGGCCTTAATATCGCCATTGATCCCTTATGGATGGTTTAGTAGAAGCGATCGAAAGTGCTTTTAAACAGTTTTAATTTTTTTTTAAGTAATACACGTATTTTTATCAAAAGAAATTTAACCCAGAAATGTTGAATTTTGTAGAAAATTATTGGTTTTTTATCAGCATTGTAACACTTATCACGAGAATCTTAAGTGACTGAAACTTTTATGCCGGTATTAACGGTATTTTAAGGCTGAAGAAATCGCCCATGGTAGCAATAACAGCGTAAATAAAAATTATATTACCAAATAACCGAATCATTGCAAAAATTCAGATAATACGCTTGAAACATAATTCTCATTATTAAGTACTCTTTACCCGTTTAACCGCCGAAAATGTTTTTTCCATTCCGGTTTGTTTTATTTGTATTTAATTAAGTAAACCAATTCGTTAATGAATTCAAATACTTCGTTTAATTTCCATTTAAAATTTTCATCAACAAACGTTATGAAAGGAGGTATCCCCGTAGAGCTTTTCCAGCGTTTTATTGTCGCTTTCCAGGTATTTTAATTCTCGCAAATGAAGTAGTTTCTTATTAATTTTCTTTTTACATCTTCAGAACTGTCTGGCTTCTTCTTCTGTCATGTTTGCTTTGTCTACTTGTTAATTGCCCACTCTCATACGGGAGCAACTGACGGTATCTTCTTTGAGATTTTAAATTAGGCGTCAAAGTTCCTCCACCAAACTTTTTTGTACAAGTAAGTAGCACTGCGCTGCGCCTTTTTTCTAAGTTTTTTTCTACCGCAAACAAAAATTAAGATAGACTAATCTTGTATACGCCCACTTAAATCAACTCATTACTTACTCAATGTCCGAGATTTTTTTCGATTAGCTAGTAGACGCAGAAAAAATACAAAAAGTTATGCAAGCAGTGGCGTTGCATATCATTAAAGATTTTTTAATGAATTGTGGTTGAATGAATTATGAGGAAGCTAGACACGGCTGGAGGGCCATAGGCCGGTGAAGGTGAGCTGTTGTCTGGATAGCTCCGCTAGGTAAGGACAGGAACACGGTTGTATAACAGTACGGACTAGTACAGGATATTACAAAACTTAGGGTTAATTTCACCAATCGCGATCAACACGTCTGAACAGCGTTTAACCGCTGTCACTGTCAGTATTCCATAGCAATGATGACACTGGCAGCAATTGAACTCCGTTTAGTTGATCTGATGAAACTGGTCCCAAGGTGTGTATAAAAATCAGCAGTAATAAAAACTGCATAGTACTCAATCAACATATGCTGCATCAAAATCGTGCATCCCTAGTTTTCAGATAACACCAAACTAACTAGACTAAACACAAGCCAGACGAGTTTGAGTTAGTTAAAACTATATTGAAATTTTGCTAACGCCTAGGACATGACTGTTCGGATCACTAATCGAGATAACATGATGAATAAAAGCCAGCTTGATTCCGAAACGGTAGACCTAAACCCCTTTCCAATGGGTTCATGATGTCAGAGAAAATTTCAATATCCTAATAGTTAATAAAATAAGCTTGCCTCAACATCTGTTTAGCCTTTTCTTTTCCAACTGTGTTGGTATCGGCTTCCAGTCTGACCGGATGCAGCTGAATACCTGAATTTTACATCGACTGCCTGTCTGATCTCTACAACTTTCTGTCCATACTTATATTAACACAGTCAATTTTCTTTTAGACAATTTTCGCTCAGATTCCACAGTTAATTGAATAAAAGCGATCATAGGAACATGAGTAGTACTCAAACCTTCATTTGATTGATATTTCATTCAAGTATGATAGAATTTTGATCCCCTTCAACATTTTTGTCGCAAAACTCCCTCCTATTGAGCGCAGCTTTATGTCGCCACGTATTTTACGTGTAGCCATCAAGATCGATCAAATTCGTTCAAAATGTCGCACACAACTTGTCAGGGTAGCGAGGTTTCTGAATTTTCGTCATATTTTATATTATTGCTACACGTAATTTAAGTATCTGCCTGCTTCCCTGACTGGTTATGCCTAACAGCTCTGTGTATGTGTAAAGTTTTTTATTATGCGGCTGGAAAAAAACGTTTTCTATTGTCCTATGTTAGTTACTACACCTGTCAGTTGAACAATGAACTTTTGTAGTCAGCCTACCTTCTATGATTTTTCTGTATCCTAACTTAATATTATAAATGCGAAAGTAAGTTTGTTTGATACCTTTTCACGCCTAAACCACTGAACCGATTATCCTGAAATTTTGCATAATTATACGTTGTCTGGTGTGCAGAAACGGACATAGAGTACCTTTCATCCCGAAAAAGTACTGTTCCCGAGGAAAACAACAATAACGTTCTTATGATAAAAAATGGCGCCACGTGTCATTCGAATCATGATTGAATTATATTATTACAAGCAGAGTAGAACCCAAATTGATTTTCAAACTCTAAATTAACGCGAGCGAAACCGCGGGCAAAAGCTATTCAGTTTATAACGTAAGTGCATCCACCAAACCGTACTGGGCCCGCGGCGGCCCACAGAACAATGTGAATGTATGCTAAACATCATTCTGTTATCCTTATCCCAATTAATTTGGAGTTGGCGCAGCATGTCTTTTTCTTCAATACTTCTCTATACTCGTCATCTGATCAGACATCTCCTTTCTTGCCATATCATCCTTTACACATTCATGCTAAACGTAGTTTCAAAAACTTCAGTCTAGATTTCCATCCCTCATCTGAGAGCACGTGTGTAGACGTAAAACATTCAATCTGAAAGATGTTTTGAAAGTAGAAATCTTTTAAGTAATAAATGTCTTGATGAGAATACTTAAGGCTTAATGCCCCTGTAAAGGTCACGAACCTCGTGTAAAAGCCTCGCTTTCCGTTATTTTCTTGCTCCATTAACTTTGAAATATTATCATGTTAAGAATTTACAAACGTTATTTTAGGAAAAATGCCAGGAATGGCTCGTGTCTGACTCGGCAAAATTTTAAAATATTTCTAAGCCTGATTCCTAGCTTTTACCAGCGCGAAAATGCGGCCCGCGATGGTACACGTTTGTCTAACCTAAAAGTGCCGTGCATCATCAAAATTAAACGTCATTCATTCAGATTAGGTTGAAATCAGCACTTTTTGAACGTTAAAATTACATAGGACGGCTTCCCAAAGCGCCCATTCTTCGCCACTACCTAGTGTTTTAGCAGGGAATAAGTGGCTGAACAAACTCCCAAGCAGCACATCTGAGCATCGCTTCATTATGTGTGATAGTGGTCAAATGAGACCCTAAAAATTTGCCTTGTCCTTATATTTAGTAATTAAAACAGCATATATTTACTATTTGTTTTGTGTGTTTTTCAGTGTTAATGAAAATGTTAGTAACCATGTCAGTTTAAAAACTTATATCTATAGCCTTGTCATTGTAGAACTTACGTTGTTATGTAAATGGTGCACCACAGGCTACTTGCAGTTGTCTCTCCCTCTCCTTGTATTCCGACCATCAAAGCATTGTCTTCAAAAGATCGATTATAGCAATAAGAAGCCCATTGTGTCAGCCTGTCTAAAATGTCTACTTTTATACCTGGAATTTGTATGGTGTACATAATAAAGAGCTATCTGTCTATCTCCCAATTAAAGCTACCGGGAAGCAGATTTTCTCCTTGACTCGCATAATACACCTATTAGCAAAACTCTTGTTATCGATGTATCTGCTATTACCTTACGTATCACAGCATCAGCGATCTAATACATCTACCTTGTACTGATATCGGGTGTAATACAGAGAATGGGCCGATTCATCAACCGCCCGACACTGACGGATTAGCGGACGAAATCCTTCGTGTGGTGGGGCTAGAAGAACCGCGGGAGAAATAAACGAAGATGAAAAATGGATTATAGTTTCGATATAGTGTTGAATTTTTCGAGAATTGAAGGTGTCTCTTAGTGGAAATCACAATGTAGAATCGAAAATGAACAATAGTTTTCAATCTGAAACCAATAAACTCAATACCAATGGCATTGTTGTGGTATTGACAAGTACTTTAGCGTCAACAGTTTGTTATTGCAAGTAGATTACGATTTCTATTCTTGGTATATTTTGAGTGTCTTTGGTAAGCGTTCTTCTTCTTTACCGCTAGTCCCTAACCTGGTGTCAGTTTTTTTTCCGCCCATGGACCTCTGTCTGTATCGCTCAGGCATGCTGATTTCCTCACGATGTTTTCCTTCACCGAAGCAAGTGATAATTATACAATACGCACATGAATCCGCAAAATCAGAGGTGCGTACCTTGGGATCGAACTTGAAACTTACGACGTAGAAGTCCGACGGTCACAGCACTAGGCTATCACTGAGTGCTCACTGGTAAGCGATAAAAAGCGACCAATTATATGGCCTTTAAGTTTAAACTTTGTAAAGAGCTTTTAATGTTTTCTGCCTATAGAGTTGAGAGAGCGTTCTTAACAGCGAAAGTGACGCATAATACCAAGTTGCAAGCTTCATAGCCCAACAGGCATACAGGCACAGCATAAGTATCTAAGTAACCAGTTTGAAACGCAATTCATTGAGAGTGTGTTGACCGCCATTCATGCGCTCACTAGCATGATTTATGAATTAATTCTATTATGTACGATAGCGAGGGCCAGCCGTTGCAAAACGCGAGGTTATGGGTTAAGTCATACGGAGATAAGCGGTCTTATATACTTGTTTTAGTTATGTTCGCGTCATATAAGACACATGGGACTTTAGAAAGATAGCGTGACTTACAGGTTCAACTACTTATTTCCTTAATAATATGTATTTATTTCAAATAAACTATTTACAGGCGTTTTTGAATTGTCAAAGAATTTTTTACTCAGAAAGTTGGAACAGTAAGCGGTTGCCTGTGTTTGTCGTTTTCAAATAGGGTAAATAGTTTCTTAATATGAGGGAAACGGGTTCACTATAAGACGTCTGAATTGCTCATTTCTGCATAGCAATAAAGTTTAATTATACCCTGGATATTTCAGTGCTCGCAAACGCTTTCGTCAAAAACATTACACTCCTTCTGGGCCAGTCGAGTAACGTACACGTTTGTGGCGGAAGTGCCCTAGTAACTAAGGGTTGTACATATCATCTAGCACCACAGAATCGTATTTTACTTAAAAAGAGCGAGAATGTTATCGCACGCAGCAACATCGACGATGAGATCGGCAGCACTCTCTGTTTCTCGCTCTAGCAAATGACTGTTCTGAGCGACAGAAAAGGATAGGATCATGGAAAAATGCCATTCCGTGCTGCTAGATGAGGTTCAGCCATAAAAATACAGCATCCTGTTACTAGAGCAGAATTGCACCGTCGCACAGTGGAACGAATGTATGGGAGCGGTTGGACGTAGACATGTCCGAAAAATAAGAGTAAAATTATGACAAACTAATGATGCCATCTTATTCGATTACTTAATGCCTTCATAAATTGTGGTGATGAATTTCTTCATAACTCCCATATTTCGGGAGTAATTTGAGAAAATGTGAAATTTTACTATGAAAATGAGTGTATCGAGCTCTCTCCCTCCTGATTCCGGGCTTGTTTCAAGTACCGGTCTCTAATATCGTAATGCTATTACTAAGAGCTATATTTAATACTAAGACACATAGTGCGCCAAATGTGCACTTTCTGGGATAAAAGGAAATGAAAATTTAAAAAAAAAAACCTTTTTTCCCCATTTGTATTTACTTTAAACCGCAGACAGACTTATTAAGAGGTCTATAAATATATTATATATATACAGAAATATATATTAACAAAAATATTCACAAGAACTGATGAGAGTATGACTTTTAAGTAAGTTGATAATAAATTACCTAGTTTCATTAAAAGTACAATAAATAATTAAGATGTAAGCTCTAATTTACTAAGTTACACATTTTAAAACAATAACATCATTTAATTATCTTCGTCATCATCATCATCATCAATTAATTCAAATTCAGAATCGATGTCCGCTAAATCATTTATGTTAACAAATTCGATATCACTTTTCTCAGAATCCGTAAGCTCATAAAATTCCTTAAAAGAAGATTTTTTTACAAACTTATTTCCTTTTGGACGGATACTTGTAACAAGTGGATCAGAAGACAGTAAAAGATTGTGCATAATATCTTCATTGCATGAGATACTGCTATGCTTTCGAGAATGCCCCTCTCTATATTTTCTAAAATCTTTATTTCTAGCCTCAGATGCCTCTTCGGATAGAAAACCAATGGGCACAATTGACATGTTCTGAACTATGTCTGGCCCATGCATTAAAATTTTATGAAGTGAAGAAGGCATATAATACCATGGGTATAACTCCACGTAAAGCTTAGCAGTATCAAAGCAGAATTCTCGGAATTTAGTTACGTTGATCTTCTCTCCTGATGAAATACACTGCAAGATCACACAGATTTTTCTTAAAAGCATAGCATCTATTCCGGTCAGTTCAGCAGATTTAGTGTAGTTTTCAAAAAATCTCCTTGCCGAGTTGCCATTGTTGGTGGATCCACTGCCTTGTTTCACAACATCGAGAAGTAAGCCCGTTTCTCTTCTTACAGCCTCTTGAACTCTTTTCTTCCTGTCATCAACTTGCCTTTTTGCTATATCACCCCTTACTTGCCATGATTTTATGTCTAATTTGTAGGAAATGTGTAATAAGCATTCCATTGAGCGAATCCAAGCGTGAAGGGTGCTTAAGCTATATTTATACATGTCCTCGTTTGCGTGTTTATCTTTGATTAACTCTAAATTATTCATTCTTTAGGACAAGCCTTGCATATGTCACACACTGAAGCTGCTGTATCGGATATAATGGAATGAATTTTACCATCAATCATTGTCAACAGCAGTTGGTGTTTGACACTAATTCCATCAGTGATGGTGGATGGAGTTAAGGCTTCAATCTCTGCTTCGATTTCAGCCATCTCTCTCTGCACATTTTCTTTGGTTTCCTTTATAAACTTAAACAATATTGGCCGGCAAAATGAAGTGGAAGATGGTCGCTCGTTTTCCCAAATTGTTACACCTTTTGAGACGAGCCGCAGTGGTACAAGACTAATCATAAAATTACTAGCAAGATCGATTTGCTCATCTTCACTCGTCCTTTGATGATAAATGCTTTGGCTAGATGATCCGTCAAAACCCCATTTGCTGGTCAATACGAGCTGTTGATTGGGATCAACAGGGGTTTCTAACGACCTAATAAGTCTTCTTGAGGTTAAATCCATCAAGGCTTGTAATTTGATTTTTGCAGAGCTCTCTGTAACTGTGAGATCTTCTTTGGCCGGATAGCACTTAATTTTTTCTTTAACCAATATGTAGTAACTCGGGTATTGAAGA
Organism: Lycophotia porphyrea; assembly: GCA_950005105.1. Taxonomy (NCBI): domain Eukaryota; kingdom Metazoa; phylum Arthropoda; class Insecta; order Lepidoptera; family Noctuidae; genus Lycophotia; species Lycophotia porphyrea. Next base: position 967,107 of record OX465406.1, read on the forward strand.
GCTCCTTCTTGAGTGTTGAAATCCCGAAGAGTGTTATAGCGCCATTTCGATAAGTTCATCGATACATAAAGAGCCAATGCCTTCAAAGGGGATATTTCCCGTACCTGAATTGATTTACCTTCAATGAAGGCTTTGATTTTTGAGGCCTCTTCTGGATTCTCCGTCAAGTATTTCATAACATAAGCTGTATCGCTTTGTCCTGCCTTTTGAAGCGCCCTTTCGGCCGAAAACATAATTTCAGCGCTGCTACTGCTGCATGAAAGACTATCTTCAGTGCGTCTTCTTTTTTGCCGGTTACTAAGGTCCTCAAAAGATTTACGAGGACTAGGATGTGTACAAGCTGAAGCATCAGATTTAGCAGGAGAAATTATGGGCTCGATGATGTCACTTATATTTTCTGTAGAAGGTTCCATATTTTCATTCTGTAATTCCGGCCATTGAATTGCAGCCTGTAGCCAAATCTCATGTTTCTTCCGAAACTTATCTGTGCTTCTTCCAGACTGTGTCCATTTTGCATAAATGCGGTAGCAAAATCGACGACACCAGTCTTTTAAACTTGTTTCAGCACTTTCACATAACTGAACACAACTGTTATCTTTTAAAACACTGAACAAATAGTTAAAGTTGCGTAAATCTTTATGTGCGCGTGCGCATAAAGCAACGTGAATATCAAGATTTGTATTAAAATTTGGAAAATACATTGCGAGATTAGCTTGGATACAACGAGGTGTAAATCAACACTGATTTTAAAGTTACTAATAGTGACCTATTTATATAAAATCCAGGTATCCCAGGTATCCTTTGTTAAATATTGCAAGGTAATTAGTTATTGTGATAATTAGTAAATGATGCATGCTAAATTAGTGTATTAAGAGCCATTTAGTAATTAAATAATAGCAATGTTCTTATCAGTAATCATTAGTGCATCAGTTTTATATGTAAACCTTAAGTCCCTAATTATATATCCTAATTAGCTTATATCTTCTCTAATTGGCTGCTCAGAAATGTTATTGTAATAAGGTAAACCTTTAGAAAAACGGTTTTAATCAACAAAATAAACAAAAAATAAAAAAATTGTGTTATAAAATAAACATCACTCTTTATCCCAGAAAGTGCACATTTGGCGCACTATGTGTCTTAGTATTAAATATAGCTCTTAGTATTAGCATTATGATATTAGAGACCGCTACTTGAAACAAGCCCGGAATCAGGAGGGAGAGAGCTCGATACACTCATTTTCATAGTAAAATTTCACATTTTCTCAAATTACTCCCGAAATATGGGAGTTATGAAGAAATTCATCACCACAAGTTATGAAGGCATTAAGTAATCGAATAAGATGGCATCATTAGTTTGGCATAATTTTACTCTTTTTTTTCGGACATGTCTACGTCCAACCGCTCCCATACATTCGTTCCACTGTGCGTCGTGAATACTCGGTGTTCTGCTTCGGAAAAGTTTTACCAGCCAATGAATTTTATAGCATCTATCATAATATTTTTTCAAGTAATGAAAGGTTTCTAAGAACACGATGAAAATATCACATAGCTGTGAAAATGATAATATTTTACAACTCTAGTTCAATATCCTACATTTCTCTCAATGTTGTGAATACATACATGCTCTTCTTTCGCGTTATATGTAGTATTGTTTCCAAGAATTTGCGTGGTACTTCAATATTAAGTTTATACTTGTTACCCAAGTGTTAAGTTGATGAACATTTATTTTATAATCATTTTATTCAACGGAAAGCTGGTTATCATGTGTAGAATTATAACTTTAGATAATATCAGTAATTTCACATTCAAGTGGGTACTCTTGATATTCAGTACTAGACTAGCGTTTCTTTTAAAAAAGAACCGATTCAAATGCACTTGCGCAGTGGATGATGTATGATGACTCAAACAAAGATGGGAAGGAAAAAGTAAGACGTCATTATCTGATAAACCGTCTTCATCATCATTGCCTAGCAGCCTTGTTCCACCCACTGTATAGGTCTCCCCCTTTTGTATCATGTTTCCATCTTCTGGGCGAATCTCATTCCGAATGTCGTCCAAATTAACAAACTGCCTGAATAATCGTACAGCTAAAAATTGTCGAAAGGACCCTAGCATTGTGGAGTGGTAAAAACTAGGCAGTTATATCAAACTATGGTCTTTCAAGGCATCAACTTCAGGTTACTACCTTATGACTAGATTTAAGAAGCCAGTTAAGATGTGGTGATGACTTCAACTCGTGAAGTGCATTGACCAAAGAGCATTGATTTTCTGCACACCTAACATAAAGGGGTAAACAGACTCTTAACGAAGCCGAAACGTACTTCTCCTCATCATTGATATCATTTTTTTGCTCAATACCATACCTGGGAACCTTCTATTTACGGAGATATTGGGGGTCAAATTTCCAACTTTTTCACAAGTTTTTTTTTTAATACCTGTTTTTAATGTAAGATTTTTACATTAAACACCTCCAGGAGTCCCTTACTATTCAATCCATCCATCAGCACAATGTTTTGAGTGCGTCACATTGAATTCTACTGTAAAACGTGATTTTTCAGCCCAAAAAAAGCATTTCCCAGCACTATTTTTGCGTAAAGTTACTTAGTTTGATGTACATAATGCTTTATTGACGGCTTCGTGAAGAGTCTGTTTACACCATACAAATGCTGAGATAGAACAGATACACTTTTACTCTTGAATTCTTTCTATACACATTCAAAGAATGCCTAGCTTATCGAATGACGTGGGTAACATTGACAGTCATAGTCCAGCATAGCTCCTCGTTACGATGCACATACATCCTCGCTATCTATTTAGGACAATAGGTTTCCATTGACGTACTGCACCAATAAATGTATGTATGTGTGTCACATTTATTATGGGTACTTAGATAGTGTATTTATATTGTGTTTTGTCCTGTATGAGTTTCCTGTTTACCTGGAAAATGTATTGATACCGAGCTACGTCGAATAAATGCTGAAGGGCAGCAAAGCCTTCCAAAACTGTAATACCGTTTTTTGTTTTTATTGCAAACTAGATAAAAATGCACACATGAATGCCTTCAAAATGCTTTGCGCAACTTGACTCACCAAGTTACATCTTTTAAATCCGGAAACCAAAACGTTGGCGTCCCCATTTCGTCGATTTTCGGTTCAATGGGCGCCAAATATCAGCAATTTTGATAAGAAACTTCAATAGCGTTTTATGAACTGGATTTAGTAATCCTGTTCATAAAACGCAATTATTTTAGTATTTAGATATATATAAGTACCGTGTAGTATTAGTAGATATAGATAAGTATCGAACCATTAATATTTGTCGTGTGTATCGTATTAATATGCCAATAATAGTAGCTATAAGATTTTAACCCTGAATCTGATACCATATCTATATTCGGCAAGCCTGTGCCACGCCCTGCCTGTCCCTCATTCATACCTTTTAAACGGGTATGCCACACCTTGGTCTTAGCTTTCTTTGCCATAGAAAACCGGCAAACACACCGGAATTACTTATTATTATCTTCCTCCTTCTTATATATGTTATCAGATTAACTGGATGAAATTATGCAAGGATGCAATATATAATTTATTCATCTTTTTCAATTCGAAAATCTGAGCTCTACGGTTTGATGCAATAACGTAATCCGATTTGGAAATTGTATAAAATATTTAGTTTTACTTGCTTAAAAAAGATATCGGAATAACCGTAGTGATGTAGGGGTTACTTTAAAATATTGTTGTGATAAGCTTAGCTACAAAAGTAACCAGAAACTCTTCATCGCTTTTCCTTTGTGATGACACAAAGGAAAAGCGAGCAAGTTTAATTGAATATCCTTGAAATTAACAACTGTAATGAAAACCAACTTTGCAAAATGTTGGCCTGTTAAACTCAGGAATCGCTAACCAGACCAGATCGTATTGTAATGGAGTAAAGCCCACACTACAGAAGTCAGATAAGCAGCCGCCCCATGTAGAGTACTGGTTTTCAGCTGCATCCGGTTAAAACGGAAACAGACTTCAACATGTTTAAGAAAAGGCTAGTTAGTGATGACGCAAAAAAGATCAAACCAATTCCAACGTAATACGTTTCCTGTGTAATTTTGATGAGTGCCTTATCGTACTTATTGTTACAAGTATCGCCGGTATCTTATCAGAAAGCGAGGCATCTCTCTGAATCGTGCTCGTGCGCCATCACACATCACGACTTGTGGTCTATATTGTATGAGGCACGCACGGATTTCGTACAATATTGCTGAAAGCACGCGTGGTTGTGTAACGTAGTCCTTCTAAAATAAAATCTGGTATTAATAAAGGTACAGTTCGAATGAGGACTGCTTCAGCAAACCACAGTGTCGAAGCTGTCCAATCGCTATGAATAATCGCAGCAACATGCTTGTTTCTATATAACTTTATAATCATTTTGCCTTTAACGTCACACCTTCATTTTTGCACTCCCCCGAATGCCCCCATATTCTGCTTTTGCTTGTGTTCATCATTGTACTACTTGTAGCAATGTCATTCCTTATACCCACATGTTGAAATTAGTTGGAGCTTGCGCGTTGGTCTACTGTATCTAAACGCCTTTAAAGTTCTGTCGTCTAAATCTAGGTTTAGTCTTCGAACTTGGTCTCTAAAAACCTTAGTCCTAAGGTTATGAATTTATGATAGAAGACTTGCTACCCAATCCTGTCTTCAAGGTGACGCAATTTGCTCAAAATTCGCACATGGTCTAACCATGTAAGGCCGGTACGTTATCTGCAAGGGAACCATCTGTCGCAGTCGTGTGGCTTTGAGTCCATACATCACGACTTACGACATTGTTGTCATTACACTTTAACATGCATGCTCTGAATGAGATCAGAGGTTGAGTAAGGAGTGGCTGTTGAACTAAGTGTCAGAAATGAATTGCTTGGTATGTTTGAGTTTAATTGAAAGAGTAAGCGATGTCAGACTTGACTAAAATATAGAGGATGTGATTTTTGACTTTGAAAATCTCATGTTGACTTTATGATCGTTTGTAAAAGGGCCAAATCTAAGGCACAATATGAAGTTAAGATGAAAGTTTTAATAAACTAAGTACCCGCCCATGTTAAACTATCTTGGAATTGGCAGCCGGTAACCTATGCACGCTGATGTCCGTATCAGAAAAAAACTTTCCACAATAATCGTAATAATTATTATCAAGAAAAATATCAATAGTTCAGCTTGTTTATTTGTGGTCGCGACCTCACCCACTACTTGCCCCCCTCTATCTCTTAGGCTCAAGAGATAACGCGTCATGTTATATTCGAACTTCGTACGATTGTACAAACGCACTGCGCATTATCACGAATTTTGACGTAGGATTTTTCTTAGGGGCGCTAAGCATATGTTCGGGTCGATTTCGATGTTTCGGCGCCGGATGGAAAAATCGAATGTACATTTTGCTGCCTGGCTGTGCCGAAAAAGTGTCACTTAAGATAAATTCGTCCAATTAAGACTAGGTTCTTCTTTGTGGAACTGGATGGCTTGGCTAAAACCCAATATCATTTCAGCCTGGAATCATCCATTGCTGGGAAAAGGCACCCAGTTTTTCTGCCATTTTTCTCCCTTCGGAGCGTCCCTTGTCCAAATTTCCCACGACTTGTACGATAACGCCGACTCTACTCGCGTTGGCTTTAACTAATGATTAAGATCTACATATTTGCATACTTACATCGTATGTCGGTCATGACGACACGCCCACAATTGATACATTGTATCGACAGCGAATGGGCGTTTGTTGAGTTCATTATCTTAGCCGCAGTCGAGGTGCAGTGCCAACTGTTACAGGCGCTAGAATGGCACATATCTTATGTTCGTAGTACGTATAGTTCTTTTGTTTTATCGGGTTTGTATTTTTTTAAGAGTTTTTGGGGTTACTTCTAGTTCTTAACGTTTAACCAATTTTGTTACAGTATTTATTTTCTAGTTTGGAAATGCTCGTAATTCTCGTCCATCTCAGGGCGGATGGAGGGTCTGTCAAGACTTCCTGGGAGTGACTTACCTTTAGTTAGGAGACCTGAAACACTCGCGTAATCGTTTCCCGGCAGGTATAAACCCGTTTACCGTACAGTGCTAAGTACGATATTTCAATATACATATCCAGAATAGAAAACCTCCAAAACAAAGATTGAAAACCATCAGGAAACAAAAATGCTGCAGATAGAGTGCCTGGCATAAGTTCAAAAACAAATACGAAGTTTTACCGTGGAACGGACAACGCCTTCGATATGTATAACCGGCTAAGGTATTATCTCTATCCTTTAAAAAAATACCAAGCACATTTTGCTTACCCTTTCACGCAATACCTTACTATGGATTTTGTGAAAGGGACCCGTCCGTAGTCAGCTGGGTACCTTTACGTGTTTTATAATAAAAGTTGCCAAGGGAACAGTTAATACGTATATACTGTTCCCTATCCTACTCTAATAATAGTATACATGCTATTGTTAGAATACGTATTATATCCTGTAATTAACTCGCCCTATGATTGTGGTTTTGTGGTGACAAACCGCAGAAATGTAGCTTATCGAATATAACATGTATTTATGTAGAATTGTGTATACTTTTGTACATGGCGCGAGAAGGATAACTGGTCACGAATTTTCTTGCAGTTGCCCTCACTTTTACCCACATTCTAGTTAAGGTGAACTCGCACCTGACCGCGCCGCACTCGCTGCAGTCATCGCATTTCCTCATAGCATCGCGCTAAATGCGGATGGTTCGGCGCGGATAGGTGCGTGATGCCGTATAGTATACTATTTCATATAAAGATTTATAAAATGCGATGACTGCGGCGAGTGCGGCTCGGTCAGGTGCGCGTTCACCTTTATACTGCGTCCGCAATTTAGTTTCTGAACATGTAGATCATAAGATTTTGGAATACAAATTTAATTTGAATTCCGAGTCTTTAATTCCCACACATTTTTGCATGTTTTCAATTATACGAGTCATTCCTAAATCGACTTATTGTAACTGATTTAAAGTTGATATTCGGTTAAGTGGAAATACCGTCAATCGGAAACAAGTATAATAATAGACTTAAGGGAATTTGAAGAAACTTAACATCAGGTTGGATCTATGTGTTAATTCTTAACATTGTCTATTTGTGTTCCAATTTATACCCAAAGCCTGTCAACCGTTTATGTGTGATTGAGTAACAAACATCTTTACATACTTGAAAATAAGGATTAGTGAAAAAGGATTAAATTTCACGAATGCTTGGGCATAGTATTTGTTTGAGACATGTCCTGTTACGTTGCCCCATTGCTTTCTCGTTATAATTACAATTTACAAGAGAGTATTTAATAATAGATTTATGGTAAGTACCCATTGTGAATGGTATTACATGATCAATCATGTGACGTCGACATGGCGTTGGCGTTTTATTTAACTAATCTATAGGCTTCGTTTTGTTAAGTATTTAAATTAGTATAGTACTTAAACGGATTTTTTTGAAACTGATTTATTGTATGTAGGTTTTTTTAGTGTTCCGTACCCAAAGGGTGAAAACGGGATCTATTATTGAGACTCCGCTGTCCGTCTGTCTGTCGGTCACCAGGCTGTATCTCATGAACCGTGATAGCTAGACAGTTGAAATTTTCACATGACGTATTTCTGTTGCCTCTATAACAACAACGCTTAACAATGCGCGTGTCCGACTAGCACTTCATTTTTTTTGTATTGTGGCTCATCTGACGTCGGCCTCCTATCATTGGTATTCCGTGTGTTGTGTTGCTATTAGAGAGACACAGCTTCTTCTTCTCGTGCCCTGTGCGTGTCAGACCTGCTCTGAAAATGCGAAATATCCCTTGAGACTTAAACTTTTCATCGTTGTATTCTCAGTCGAGAGTCCTCGAGTAGCTGCTTCCTTACCGTTGGGCTAGCAATAGATGGCGCAATAAAAGTATAATTTCGACGCCTACTTGAGGCGTTAATTGAACGGAACGTTTCTAGGTAGGCGTTACGCGTCTTGAAGGTGTGGCAAGAATATGATGTTACTAAGTACTTGATTTTGTGCCTCTACCTGGAGACGACGAAACTTGTGACGGTAACATCATAGATCTTGGTGCATAGCGAAGATCCTGAGATTGGGATCCAGTCTCATGAGATGCATTAGAATCACTTGACCAGAATTATTCGAAAGCAATACTAGTTTTTTCGCATTTGGATAGTTCTTGACTACTGCCTTTCGAAAACCGGGTTCCCGTTGATAAAACAAAAGATATTTCCATCACCAAAAGTAGTTGTCAGGCGAATATAGTCATATTAATTGCATAACTTATGGCTTAATCCTCACTTAAAGTAGCTGTAGTGGATTTTACGCGGATCAAAAGACTCGAGGAGCTGGTATGAAATATGCAACTTTGTATTAATGCTATAAAAACTTGAATAAGTAGTAAAGCTGACGTCAGGAAATACCTCTTTTCATAGTGCGAGTGTAAGAGGTTTATTTACAGCTGGCGTGAATACCTAGATATTTTATTTAGGTAACATTTTTCCTGTGGAAATATTCTAGAACATTATGTATGATCGACTCTTTTAAAAACCGATGTTTTTGTATTTGTATTTATTGTGAAAGAGATGATTATTAGAAAACGATGTTGTGAGTGGTAAAGCAGTACTGCTTTAGTGCTGCTTTACATTCCGCTTCAGCTGAAAACGTCCGTAACTGAAAGTAAATCTGAAAGACTATTCGTTAGAGAAGGTATTGCTTCGGTTTAATCTTTATAACTCATTCAACCGGATATCCTTCAACTGCCAATAAAATAACAAAACACGTACTTTATTGAGTACTTAAAGAATTCCGTCATTTCTTGGTTCTTAGTAAAACTTGGCGTTCACTAATTAACAACTTTCGTAAATGTCTCGTGTGTCATAAAAACGCGAACTGCCTAGATATTGTGAAAATAACCCGCGTGGTTCATGTTTTTATATATTATCCTTATTATGAATAAAATATTAGTACCCAGTGCGCCTACAACATAAATAATTGACATGGCTTCCACCACCATGGGTAAAACAAATTATATTATTCTGATTTTATTTTGGTCTTTTCTTACGTGCTTTGGGAGTCGGTAAAAAACCCAGCTAGTCACAGCCTATGCATTCCAATCAGTCGCAGGCTTTTGAGACCCTGGTCTGTTTAATTTAATTCAAATTTTGAATTTTCAAGGAGTCGGTCCGTTGGTTAGAAAGTTATAGCTCCCATTCCAAAACCTAAATATCTATGGAGAAAAACAATTCATCAGATGTCTATTGTCGAATATGCAGCGCATATGAGCATTTCCATAATTGCGAATAACAGTCGGATGACGATGCCTTTCCGCCCGCTAGCAAAACAGTCTGCAACAAACCATAACGACAAATATTATCTTACACAAGTATATTTATCAGCAGCATTCTTCTTTTTCGCTAGTCTAATATAAATTCCGATCGCCAATGCAGATAGCAGAGTACGGTCGGATAGGAGCATGAATACCTCCTAGCATGAGACCCCCAATAGCATACTCGAATGTGTCATACGCATTACGGTTTTATTTTCCCTCTTATAAATTAAAAACCTATTAAGCACTAAAAAATCATTCAAAACGAATCATCACCGTATCGATAGTCGAAAGCGACGCCAATAACGAAATCGTCATGAATTTTTATCTGCGTTTATTAAAAATTCAAATATTCACTTTGCCGCGGCGATTTTGAACTATGACCGGGGCGACCCCGACCATTTATCTGTCGAACCTATCGAATGTCGTTAGCGCGACACGCCCACGTCTCGTGTCCGTCGTGTCGCCGCCGGTTCTTATGTAACCCGTCATAATTACTAGTATAGGAAGGCCCGCGACTTGACTCTTCCATTTTTATGTGGTCCTGGCACCTACTTTTTTCTAAGTTTGAAAACCTCTTTTTTAATGCTATTTTATTTGAATTGAGCTCAAGTGACTTTTTCCTTCCTTACGCTCTATTGTTTGTCTAATTGTAATTGTGGTCTTTTAAGTCTGGCTTGTGGTACTTCGAGACTTCTATGGAGAAACTATCCACTATAATTCCAAACATCAAATTTGGTCAAAACAAAAGTCTGAATTTATAATAGGCGGACACACATTGACATGACTGTTTTTATGTGATCATAGTTGTTAGGTATATGATTTCCAAAATACGACGCAAGCTCTAATTTATTTAGCAACTAGCTGATGCCCGCTGCTTCGCCCACGTGTATGTCGGTTAACGCGACCAAAGGTAATCATGAAATTTTGATCCCGTTTCCAACAAAAACTTGACAAATTATATACTAAAAACCTCCCTCGATAACCACTTTATCCATTGGTGAAAACAGCATAAAAATCGGTGCAGTATTTTTTAAGTTTATCGCGAACAGACAGACAGAAGCGGTGGAGGACTTTGTTTTATAATATGTAGTGATAAAGTTTGTTTTCTCGTTCCTGCGAATATCATCATGTTACCGTTTTATCACCTCATGTGCGAAATATTTATGTCATCTGCTAAATGACTCAGAATACACTTAAAAAAAATGTTTCCCGTATTACTTTGTTTTATTTATTGAGGATATGATAATTAGTTTAGCAGCAATTCGTTTTGATGTTGAAATTGAAAGTTAAATGGGCAGAATTAGCACAATTTGTGAGAAATTGATTGGTGTGATCAATTTCGGGGCCTACATCTTGACCGATGTGTGTTTGTACATAACATGATGTCTGTTTAATGAGTTTCAGGTATTCAGTTTGGGTTTCCCCAAGATACTGCTATAGCAACAGGCCTATTTAAAGAGTAGTGTGCATACTACTCTTTACTTTACTTATAAGCAACTCTTTTGAGATACTCTTCATCGTTCATAGTTAGGAATATACTATCACTACGTGTAAACCCGGATTCTAGATTTTTGCTCGGTGCTGGGGTTCTGGGGAGTATTCCGCAACCTCTTGTTCCTAAGCTAAACGAATAGGAAGTGTTAAACGACGAGCGGTTTGGGGGGTAATTTTGATGTATTCTGATTCTCAGCCTAAAAATCAAATCAAATCATAATTTATTTGTCCTTGTCAAATAACTAGTCAAACAACTTTTGATTTTGATTACTGGCAATAACACAATCAACCCCTATTGATTGAGGCGAATCAATCACTCAACGCCATAACTGGCGAGATGGTATCCCAAAACCTCTCAAAAATCGAGTTTTCCCAAAAACGAGAGATTGTTTCCATGACCTTCCACGGTAATCCAGCGATATGCCGAGAGCATTCAAACACTCGGTGCGGATGTACAAACAGTGTTTACTCTGAATCAGCTTGATTAAACGCATGCCTCGTGTTGTTTCGATGCAAATACAGGGCTGCTGCCTTATAATTGTATTCGGTTATTATCGATCGATTATAGTCTGTTAACAGTGCTAAACGATAAATAAACGCAGGTTAACAATTAATACTGCCGGGGCTAGCCACGTTTTGGTTGTATGTAGGGCACGCAGCAAGTTGGACACAGATGATGGGGATGCCTTTTCTCTGAACGCGATCTATTTATTTTTTAGCATCATGTTTCTTTCTTTATTATCTAAAGCGGCTGTTAGAGGCACCATGACCTTAATGTTTGTCTAGAAGTTAACTTAATTAGGGATAGAAAACAGAGCCCTAAAATTATTATGCAATGTTGCCAAACTTACTGTTACTTCTTACCATGTCCTTCGACTAACGCTATTGAAAAAGCACCAATTCGATACACCAAGTTTTGACAGGTCGAAAGTCGTGCCCATAGTATTGCGGCTCAGATTGGCACACAATGGAACAGATTTGGTTTGACAATGTTCCAAATTTGGCGTATGCTCTGATTAGAGTATAGTACAGAGCTTTTGTTGCTCCTCCGAGCTTATTGCGACATAGCTAGCTGTTCTATTCTAGTATTAAATATTATTAAGTTCAATTTTGGTGTTACTAAAACCACACCATAAAGATTTTTGATTTCTAAAACTTTGAATTGCTAGATCTTCGTTTTGCAATTTTGGTTTTACTTTTTAAATCACTTTTTTAACGTTGTTATGAACCGAAGAACAAATAAGCTGATTTCAACGTTTCACTGCTTTTACGATGTCTTTATCGAAACCGCAAAAAACAACGGGAGGAAAATTCCTCAGATAAAAAGCGACATTTTGTGCGCGTATATTTTCTTTATAGCCCTCAAGTGCATTTGCCACAGACGAGTAGCCACGAAATGTTCCTCAGACAGGGAGGGCGCAGCCCTAAACAAACATGCAGCACAATGATGCTGTATACACGCCATTGTTAAAACAATGTCTAAAATAAATCAATATCCAATCACAACGGACCTGCGTAGTTTTCGTTTGCGGTCGTTGAAATTTGGGTCAGCGAATAAAATTGTAATACGATATATTTCAATCGATACAACCCGATGCGGGCTTTAAAATCCGATTGTTTCTATCCATCGGTTGGCTTTTAATTTTAAAAGGAATTATATAACTGTTTGCGAATTTACGATTTCATATTTATACGAACGTTCGGCAGCCCCAACCGAAATACATTTGTGTCGTTTTTACTTCCGCGTTAATTACGGACCATTGAGCGCTGATTTCTTTTTGATTTTAATGTAATTAAGAGAGATTTATTGAAGAGTTCGCTGAATTGATAGTAATTGTTTTATTCTTCTCTCCTTCAGACCATATTGAGTCAAACTTTCGGCAAAGCGTGGACTTGAGTTTACTAATTTACTTATAGATTCTGCCAAAGAATAAAGTCGTTCTCCGTTTCGTTAGAATTATTGCAAATATTTTTTAGCAAATTTTGTAAGTAAAATGAATCATTTAGCACAAGGCCTTGAACTACGCAGCGATAAATAAAATGAGTTTATCATGACAAAAAAGGGCCTCCGTGAGGCACAGCTTACATCTCTCACACATTCGCAGGAAATGAACACGGAACACATTATAGGTTCCAGATAAAATCTAGATTGCATTTATCGGGAATTTATGTCGCTCGGAAATCGGAGTTTAAGCTTCGCATAAAGCAATCTAAAGATTGTCTAGGATTGTAGCGAGTGTCAGACTATACATGATTGTGTCGTTCGGCTTTCTATGAACCGTTTAAATGGTGGTGCAAAATCAGGGAAGAAAGTTTGAAACTTCTCGCTTTTCAGACCATTAAAGTCGTTTAGGTAGACGGGATTGCGTCTGGCCGGAACTGCTTTTAAGTAAACCTTGTATTGTCGTTTCAAGTCACGGTTTGTCTAGGAGGCTGACACACCCACGCTTTTTTGTATCACTCCCTATATTTCATGTTACATTCTCAGGAAGCATGGAATACACCAATTTGTTACACCCATTTAATGCTGAACAAAGAATTGATTGAACAGTTTCGTGTTACAATGACTAGGCGAATCTTTTTTTTACATAAACTCTAGTTGCAAAAACATTTTTTTTGCAGTGTTCACCCATTGTTGGTCGTTTTCGTCATGTTAACCTCGATCTCAAGGTCGGCTTGCCAAACCGCTGCCGAGCCTCCGTGCCGCCGCCGTGGTACTTCGTTTGCGTAAAAATTGTGCCAATTTTATACATTTTTATACATTTCGTGTGGGAATGAGAATGCATGATATATCGGCTTCGGCTGCACTAAAATGTTCGTTACAAAACGGTTTCGGCGATTTATGGTACTGTGCTTGATAAATGGTTTTTGTAGATATGCGTTCCTGGTTTGTTTTGTTTCGTGGACCGTGAGGCGTACGATCGGAATGTGAAATATTATGATACGTTTTTGCGACCGATGACCGAGGTTGGTACGTTGCTGATTATATGTAAATGTACAGCATCATTTTCCAGATATCGTTCGTTTTAGTGGTCTATGTGGAAGACTTCAACCGCAACACGTTACTAGACTACACATTATCATAATTCCTTGTGGATCTATTACATTGTTACTTCGTGCTTGGGACCTATGTTTAAAGTACGCCAGATAACCAACCGACAATGTACAACGAAAACCGAGTCCAATGTATTGTCCCATATATGCCCATCATTTACGAGCCGCGCCAGTATTAGGCGCCGGCTTTGACAGCATTTAATTACAGAAACAAAATCTATAAAGTAAAACGACAAAATCGGACAGAAAATCTAGTCTATACAACGTGCATCCAACTCAGTGCAAAAATGTAAGCATTAGGAAATATGAACCCTAAAATGTATAAAACTATGAACCATGTTTTGGTTACCACTGACTCTTTGGTATTGCATTGCATTGTAGTCAAAACATAGATCTAGTCAAATTATAGACTCTTCGAGAATTATAGGCACAAAAATTATCTAACTTTTACACTTCATCATCGGCCTAACCACCTTACTGTATTGGATTCCGCAGCCACTCTAATAGGATGCAGCTAAATACCAGTATTTTACAGATCGCGCGGCGAGAGTTTGGCTTTGACCTTCGGGTGGAGGGGATTACTGCGCATGGGTACTGTCACGCACACAATACTTTTCCTTTTTTTATGTACCAGGTTGGATATTTGAGTGGGTCAAAATTCATGTACAGTGGTAATAATGCTAGAAAATAATACGAAATAGATAAACTTCTTCATTTATTAAAACTATTGATAGTTATTTTACTTATATAAAATGTTTATTTCCTTTTAAAGTTTACAGAGACAGCAATGAAAATTCTAAAAAATTATTTATTCCAAGATACATGTAAAATTGGTACATACAAACAAAAGAAAACTTAAAATAATTATTAAATACAAAAGTTAACATAAAAAAAAAGTCCTAGCCGCAGTGCTATTCAGATTCTGAATCAGTTAAAGGTTTAACGCCTTCTATGAAATCACCGCATGGTCCAGTGGTGCTGCCGCGACACGAAATTGTGCAACGTCTTTTGCTTGTTGAGGGTCCGGGTTCAGGGCTTCCTCGGTCGCAGTTGTCATCATCATCATCTTCATAACCATCATCAGAATAATCGTCTTCGGAACTATCATCGACGCGAATTATAAATTGCTCGGTAAGTAAATCAACTACATGGTCACTCTTGGCGTACTCTTCTTCTATATCTTTTACCTTTTTACATATTTTTTCCCATTCCTGGGCACCCATTAAGGATACTTTTTCTTTGATAAGTTTGGTACATTCTTGTAAATTCCATTTAACATTTTTGCTAGCTACATATTGTTTAATAGTAGCCCATGCCATTTCTATGGGGTTGAGGTCTGGATGGTAAGGCGGTAATCTCAATATGCTATGGTTTGCTTCTGCTAAAATTTGATCTATTGAAAAAGTTTTAAATCTTTCTTTATTAGCTTTTATCAAGTTGTACAATTGTGGCTTGAGCATTGTTGAATCATATTGTATGCCTTTATCAGTTAGCCAATTCTGCATATCGGCTTTTTTGGTATTGGAGGACGGTGCTAAATCCCATTGTTTATTGTGGTATGAGGCGTTGTCGACAACCACTACAGAATTGGGTGGTAGATTGGGAATTAATTGTGTCCTAAGCCATTTTTCATAATTCTCGTAATTCATGTTGTCGTGATAGTCCCCTGTTTTGGTGCCGGCTTTAAAAGTTAATAAAGCATTTGGTATAAACCCAGCTTCAGATCCTGCGTGGACTATCACGACTCGTTGTCCTTTAGAAATGGGTTTTTTTAGTCCTTCCGTAGGGCCATCGCTCCAGGCTTTGGTTGTTGAGTGCGATGAATCTACGTAGGATTCATCTGTGTAAACAATGGGTCTTCCTTCTTGTCGATATTTTCTTATTTTTCTTAAATATTCAATGCGTTGTAATCGGATATTCGATGTTTCTATTAGTAATTTACGGTTGTTTTCTGTTTTTTTCCAGCGAAATCCTAACTCCTTTACAATTACACG
This sequence comes from Lycophotia porphyrea, assembly GCA_950005105.1. NCBI lineage: Eukaryota > Metazoa > Arthropoda > Insecta > Lepidoptera > Noctuidae > Lycophotia > Lycophotia porphyrea. Next base: position 982,997 of record OX465406.1, read on the forward strand.
AAGACTTGTTTCTGACCCTTTAAAGTTTATATCTTCCTCAAGTTTCTTCTTTAGTTTCCCAATGGTGGGAAGTTCATTATTCGTCTTGTGAAAATTGTGTATACATCTTTTTATAACACCTTGGTCAAAATTATCAATATTCGTAACTGGTTTAGCTCTGGGACGTTTTTTTCCAGGTGTTCTGAACATAATTAGCAAATCGGAACTCTTGGCTTGATTTGCGATATTTTTTACAGTGCCAATTGAAGTCTTAGTTGCCTCCGATGTCCGTTTTTGAATTTTAGCTAATTTACTGACTACACAATTTAATTTAGAAACAGTTTCCGTTTTCATTACCTGCATAGTCTGTATAGTTTGGTTATTCTCCGACTGACTGAGTAAAGAAGCAACTTCCTCAATCTGACTTCGAATTTGCTTCAATGAATCGATACATTCGTCAGCTTCTTTCTTTAAAAAGCAATTCACGTCATATATCATTTTCCGTGCTTGCCTTTTTAAAACAATGTTTTTTTTATGCATTTTCAAATCACTTTTTAATATTTAACAAAAAAAACTTAACTGACAAACTTAAACAAACAAACTCAACAAATAATAACAATCGACAACAATAAACAATTAACGAAAATAGCAATTCACTTGTGAACGTGATTGTACAACAGGAGTGCGCGGTACGTCGTATCGATGCGAGAGGCAGGGAACGATTGGAGCGCCAATCAGAGCACAGCATGCGCCTACACACCCGCCCCGCACCCCGCTAATTGCCCGTTGATACCATATTTCTGATTTCTGCGCAATAACGGTCAAAGCCAAACTCTCGCCGCGCGATCTGTACATGGACCGACAGCCTCTCTTGGTACGATTGGATTTCGGACCGGCCTTCTGAATACCCATAACGACTGACAAAGATCTCGGTATCGGATGGTTACCCATCCACGGACCGACTTCGGCAACCGTTGCTTAACTTTCGGGCTGCTGACTACCCATAACGACTGACAAAAATCGCAGTATCGTTAGGTCACCCATCCACGGACCGACCTCAGCAAGCGTTGCTTAACCTTAGAGACTGACCCGTAAAGCTGTTATTATGTATCCTAAACTCAATGTTAACTGGTAAAATTGGCAGAGGGGAACGAACAGCGTTGAAAGTGGGTTTTCTGTATCATCCTTTTATGTGCCGTTCCGAACCAGTTCAGTAAACAATAAAAAGTCAAACATTTTTACGACGCCTTTTTATGACGAGACTAATTTTATGGTTCCGATCTAGTTCGCGGGTTCTTATGATCCTCCCTGTCATAATTCGTAAACAATTACTCACACACACTCACAGTCCTTTGTTATAATTATGATTCTATATCAAACCTCCTTTTTATATCTACTTAAGACTTAAACGAAATCATCATCTGCCTAGCCTTTTCCCAACTATGTTGGGGTCGGCTTCCAGTCTAACCGGATGCAGCTGAATACCAGTATTTTACATGGAGCGACTGCCTATCTGACCTCCACAACCCAGTTACTACTGGGAAATACGATACCCCTTGGTAAGACTGGTTGTCAGACTTTTTGGGCCACTGACTACGTTAACGACTGTCAAAGATCTTCAAATGACAGCCGGGACCAACGGCTTAACGTGCTTTCCGAGGCACGGAGGAAACTCGGTATGTAATGGGTGGTCACCCATCCACAGACCAACCTAGGCAAGCACGGCTTAACCTAAAGATCGACCCGAGCGGCTGTTATTGTTTAGCCACGAGCTCCTCCAGAACACTTAAACTCCTTAAGACTTAAACGAAATGTGGGTATACTATTAGGTACACCCACACCTTTGCCTAACCCTTCGGGGATTACAGGCTTAATGCTATTTTAGGTTGAGGTGATTATGTTCCAAAAGCTATTTCATGACTAAAAGATTTCCTTTGAGAATTGAAGTAACTTGAATGATTTTCAGCTCAAGGCTTCACATGTGTGGTAATATTTCAAATATTTAAATAGACAAGGCGCTAACATCGTACGGTATGTAGGTAAGGTATGCGGAAGCTTCGCGTCTATTTATATTATCACTGCAAAAAATCAATGTGAAAATATCTAACTCCGTAATGGCTTTACAGCCGTGGGCCACATTTTCACTCCAGAATTTACATTGTCGAAAAAGTCGTAAAATACGCCCCACGTAAACCAACGTGTAATAAAAATGACTAATATTCCAATAATTCTTACTAAAATGACAGCTTGAAGCGGTTTTGCTCGGAGTTCAAAGGTTTCAAGTAGCGACCTTTCGGATACAATCCTGTTTGCAGCTCGAAGGCTTTTATTACTTAGACTTTCATTAGGAGAAAGAGATCTTGGAGTACTGCTAGTGCTTGCAATACTTAACGTCGTTTTCAAGAAAGCTATCCATTACGTTTGGGTAAGAAAATAAGACTTGTGAGATAAGCTGATGGCTTTCGTATTATTCGGAAAACTTGGAGCTATCTAGATCTGTAACTGGCGTCGTAATCACTGGCAAAACTTCAGAAAGTTTCCCAACCCTTGGGAAAATCTACTCCGAGTTTTTCGCTTCGTCCTGTGATCCTCAAATAGGACAATTGTTTTTGCAGCAAAAACTCTTTTGGCTGTGTTGTACAGTGTATTCACGGAGCGAGTTAGTAGAGCGCTATCTCACTCACACATTTTTTTAACTGCGATTGGTCATTTATAAACGCTAAGGCGGTGTACACAGTGCAAGTACTTTTTAGTCTATTCACACTTCCCGTACTGTGCAGACGTGCTCTTACTTCTTTCAATACAAGTAAAAATGTATTGAACGAATCTATTCAAAATATTGACGCAGAAAAATGGAAAAAATGTATAAAGCATGTCACAGAAATATGTAGTTGAGCCCAAAATGGATGCAATGGATAAAAATGTGGAAGTAATGACACTAATGATAGAAAGATTCGTATTAAATGTAGGAAACGACGACAGTAGTGATACGTCGTCGGCGAGTGATGATTAGCTATAAACTTATATTATAATAGAGTAAATTTAATAATTAACTCCCGATTTTATTGTTTTCCTTCATATCCATCAGTTATATTTAAAAAATGCGTATAAAAAGAGTTCTTACCAAATAAATGGCTCTCAAATACGACAGACGAAGCCGCAGGTATAAACTAAGCGAACTTTTAAGAAGCACAGTGTGAACGCGCATTTACATTTCTAAGGTATTGTTAACGCCCATTGCCCCTAAAAAAGTTTTTTTTTTGTCTTTGTCATTTGTATGATAATGTGCGATAGAGAAGGCGCTATACTAACTCGTCTCCGTGAATACACTATAATCAGGCGTTATTAAGTATTTCAAAAAGGAATATAAAATCATAATGACTTCCTTAAAACATTTAATGGGAAGACTTGTTATATTTTAATCTGTGACTCATAGCAGGATTTCCTTCTATTTAGCCATACTGCAGATCTGCAAGTCTTAGCGATGTTTTTTTTCGTCACTTCGACTCTGGTTGACAGCGCAAAGTAAAGAGGACTGTTTAGAATTTAAGTGGAAATATGCCTGAAAGACTGTTGAATAATGCCTTTGATGTTTATGCGTTGGCACCGTGAATCATTATTTTAAATGGGGCGTTAACAAGAAATTCTGGACTAAGCATTATAACTTAGCAAAGATCAGTTTTAACAGAACCAAGACAAGAACCAAATTCGTAATCATCATCATCAATCATATCAGCCGAAACATGTCTACTGCTGGACAGAGGCCTCCCCAAACGTCCTCTGAAAGATTCAATTCTTGATTTAAGATTACTGAATCAGTTTTATGCTTTACTAACAAGATTGGCGAAAAGTCTGAAAATCACATATTTGGGGAAGCTGACCTCTTACCTCATATCAGTCTCATCGATTTGTTACCTGCAAAAAATTTAGAAGATAGTGTACTATACCATTGTGGTTGACAGCAACCTCTTGCGTGCACCTTGGAATATTCGTTTTCACGAACATTTCAACAATTGCATTACAAGCCTTTATACCACACGCGTCAAAACTATTTCGAAAACAACGAATATCGTGTTGCTTACTTAGAAAAGTTCAATGTCTTCAACGTGTGACGAATTTCCTCCAACGTTTAAAATATTGTTGAATGTTACGGAGAACCACAGTTCTGCGCTGGACGGGTTAAAATTGTATTGTAATGCTTGGGTAAATATTTGAAGAGTATTAGCTGGTTTTATGCAGGCTGTGATTGCTTAAAGCTAGTGAGAGCTGGAATTGTTGAGTTTTGTAAAGCTGTGTAGGCTGCATTCTCGTCGTTTGTGTTTAAACTTTGTGCTAATCGAGTGTTGTGAGAGATATTTTCTTTTTCTAAATTAGAAGTTTCAAAATCATGTGACAATCAACCCGCAGCCGACCCTCGTGGTGGATTACCGTCTTCTCTCTTTCACAGAGTGAATTCTTCTGCCCCAGCAGCGGGAACAGTATAGGCCTAATGACTAATCAGTTGCTTCAAACTTTGTGATCGTACTCTAGCTCTATAAATTATGGTCGATCTTATGACGTCTATGTATTTTTTTGTATTTTCATCAACTGGAGGAAAATGCTCTTCCTAGCGTGTCGATGGCTATCTATCTGTTAAGAAAACTTAGTAACTGAGACAGAGAAAACTTGGCCACGAGGGCGCTCTCCTGGCGACAATCAATGTCTGATCTTCTCTAGCAAGCAGGAAGAGTACGCAGGACAAGATACCTCAAGGTGGCTCAACGCTTGTGGTACTCGTTACGAATATGATCACGTAGCAACACAACTTGTTCATTTAATTTATCATTCTGCAAAATAAAACCTGAGCATACAACTTCGTAATAGATGCAAATTTTACCCGAATTATGATAATTCATATTTCAGACATTCGACCCGAATCAAATTATTATTAAAATTTAATCAATGATAGGAAAACTCGATATTGTTGTATTAATTGTTTTACTGCAGTGTAGTGACGCATTAATTTCCAACTGATTGACAAATAGCGGCCATTGGAACCACAATCGTGTAATATTTTCCATGACATTGTATTAAAGCTTAATTCTGTTGATAATTTCACGTTTATTTTAAGAGATTATTGGAATAATTGGATATGTAATTATGTTTAAATTATTGGAGTGTTGGTAATTATATTTATGTTGTTAATTACGAGCCTCGACCGCATGTATTTATTTTATTCATTCATTAGATTTGTGGCAATATTTCTAACACATTGTATGTTGACATTTACTTTTAGTATTTATCTACTATTATTAAGCACAATCAACCTGCAAGTTTTCTATTACTGGGACCTAAGACACAGACCTGCTCTCTATGCGAGGAAATGCGAAATAATCCAATGCAATAGTTGAATTTTTGGTTCTAAGACATGTCGGTTTCCTGATGATACCCATTCCTAATCAATGTTCAGTCTAGACTCTGACATGACAAGTACTAATAAAGTCTGGCTGGCACGCCTCTAGTATTGTAAAATTGTATTGTATTTCATTGGCTCATCTTTCATCGTCTTTGACTTCAAATCTCGTCTTAACATGGGTAATTAATTACGACATGTGGTCTGCAGTCTCAACGATTGTCTCTCAATTAATCAAAAATCTTTATTTCTCTGTTATTGGTAGTACTTGGAGTTTCATCAGCTTTTTATTGTAGTAAGCTTAATAGCTTTTGCAACGATTAGCACATCCTTTTTCCTGGTTGCACATGCATGTTTTGACCTTGTGATGGCCGCAAGAATCCGCTAGATGCAAGAAGCCGAAATGCCTGTGGATACGGCAACTTTTGGAGTAGGGCTATGTCCCGCTGTGGACATCTTTCTCTTAACTGGTGATGATGTCGAGGACTATGACGTCATACACGATTTCTATACACGTGTATGTATTCGAGATTAGCCTGAGTAGTTAGCTAGAGAAATGATTTCATACTTTTGTTACCTTGGATTACGACAGAAACTACATTGTATATGGAATCCGTGATACAGCCGTGTAAAATAAAGTCTTCTTGAACTCCCAATATTTGCGTTGACGTCACGTAGCATTGAAGACGCTTCTCTCAACCAGCTAATCGTGCTAATCGTAAGATTTGCTCTCCGGTTACTAAGTTTGTAATACCGTGACTTTCATGCGACCTTCTTTCTTTGGCGGATGGCTGTTAGGTTTTCCCTATTTATTAAAAGTAGGTACACCGTTTTTGCAATGCTAGCAAAAAGCTGCCAACGATTTGGTGATAAATTGGAAGTTAAGAGGTCTTGACTTTGAATTTGTGCCGTCTGCCTGTATTGTGAACTAACTGAAGCCTTCGTTCGCGTCAAATGATTATAAAAAAATATAGGTACTTTCCTTTTTGAATTGGATTTTGATAACAATTTCAAGGGTTTTAATTTTTTTGCACGAAACCCATTTTTTTTTAAACAAAAGTAGTCTTTGTTAGACCTTATATCATCAGCTATCTGCCAGTTAAAGTCCCGCCAAAATCGGTCCAGCTGTTTCGGAGATTAGCCGGAACAAACAGACAGACAGACAAAAATTACAAAAAATGTGTTTTTGTTATTAGTGCCAAATAAATTCTCATATGCATTCAGTAAAAAGGTATAGGTAAATTTTGGTATTACAAACACTTAAACTTTATTTATTTGTATAGAGTATAGATGTGTGTTTCGCAAAGCACAAGAACATGGATGATTCATAAAAAAAAACCATTCTCTTCTCTCATCAAAATTCTAGCCAGTATCTATTCAATTCGATTTATAAGCTCTAGCAAACAGTGTTTGAACTGTAGGATGGATTTTATACAATTCAGCTTCAGTAATGATCATCTGGCCAGCCTATGTTGGGGTCGGCTTCCAGTCTAACCGGATGCAACTGAATAACAGTATTCACATGGAGCGACTGAATAAAATACACAAAACGAAATCGTTGATCTTTGTATCAACCTCCTCCGTTCATTATTACTGCGCGGAATCTGCTCGACCTTTAACCCACATTTCAATGGCAACCACCAACTTTCCCCGAAGTCCTTGAACAATTAAGTTTGCAAACTTCTCCCTCCTACTAAGCAACACGTTTCGATCGAGAGACCTTACCAAGGTACCAGTACTTCTAAATATTTGTTACTTTAAAACCGATCATTTGAAAATGATTATAAGGTTGTTACTAGTGTTATCTATCAGTATGAGAAGTATGAGGGCTAGTTACTACCGAGAGGAAAAAAAGTCGCGCACTTTTTTGATGTGACTGAATAAAGGATGGTGTCAAAAAATCAACGCAGACATCAAGCGTCAGCTCGCGCGTGCTCGAAGATGCTCCAGTGCCCAATTTTACACTTAAAGGCTTAGAAATTAGGTGACAAAGGAGGGTGGCGAGGTTGCATGTACAATGGGACCCGCTGTTAGAAGTATCGTACAGTATGGAAACTTATATCTAGTTGTAGAACTATATAAAACTAGCAAAAAAGCAAATGGGCAGTAAGTCGTAGAGGCTGGGAGAAAAAAGATGTGCAATGTAAAAGATTATAACCTAAAACGAATCTTATAAAGTTCTTATTTAATAATACAATATCTTTTTATGTACTTAGGTATTATGTAGTTTCGAAAAGGTGATCAAACAGAATTGAAATATTTACCAACACTACCATCGTGTTCCTGCATCTCTCTTGCCAAATATAGGTATTTAAATTAATACTGTAAGCATAGACTAGCTAGACTGATATAAGGATGAAACTATAATCATAGTCTAAGTCGGTATGTAGAATAGTCAGTCCAAAGATCCAAGTCGTCAAGAAACCACAAAATCGCATAGAAATAATAGATATCCCACGTTAGCCGTTGAAAACAAACAATTGAATGACACTAATTGTTTTGGCACTGACAGCCAACTCCAATTGACAGCATAACGTTTCATTTTACGTTATCACAAATAATCGTGATAATTATACATTTTTGTATAAAACATGTAAATGCATTTTTAATATTAACTTTTGTATGTTTTTCTCATATTTTAAAAGTTTTGTTTAAAAAAAATATTAACAAGCGTAAACAAGTGTAAGAACGTAAATCATGTAGGTAATGAAAGAGTAGGTTGGAATGTAATATGAAACACGGTGCGTTTAATAACTACATGATGACTTGATTGAACAAATTACTTAATTACTTACTTTTTATATAAATAAAAATCTCTTCTAACTTTTAATTTCCTTTCCTAGTGACTCAATATTTTTTATAAAGGGTAACTTTCTAGTTACGGAGATATGGGGGTCAAAGTTCCAATTTTTTCACAATTTTTTTTTTTAAATACCTGTTTTTAATTTAAGATTTTTTTTTAAACACCTCCAGGACCCCCTTACTATTCTATCCATCCATCAGCACAATGTTTTGAGTGCGTTACATTGAGTCCTTCTGGAAAACGTGATTTTTAGCCCAAAAAAAAGTCGTTGCTCAGCTCTAATTTTTGCGTAAAGTTACTTAGTTTGATGTACATAATGCTTGGTTAAACGGCTTCGTGAAGAGTCTGTTTACACCCTGTATAATCCTCTTAAAAACTCTTAATGGCACTTAGTTAATTTATAAATAAGGTGAGTCCAAACTCGCCATCCTCCTTTGCGACAAAAAAATGAAGACTTACAACTAATTCCATACGGGGTCCTCCAATTTTATTTTGTTCAACATACAACCTAAACCCGCCGCTACATTTGCGCCGATTTTGCGCCGCATTTGACCGCTAAATTTCAAATAAAAAAACTTTTGCAAAAAATAAAAATGACAAAAACGCAAACACTCATTATATTATAGTATGAAGATGGACCACTTACCTCCTCATGCTGGTTATAGCATATCGAGAAAATGCTTGCAGACGGAGTAGCTCGGCGTTCAGCCCCTTTGGTTTCGATATTTTAAACAGGTACAAAAGAGAATGAATGTATATAATTTTCTCTTCGCGAAGCAATGTAGTTTTATGACCCGTAACGCACATTTTCTGTATTCGTTTAAGATTTGTTCAATCATGTTATATGTTGTTACTGGTCTATGCGTAGGTTCCATATTCTCGTAATATATAATTCTAGAAAGAGAAAGAAGTCTAAAATGATGTCGTGATGTCTGACAGATGAGAATGGATGAAGAAAACGTGTTGCGCCGACCCCAAGTAGAATGGGACAAGATCAGGAAGATGAAGATGATGATGTCATCAGAGGGACTAGATAAAGTGATAACGATGATGGAAGAGGCAACAATGTTTTGCTTTCCGATTCCCGCTGGTCCTAGACCCTCAGGTAACAAATAGCTAAGTCTTATCGCAAGAATTCTGTAATGTTTTGCTCTTGAATTTTTCAATAGCATAGCAACCCTTGAAAGTCAAACGGTGAAGTTTAGAAACTTTTCCATGCCTACGAAACTCCAAATGTTGTCCACGAAACCCCATTAATAAACAAAAATCTTAACAATTTCTTCGCGAGTTTTTGTTGCTACTCAACAATGGTGTAGGTACTCATAATAGAACCTTGCACGTGGAGACTTTTCGTTTTCCACAATTGTTAATATTCCTGGAACAAGGATCGTGGAAAATTTTACTCAACACGACTAGAACTTCACACCTGTGTTCCTAGAAGGGTTAGTCAGAAGACTACGATTTTGGCTCGCCGAAATTTCTCTAGTTATGTAAGGTAGATCAAGCCCCATGTGCTGTTATTAATACATTGTTCTAAGGGGTGAGTGAGTATATTGCCATTGTCAGGGCATAAAGCTAGGGATACTAGTGGGAGATTCCTGGGGTTTATATAGCCTGACTTCAGAAATTCAGAATAGTACCGAAACGTTCATAACTAATGAATTCCTCTTTAAAAACTGACTTTTTTCATTTACGTTGGTGAGAAAAACCAGTAGTTTACCTACATTTAGTGGTCGCGAAATGTCATAGCCTAATTAAAATGGTGATTATTCAATCAGAGTCAAATAATTTAAATGCTGTTATAAATATTCGTGTTAATTCCCAAATATTTTAGTTTTTATTTCCATCTAACGGTAATAGTTTTGACAATTTAGTTGATAGTTTTAATTTGAAGACAGATTAGAAATTAATAGTGTGTTGTGTTTAATTTGTGCTTGATTCGTTTTGTGTGTCGAATGATGTAATGCTGCGGGAAGTTGTATCTGAGAAATGATTTCTAGAATCAGATGCATCAGATTTGGCGTTTGTAGTATGCGCCAATACGAGCATGTGACACATTATCAGTCACCCTTTTTTTTTTACCGATGGATAATCATCAAATGACTTCTTCCGCTCTGGGCAGAGCGGAAGGGGGTGTCAGACCTGACTAAAACCCATCCATGTTTCTTCGTTGCCCTTTGTGTCCCAGGGCCGCGGTTTTTCTTTCGAACATTTCCGCAGTCCTGGCAGGCATCGGCCCTTGCGGGCCCCCTCCAGCTGCGGCTGCGGGACTCTGTTACCCTGTAACTCGGATGTGGTCAGATAGCATGCTCCGTGTAAAGTACTAGTTTAAGCTGCTAGGCTGCAATCGTTTAGAGCTACCCCTAACGTAGTTGAGAATAGGCAAGGCAGATGATGATGGTTGTTGACTGCCTTCACTGAAAAAAAAAAGTAGTTGCCTCAATCAAGATTTTGTTTAGATTGACTAAGTAACTTGTTTGCATCTGAGCCTATCAAGCACAATGATCACAGCTACTACTTTTATTTGATTGAGATTTGAAACGGGATCTTGTTTGGAGTTATCACAAAACCTATTTGCAACAATCAAGTTTGGCGGCACGATTCGCGCAGTGGCTGAGCGATTGACTGCTGCGCTGCGTGTCGCGGGTTCGATTCCCGCACGGAACAAATATTTGTATGGCCTACAGGTAGTTGTTCCGGGTCTGGCTGTTTGTGTATGTGAGTTTAAATGTTTGTAAACGTACCCACGATACAGGAGAAATTCCTAGTGTGGGGCAACGTTTTTTTTTAAAAAAAAAAAGTAAGTTGTGTGAATCAAGCATTTTGATTACTTCAATAAGGATTGTCTCTTTTTTTAAGTTTTCTACAATGATGTCATGTTAAGGGTAATCAAGAAACTTGTTTGAGCGTTCAATCATTTGAACTAGTATTGCTGCAATCATGTCGTGATGATCAACTTAACTAAGATTTTGATTAATCTAAACAAGATATCGTCAATCAAGCTAAAAAGTCACTTGATTGGCGTGCATTTTTTTTAGTGTTCCTAACTGCTAACTTGAATAAAAGTAGTCACTCTCAAAGCCTTTGGGCTTATTTATTATTATTTTCCCATTGTCGCCTTACGCCTTCAGAAATCGCAAGATTTATCACTGAATTCAGAACTTTGTGAATTTTCAAAAACATTTATTTATTGCTTAAATGTCGGGGTTTCTTTCGCTGTCTGATAGGAAGTGCTTATTTTTACAAAGCAAATAAATCTGAGCGGTCTGTCTTGTTGTTTCCTGTGTCATATTTGTTTGGTAAGCCATAAAACTATGGGAAAAGAGGAGGACGTCACCGGAAGCGACGGGCTCTGATCGTAGTTCGTATAGCTGCCAAATATGATGATGGCGTGGTGCCTTGTTTGTTGTGAAAGTGAGAGTGGAAGACAGAGAGATGAAATATTATGTCATATGTGTCTTCTCGATAGAGGAAACGTGGTAGAAGTGGCACTTATTTATTACTAGCTTTTGCCCGCGACTTCGCTCACGTTAATTTAGAATTTGACACTCAGTTCGGGTTGTACTCTGCTTGTAATTCAATCACGTTTCGAAAGACACGTGGCGCCATCATAAGAACATTATTGTTGTTTTCCTCGGGAACAGTACTTTTTTTCGAGATGAAAGGTACCCTATGCCCGTTTCTGTACACCTGACAACGTATATGCATTTCAGGATGATCGGTTCAGTGGTTTAGGCGTGAAAAGGTAACAAACAACCTTATCTTCGCATTCATAATATTATTATATAAAGTTAGGGGAGAGGCCTTTGCCCAGCAGTGGGATGACGTAGGCTAACAGTATCAGTAGGACAGTTAGGATAACCCCTAGTGTGTCACTACAAGGATAAAGGCTTCTCTCTCTTTCCTTCATCGCCGTCCTTAGCTACTGCTGTCACACATGATGTCTTTAGGCGCTCCCTCACCATGGGTATTCACCTGTAATGTAACAATCTAGCATTTGATTTACAGAAACAAGGGAATCTGAACTATGAATGCGAATGATCCCTGTGTGGGAGCGCGTTTTACGGTTTGATAATCCAAACTACGATCAAAACGATTTACGTGTTCACTGGCTAGATTTTATGTCTTATTAACTTTAGCCCGTGGTTTCGCCCTCGCCTTGGTTGGAAATTATGCCACGCGAACGTATACCGAAGAACTGTCTTTTATCCTAGACCAGGTCATGGGCAACCTGTCTACCGAATTTCTTCCTGTTCAGTTGTTAAAAGATAAAATACAGACAGTGACTGTCGCATTTTTAATATTACTATGAATAAAACATCAAGCGGAGCTGCGGGCACATCTAGTTTAAGCGTTCAAACAATGGTCCTATTAACCGCGGAATGAATTGAACGAACGCCATCTAAACACATGAATGTCAGTACCTCTACCATGAGTTTACACAGCCAAAACTCGCTAGCGTCTCCGTAAATTATTTGTATGAAATATTGTACAGCGCCCCTAGCGGTCACAGAAAGAATTAAAATTCGTACCATTAGCACTATAGATTACGATAGGTTAAAAACCTAACGTATTCTATTCGATAGTCACTAACGTTTTTCAGCTGTCACCTTATAAAACGGTACCATGAGTCACTAATTTCACTGAAGCTATCGAATAATACGCTTACGATAGTGGTTACGTAGCTCACTAGCATTTTGACGAGTGAAACATATGTTTACATTAAAATTATAATACGTTTTTGAGTCTATTACAGTGAAAATAATGTCTGCAAGAGTTTATTTAGCGTAGAATATGTGAAATTGAAGACCAACGACGTGAACAACGTGAATTTCAAGCCAAAATGAGAATTCATGTTGGATACCAATTGAAAAATATAAGTGAAAGAAAGTTTATTAAGCTTTACAGACTCTCTAAAGAATCATATAAATTTAGTCAAATCAAATTCATAATTATATTTTTTTGTTTACTTATTTGTTGCATTCCTCACGTCTTTATTTTGGGCACTTGAACTTAGCTGATAAGTTGACCTAATACACTTTCAAAGTTTCAAGTGGACTTGGCATATCTACCTGAGTTGAGGGGCAACTATTTGGGAATTTTGTAACTCTACGTTTTAAATAATTCAATAGAAAGTAAATTAATGTAAGTCATCTTAATGCGTCAAAGAATAACAAAAATCCATCCTCACAAACTTTCAAATTAATTTAATAATAAGTAATAATAATCGCTTGGCAGCCCTATTTCAGTCAGCCTTAGAGTCAGGGTCGCTTCCCGAGTTCCTGACGACTGGAATAACCCACCTGCTCCATAAATCAGGTAGTACTGCGGAACCCAAAAATTATAGACCTATTACGTGTCTCCCGACGGTCTATAAAGTTCTTACCTCCATTTTGAGAGCTAAAATCTCTAAACATATTGACGAAAATTCTGTTATGTCTGCTTCTCAAAATGGATGTAGGAACGGGTCCCGCGGTACTAAGGAGCTACTCCTCATTGATATGGCCATTAGTCAACAGGTTCGCCGTTCACGAAAGGATCTGTCGACATGTTGGATAGACTATAAGAAGGCCTATGACTCGGTGCCACATACATGGCTCATGAGGGTGCTAGAGTTGTATAAAGTTGATGCAACTCTGCGCACCTTCCTGATATCATGTATGGGGCAATGGAGGACAGTTCTTCGCTATCCAGGATGTCGGCAAATCCAGAGGAATAGCGAACCGATAAATATAGAGCGAGGAATATTTCAGGGCGATAGTTTGAGTCCGCTTTGGTTCTGCTTGGCCTTGAATCCTCTAAGCACACTGCTGGAGGATTCAGGGCTAGGCTATCGGTTGAAGAGAGGTGGTCAAGTTATATCTCACCTCCTTTACATGGATGACCTGAAACTCTTTGCCCCCAACGATTTGCAACTGATGGAGCTACTGAAGGTAACTGAAACTTTCAGTAGTGCCATCAGGATGGAATTTGGTGTGGACAAATGTGCGGTCATGCATGTAAAGCGAGGGGAGATTGTGGAATCTGTGGGAACCAAGCTCACGGATTCCATAAATCTTAGATCCCTCTCAGCAACCGAAACCTATAAGTATTTGGGTATGTCAGAAGCGCTGGGCATCAATGTTGCTGACATGAAGCAATCGTTGAAGGAGCGCTTCTTTGGCCGCCTGAAAAAAGTATTTAATAGTCTTTTGTCAGGCGGAAATAAGGTGCGTGCCTTCAACGGTTGGGTCATGCCGGTTTTGATGTACTCTTTTGGCATACTCAAATGGACTCAAACAGAACTAGACGCCTTGGATGTGAAGGTCCGCAAATTGTTGACGGCATTTCGAATGCATCACCCACGTTCTTCGGTTATGAGACTGTATATCCCGCGGAAGTGTGGGGGTCGAGGCTTTTTAAATGTTAAGACTCTTCACAATCGCGAGATATGCAGTCTCAGGGAATATTTCCTAGAAGCCGACGTGGGGATGCATCGAGATGTGGTCGCGGTGGACAAGGGCCTCACCCCGCTCTCCTTGGCTAAAGAGAACTGGCGCAAGCCTGTAGTACTTGACACTAACGACCGCAGGGGAGTATGGCAGAGTAAGGAGCTTCACGGACGCTTTTTCCGGGCACTGCATGGGCCCGATGTAGACCTATCAGCGTCCGTAGCCTGGCTACGTTCCGGGGACCTCTTTGGAGAAACCGAAGGTTTTGTCTGTGCAATTATGGATGAAGTTATGATGACGAATAACTACCGGAGATTTATTGTGAAGGACGGCACGGTTGACATATGTCGGGCATGCCACCGTCCAGGCGAATCAATCCGTCACATTATCTCCGGGTGTTCTCGTCTGGCTAACGGAGAGTACTTGCATAGACACAACCTTGTAGCCAGGATTATCCATCAGCAACTTGCTCTAAAATACAGCCTTGTGGAATCGGAAGTGCCGTACTATAGGTATGTGCCCGATCCAGTTCTCGATAATGGCAATATCACACTGTACTGGGATCGATCCATCATCACTGACAGGACTATTGTAGCCAATAAGCCTGATATAGTGGTGGTGGATCGATCAGAGCGGCGCGCAATGATTGTTGACATTACGGTCCCGCATGACGAGAACCTCGTGAAAGCCGAGAAAGATAAACAAATCAAGTATCTTGACTTAGCTCGCGAGGTTGTCGACATGTGGGATGTGGACTCAGCGATCATTGTGCCGGTAGTCGTATCAGCCCATGGCTTAATTGCCAAGAGCCTCGACCAACACCTGAGGAGGCTCTCGTTAGGCAGCTGGATCAAGGGCTTGATTCAGAAAGCGGTACTCCTGGACACGGCTCGTATTGTTAGGAGGTTCCTCTCTCTGGAGCCCTGACCGCCGGTAGCTTGGACCCTATTCCCGATACCGGTGGGCTACTATTTTTTATATTTTTAAATGTTTTTGTATATTGTAATTTTTGTTAGTAAAATATTTAAAAATGTAAATAATAAGGATAAAAATGAATAAAGGAATAGTAATAATAAAAACGTAAATTATTCATTTATTTATTTTATGTATCAATACATACAGTAAAGAATAGAAAGTTGAAACATACCTTTCCATGAAATCCACCAACAATTAAAACTGTGAGACACTGGTCCTCATTGTATAAAATAATCTGTTTGAATACTTTGAATCTAATTGTAAAGTAAACTTTTAAACCACAACGTAGCTCTGTGACACAACGTCAACAAACAAAATTATAAATTCAAACTAGACGACGACAGTGACATGTTATAGGAATAAAAATTCAAAAACCACTAAATACCTTAAGTAGTCCACTAACCGTCAACTTTTCTAATTAGTCGGTTTATTTGTGCTAATTATTGACTGTCTTAACATTTTTGGCATAGCGATAACAGTACATTATGAGCATAAGAGCCGTTCTCTATTCTTATTTATAGGAAAGAAAGAAGCAAAACATCAGTAGTGAAGCATAGACGAAAGTATTCTAATGAGTAGAGTGAAGTTAGCTAGACGACACGATCTATCGAGCGTACCTTATCGCCTGCGTAAGACTCCGTAAATCTCATGGTGCAAGCATTATCGAAATCTATTTGATCCACGTTAGCACGCTAGCGAGTTCAACGCTAGCGAGTAAGTTTTCGATGACATCTCATGGTAGAGGTACTGATTTGCAAGCCCACCTACGTCACGCGCTTATCACTCGCTTGAGGATGATTACGTACCGAACAGGTGTTCACGTGACCGACATACTAAACATACCTACTAAACGTACGATTGGGTACGCGTTGTATGTGCTATCGAGTTCACTTACAGTCACTTACCCTTATATGCCTTAAAGTATTAAGTAATAAGGTTGAAAAGTGGTCGATCGTCAGTGAATTCGGTAGTTTACTTGATTCATATGCCTGGTTGTTGTTTCTTCCAGGTGACATTGTTTCATCGTAGACATTCTTCTGTGAATCTTTGTCTACTCACAAACAGAATCGGTGTAATATAACGTTCCTGCAAGAACACTAAGCGATTGCGATGTCTTTTTATATAATTTTTACTTATTTTTTTAATAATATTTTTTGGGTACACTCTGCCTGACCCTGGGATTACAGGCGTGATGTTATATTTATGTTATGTATAATGTAACTAGCTAGAGAGCCTGACAAAGATGTATTGGAATGACATAGCTACGGAAAAGTTTCTGTAAATACAGTTCAAAGTCGTTGTTAACATTTCGTTCAGCCCGACAACTCTCGCAAACTCAATGACATCAGTAGTTAAAACCTAATAGAAATGATAAAAAGAGACTGAAAACTAGCAACACTATAGAGCACCTCTTTCTATAGTTACTTACATAACTCCTGCCACAGTCCATATCGATCGTTCTGTCGCAAAGCTAAACGTCGAACCAGGAATAAAACATTCATCAGACAACGTGTAACTGTCGAATGTTTTACTAAACGCGTATCGATGCTGCATCCATTGCAGCATTTACACTGAACTTACAGCACTGTGAATTAAATATTTGTACGTTTCTAGTTGTGTACTGGTCCTGTAGCCCCCGGTGGGTAGGCAGGGGTGTCCCACCCTTCGATAACATTATTGAGTCCCGATTCGGTGCCTATCGCCATTTTATCGGTCACAGTTTCAATCACTAGATATAAGTTTGTTTCATACAATGGCTTTGTGTTTTCAATTTTAGTTTTTTTTCTCTTTTGTGTGTGATGGATGTAGTAATTTTGAAACTGTTCTCGCGTGGAGTGTTCATTTCAGGATTAGACAATGGTCACATTGCTTTAGTTTTAGTCACGGGCCTAGAATGTTACCCTGGGGGACTCTTTTTTACAGTTATTCTAGGTACTCCAATTTTGTAATCACTTCATGGGATCTTGTGCTATTATTATTTGCATAGTCTGAATAGAACAATATAGTAAGTATAAGATTATTCTTAAAATACCTTCTTAGTATGATTCAAAATATCTACCAACCTAATTGTAATGACATTTTGAATGGCATGAGTCATAACACGTCTCGGTTGTAATCGATTTCATACTCAACAAAAACTAATAATGAATTCTAGTTCATTGGAAAACAAACATGCGTTACGGAGAAAAAAAAACTCTGTTATGTAATGTTTATTTGCCTATTTGTTCGCGCGATCTAAAGAATAAGAAGATAACATTGTACTGAATAAGATTGTCTTTTCCACGAAATTTGGAGTCGTCTTCCAGTCTAGTATTTTCTATGGAACCGTTAAATCGTGTTTATTTTGATCTGAGCCATTGTGAGATTTTTTACTTATCAAACTAAGTAACTTGACGCAAAAAATATTGCTGGGAAACAACTTTTTTTTTGGGCTGAAACATCACGTTTTACAGTAGGACTCGATGTAACGCACTCAAAACATTGTGCTGATTGATGGATTGAATAGTGAATAGTACGGGAGTTGTGGAGGTGTTTAATGTAAAAATCTGTACATCTGTACTCTGTACATATAAATAAAATTGGAGTGTCTGTTTGTAATATTAAAATAATCGCTTTTTACTAAGTGCATATGGATGTATACACGGTACATATACCAAAACAACATTTTTTACAACTTTTGTCTGTCTGTCTGTTTGTTCCAGCTTATCTCTGAAATGGCTGGACCGATTTTGACGGGACTTTCACTGGCAGATAGCTGAAGTAAAATTGAGTAACCTAAGCTACTTTTATTTTAGATAAATAATTAGGGTTCCGTGTAACGAAAAAAAAACCCATGAAATTGGTAACAAAATTCGATTCAAATAGGGAAGTGCTTATAATAAAGGGGATTTTTTTAATAATAATTTCACGCGAACGAAGGTCGCGGGCAACAGCTAGTCTTAAATAAAAACATATATTAAAAAAAAAAACAACTTCGAAAATGTTGGAGTTGTGAGCCCAATATCTCTGCAACTACACTCGCGAGCAAAAGTATGGAATCACTTACTTGGACTTGATTCCGCGCGATCTTGAGTACTTAATAACTAGTTAAGAATAATAAAAATTATACCATTTTAAAGGTTTAACTGTTAACTTTAAATTAATACCAAATTCATCCACATCACGCCATTATTTAAGAAGCTATCCCGGAATACGTGAAGAAGTAAGGAAAAAGATATGTTTCAATTGTTTGATACGCCGCGAGTTGCACCCTATTGACCCCCTATAAAACCACGTGTTATCGGATTTTTTTTATCAGTCGGCTTTCACACGTGGACCGGTACACATCTCCGCTACTTCTGACCCTTGAACTTGGAAGACAATGGATACTACACCTACAGAAGCAGCACAAATCGTCGCCCTATTGCAAGAAGGGCTCAGCCAGCGGGCTGTCGCACGTCAGCTCCACATAAGCCAGTCCTGTGTTTCGAAAGTTTATAAACGCTTTCGGGAGACTGGTGGCTTTATCCCGAGACCAAGATCTGGACGGCGCCGGTGCACATCGGAGAGGGATGACCGTTTTATCGTGTCAACCTCTCTCCGAAATCGACATATGACTGGTGTCGACGTCCAACAGGAGCTAATGTTCGTGGGGTAGCTGCCAGCGAGTGGACAGTTCGTCGAAGACTTAAGCAAGCTAATTTAACTAATTTAAACTTTAACAAAAAGGCCTGCCACAGGCCCGAAACTGACGGCAGGTCACCGACAAGCACGCCTTCAATTTGCTCGCTTCCATCTTGATTGGGAGGTTGAGCAATGGAGGCGATTTCTGTTCTCCGACGAGTGCAGAATGTGTTTGCACGGCAGCGATCGAAGGGGTCGGGTCTACAAGCGGGCTGGGGAGCGATTTGCGCAGTGCTGTTTCGCTGAGACAGTGGCTTATGGGGGCAGTTCTTGTATGATGTGGGCCGGCATTTCCTTCGATGGTAAAACGGAGCTTGTTTTCTTGCCTGGCGGGGGACGAGGAGGCGGTCTAACTTCAGACCGCTACATTTCCGATATTCTGCTGGTACATGTCATTCCTTATGCGGGATATATCGGTGATGACTTCCTCCTTATGCACGATAACGCTCGTTGTCACACTTCCCGTGCCACAACTGAATACCTCGGAGAAGTCGGTATCGCCACATTGGACTGGCCAGCGCTCAGCCCGGACTTGAATCCCATTGAGCACGTGTGGGATGAACTGAAGAGGAGGGTTCGTTCCAGAAATCCTGCTCCTTCAAGTGTAAATGAGCTGAAATTGGCTTTGATAGAAGAGTGGGAAGGTATCCCGCAAGAATCGGTTCAGAAGCTGATTAGGTCAATGAAGAACCGTCTTCGAGCAGTAATTAGGGCGAGGGGAGGGAACACAAAATATTGAAAATTAATTTTAAGGTCAATTAAATTTTTTATCACTTAATTTTTGTTGTTTTCTTTCTTTTATTATTTTTCCATTATCCTTATGTTTGCCTAACTTCTTCGCTCTAACCGGGATAGCTCTTTAAATCCTGGCGTGCTTTAAATGAATGTGGTATCAATTTAAAGTTTAAAATTTAACCTTTAAAATGGTACCATTTTTGTTATTCTTAACTAGTTATTAAGTACTCAAGATCGCGCGGAATCACTTCCGAATAAGTGATTCCATACTTTTGCTCGCGAGTGTAGAAGGTTCCCAGGTATGGTCTAGAACAAAAAAATATCGCAATGACGGGGAGAACAAGTGCTTTTCGGCTTCGTTAAGGGTTTCCGAAACGGCTAGCGTAGAGTTTCCAGATATCAGACCAAGAATTTCGGCGCTAACATAAATTCTCCTCATTCAGAAAATAAGTAAATCAAGCCCGAACAGGTATTTCTTAGAATCCCATCCTATTTTACAACTAGCTAAAACGGATAAATATCTCATTTTACCTTTTTTGCGAAAACAGGACTCGCCAGTATTATATAATATAGACACAAATATATACCTTAAGTCCCTAACTTACATACAAAATACGAGGAACCAATGGAGCCCATAGAAAGGAAAGGGTTTCTAACTGAATTTATATTTTATTTACCTTGCCGCCTACTCGATGCGATAGTTCGGTTAATATAAGTATTTGGATAACAGCGAAGTGGTCAGGGCTGGCGGAAAATAAAATTGAGCACGAAATTTCTTGCCCTCGATTTTATCTTTAAGATTGATCAAAGTGGCTTCCAGATTTGAGTGGTTTTGAATGGTGGGAAATATTTTTGTGCCTTTCCAGATTATGTACTCCTAGTACTCTAATATTATTGGAAAATGGGTTACAGGGTACCTATTTATAAATTCTATGCGGTGTGGTACTAGTTTCCTTTATTTAATTAATGGCTAGCTTGTAATTCTCTCAGGTCCTCTGATAGCGCAAAAGATGTGGATCTTTGATAAGCTCAGTTGCCTAGATTTTCTCTTGACACTACTGGTGCCCTTTAATTCTTCGATCCCAAGTTTCGAACATTAATGTTACTTACGGCACTTTAAATGTCGACACTTCTAATGTGCCGCACCTCTTGAACTTTGCCATAAAAAGCGCTAAAATAATTGCCTAGAAGGTGCGAATCTTCACTTGACCATTTAGGATTTTAATACATTTTCGTCGAAGATACAATAAAACATTAAATACTAGTTGAACTACGTAGGCAAGTTTGCTAACCCTATATGAATTAAAGGGACGTTTTTATAGAAAATAATATTCAAACGAAGGCCCGTTTCGGCGAACAGGGTGGGGTTTTCGGGGTGGTTGCCTCCCCGCACGGCGTGCGCTGTACGCCCGGGGAGAGGTTGATACAAATCGTAGTCATTAATGTTTAATAAATATTTATTTTGTACGAAATTGTTGATGTTCGGCTATCGCGGGTTCTGTCAATAATTTGGTTTTTCAATTTTGTGTTATTGGTTTGTTAAAATCGAGGCTGTTAGTTTTTGATTTAAAGGGGACTTCGCAGAACTCTTGCTCTTAAGGCTTCCGGAAAACAGTTTCCTTCTTTTGCAATATAGCTAATAGCTTTCAATTATAGAAAAACTTTTTACTTAGTTGTAACTTAGACATTAAAAAAGTGTATTTTTTTTTTTATTGTAATAAGTACTTATAAGGTTCTACTATTAAATATATGTTATGTGCAATCGTATAAGGTCTTTGTTACAAGTTATTTTCGTGTTAAAAGCACTGCTAAAAGCTTTGTTCGTTCTGTTGAATTTATAAATGGATATTCTTCAAGAGCTTTAGAATATCCTCATATTTTTGCTCTCCGCAAAATACTGGAAAATACACTTTGTGAGATTGTATTCGTGTTGTTTGCTGGTGTTGTTGATACGGTTGCATTTCTATAGCTAGTATGGTAAAGATAACGGTGAAAGAAAACATCTTGTGGAAAACGGCATGTCTCAGACCCAAAAACGAACCAACACGCTTTGGGCTCACGTGATGGATTTTGGTCCTGTCCTTCTCACGGAGAAGAGGGTATTTGTGTCCCAGCTGTAAGAACGCTATATTTTGTTTAGATAATTACGCTTTTTAGTGTTGTTTAAAGGTCTGGTGTGAAATTCTCATACCGAGGTACTAGGCTTTCATAAAGATCCGGCGCGAACTTAATTACTCTCCAACCAAATTCAATTTCGATTTCAAATAGAAACACTGAGGCTAATATTGACGTACTCAATTAACATTGTACTGGTCTTTAGAAACCTAAATTGAATGGGTAAGTTAATTTGCTTGAATGTTTAGCCACAAAACCAATTCAATTCGGTTGTTATGAAGCCATTTCTCTTTCGGGTCTGTCCTGAAATGTTGATTTTATTGATTACTTCTTCATTCTAAACCATCAGTGCGTTCTTTGACCTTATTGCTGTTGTCAAAATTGCCTGAAAATCGTGGTTAATGAATGCTATGCTTATTAAGCTCAGGCTGATTATGTTTTACTTGCTTGATATGGGTTCTGCGTCCAGAATTATTTGAATGGCTTGTTATATTTGGGTTCACGATATCGTCAGAATTTAGACACAAACACAGGCAGGTATTGCAGAAAGTTAGGTAATGTTATAGACCCAACAGTGGGTTATTTCGAGGCCATGCATATATGTTTTTTTATTGAAGTTATACTTCTTTTGGCGCGTTAGGGAAAAATGATGAGAGTAAATTTTTACGATGCGCGCGCACACCGTCACGAAAAACCGACACCCTGAAGTTAGCTATTCAACATACACCCTGAAGTTAGCTATTCAACATACACCCTGAAGTTAGCTATTCAACATACACCCTGAAGTTAGCTAGTCAACATTTTAGTTTTATACGTCAAAGAAGTAACTTCTTACGTGCGTAATAATTGTGATAAGAGCAATTTCATTTTATCAGCTAAGCATGATAAAACTGAATCGCGAATCTGCAGAGGCAGGTATTTCTCTACTATACAGCTTGGTAGTTGATAAACGGAAAGCGGAGGAAACGGAGGAGCTCGTGGCTAAATAATAACAGCCGCTCGGGTCGATCTTTAGGTTAAGCCGTGCTTACCTAGGTTGGTCTGTGGATGGGTGACCACCCATTACATACCGAGTTTCCTCCGTGCCTCGGAAAGCACGTTAAGCTGTGGGTCCCGGCTGTCATTTGAAGATCTTTGACAGTCGTTAGGTAGTCAGTGGCCCAAAAAAGTCTGACAACCAGTCTTACCAAGGGGTATCGTATTACCCAGTACTAACTGGGTTGTGGAGGTCAGATAGGCAGTCGCTCCATGTAAAATACTGGTATTCAGCTGCATCCGGTTAGACTGGAAGCCGACCCCAACATAGTTGGGAAAAGGCTAGGCAGATGATGAGTTGATAAACGGAAAATAAAGACTAACGAACCATTTTATCTTAAGATCGACATAAATGATATCGATTAAGATAAATTATAAACTCGCTAAACACGATGTTTATCTTCAACACGATAACCTATTTAACGTGCTCGGGTTTTAAGATACAATAAATAAATAGCCATTAGCGATTCATATAATATTTACTATTCAGATTGAATAGCTGATTCATAGAATATTCAAGAAGGTGTTTTGATTAATATTATTGGCTAGGTATTCTCAGCTAATGTTGTTCACATATTCAATATTACCGTTTTAATTGATAATTCATCAATTTCACTTTGAAATTAATAAAATTAATTAATTAATTGATTAATTTAAATTTTGAATCTTAGATATAATTTGAAAATATAATTACTGTAGCGATCCAGTTTTTCATTACACATTCCGTACCTAGTTTATTAGGAAAAGCAATATCTTTAATAAGTGCCATGAAATTTTACTAGCCCGATGATTCAACCTCAGCAAATATTGGCTGCCAATTGCCCTTGATGTCGATTGGTCCACTTGCCGCACGCCAATTGGTAGATGCTACTAAAAAGACATAAACATTGGTCTCAAACCGAGCCAAACCGGTTGTGGAATCAGCTGATAAGTAATGTAATCAGAATCACAATTATCTGTAGAACAACATTTATGAAGCAATCTGTAGAAGCTTGAAGGAAACGATTGTATGTTTTTTTCGATTGTTAACTCGTACAATAATTTGAATGTTGACACGAAAAGTTGGAGCTAGTACGTACTATAGCTACCTAGAACGAAGCTGCCTTCTTGTTCCCCTGTCCAGGGTTGCTGCATTTACGCACTGTTATGAATCGTGTTGTCCTAACATCAAGTGTGAACGTTTAATGGTCCAAATGTCCATGTTTCGCCTTCATACATCCTGCCCGCAAAATGGTTTCGTCAAAATATTGATTTAGGCAACAGCGCCGCACGAAAATCTGATACTACGGCTTTCATTTTGATATATCATGTTATCAAAATGTACGTGTATACGCACAATATCCTATATCCAACGAACCCCTCATGGGGAGGCGGCCAAAAATCACACATACCCACATACATAGGACCAGTCCAGACGAGCCTATATAGCCACGCCGGCCTCACAAAGGGCTGGCAATTAGATCCGGCACGTCAGTCGTATCGATCGGTTTGTCCGTTCGTCATTGTGATGCGACGTGTTTGCATATCTGCGAGCCTGGTACCTGTGTGTGTGTGCTGGAAGTATGTATATTTGTATGTACGGAATACAGGTTCGTAGGTACCTACCTATACCTATGGGTGGTATGGATTCGATGGGGAATCTGGCAATGTCCGTTTTGGATGTAATTGTAAAATTAAAATTTAATCTCTGCTGGGCGCCAATTCTCGCAATTATCAATTTGTTATTGGAAAAACGACCTTGCAAATTTTACCAGTCATTAATGCGAAGCACGTCTGTCCATAGATACTGAATAAGCGCTTTTAATAATCTACGGATATGATTTTGTTATCTTAACTTATCAACACGGAGTTTCTTTCATGTGTCTCAAAGGACGAAACTGGGAACTTGATACCGGGTACAAAGTTACAATTTCTTAAAATTTATCCGTAGTATATTATCTAATAAACATGATATTTTTACCACAGGAAGTGGTTATGTGTCAAGTATTGATAGCCGGTTGTCGACTGACATTTAGCAAGTCTGTTATGACACGTATAATTCACCGTAGAAAAATACATTAATATATTTTTAAATACATTAATATATTTTTCTATTGTGATCAAAATACGATTTCCCTTCATTATGAGGAATTGAGGATTACATTAGTCCATCATGGACTTCGCAACTTCTCTTATCGCGTCGTTCTTTCGTCGCGTATCCCACGGATCCTGAAGAATAAGGTCTTCAATCAGTGCGTCCTTCCTATTATCTTACAGAGCCGAAACGTGGACACTCACGGTACGGCTGGTCCTTAAATTTAAGGTCGCTCAGCGAGCTATGGAACGGGCTATGCTTGGAGTCTCTCTGAGGGATCGCATCCGGAACGAGGTGTTCCGACAGAGAACCAGAGTTGTCGACATAACTCACAGAATAAGTAAGCTGAAGTGGCAATGGGCTGGTCATATTACCCATAGAACCGATTACCGTTTGGGTAGACGTGTTTTTGAGTGGAGACCGCGAATCGGCAAATGTAAGGTGGGACGCCATCAGGGTCGTTGAAGTGACGATCTTCGCAGGGTGGCTGGTAGCAACTGGATGAGAGTTGCTGAGAATCGAGTTGAATGGCGTGCAATCGAGGAGGCCTAAGTCCAGTAGTGGACTGCTATAGGCTAATGATGATGATGATGGACTTTGTGAAGGATGATATGGCTAGAAACGAGATGACTGCTGAGAAGACGAGTAATAGAAAGTGTGGAAGAAGAAGACATGCTGCGCCGACCCCAAGTAAATTGGGATTAGGGGAGGAGAATGATGATGATTTCTAAACAAATTATCAAAACCCTGCTGTACTTAGGTGAATAAAAGTTTCCGTAGACCTTTATTCACCCATTTACAGCAGGTAATAAAATAACAGATGAAAAACAAGACCGGAATGAACCACAAATATTTATAAAGCAATACCAAATTGAATTTCAAACCGAATTTATTCTGCAAAATTGTACAACAATATTTATTTTGTAGACGAAGGATAGCGAGGAAATCGAGTTAATTTAACTTACGAAACAAATCGAGTTAACTGACTGCTCTATCCACTACTTGCGACCTAAGAAACTAATTTATCTTAGACAAACATAATGAAGTTATTATGATGAGATTTAATATCTCAAATATTTGTTCAGAAGATAAAATTAGTTGATATTACTCGTTTATTCTACTACTACGTTACTTTATCCTTACTTCTCCATTGAAATTATACTTCAGTAAATTGATAGATGGTAAATCCTTAAATTAAAAATAGCGATTTCACATACATAATCTTTATTTAATTTAATTAGGATAAAAGCATGAGAATGATGGTCGCAAGCTTTTCTGCTGAGCAGAAAAAACAGGCAGAACGTGTTATATATATATGTATATATTTTTTTTTTCGATTGGTACTTCCTCAGTAGCAGCCACAGAGTTCTGGATTTGTGCATGATTGATAGATGATTGATATATTTTACACGGGACTTAAACATAACTACCGAAATGTGGGTGTACTATTAGGTACCTACCTCTGCCTTACCCTTCGGGGATAACAGCCGTGACGCTGTGTTAAAGATTATCTCAGATATCTACCCTTTCGAGCACTGTTTATGACATTTAATCGCCCACCGCATCTGCATCTCTACCCTTGGACGGACACAGCTCCCCTTCAAGGTGTCATTCAAATTGTAACACTTAACCTACCCTAATCCTGGGGGCTTCGTACTAATCAGGATTCCGGGTTTACATTGTACATGTTGACTAATTCGGACTCCTTGTCTATCGGGGTACGGGAGGGTTGCTACAAAAACCTCGGATATCTTAATTCAAAAGAGATGAGCGAGTTGGAAGTAAGTAAGGGGACAGTTGTTGTTCGGTTTGTAACACTGCATTGGCGTTTTAAACATAACCTTCAGTAGTTGTGTGGAATTTGTTTCTGAAATTAACAATGTCAGTTTTCTGCTGAATGTGGGTTTCCCAAAGACCGCTACAATGAGCTGTGTATGAAATGGGAAATAATGAAATGTTTAGAAGATAATGATGAGGATGCTTTCATGATTTTGGGATATTTGCAGGCAGATTGTTGCGTGCTACTCCTCCCTCTTGATCCTCTTCATATTCTGCCTTAGAGCGGATTCCACTAAAATAGAAGGCGGTCAGCACATCTTAACGGCTTTCCAAAGCTGTAGGTGTCTATATTCCATTCAGTGCAATTATGACACTGACAACTCTGGATTGCTTTCTAGATATTCAGCTTCTTGGGTTCAATTCGCCCATAGTGATAAAGAGTTTATACATGGTTGAAGAGATAGCATACCTTGCCAGGTACAGTAAATTCTATTAACCTCGCAAGCACATACGTTTAATTATTCTTGTAGTACACAAGTTTAAGTAAGTATTTAACTACTTAAATTGCCCAACAAGAAATACAGTTTCATCCCCCCCAACAAAAAGAAGTAGGACAGTACCACAGTTCATTGTACGTGCCTCACAAACTCACAATGAAAGGAACACGTCATCGTGTTTTTGCACTTTCGTGTTGTGCCGACGTCAGACCAATCGATTCGTTGGATGGAATTGGATGTTTACTATGACGTATCGATGAAGCTGACATGGATGTTTACGTCATGGTTATAATCCTGAAAGGTTTAGTGGTGATGCTTCGAAGATTTCACTAGCAGTGACGTGTTTGGATGACGTGAGTAGATGATATTCTTGGTGGATTGCAAATCTAAATGTTAGCACACCTAGTAGGCCTGGCCGAGATCCTATGATAAGATATACACGCTGCCGGGGTAATGTCTTATCTTGGAACCTCATTTCATATTCAGTTGTTTTTGGACTGTCAGGAAAGCCTATCGATAGACCTTGGTACAAACGATAGACAAACTGGTGAGTCTGGTTTGTTTATAAAGACTTCGCCTCTAATTTAGTCCGTTGAGCATTTTCTTAATCAATTTTAAATGGTGTTATTTATTTTCGCTTTATTTCACGCTACTGCGAGCAAGGCCTACCATTCTCCGTTGTAATCCCCTCTAGACAGAAGCTAGTGTGAAACAATCCTGCCAGGGGTCAAGCTCGTCTCACCATTTTCTCCTGTGTCTGCTATGTTGACGGAAGTTTTCCAGAACTCACACTGTCGTTGATTAAGTCCATGATCCGTTCGACAACTCTTGACGTTACTCAAAATATACACAAACAAAACAGCCCGTCGCATCTCATCAACCGACCAGTCGCCATATAATAACCAAACACCTAAAGCCTGCGTGACTCATTAGCACAATCGCGCGACACGATCGCTTAGTCGTAATATGTAATAAAATATTCATTAATGTACAGTGATTATCGCGGTTGGGCGCCGATTTCTATAGCAAAGGGTCGTGGCCTATAATTTGGTAGAAAGTCCCGCGGAAAGGGTGGGTTCTGTATTCACGCATATATGCCATTAGGGAAGCGATGATGTTTATTTTTACTGCCGCTCTGTTGAAATTTTGTCGATGAATCGTTACAGGCATTAGTGCAAACGTTTCACGTCGAATGTAATATCCAGCAAAAAGAAAAACTAACCAGTAAAGGACCAAAAATTTGGTCCTTCGGTCCGGATATTAAAGTATTAATATAGAATTAAAGTGTTACCAAAAAGTTTTATTAATTAAGATCCTTTTATAATCACAACTTACTAAGCAAATAACGCGAATCATTTTGTAAAGGTTTCAAATGACCAAGTCAAATAATATTTAAGTTTCGTCGCCTTTATGGGTTTCAGACAGTATCCAAGTCGCGTTCACATTTTAATGATGATTCTTTTGTCTCATAAATTTAATTAATTTCACTATTATTATTCGCCGCTCGTAGTTTAATAGCCTTCCCTTTTTCTAAGATATTTGTAGGTCATCCTTCATTACTGGGCAGAATTCCAAGCGGAATTACCTGAACTCACGTACTACAAGACGTGAGCAGTTTAAAAATTGCAGATGGCGCAGTAGTATTTATGGGTATCTTGATTTATTGATTCTATTTACACACGGAGTTTGTAATCGAAGCCTTTATAAGTGTTTTTTAAGCTCATTCGATGACTGCCCAGAATTCCGTCGGATTTAAAAATATTATGAATTGTGTCAATGCTACATGAAGATTTGGTCAACAAAGTTTTGCCTATTCTCTGGACAGGAATCCATTTAAAATGGTGTTGCGACTCATTACTTTAAAAAACGTTAATTGCAAGAGCCATAGATGAGGAACGAGGTGGAAAGAACCTGAATGGGTTTTGTCTTTTCCAGGAAACTGAAGTAGGTCTTCTTAGAAGTATGGTTCTGATTAGTGATGACGTCATAAGGGATCATTAACCTCATGTTTGGAGTGCCTTCAAGTCTTACAACGGGCGGCGATACCCGAGATTGCTTATCATATTTACTATTAATCCATCGTTATCGTGTTATGGTTCTAATATTACATGTATCGTCAATATTAGAAACAATAGACCTTATATTGTGGAGCGACTGAAGTAAATGTTTCAGAGAAATCAATACACCCGCCTAGCCCTATTTTGTCAAACAACACTGCTTTGCGGTTTCCATGTTGGGATATTAATTAAACTGTAGTTCCTGTACTGCTTCGTCCGAGTGTAGTTCGGTAATTTTCCCTCGGGGTCGTACTACCGGAATAAATAGTATCCTATGTGTTAATCCAGGTTATAAACTATCTGTGTGCCCAAAATTTCAGCCATATCCGGTCAGTAGTTGCGTGAAAGAGTAACCAACATCCATACATTCTCACAAACTTTCACATTTATAATATTGGTAGGATCTCTTGATAGGCAAAAGTAACTGCCTTAATTTAAGCACCCGTGTCGTTATAGCTGAAAATAAAACTAAAACATTTTTACGCAAATTCCATATCACCAACTTCATTTCAATTCTAATCAGCTAACTTCGCAAAAAAAGCTAAAACGTTTCAATGTTTTCGTTCAATTTCCATATCATTTGCCGACTAAGCAAAGAGTTTATTTACAAAAGTGTCCTGTTTGATATTCATGAGTGTTACCTTAATTCTGTTGGTAAACGTTGGCAAACCGCCAGAGTTCACTTTCCTATTAGATTTTCACGACCTATAGATGTCTTGAATAGCTGATCGCGGAGCAGTGGAAAGCTATTTATGGTTTTCTCGAAATTGCCGGCGAGAACACGAAATTCATGAAAATGTAGTAATTCTTGGTAATTAATGAATGGAATCGGGTACACCGTGAAGTGACTTTGATGGTCTGAAGTTGCCAGCGTAAAGCGAGCTTGATTGGAGCATGGAATCACTGCCATAATCCGGTTATTTCGGATACTTGATTTGTAACTGGTTATTGTTAGTGCACAGTCCTTTTTTCGGAGAAAAGAGAAAATATTCGTCCCTACCAGGAAAAATTAAATAACAAACACAAGGAAGAAAAATACGTACTCCATCTATGAAATTCTGGTTTTTAGCAGATTGCTTTTTGAGGTTCTTTTAAAGATAAAGTATACAATTCTTTAACATCACATCTATTTCCGGGTATATGAGCCGTATTAATAGCAGCCTTCACCCTTATAAAACATACTTAATATCTATCTCCAATAGGGTTATTTTTCATCACAACCCACAAAACCGAAAGGCCATCACTCTTTCACAGATGGATGGTTGTCGTGAAGAAGGAAAATTTTAGTGTTTTCGCAGTAGCTCGCTTGTATTCCAAGAAGGTCTTATACTTTCGCTACGCTGCGACCCACATTATAAGGGACGTCAAAATATTTACCACCGTCTCGTTACTGGTCAGGAATCTTGATTACTTGGATACGATGTGAAATGATTTAATGTGGAATCGAAGTATGAGACGTTTTAAGTGCGTGCTTTTTTTATCTTGTTTTGTTACGTTGACTTGAATTTTGAATCTCTACAACTGTTTAGTTATAGGCTCCATTTATTATTTAATCTAGATTAAGCTCTATATGTGACATTTCAGTTCAGATGGTTTCCGTGAGTTTAATTCTACTATAAAAGTAACTACAGATGTCAACACGTAGTTATAAGCATGGAATCAGCATCATGTCGCATCATCTCGAGGTGTTCCAGATTCTTTCCATGAAACTTCATATTGCAAGGCACACTAATAAGCTTATGTTATCGCCTCTGATCATGATGAGCTTGTTAAAATGAGATGACGTGTTGCCAATCCGATGTAGTGCTTATAAGGGTTCAGGGCGTCGATGCTGTCGCCGCGCTTTTGCCATTTAGTACGCATGGTTACGCGATGCCTTACCAGACGTAACTAGACGAGCCCTTATATTGACTAACCGCAGCTTTTTTTTGTCCACCAGCTGGCGGGTATGGAGAAGGCCAAGGCCTACATAAAGAGCTCGCTGGCGTCAAAGCCGGCGTCGCCGTGTGCGTCGCGCGACAAGCCGGCGCCCGCGCAGGACGACGTGCGTGTGTGCTTCGTGTGCGGCGGCGCCGGGTTCAGCGACCACTACACCGTCAGAGTGAAGCCTGATACGCAGGTAATATTGTACCAACTTATCTGGTCATAGGAGCGTAGGTCGGTCACGAACCAGGAAGACCGACGACCGGGTCTGAGTGGCAGGACCGAATAAAATGGCGCGCAATGGTGGTAACCTAAACGCAGCATTTGGTGGATACAGGTTGAAAATGATTCTTTCAACTTAATTGACACTGAAGGGGGGCACACGCCCGGGAGGAAACACCCGGGAGTCGGGAGGAAACGCCCGGGTGTTATCACTGTCAGGATTGCCCAGAGGACACGGTGGAGGTCTGCCCTGCTTGGGCGGACCACCGCCGTGTACTCGTAGCGGCGATCGGCGGCGGCGACCTATCACGTCTAGCCCTGGTTCAATCCATGGTTCGGAGCGAGAGGGAATGAGGACGCCGTCATCTCCTTCTGCGAAGCAGTCATGCTAGCGAAGGAGGTGGCGGAGCGTGAGAGGGAGAGAACCTCTCGTCCCAGCCGCCGCGGGAGACGCCCCAGGCGTCGAGGGTCACGTGGTGGCTTCCGGCCACCGTAGACGCGGACCTGTGGACGGTAAGTAATGGGCTAGTTCGCCGTCCGTTCGCCTTTTGACGACAGGCCGTGAAGACGGCGCGTTCGTGTTCCACGCGCGCCTCAAAGAGATGTCAACAGACAGGGAGGGGCCCGCAAGGGCCGATGCTTGCCAGGGCTGCGGGACTGTTCGAAAGAGATACCGCGGCCCTGGAACACATAGGGCAAGGAAGGAACATGGATGGGTTTTAGTCAGTACAAGTCTGACACTCCGAAGTCATTTGATGATTTCCCATCCGAAAAAAACGCACAATTTGATCTTCAAGATTAAGCAGCACTTGCTAAGATTGATCTTGGCATGGATGATCCATTACTGAGACGCCTACGTACCTACGGAAAGCGCTTTAAGCCGTTCTACCCGGCTGTCAGTCTTCCTATCCCTAAGCACAATTTACTCAGATGGCTATTGGCTACTGTGATGGACCAAAGTGCCACTATGGAGCCACATCACAAACGACATCTGACCTACTATCCTATACTTCGTTCAATTCCATCTGCAAGGCATCTTTTAGGAACCAGTGCGTCTGCAAAGACACTGATAGTGCTGCCGATGTGACCAAGTTCTGGTAGAAGCTCATTCAAGTTGCACGGCAAAAACGACTAACTGCGTCGGTTCGTGCTGACGCACAATACCCCGATGAATGAAATACCATCTAGTGAAGAATTAAGGAACATTTTGGCCTTTCATGACATGCAGTAAACAATCGCAACAGCTTGTGAATTAGGAATTTCCATTTGCCAGCATCTACGAAAAACTCAAAACCATACAGCATTGTATAAGGATATGTGGCAGATATGGCGCAGTTTAGAGAGACCTCCAGGTCTATGTGAATTTACACGTATCACAAGAAAACACCACGCAGCCATAATCACCGACCTACTTATCAAAATAACTCAAAGAAATATTCTGATATTTTCCCCGCGACACACAAACCCGTGTTTCCTCAACAACAAATCATAACACATCCATCATTTCGCAACGATGTCTTGACGTTCGACATTGTCACCCGATTCGCGTCTTATAACGAGTAGTCATGTGTTTGGGTACCGTGCTGGTTCCAACCGGATTGCAATTGATGGAGCGCCTAAAGCGATTGACATTTGACATGTAATTACGTCTGACGCACGGCTCGAGTGTGCGGTTATTCGTCGAATGCTTGTGTTCCTGGTCATTTATGATAGTGTTGAAGAGAAAATATTCTACTGCTTTTGGCCTTATCCCATCTTTATTTGGGGTCGGCTCTTCTTAATCCTATCGTATAATCCTAATGTAGAGAAAGTATAAGACGCGCTTTGAAAAATTTGACTGTCTCGTTGGTTTAGTGGTCGCTACCACTAAGTTATGAGATCCTGGGTTAGATTCTCAGGTCGGGAAAAGGACCATTGGATTTTTCCAATAGGAAATTCCCAGTGACAACCCGGAGTCTGGATTTATGCACGGTTGATGGCAAAAGGCCCGCCCCCTATCACATAAGACTTAAACATAACTGGAGAAATACGGGTGTACTCTAAGGCACACCTCTGCGTAAACCTGGCATTACAGGCGTGACGTAATGTTGATAAGAAAATATAAGAAAAGATAGCTATGGAACGGGGTATCCAAAAGTGTGTAGATGTTGAATGAATATGATGTATCGGGTTTTGAATGATTCATGATTCGATGTGTGGTTTCGTCAGATCTATAGTGGGATAGGCTGGATCGTGTTTAGGGAAGAAGATTGAAGTAATAAAGAGGTTACCATACCATTTCATCATTTGCCTAGCCTTTTTCCAACTATGTTAGGGTCGGCTTCCAGTCTAACCGGATGCAGCTGAATACCATTATATTTTATGGAGCGACTGCCTATCTGACCTCCACAACCCAGTTAGTACTAGGTAATACGATACCTCATGGTAGGACTAGTTCTCAGACTTTTTGGGCCATTGATTACCTGTCACGACTGTCAAAGATCTATAAATGACAGCCGGGACCAACGGCTTAACGTGCTTTCCGAGGCACGGAGGAAACTCGGTATGTAATGGGTGGTCACTCATCTACAGACCAACCTAGGCAAGCACGGCTTAACCCAAAAATCGACCCGAGCGGCTGTTATTATTTAGCCACGAGCTCCTCAAGTAAAGAGCAAAAATTGCAACCATTCAATTTTATGCTCGCATAAATATGTTTCAGAAGAAGTAAACCGCGTTGTGGACTTAAAGAATTCGATGATATTGAAAGTTAATTATGATAATAATTTCACAATTCATAAGAAAGACGATGAAATCAAATTAGAATATTATAATAACGTCAGAATATCAGAATAAATCTGTTTGTAAAAAGAACCATACTTACTTATGCTAATGTGACCTAATTCTTATACAATAATGGATCAATTTAGTGATCAGTAGTCTCCTATGATCCACTTTATGAGGCCCATTCATATGAATGAGTTTTTATGACTTGACTCACGTGCGCATTTCAGAGAGTCGTGTCACGTGGTGTTAGTAACTGTTATCTGTGCTTTCGCACTGGCGAAACATTCACATAAAAATAAATGTTGAAATCTCTATACCTCTATCTTCTTTTAAGGCCAACGCAGACCGGGACGGCATGGCAAGGGATTTAACTTTTTATCAATGGACATTCAAACGTATCGATATAGAAATACGACATAAATTGCTATGCCGTGATGCCGTGGGATAACAAGGGATTTCATTGCACGGCATTGAAAGACGCGTTTCCTTTGCCATGCCGTCCCGGTCTGCATAGTCCTTTACTTGAAATCTTTATCTCTTTCTGACAACAATATCATCATCATCTACTTAGCCGTTTTGTTTTTGTTTTTTTCGGGTGGGAAATCATCAAATGACTTCTCCCGCTATGGGCAGAGCGGAAGGGAGTGTCAGTATTTTACTGACTTAAACCCATCCATGTTCCTTCCTTGCCCTTTGTGTTCCATGGCCGCGGTATGTCTCGAACAGTCCTGCAGCATCTTCTTATCATTGTTTCATATTATTGGGGGTCGACGCAACACCATTTTTCTAAATCCATTCTCCTCTTTCAGCTGACACGCTAGAATTTACCCCTTTTTGTGTTATATCAATCCTCACACAATCCATCCATCTTTTCTTCGGCCTTCCGATTTCTCTCTATCAGACATTTTTTTGTTTAGCAAGTGCGATGGCAGTAGCCGTAGCAAGATTTTCTGACATCTGCTTGATCCTGACTAGAAGCGATGCCGTTATAGTGCTTATAAGTGTGCGTTGCGTATGGAGTTCCAATACCAATCAGCTTGAATTGAGGCGAAGCTTGGTCTTCTTAACGTCATCTTCATTCTCCTTCCCTTATTCCAATTTATTTGGGGTCGCCGCAACATGTCTTCTTCCATACTTCTCTATTACTCGTTATCTCAGCAGTCACCTCCTTTCTAGCCATATCATCTTTCACACAGCCCATCCATCGCTTCTTTGTTCTTCCTCCACTCTTATAGACATCTACATTCATACTTAAAATTCTCTTGGTTTTCTTAACGTGTCGATAAAAAATCTCAATTGATTCGGCCTAGAAAAACACAAGCAACTGGGCCACGAGTTTGGTGCCTTCAGTAGCGTCCATCAGTTACTGATCATACAAATAACACGACACGCAGGACACTATATTCAGAGTCCCTTCGTTTGTGGAACAGCAACCCAATCATTGAGTTCATACCCAATGAACGTCCACCTGAGCAAGTTCTCCTTCGCTTCGACCAACCCGTCGGAGGCAATGTTGATCCCATGCAGTGTCTATGTCTGCCTATTCGTTGACCTTAATTCTGCATTCTCCACAACTTGAGCAATACCTGGAGAATACAATGTACCTCTAATAGGTAATAGCTCAAACACCGATACGCGATGTTCCCATGAGATAATCGATGCATCACCGGCATTAGGCGTAGCGATAATTCACGGTGTATAAACCGTTCCCACATAGCGATGAGTGTGGTTAGGACGTGTTTCCACTGAGTGACAAAATGTTGTGCAAGTTGCAGTGACGCGTGACGTCCATGACGGCCAGGTGTTGCGAGATTATTCTAAAAGAGTATTTTAGCAGCATCATGGTTATTTGTAGTCGTTACTTACGTGTCGTAGGTCAGGGTTTGAACAAATGTAGGCACTTAGTGTAATTTATGAAGGAACACATCGTTTGGAGTCCGACATATCCCAGAAACCCTAATAAAAATGAGACTTCCACCAACCCGCACTGGGCCCGCGTTGTAGATTATTGCTCTCTCTTTCTAGCGGTAAGGAGACCTGTGTCTCGGCTGAGTAAAAACGTTATAAACCAATTATACTTTTATATATTTTTTGATTGGCCTGTCGACTGCCTAGGACGGAGGTCGTGGGTTCGATTCCCACACAGGACAAATCTTTGTGCGATGAGTACGATTATTTGTTCTGTATCTGGGTGTATAATTTATCTATAATATGTATGTATTTAGAAATATATAAGTATGTTTATCAGTTGTCTGGTTGCCATAGTACACGCTCTGCCTAGTTTGGGATCAGATGGCGGTGTGTTGGTTGTCCCAAGATATTATTATTATATTATTATATGATTATGCCAGCATATCTACTCATGTCACGTTGAGAGAAGAGGATGTGCTGTTGCGAACATGCTCAGTTGTCCAATGCAGCATAATATCGTTCCTGAAATCCTGATCATATATCACGAGCTGCCGGTGTTACGATTCGGCACATTCATGAATACAAGAATGTTTAAGTATCTCATTTATGCACTTAAAAAAACACAAAAGCGCTGCCCATAAATGATTCTAGCTTTTAATTTGGGTATCTCATTTATGCACTTAAAAAAAGACACAAAAGCGCTGCCCATAAATGATTCTAGCTTTTAATTTGGGTATCTCATTTATGCACTTAAAAAAAGACACAAAAGCGCTGCCCATAAATGATTCTAGCTTTTAATTTGGGTATCTCATTTATGCACTTAAAAAAAAAACACAAAAGCGCTACCCATAAATGATTCTAGCTTTTAATTTAGCTACTTAATTATACGGAACTTCAATCACATTATTGGGCTATGTCATTGGCAAAAATTATTTGCTTCTCTCGTACCTTTATTGAATTGCCAATTTGGATAATATCGGCAAGCCGGTATGCACGTTAAGTCGTTGCAATGAGGTGGTATTTGTAAATTTTTCGAAGTATTAACACCCAACGTCTATAGTGTCACTATCCAGCGACAAACCTCGAAAGACTGTCAACGAGGTATCGTGTTCCCCAGGAACTGGGTTGTGGACAACAGAGAGGCAGTCTTTCATGTAAAATATTGGTATTCAGCTGCGTCCGGAGCGACTGGGTGCCGACCCCAATCATATTATATGTATAGATTATCAAAAGGAAAGATTTGTATTTTTGTATGTAACGATATAAACTTAAAAACTACTGAACCGATTTGAAAAATTCTGTCAGCAATGGATAGATACATTATCAGCGAGTAAGATAGGCTATATTCTATCCCCGTACTCCCACGAGAACGGGAACTACGCGGGTGAAACTGCGTGATGTTCGCTAGTATCTTATATGGGGAAAAGGTTAGGCAGATAATGACATTTGCCAACATATTGTCTAGTAAATGTTTGAGTGTATACGCCTCTTTACGCGCGTATGCAATCGGTAAGTGAATAGATAATAGTTATAATTCAGCGGAACGTTGTGCATTGTTTTCTTGAAGATTTTTATGTTAAATCTCTTTTGTACTGTACTCGATCAATAGCTAGGCACAGTGTTGTAAGATTTTAACGAGTATTTTATGTACCATCAGGGTATGTCTAGATTATAGCTGTCATTTAACACAGTTTCGTAAATTAATTTTGTTTCAATTACAAACAACATACAAAAAATTAGATTTTTATCTATGTCACCCTTGTCGCAAAAGAACGATATCTCATTTTAGGAACAACAAAGCTTCTTTAACACTGACACTTGTCACATTGAGCTCGCTACCGGATTTACAACTTTCGCCCCGAAGTCAGACATTGCCAATCAATCAAATGGTCTGTGGTTCGATTCCCGGGGCGGGCAAATTGTTTTAGGTTTTCGCATCAGGAATTTCTCAATAACAATCAAGGAGTCTGGATTTGTGCCTGGTTGATGGCACTAGGCTCACCTCCTATTAAATGGGACTTAAACATAACTAGCGATATGTGGGTGTACTATTAGATACACCTATGCCTACAGGCGCGATGTTAAGTTATGTAATTTTATCTTTTAACCATTTCCCTCTCTACAGTGCACGGAACCATACTTCCCGTTCCTGGGCGCGCACGCTCCCCCGGCCGGGTACCGCGCCGAGGGCGACGAGGACGGCACCGTCCGCTGCTGCTGCGTCTGCTACACCTTCCTGCGCCAGCAATGGGAGCAGTACGACCGCGAGAACAAGCCCCACAGCCAAAGGTTTTACTGGATGAAGAGGCTCGATGGGAAACCTTTTATCGGTGAGTGTAATGTTAAGTATACAATCTTAAGCTTCTGAGGTAATTTCCGAACGCTAGTTGACGCTTTCCGTGACCCAAGGGATGTCTTTTACCTTGACCAGAGGCTTAGCCATACAACGTGGCAACGTCGCCAGTCTATTGGGCACATTGCCAGCAGACAGCGTTGAGGAGTTTTTTGATGCCCTCCTCATGTGACTGCTCTTAAATTACCCTAGGCAGATAAAATTTTCCTAAACTATGTTAAAAATTGTATTTAGGTCGGTTTCTCCTGTATAGTTTATTTAATTATTCTTAGTTAGTTTTAATCGTTTTTTATCTTAATCTTAATGGTATATTTTGTATACCGCGTTATCAGAATGGGATGGAAAACTGTGAATGTAAATTGTCAATGATCTCGAGCGAAGTAGCGTTAGCAAATAAGTTCGGACACTGCTATTAATCTGTGGCACAGCTTTGTTATACAGAGTAAGCCCACGTCCGCAGCTATTTTCTTTCAGCAATGTTTTTTTTTCTAGCAGCGTCGAGCCCTAAAAGTATACCCGGGGAAACTTTTGGTTTGATAACTGTAGGCGGTAAAAACTTGCGGAAAACAGTTGGCTGCGCGTACGTGGGCTTACAAACTTTGGCAGTTAAAAGTACCTACGTTACGTGTTGGAACTGGCTCGAGGATCGGATTGTATGAAGAGGTTGTAGTCATTATCGATGCATTTCCTTCAAGCAAAATCTTCTTTTAGCTGAAATATGGTACAGAATCGCGATGCTACGCAGACTTGGAATATAAGACTAGTTGGACAATCACAATATATACAGGGAATCCTAAACAAGAAGTTTTCTCACGATACTAAAACTGTTACAAAAACCAATGTCGTATTTAGCATACTCCGAAGACACTCAGCACAACATGGATACGTCTTTAAATCTTCCTCTACAATAAATAACTCGGAACACAATGTCTTCACAACGTATGTAGCTCTTCGACTATTAAACGTATCGGATCAGTCGGCGTCTCTACGAATCGTACAACAACGTTGCATTCCGATTTACTCCGAATGGTCGTCGTAAATCCAACGCCTTTCCGCCTCGGCTCGCCTCGCCAGATAAATAATATTAAAACAAAGGAGACGAAGCCCGTGTTGTGGACATGGTACAAGTATTTTGTTGTACATTTTTTCTGTGTTTTTAAAATGGGTTGGTTTCCGTGTCCCACATTGTACGTTAAGCCAGTTCTCCGGTTTGACAGTTGTTAAGGGCAGATATAAGCCGAAATATTTGACAGCCAGTGTTATCTAAAAAAGGTGTGTTTTAAGAAAAAAATGTGTGCCTGTTTTCATAATCATGGCAATTTTATTTGAGACAAAATAAAGTACTTTTGTTTTATGTTGTAGCTCTCTCTCCCTTTTGATTATCAAAGAAGAAAAAAAAAACAAACAAAATACTTATCTCAAAATTATCAAAAGAAAATTCTTAAAAGGTTGATTAATTTAAATAGATGCGGCTTCTCTTACAAAGCTGATCCACGAACCGAGATAAAAACGTAACATCCAACGTTTTTTTAAGTCAAAAAAATAAAACATTCCGCGAAAAATGTCCCTAAAAATTGTTATCAAACATTATTTTAACTGTCAAAACGGGTCGTGTCGTACAAAGCGCCCCCTGGCGGATTATCCGGGAGGCTGGGCCCTCCCACGGCCTCTTTTGTCTCGGCTGAGCCAAGCCATGATAGACGCACGGAAAGTGTCTAATTTTTTTTTTTGCTCGTCTTTTTTAGGTCATTCTGTATATACGGAGTACGGAGGTTGTAGTTTTGCCTGGCTTTTTTTGGTTAAGAATTTTATTTATATTATGATTTTAAAATGAACTGGGGGGTTTGGTGTTTATTGTTCGAGGTTCGTTCATATTAATGTTATGTATTCACAAGGACATACTAAATTAATTCAAACCGTTACGTAGCGCCCGCGTCGATTATTTACTCCTTTATCACACACCTAACGGATTGATAAAATTGAAGCGATTCATGGAGCATCAATCTCTTGTTAACCGACTTCAAAAAGGAGGAGGTTCTCAACTCTATTGGTTTTTTTTTATGAATGTACACCGATTACGCTGAGATTGACGATCCGATTTACGTGATTCTTCTTTAGTTTGATGCAAAATAGTTGTCATTTGGTCCCATAAAAATTTAACATATTTTGGCCCAGTTTATGAACATTTTTTTAACTTCCAAAGGGAGTTTTATGTATGTTCGGGGATAACTCCATCGTATAAATAGACAGATTTGCAAATATCTTTTTTTGTTCGAAAGAGGTTTTTTTCCGAAATGAAAATGTAAATTTAAACTAAAAATGGAAAAATATAAAACTTTTTTGCAAAAAATAAAACGACTTCAAAAACACAAGTCGGTGACAAAAAAAAAACAATCAAACAAACGAAAGTCACCGATTTCTGAAACTTAAGTTATTTTAACACTCTTTTGTGCTTTTAAAGTCGGTTTTATTTTGTACAAAAAAGTTTTTTTTACTGTTACAATTTTCAAACATTTTGCATATTCGAACATCTCCAAGTCGAAACCTAGGAAAACCATAAACCATAATTTTGGCTTATTAGGTGAATTTGTTACCGGCCTTATCCAAAATGTAGTCCCTCGTCGTTAGCTCGAGCGGTAATGATTAAAATCTTCGAGAATATTGAAAAACCTAGGGTTCCGCGCTCAAAATTCGTGCATGCAACCCCTAGGTAAACGAGGCACTTAAAAAACCTAATGTAATTACAGCCTAGTAAAGTCGTAACATGTTTACTTGGCGTTTCGTGGTACACCATTGTGGCGACCGCCCCGCCATTGAAACAATGCCTTGTTTTGTTACGTGTCACCTGCGCAAAGAACATTACTATAATATTGTACTTACTCCACATTACCCCCTTAAACATAATTCAACGTTATACTAGTTTAAATAAAGTTGATTTCGAAGTGACTATTTAAAATTGCAGTTGTAGGGCAAAGTTGATATGAGATTTTTTTTTCCAAATATTCGTATTTCTTTACATCTACGCTATTACATATTATAATCTTAAACCAAAAAACAAATCCAAAACCTCGGTCCTTATTTATCGAACAAAACGGCATAATTTATGCTTCGTAAATATTCAGTCGAACCATTTTCACATTCCCCTTGTGCTCATAGATATTCCGACAAAATGATAAATACATACATGTATGTATTGAAACATAAATGCATAGCATCGGGGACACAGGGACAGTCAAACGGTTTGCGAATTGTAACCGCTGTGCAGACATAAGCCCCGATAGTTATAACCGCTTTGATGTCGTTCAGAGTAAACACGCCGCATGTCGTCTGGAATAGAGGACTTTGTGACGGACGTATAGAATAGATAGACGATCGTGGTATAGATCGATATGGAAGGTTCTAGTATACTACTACAGTAATCTAAACAACACGATCATTGCCGAATTCAGGAGACGTAATAGAGGGCCTAAAGCCAGCCTTCCTGCATTGCCTTCTGCAATCAATGTCATCATCACCTGCCTATTTGGGGTTTCCTTCCTGTCTAACCGCATGCTGCTGAATGAATGAATGTATTTTACATGGAGCCACTGCCTATCTGTTCAGACAGGCAGTAATGTGTAAGGGCTGAACCTCATCTAGCAACACGGAATTTTCGTCCTTTTCTATTGCTCAGAATGGTCATTTACTAGAGCGGGAACAGGTCCGTCCCGTTTCACACACTTTTCAAATGTCTGGAACATTTGCCTTAAAGGAAAAACTGCACCCAATAATTTCCAAAGCGGGAATTTCCATCTAGCAAGCAAGCAAGGGGGAGCGAACATGTCATATGTCAAACGTTGATGAAATATGAATCACTGGCCCGGCCAGACGACAGGGTACCAACTCTTTGATGTTATATAAATACGACTGGCCGCCGCTCGACACCTAAGGATGCCACGCAAATGGCAGGACGGGTAGAATGGTATTTTATGTTTAGGGGCTAAAGCATTCCGGTTTAGGGTACTACTATAGGTAGATAAGAGTAAAAGCCGTGTTCTCTCTTCCATTCACATGTCTGTATTATATATTATCTGGATTTTCCTGTACGTTGGTACACACGGCGGCACAACAAGCTTTACACTTCCAGTATAACATGGCCTCGCTTTGTATAAATTTACCGTACAACGAGAGATCCGCATAAACTGGCTTTGTATAGCTTGATTGGTCGTCGTGCGTACAATAAAAATCCAAGGCCTTAAGTCTGTTTAAAAGACTGGAACTATTTGACCACAATCCGATCAAATCGACGGTGGGGTCGTTTTCTCCATAATTTCTACTTTTGTGCATGAGATTGAATGTAACGATTAATATAGATAATAATGATACTGTAAGCCTGCGTCATCCTACTGCTGAGCAAAGGCCTCTCCCCATGACTTACAGTTGTTTCGATCCAGGGCTAATGTGAAACACTGATCGTTGGTTCTGTCCAGCTCGTCCCGCCAGATTTGCAATAAGAACTTCATCATTATCATAATAATTGTTGTGTCATTATCATAATGATGAAGTAGGTCATCATTGTAAAACAGTAACAGCGATAAACTAATGACCCTTGTAAAATAATAAAATAAACCTTTGATGTCCGAAACATCTGACGTTTTATGTAGCAGGAGCAAATTTAACTCCTACTAAAAACCAATCTCCAGCCCTACTGTCTTCAACAATAGTCTAACACAACACCATACAATGTTAGCTCAAAGAAAACAAACCATCCATGCCAGCACAGGGACAGCCCTGATTGCATCGAATTAGTCTCTGTAAATAAAAGTGAAGTTCCACTAAGCGGCTCCGACCGGTTCTAGTCGTTGCCGTTGCATACTGAACTTTGTATTGTTCACACGACGTGACTAATGCGATAGTTCGGAGCGCTTTAGTTCGGATTTGCGAAATTAGTTCAGTTTGTTTGGTTGTTTTGGTGAGTTAGGTCGGTTTTTCCTTTCGCTTGTTCGTTTGACTTTGGAATCTAGTCGAGTGGCATGCGATTGGAGAGGCATTATATGCACAGCTGTAGACTGCTGTAGGCTGATGACGTTTAACTTTTGATTTTCAGTCTTTCCTTTGAGGGGGTTTTGGTTAGTCCAAGGATGGGGGTTCATCTTTCTTTTGATATCATATTATAATTTGTTCTAGTGATGCCTATGCTACCTTCGAGAGCCAAATTATGAAGGACCAGTTGACACAGTTTGGCCAGATCACAGTCGCAGAACAAATAATTTCGCTAAGTTTAAACGCTGATAGGGTTTTGACTTTAACGTTATCGAAATATTGTAAACAAAATTAGAAAGCCATGCTGCAAAGCTTAAATATCAGAAATTTCAATAGCTTTCTGCAAGAACGAAGAAGATCTGACGATCTGACCCGAGTTTAACAGTTTTTACCCATCCCAAAAAGTGCACAACGCC
Organism: Lycophotia porphyrea; assembly: GCA_950005105.1. Taxonomy (NCBI): domain Eukaryota; kingdom Metazoa; phylum Arthropoda; class Insecta; order Lepidoptera; family Noctuidae; genus Lycophotia; species Lycophotia porphyrea. Next base: position 1,027,145 of record OX465406.1, read on the forward strand.
GCTAAAGAAGTTTTCACTTCAAAAACTAAACTATGACGCGGTCTTAGTTACTATGCAAAATTAAACGAGTTGCGCTAGCAAATCGCTTGACACAATGACAGAAAGATGTCGTTGATGATGAGGCAATGTTCGTCGGTATTTTATTTTCGTAATTAATTAATTAACATGAAGCTTACCTCGCAAAAATAACTCTCGTTAAGTAATTGGAAACTAATGAACTAACTAAACTAGACGAAATAAGTGCAACTTCAGCCAAACTCGCCCACAGTCCGAGTTCTACGAACAATTCTGTTCGCAAACTGCGAGCTACACAACACTACTCGAAATGGTCCTTTTAGACTAATAGCTGGCCTGTCTGTGTGCAAACTTATTACCTACTGAGATTGTTTTGTTCCTAGATTAGGTGCTGCGATTCTAGACTGTTTGTTTTACTTCCAGTTCCAGTTATGTTTGGTTAGTCTAAGTTTAGATAGGTACGTCGATTGTATTATTTTGAGTTTTTTTTTTGACATCAGACCCCAAATAAATTGCGATCTAAGCAGGGGAATGTTGGTGATACCATGTATCGAATGAATAAGCGGCATGCATTTCTCATGCCATCTTGTTTTTCCTTTCAGTGGGTCATGGATAGATTTGGTGGATAGCCAATAAGATGTTTGCCTACTAAAACAGCTGTTATACCATTTAATCCAACTGATATTGAACTTTTACTTTTTCTTAACACTGCTGGTATGTCGTTAGTCACGTCCACCTAGGATGTGACCTACGTGTCAGGGCGCGCGTCACTTAGAAACGAGCCATGTCACACTCCAATAACCTGTTTGCAAATTCTTTTTATTTTAAATAATAAATAATACCCATTAAACTTCTGAGTAATTTCGAAGTGTGATCCACGACAGTTGGATCGTTTCTCTGGGAATCTTCGAACTTCATTGCGTCTGGGTTATTCTGTTGATTCTGCACTTCAGGAGTTGCAAGTGGTTTAGAATAAAGCGGTGGGCTCATCTCATTAAAAAATACTGTATTCAAAAGTACGCTTTCCTATTTCAAAGAATTGTTGCCTGTCTAGCATTCTTAAAACACCTAAGCATTCTTTACACAAGCTGGATAGTAACTAGTTATAAAACGACATACTTTAGTGCTAACAATACGAAATACGTCCCAATTCAGTACAGAGCCGAACTATTGTACAGTTATAATAAACCATTGTTCTATGGTATTCGCATGACGAGTACAAATGGCTAAACTAATTTCACTGCTATATTATTTGCAGTTGGAAAAATCCGCTCGCGAATTTGCAGTGCAGTTGTTATTGAATTTGGTAAGTCAAACAGACTGGTTATGTGGCTCAATGGTAACTGGTTATATAATGCATATTGTATATAATTAGTTTTTTTCTGGACTCTGCTATTTATTTTGTCTGCCTTTGGCATCGACTTGAGATAAATACGTTTTTGAGGTCCAAAACTGAACAGTAATGATTCCGAACAACCTCTATTCTGTTTAGAGAATTTGTTTTACAATACTTTTATAGTAAAAAGGTAATGTTGGTAAGTTCGGATGTAGGGGGTATTTATTGGAACAACTGATCAGATTCCGAAACTTCTTTCACTAATAGGAAACTACATTATCCCCGAGTGCTTAAAGCTATTCAGGACGTCCTTATAACGAGCGAAGCCACGGACCAAAAGCCAGTTCATTATAACTTAGTTAGGGCGTTAGAGAAAACGAAACGCTTGATGAGCCATAAATCACAAGGAGTATGGTTTTTTGTACTTTATATGTTCAACGTGTAAGACTGATACTGATGCATTCGTCCTACAAATCATTCAATAACCTTATATTCATTGGGAAGAAAGTATGTCGCCATTTCCATATCCGAAGCACCCATCATCACCTCATTTAACTGTAATGGGTCATCTTGACTCCACCATCCGTTCGTCCTTTCCTCCGACATTCTTTCCTCAGAATCGTGGAACATAAAAATAATTGCAGTTATTATTATAATTGCTTGCCCTTAAGAGTGTTACCCCGGTGGTCCGGTGACCTATGTGGCCTTATCTTACGGCCGTGTTCTAGTAATGTTCGACGCCAGAAACCTGCTACCGGCTCAGTAGTTTGGTTAAGAATATGCGGGAAAGAAAAGACAGAAATACAACTTTGTTTTGTGGTTGTGGTTTTCACATTCACGTAGGACAAGACTTCTTAGTGTGCCGATATAATTATTTAAATTACGTCAGACCAACACTTAAAAGGAGGAATTACTTAATCATTACCTACTGTTTCTGTATATATTTTACTTGCAAAGCTTGGTAATTGGTGCATATAGGGTTATGAATTATGGCAACAGACATCCAAAAGGACCAAGGTTTACCAATGTCCAATCTACGATCGCGAAATATTTTTCGCGATGGGTTTACACGTATTTATTTGGCCTTTCCCCAGCCATGTTCTAGTTAACTTCAGTCGGCGTCTGACCTCCACAAAAAACAGGTTACACGATATCTCTTGGTAAGACTGGCTGTTAGACTTACGAACTTTTGTTTACCCATAATCTGTCGATATTGCATCGGCCTGCCATCATGTTTGCGAGCTATCTCGGCGCTGTGTCGGGGCTTCAGTGTGTGGTAACATAAATCTAGGGATTAGACGGTATGCGGCAGACCAAGACCAATTTCCTTTCAGTTTATAGAGTTGAGCACTTGAGCCACTTATAATTTAGACTAACTAGACCAATCTGAGATGTTACTTGTTTAAAACATTTATTTAAATGCGTTCTGTCTGATATGTGAGGATTGTTACGAGTATAAAACGAATGTATTGCATCAGTATTTTATCGCCATCTGGGTGACATTACTGAACTCGCATAGTCCACGGAAAGGGAATGTCAGAAGTGTTTCGTACTTAAAATAATATAACACACACAATATGAGGATCTCTACTTTTAAGGGGCGTTTTGTGTTTTGAAATGAGCTTGGTAAGCCTCTCCTAAAATTACAAAGCTCCCCAAATTAAAACAATAATGCCAATGCTTGTGACGTACTGACATTTATTGGCCTCATTTTAAACTTACGATACCCTAATTCCTTTTGGTGAATAATCAAAAGAGATCAACTGCGCGTAGTTTCATTGAGTTATGATTAGTGTGTCTTAAACAAACAATTGTACAAAAATCCCACGTTAAAACTAAAAGTGTACAATTGGACTACTGCACATATCTCGCATAGGTCAGTTCGATTCAGTCGGTCAGCTGATTACGGTGGCACTTTCACTGCCACTGCGCCGACTCGCCGAGGTCGCAGGCGCGAGCGCACCCGAGCAGTCGAGGCATGAATGACTGTACGTATGTACCTATGGGTAGGTAGGTGGGTAGGTGTGTACAGTCGACGAAAGAGTTAGGATTCAATGCGTAGACGGGACCCATTTTTTTTTTAAATCTAGTAATGATTTTATTGATTGACCTACAAATTCTGAATTAAGGACGAAGAAGCCAAAAATAGGTCACCGGACTATACCGCTGGAAGCCGACCCCAATAAAATTGAGGAAAAGGCTAGGCAGATGACAAAAACATCTAGATCCACGTTTTACATCATTCTTTAAGTTTGAATTGTTATTACGGCGTATTATGTAAATAAATAATGGCAAACTAGTGAGAACGTGAATATTTTTGCTTGTACACCAAACTATTTCGTTAACTGTACCTACACATTAATGTATAGGAAAGTAATCGTAGGATGATAATTGACTTGTAGTTGGTTAACTTAACAGTAATTGGTTGGTTTTGTGTGTAAAGGCTGCCATTTAGTTGATTGGGTTGCGGTTACAGGGAGAGTGTAAATTGTGATCATTTAAATTGTCTTGCATGACAATTTATAAATGTTAATTGTGCTTTATGTCTGCCAGCATTTAAAATAAGATATTTCGTCTGGGAAATAAGTTTCTTACCTGATAATATGCTGTTCTTTTTGATACCGATTTACCTCTAATAAGTGCTCGTAGGGTTTGCACGGGAACGGGCAGATGTAGTTTTTTTTTATTTTTTTATTAGCCTGGTTGAGTGTCCCACTGCTGGGCAAAGGCCTCCCCTTTTTCCTTCCAAACCTCTCTGTCCTGTGCAATATCTGGCCATGTTCGTCCCGTAAACGATATCAGATCGTCACACCATCGGCGCCGCAGTCTACCCCGACGGCGATTTCCTCCGACAAGTGTCCAGTGGGTGACGATCGTTGCCCATCTCTCCGGTTCCCATATTTAGTTTATAATAATATATTTCTTTTATCTTGTTTTTATGACACCGAACGCCACAAAAAATAAATATATATGGAAGCAAGAACTTCTGCTCGGGAAATTCTTTCAAAGCATGCCTAGTGCCTCTTTTTACTAGGAACTGGCAGCTAACGTATCCGCACAACGTTTAAACCTCAACAATTAACCAATTTTTCTCTCAACTTTCCAGGAGCCGACATGTCCTTCCAAGGCGAGTACGCTGCCCAAGTCCTCGGCCTCTCAGGGGAGGGGACCCGCGAGGAGGCGGCGTCCTCCCCCCGCCCCACGTCCCGCCCGCTGTACCCGCTCGACGCGCCCGCGCATCCCACGCCAGACAACTTCAGAAAAGAGGAGAAGGAACAGAACCATGTGCATAAGTTTAATAATGTGAGTCTTTCACTTTTGTTAAATATTGATTTATTGCATTACCACTGTTTTCATTGCAAGACAACATTGTTAGAGAATTGGTATGCCACGGTGGGAAAGTTGGATCGCTAGGAGGTGGCTCCTAACTTATTACTTCGTCGGATTATTTTTGAAGTGATACTTCTAATGCGACTTCCAACAAGGTTGCGTTAAACGTTTAACGCTACCATGGAAGGGGTATGAAAGCACTGTTGCGTTAAATGTTCAACGCTCCTGGGGGGGGGGGGGGGGGCAGAAAGAGACAGAACGAGAGTGAATGCGTGGCACTCGAACGCATGCGTGTAGTATACCGGTTTTCATTTCCACATTACGAAGTTTCACTTCTTCCGCGCGGAGGGACTCCAAGCACTATTTTTTTTTTCCTCAACTGTGTTTGGGGTCGGCTCCTAGTTCTAAGTACATGCAGATGTATGACTAGTTAATCAATTCGAATAAACTAATATGGTCCTTATCCCGTGTTACAGCAGCGGTTCGGCGGCGGGAACGGAGCCGCGGGCGCGGCGGGCGCGGCGGGCGCGGCGGGCGCGGCGGGCGGCGCCACGGAGGAGGAGGGCGGCGTGCTGGACCTGCGCGCGCGCGAGCCCTCCGTCATCTCCGTGGGCTCGCAGCACTCCGGCGCCTCCGAGCCCGCCGGCTACCTGGACGCTGTCAGGTACACTACTACACGTGTGGTTGGAGGGGTCTGTGAGGCTCCTCTTCACTTAGGGTCACACCTGCGATGTCGACAATCACTCGAGAGGCGACAGTTAGCTAGTACAAACTCCATGAAAGGGAGGAGTGAGCTATTCCTAGCCTATGTGGAAAACACCTTTTGGAAGCCTACCCTCCATTACTAATATGGCACACAACTAGCACAAGCGCACTGTAAAGTGTAGACAGCAACCTTATTTCGACAATAATCACTATGATCTTTACAAATATTAATTGATTGACAAATAATGATTCTAATAGTAATTTCGTATTTCTTACCTATTTCTGAAGGTACATTACAGCCACGTCGAGCACAAAACATTCCAATATAAATGAATCAACCCGCCAGTAATGTGCTATTGTTAATACAAAGTGTGCGAAAGTGATATATACAAGGACTTTTGCATGTCTAGTACAAATGTGTGTCTAAACATTAAGGAACGATGGTGTGGAATTAGTTGACTTAGTCCATTGCGTTCGTCCTTGGTCGGTCGATCTTTAATAGAACATCCAACGACTATCGAACCACCCTGCAAAAATCGTGGCTGCAACCGTTAACCGATTAACGGTTTCAACTCAAGAAGCTCTGTACCCCCCGGTCGTGTGGTTCTACGGCTTATATCGCCATCCCATCACCACTCCATTCAGCTAAACTAACGATACCCTCCCCACATTCCAGATCAACAGTGTCCGTGTACTCGGGCAACTCTAACTCGAGCTCGGACCGGGACATCCTGGACCTGTCCATGCCGGACAAGAACTCCATGACGGAGGTGTGCTACGTGTGCGGCGACGAGTACAAGCGCGGCACGCTCTACAACCTGCACACCAAGGAGCCCAAGGACAAATCGGTAACATACTACTATCACAACCCCATCTGCCTAGCCTTTCTCAACTATGTTGGGGTCGGCTTCCAGTCTTACCAAATGCAGCACATTGAGCGACTGCCTGTCTGACCTTCACTGGGTAATACGATATACCTTGGTAAGATATATTGTCAGACTTTCAGGCCACTGAGTACCTGTAACAACTGTCAAAGATCTACAATTGACATCCGAGACCAACGTCTTAACGTGCTTTCCGAGGCACAGGGGTAACTAGGTATGTAATGGGTGGGGAGGGTCGCCCATCCACGGACTGACCTCGGCAAGCGTGGCTTAACCTGACGATCGGCCTGTACTGCTGTATTTATTTGCATTCCAAGTGACGCAAACAGAGACAAAAAAGGCATGCAATAAAAAAAAAACAAGTTGGGGGTAAATACGCGTCATATCCACGCGAAACGTAACTACTACGTACTTGAGGGGCACAGGGTTCAATGATAACAGAAACATGTTCGATTTTAAAGGTTCTATGATAGGTGACCGTCCATTACGTATCTTCGACAAGCACGTGAAGCCCTGCTCCTGGCGATTGTTTCTAGATCATTAATACAGATCTTCAGAAGTGCTATAGCCGGACCACCAGTCTTCAGTCCAAGGGTTATAGTTTTGCCCGCTTATTGGGTTCAACTACATCCAGTTAGATTAGAAGCTAACCACAGAGTGTTTGTAAAAAAGGCTAGGCAGATGATGTTATTGCATGATTCTGTGTGAAAGTCTTTTTTAGGGTTCCGTACCTGAATAGGTAAAAAAAGGAACCCTTATAAGATCACTCTGTTGTCCGTCTGACCGTGTGTCCACCGATTTTCTCAGGAACGGGTGGACCTAGCAAGTTGAAATTTATACCAGATACTGAGCTGTATAGTCTTTATTAGGTGTACAAAAATCAAGGTCCTCAGTAATACGATCAAAAGATATGGGCGAATTTAGATTTTCATGAAAACTTGTAAGTACCAAAATTTACCTTAATTTTCGCTTTTTTTTATTTTTTGGAATTTTTGCTTTATTTGTGCTTGTACCTTGCTTTTAACCAAAATTGACAATTCTAGGTCAACCGGAAGTACCCTATAAGTTATGGGTCGAAAACCCATATGGTAGTTCCTGTTGACCTAGAATCACGTAACTTGGCAAAAAGCAATGTCTTACAGCACAAATAAAGGAAAAATTAAAAAAAATAAAAGAAGTTGAAACTTAAAGGGTGTCCCCACGCATACATAGTCTAATGTTGTGTAGATAATGGTACGGAACCCTTCGTGCGCGAGTCCTACTTGCACTTGGTTAGTTTTCTTTTTTATTGTAAATTGGTCTGTTTTTTGGGGAAGATGATGTTGCTGATGTTACACAGTTTCGCGAGCATTAAATAAACTTTATTTGTATTTCTATGAGGTAAGTTTGGAGATGATAGAACAATCGTCAAAAATAATCTACTAGGTACATGAATTATTATGTACTGCCATATCACATACGTATTTAAATAATCTTGTACTCACCCCGCGGTCCCCAAATTCCGAGCGTCGTATCCGTGTCTGTGTCCACACCTGTGCAAACTGTACGCAAGTCTGTGCAAATATTAGCACAAGAATGTCTGCTGCACAATCAATACTGTGGTGACGGAAGTATTGTAGTTTATTATTTAGCGAACATTAGTAGCCAGCTATAATTTTTGGAGTTTGATTGGTGTAGTCAGCTCAATTGTATGTTAGCTAACATTTTGACCGTCACGTCAATAACGAAAATCTGTGTCTACGTCAAGCAGCTGTACAAAAGGGTTATTTTCGACGTGCCATGCCGTCTGTGGCGTCGTGAGCACTTTTTGATTTAACGTCCATAGACGTCCGTGGCGGTCAAAAGGTTAAAGGTTAAGCTGCTGGGATAGTCAACCTTACAACCACGACTTAAAGGCGCTGTTAGTTAGAGGGTTGATTTGATAATAGAGTTTTGTAAGTACATAACTTTATACATTAAATCTATGTAATAAAAATAAAAAAATAAAAACTTACGTTTGTGGCAATACAACGAAACACGAAACCCGTAGTTTCGGATGAAGTTGCGGCGTTTCGTACTCCGTGTCACTACTTACGGATGTATAGTTAGTTGGGGGCCCGAACTAAGTATGACGTCGTGGATGTCGCTGCACCGCGATCCGATCCGTCCTCTTGGGTGCCACACAGGTGATGTCGGGCGAGGTGTTGTGGGACACTGTAGGCGCCGGGGGGAGGCGACAGAGCTCTAACAATGAATGACAACAAGATTGGACACTAGTGAGTCCTTACTTCCGATGTGTTTTAAATTTAAAACTCATGAATCTGAAAATAATATGGAGTAGGGTTTACTTGGAAGTTTCAAGCTACTTTCGGACTGTCCGTATCCTCGTTGACGGAGCAGCCCCCCCCCCCCCGCTCTGAAGAGGCTTCCTTTGTTGTGAGACATCAGGAAATTTCTATTCGGTTCCATCCTGTCCCTTGTTCGGACGACGGCTGATAAAGCTATACAACACCAATTTATGCGGATCTCTGATTGTACAGGAAATATATACAAAGCGAGGCCATGTTATACTGGAACTGTAAAGTTTCATGTGCCGCCGTGTGTATCTATCTATCTATACCGTGACGAACTTGAGATGCTCTTTAAAATCACTCAAATGAACATTGATGCACCACTATTAAGGGTGTAAACAGACTCTTAACGAAGCCGAAAGGCACATGTTCTGCTCGTCGTTACGATCATTTTTTTTTGTTCTAGACCATACCTGGGAACCTTTTAGTTACGGAGATATTGGGGGTCAAAATTCCAACTTTTTCACAAGTTTTTTTAAATACATGTTTTTAATGCATTTTTTTTTACTTAAGACACCATCACGACCCCCGTACTATGCAATCCATCCATCAGCACAATGTTTTGAAAGCATTAAATTGAGTCCTACCGTAAAACGTGGTTTTTCATCGCAAAAAAAAAGTCGTTTCCCAGCAATAATTTTTGCGTAAAGTTATTAAGTTTGATGTACAGAATGCTTGGTGGACGGCTTCGTGAAGAGTCTGTTTACACCCTGTAGATTGATCATCTCTTGTGCAGGTAGTTCAAGCGTCCGCTAAGAGATGGCGTTAGTAAGCACTTCTATTAACTTTAAACTATCATAATGAACCATGGACAGCATCGGCCTCGCTTCATTAATTCCTCTTAGCTAGATAATATATGTCATGGTACAGCTATTTTTTTTAATACCCTTAAAACAAACTAAAATCTTGAAAATAAAGGAAAATATTGTAAGGCATTCTAACTTTAAACCGGTGAAGGAAAACATCGTGAGGAAACCGTCATGTCCTAGACCCAAAAATTCGAAGACGGGTCGACGCGGGTCCAGTGCGGATTGGTAGATGTCACATGACATCTACCAATCCGCACTGGACCCGCGTGGTGGATTATAGCCCATTCCCTCCCATAGAGAGGAGGCCTGTGTCCCAGCAGTGGGAAGTTATAGGCTGATGATGATGATGATGATTTTAATTTTAATAATACAAAAACACTAATCAATGTTTTTTTAAAAGAATTCATTCTACTTTTAAAAGAAACTTTTTTCTAGCAGGGGAAGAATTCTTGTCCCACATAAGTATTCCTAGTATTTTGTTTTCGCAGTCGTTGTATAAATAATCTATAACATTGTATTTATACTGTAATTAACAGTAAATACGGAATTAGCTACGCCGGTTCACACCGGTTTATAACTACTTTATTTTGGATAAATACAATGTCAGTAACAGTTATAAATGTCGACTTCTTCGTAAAATAAAACAAAGATAAGTACGCAGTATTGTTCACTTGATCCCACTAGAATAAGACCCGGACTCCATCAAAGCAGAGACGAGCGGGGCGGAGCTGTGCGGAAACCGACCAATCACATTAGTTGATATTTACATCGCGTCTTTCGTCTCTCCTGTGATTGGTTGAATCCGCTCCGCCGGTCTCCTTCTCGCTCCTCTTGAAAATTTCAACTTGATTTAAGGTTTCCCATCCATTTTCATCTAGCTCGTCCCGCCATCTGCTACGAGGTCTGCCGCGACGCCTTCTGGCTGTGTCAGGGCTCTAGAAGGAGATCAATTAGCAGACCTCGTAGAAGACTGCGGGACGAGTTGGATAAAACCAACGACCAGTGGCCCACATTAGCCCTGGATCGAAACAACCGGAAGTCATGCGGAGAGGCCTTTGCCCAGCAGTGGGATGACGCAGACTAACAGTATCAGTATCCATTTTTATATATTTTCGACAAGGGTTCTCAACACTGAATAAAAAAGCAGACCTGACGCAATCATAACAGATATTAACCTTTTGGAATCTATTGCTAAATCGTACTCAGGCCGGCTCAGCTCATCACTAGCTAAGCCAAGCGGCTTTATCCGATCGTGTCCATAACGGGGGGAAAAGGACATCGACGCGAAAACGGTTACCACATAATATTCAATACATCACTGAACCAAATTCTCACACACTTTTTCGAATTTGCCTGCTGCAAGGCAAATTCAGTCGACCTGATCTTAAGCGTAGCACCCCTTCGATATCTTTGTTGTCAATTGCGAAATACCAAAAAACTAATATCGCCACACTTTTTTGTCTTTTCATCCCTCAAAAGATGGCCTTTTTAAAAATGCAAAGATCCGAATTTCATTTGCCCCTGAAACAGCCCCCGCTCCCATCCGAGCCGTGAGCACAACATATGACGTCAGCAATCAACGCTCGCTCAGCAGTGAGTGGAGACAATAAATTGAATATATCTCCGAGAGGGCATCGCGGGGCAGTCCGGGCCGGCCCGGTCGGAGGTCGGAGGGTATCGCCAGTGGAAAATATCGCCGCGTTGTCTTGTCGCTGACCTTGTGGTCCGGGCCACAGGGTATCGCTGTGACGTGGCGCTGGTGGCAGTGCGATGGACAAGTTCTGTTGGTTCAGTTTATACAAGAAAATTATATGATGTACCGGTTTAAACTGTAGTGTGTATAGAGACAGAGTAAAATCGAGACAAAACTTTGAAAGCTATTTTAATGTTGAATTAATATGATATGCGACTAGCAAGTAGTCTATTTTATTAACTTAATTTTACTTTATTATTGAAGTTATACTTCTTATGGCGCGTTAGGGAAAAATGATGAGAGTAATTTTTACGATGCGCGCGCACACCGACACCTAAATTTAACAGCATGAAGTTAGCTAGTCAACATACACCCTGAAGTTAGCTTAGTGTCAGATATTGACAAGCCTAGGTTTTTTATTTTTAATCTACTGCTGGCTGAGATAAGGCGACAGATATTTTTTTTTAAAAGAAGTATAACTTCTAACGCGTGTACATAAGTACACACACACACTTTTTTTGAGAAACCTTATTGGCAACATAATAAAACAATTCAAGGTTAAAATCCCTTTTAAAGTTATGTCTCGATTCACCCCTCCGTCTGTATTCACCCCGTTTTCCGGTAGATATTAAATTCCTTGTGTGTGACGATAATAGTTCACAGTATTTGTCCTTACTTGTTTCGGTATTGTTCGAAAAGTTTCTAAACTGTAAAAAAGTATTTAAGTTCCAGTTCAGTCTTTGCGTAAAAATATATAATTAGTACTTGATTAACTTTTTGTTGAAATTTAACAAATGCATGATGAATCAGTTCCAGATAAGAACATGATTGTTTGATATAAAATTGCCTATCTTGAATACTAACAATAATAATACCTATTCTGCATTACTCATAAAGAGGCTAACAACAAAGTTGCAAATTGCAATTTACAATGCATTTTTTTTTTAATTGCAATGTTAATTGCAGAACTCGACCCATGCACTGCCGTGCACCCAATAATTACTGAGAACAGTCGTTACCCTCATGACGAGATGTATCATTTAACCGTGTTTTTATTTAAAAGGTTCTGTATCAATATGGGCTCTTATATTTGTTATGGCGTCAGCAGAATTTATAGAGTGACATCAATAACTAAAACAGAAACTGTACTGTACTGTACTTAATGGTTTTTTTTAATTAATATTACCGATTTTCTTCGTAAACGCGACTTGACGAAAAATCAATGACCCATCTAACAACCTATGTAAGTGCGGTTCTTCTGATCAGATTATGTTCCATTTGTAGTGTCCTAAACCCTACGATCTATGTTTATATTTTATGTTTTTTTTATTACGTCACACCTGACCTTTCTGAAGAATATCCACGTTTGATGATTTCAAGAATCTCATTAATGCCGCCATCAATAAGACCACCAACTGGGCGAAAACAATAAAGTTTAACCATAGTACAGTCGAAAAAGAAGTTGAACCGACTTGTTTTTTTTTTTTTAAATCAGGGCGTGAGAACATTTGCGCATGAAATTCTCGACGAGTCGCCAATATTCATAGAAACGGCACAACAAAAGTCGTAAAACAACTCTCAAACCAACGACGTCCAGTAATAAATGGACAAAAATACCCAACAATAGTGACCCCTACGTATCGAGAGCAATAAAGTAAATAATAGTACATTGATAACAATAAACTTGCCCGTTATCACGCTGATGCACTGCCGACCCCTATTATTGTAGCAGCGTTAAGATACCGCACCGGTCTACGTGGTCAATTACATTGTAGTTTATTTACGTTTATTACTGTTGTACGCAGTTCTGTTTTAAAGGTTAGATGGATAGTGAAGGTTAGGTTACTAATTAAGATACTTTAATTATGTAGTTTGTGAAGGTCGCCTGAATACTAGAAGTATCCGGCTCGAAGGACCAACATTTCAAAGTAACATTCGCTGGTCCTTCGAGCTGCATAGTCAATAAATCATAGATAAAATAAAATAAATCTAGAATAAATCTATAAAATAGATCTTACAATCAATATGGTTTTACTGTTAATTTTTCACCTCATAAATCAATTTGAAAAGGAATAAATAAGTATACTAAGTAATCATTACAAGTTTCTCAGACATCTAACAGGATACAATAAATTTGATTTCTTTATAAATAGAGCAGAAACTGGTGTTGTGGTGAATCCAATTAAATGAGATACCTACTATTACAAAGTTAACAAAATCTACATAAATCATTTTCAATTATTAGGTTTTTCTCGGTGGTTTTCCCGTAACATTCATGGAATATTAAAGGCTAAAGTAGAGATACTTGCGTAGGTTCCCATACCTGCAAGTGCAAACCACAGGCACAGCTGCCTCAATCGCTAGACAGGCCGTTGGCGAACTGGCTGCATCTCTCTGCTCTTCATATATGTCAGAAGGGACGAGTTTTGTAAAATATGATTTAACTAGAAAGCTTCTAGGAAGAAGCTTCTGAGATGACCGGCAGTACAGAAATATGGAATAAGAAGGCAATTCGTGTCGACCTCTATTAGAATTGGGTTAAGAGCAAGAGGATGATAATTCGCGGAAAATTAATGAACGAACTCTCTGTTTACATAATTATAAATAGTTCTTATTTCATTGATAATTAGTGGGTGTTATCATTGATAGTAAACATGTCATTTGGGTCACTCATGATACGGGTATTTTTAGCTCTAATTAAACAAAACAGTAATGTTTTTCAAAAACAAGGCATCATCACATGACTGAGTAGTGAATATTCAAATTCAAGATTAATGGACAAATATTTTATCTTTTAGAGAACCTTTCTAAATACATTTTATTTTTTCTACCCTATCGATGATTTGTGCTTAAATCACGTTTGCTGTGACGCACAGTTTGAAAGAGTACGACTTTGTTTCGAAGATGGGCAATGCATTAGGAATTCCATTTTGTAGACTTTTTATCAGATGGGCCTTTGACTTATTTGGTAACTGTGGGTTCGGAATGATGTACTGAAAACGTGGTAATCGTTTGTACTTCGATGTCCTGTCCACCATGAGTAGAGTAAGTAAGAACCAGCATGAGGACTTGTATGGATCGATTGGCAGTATTTCGTGAACAATAAAAATAAACCGAAGGAATTACCTACTACACATGTTCGGCTTTCGTTCGTTTTTTGGCGTTCGGCAAACTCTGTTCGCCTTCTAGCATCGGCATCCCTAAATCATGTTCGGGTTAACTCGGCACAATTCGAGTTGAGCCGAGCGGCCTAAGCGATTTTATATCATCATCATTCTCCTTCCCTTATCCCAATTTATTTGGGGTCGTCACCGCGTTTCTTCTTCTATACAGAACGGCGCCGACCGAATAGAGAACAATTAGTAATTTCAGCAGTCACTTCCGTTCTAGCCATATCTTCCTTCACACAGTCCATCCATCTACATTCATACTCAACATTTTCCTCGCTACATTTTTCATATCATAAAATATAATTAGATAGATAGTTTTCTAGTCACATGCTTCCTTTATAAATAACAATTTCTCATAAGGTGGTATGCGTGTGAGCCACGCACTTGTTATCGCCATGTTTTCTGTGACCCTTGCACTTTGTGCAGATGTTTACTTACAGACTCATTAATGTTGCTATAAATATTATTAGCTGCGAATAGGGCTGGCTAAAGTGCAATGTGTGCAAAGTGATTTCTTAAAGCCTCTTTTCTGAGACGGTAACTGAAGTAACTACGCGGTGCGGAAGCTTTTACCCGAAATTTGCTTGCGTTTGGCCGCAACTAGTCTGATGCTAAGCGATGATGGCCTAGGGTGCGGCACACTTGCCTAGAAGGAACTGATTCACTGCTGAACTTTGAAGAGATCCAGAATGTGGAAGCATAGCGCCTTGTTCTGGTCCACCGAACTTCAGCATAGTCGCTACCGGTGAAGTGTCTCTCAGGTCAGTCATCCGCAACCTGATGGGCGTTAACGACCCTCTCTACTGCCCAGCTACCGAATTTATTCATTCACTCACTTTCAACGCACAGCCTAAACCGCTGTTAGTTCTGGAAGTATGAAATTTTGATCAAGGGTTCCATATGCAGTGCAAGTGAGGACTAAGTTCGTTCGTTTTGTCGATAGCGAATGCTAGCAGGCGCTTGGCTTGTTTAGAAAATAAATATCGGCCTCACCCGCAAAAATAACTAACTTAGGCCGTTTTTCGCGGAATTGACATTAAATATTTTGCGTAACATTTAATGTCATGGAGTTCGCGAAGTAACGCCTGATTACATAACTTAATAATCACCAATGCGAAGTGGTTCAATCAACATTTTAGAGGTTATTCTCATAGCAGAAAGACTATTGACCTCAATTCGGCAGGCAAGCAAGCATCACGCCAAGGTCCAATGTTACATTGACATTATAAAATATTGATCTTTGACAATATAACGATGTGTCAGTACAAAAAAATCATGATGTTTACATAACAATGATAACCTAAATGAGTACACAGGAATGCTAGGTATACTTATGGACCGTGAATGTAGCATTTATTTCTGAAGCACATTGCACTTCTGCCACTAATGTTAAATTTGCAGACTACCAATGCTACCTGACAAACGGCCCACGCTGGAACGTCAGTGATACTAAAAAGACGATCAAACATCACCTAATGCCAGAATATAAAACCAAGCGTGGAAGAAGAAAATGGGTGTCTGAATATGTCGGCTGTTTGCTGCCCCCCAAAACATAAAACTACTGCTTTAAACCTGGCTTGATAGCATCCATGATAACACCCAGCTTGAATCACTCCTTCAGCCTTAACCAATTACTCTCTTTGGAAGTTCACAAAGTAATATACCAGACGATAGGTAGCTGACCTCTCAGAAGGAACCAAGGTTGGGCAAGAACACCTAAAGAAAAGGCAGATACATGTGCTGAGCATTTGGCAAGTGTCATCCGTCCTAACGAGGCAACAAATACCGTATCTGAAGAAGAAATAAACTCATTTTTAAAACAAGATTTTCGAATGTCACCTCCGCCGCGTTTCGTCACTGCCGGAGAAGTCTGGGCTACAATAAAAAACCTCGGTAGTAGAAAAGTACCCGGCTTTGACCTGAAGTCAAGTCTTACTGAAACTACTAAAAAAGCCATTGTGTTTCTAAATAAATAAACGACACTTTACAATGGGGTTCTAAGAGTGCAATACTTTCCACAGGAATGGAAGGTTTCACAGATAGTTATGGTGCATAAACCAGGCAAACCACCTAATGTGGGGACATCGTATAGGCCTATTAGCTTGCTTCCAGTACTGCCGAAAATCTTTGAGAAATCTCTGCTCTGTAGTATACAGCAAATCTTAAAGGAAAATAACACCATACCTTGTCACCAATTTGGATTCGGCCTTGAGCACAACACCGTCGAACAGGTTCACAGAATATGCGAAAGAGTTAGGAAATCACTGGAAGATAGGGAGTTCTGTTGCTCAGTCTTCCTACATCTTCAACAGGCTTTCGACCGCGTTTGGCACAAAGGTTTACTTTATAGGATATAGGCTTGTCTTCCTCACAACTTTAATGAGCTATTGAAAAGCTACGTAACAGATCGACTGTTTCAAGTCAAAGAAGCTGAGACAACGTCGGGGCTATTGGAAATAAAGGCTGGCGTCCCCAAAGGATCAGTGTTAGGGCCAACTCTGTACACGTTTATTTATTTATTTATGTACACAAAATACTTAACAAGACAATTACATTAACATAGAAGATCACAAAGGTTGTAAAGGTTTTACGGGTACACTACATAAATACGAAAAAATTAATTCCGATACTCACTGAAATTTAAGCCGAATATACAAGATACTGATTTTCATAATTCCGTATGGTTCAAAATTCTTAATATAACAACTCCGATGTATCATTTATCCTATTTTTATAGTTCCGAAATTTCTATATTCCTAAGGTTTATAATAACTATTTTCAAAAACCAAGTTTCAATAGATCGAATAATAAAAAGTCCGACTTAATGATAATACGAAACATCATAAATACGAATTCCGATTATTAAAGTATCGATTAATTACAATTTGGAAAGAAAGACGCCTTGTAAAATGAATATCAATAATCAACAAGTAAACACATAACTGCTTGTCAGAAAGAAGTATAATATTATGTTTAGTATGAGGAGGTAGAATTAAAAAAGTAATGACAGATGCGTTTACCTACTCGTAATTGCATAGTTAAGTGATTGTTTACAGTTTTTATCCTTGTGGTAAACAAAGTAATTAATTAGGTATCATACTGCTGCATGCAGTATGAAAACAAGCACACACCATGCAACCAGCATGCAATCAAGCATGTAGCATGCAAGCAAGCATGCAGCATGCCAGCAAGCATGGTTTCTATCACGGCTCCGGCGCTGCGGGCTTAAATTACACTCTAGGGAAAAGGCAGATCCGTGTTGACGGCGCGTTCATTTTCACGCGCGCCTCAAAGAGATGTCAGCAAACAGGGAGGGGCCCGCAAGGGACGATGCCTGCCAGGGCTGCGGGACTATTCGAAAGAGATACCGCGGCCCTGGAACACAAAGGGCAAGGAAGGAACATGGATAGGTTTTAGTCAGTACAAGTCTGACACTCCCTTCCGCTCTGGCAGAGCGGGAGAAGTCATTTGATGATTTCCCATCCGAAAAAAAGGGGTAGGGCAGACAAGGCTACGTGAGGTCGGTTTTACAGCGATTCGTTTCTGTCACTAACTTCGTAACACAACATATTGATTCAACATTGGAAAAAATAATTTGCAAAATTGAAATGTATTTAAGTCTTTTACTCAGTTACTGAACTGTGGAGTTTAGGTACTCGATTTCGTTTTAAATACTGGTATTCAGCAGCATCCGATTCGACTGGAAGTCGACCCCGACATATTTGTCAAAATGCCATGCATATGATGAAACCTGAAAAATGAATATTCATATTTTATTGATAATGAATCTTACACCCAAGCCCTCGCCTCAATAATCGGCTGGAGGTCTTTATAGCTTGTGTCACTGACAGCTGTTGTCAGGTCAGGAGGCGCCGGGTCAGTTCCGAGACTAACTACCGTCAATATTATGTTATTGATAGGGTCGCACTCGTTAGCACAGCGATGTTAAGTGGGACTGTTGTGTATGTGTAGCTTTCTTTGAAAACCGTGAGTTTTCAAAGAAAGCGGTACGGGCTTGTAACAACAGCATCGTGACGGATGTTATGAAAATGTCGGTAATTTTTCATCATGGTGGCAAAAATGCTCACTGTAGTGTATGGTCATAATCGTAAACCAACGTTGCGATTTTGTATGTCTATAAAATTTCCACGATCAAATTAATTAATCCTACCAACACACTCCTCCTGACAACTTCATTCAAGTGCCAAAATATCCTTGCAGCAATGTTTCATGGGATTTTTCACAGCTAACGATTCAATGCCTTGATGTCAGTTGACATCATATTTGTATCTAACGATATAACGTCTGTGTATGAAAAACCTAGCCACGCTAAAGTGTACCTTATTAATTCCAGAACAAGCAGGCGTACTTCCCCATCTTCGGCGAGCAGCACCCGCGGCCGCCGCGCTCGCGCCCCAAGGACGCGCAGGGCACCGTGCGCGCCTGCGCCGCCTGCCACCACCACCTGCTGCAGCAGTGGAACGGCTACCAGGTCAGTCGCTATAGGCACCGACCTTACTGCTACGGAATAAGGATGTCAGAGTCTACACACCACTTAAGCAGAATGCAACTATAGGTTTGATAAGTATGGCTTGTTTAAGAGGCAACGAGGTATCTTATTCGAAGAAACGCCACTGAGTCTAGTAGAGCTGAGCAAATAGACTAAAGACAGGTCCTGAAATACCAATGTAATTGTTACTGTGATCGTGACGGTGGGCATTGCTACATTCTCCGCTCAAATAAAAACGTTACAACCGCAATATAAGAAACCGATTTTTTTTTGTATTTGGTATGAATTAGGTT
Source organism: Lycophotia porphyrea (assembly GCA_950005105.1). NCBI lineage: Eukaryota > Metazoa > Arthropoda > Insecta > Lepidoptera > Noctuidae > Lycophotia > Lycophotia porphyrea. The sequence goes on from OX465406.1 coordinate 1,046,220, forward strand.
GTAAGGGGAAAACTAAAAACAAACTTCCCATTACAAAATAATACAAAACTATCTTCAAACAGTGTCCCAACGTAACAAGTTACAAACACACTGCACAAACACAGCACTTCACTTCGTGTAGACACAGTTGCGTAAACGCATACATTACGAACAATGCTAAGTTACTGTGAGACTCTGTTCGTGGGTTGTCGAAGAAAGTTCTTTAGCTTGACACGAGTACTTCAAGTATGTAGTTGACCTGTTCTTACGAGTGTTGGTTTTGTCTTGTAAATAGAATGAGGATTGTCACATAGTGTGATGATGAGGAGTAGGTATGGAAGGAGAAGACATGTTTTGCTGACCCCAAATCGATTGGGATAAGGGCGCCGAATGAACTTGGCGACAATTTGAATTTAGGGATGGTCTCATCATTTCAACCGAGAGACGTCCATTGCTGAACATAAGCCTCCCCAAATGTCGCCACATTGATCAGTCCCTTGCAAATCGCATCCAGCGGATCACCGCAACCTTCACCAGGTCATCGGTCCACCTAGTGGGAGGCCTTCCAACGCAACGTCTTCCGGTTCGCGGTCGCCACTCCAGAACTTTTGGCCCCATCGGCCATCCGTTCTGCGAGCAATATGCCCTGCCCACTGCCACTTAAGTTTGGCAATTCTTCGGTCTACGTCGGTACCTTGGTTCTCTCAGGGCAGGTCTATTATGATGATTATAGATGAGAATAAAGGTTGTCGCATGTAAGAAGTCCAAAGAACAAATACCACCACTTATGTTGCTAAACAGCTGTAACTCGGTTTGAACATTGTTGTTTCCGGTCTTGTTTTATCGATTGGTTAGTGGTTAACCTGGAGTTAGAGTTTTTATGTCCCCCATGGGCCTCTGACTTGTCGAGAAATATCTCTCAGGCATGCTGGTTTCCTCGCGATGTTTTCCTTCGCCGAAGCAAGAGATAATCATACAATACGCACATGAATACGAAAATTCAGAGGTGTGTGTCTTGGGTTCGAACTGGAGACCTATGACTTGGTAGTCCGACGGTCATACTACTAGGGTATCACTGCTTGTAATATTATCATTGTTTCCGGTAAAAATTACAGACTACAAACTCATTAAGATTTTTTAATTTCTCCCTGCCTCCGTTGGCGTAAACGGCAATTAACCCATTCACTGCCCAGTACTTCGCGAAAACTTCGCGAAATTCGTTCGCGTGCCCACAACCCGTATCCGAGTCGTCGTTATAATAAGCTATAGATGACTTGTATCCATACCCAGAACCCGACTAGCGTGTCCATAGCTACTGATACGGGTTGTGCGAACGAACGAATTTATTGTTCGACCCGTGTGTCGGGTGCTGGGCACTGAAAGGGTTAACAGGATCCCGTATCAGCTAGGGCTATCGCCATATTTATCTTCTAAATTTAAAAAAATACCATAATCATGCTTGGAAAACCGATTTACGGCTCAAATATTTCAGATACACAGTACACACCCCCACCTAATAAATGTTCTAACAACCTCTAATTATTACGTCACAAGAACTAACGCTATCTCTGTCTAACACTTTATGAAAAAGCGAGATAGCACCATTCAACGTAGGCAGCTGCGCGATTATTTCTGCTAAATAAATATTATTGTATGGATTTGTAAACATTTTATATTGGTATATTACTATGTTTATTCTATAAGTTTGTCGAGTTGTGTTTATTAGCTTGTGTTATGTAAGTGAAGTGCTAATTATATATAATTTCATTAAAAATGGGTGTGTGGGGGCGTGGACATACAACTTGCGAACTTATTTGGTAATAAATAGAAAATATTTTTTGTTAGACGTTTTTTTATGAATTGTGGATGGTGGAAACCGGATTTTCTGTAGACGGTCGGCTTGACCTTCAAATACTATGTAGGTTTTCGTGTTTTCGTCACGAGTTTTCTGATTTGATTTGCATTCCGTTTTTCTTTAATTTTAAGGCCGAATACGATGCGATTGACATGTCTCGTTTCGCGGTGAACCGCGCGCCATCTATCGAACGAGTGCGCTAGCTCGGTATGCAGAGTAATGAATAACAGAGAGAGCCTTGCTTACTTCTTAATTAATTAAATATTTCTTCTTTACAAAAATTAGTACCTATGGATTATATATTTTTTTTTATTTGTTACAAACATACCAATCTTCTCTTTATAATTATAATATTAGTATTGACTATAAGCTCTAAAGTACAGGAACAAGAAAAAAATGTACCTTTCAATAAGGAAATAGGCGATGACTACATTTTTGCAAAACTTTATTTAGCTTCACCTGTTTCGTCGTCGGTTTGTCGATCTGTCTGTTTTTGTGTCTGTAATAGAATCTTGCAAGTTAAATTTAACCTACTTTCCGTTGTCCGATTGAGCTGAAATTTTGTATGGACTTGAAAGTTGGATGACAGTGCAATGAGTTACTAGGCAAAATCTCTATTTTAAATACATCTCCAAGCGTTTGAGCTGTCCTTGTCACTTAACGGAATTGAAGTTCACGTGCTAATCCTCTCGTCGTCTAATCTCCTCGTTCAGTGTAGCGGCAGCAATACTTTCCAGAACCTCAAAAAATCGGTTTTTACTTAATTAAACACAAACTACAGAACTTCAACTTCTGCTATCCTTACAGACTCCTGCTTTGTTCACGTTCGCACATCCGCCTCATACACGCAAGGTCGACACTCTTTAAATATACATTCATTATCTGCCTAGCCTTTTCCCAACTATGTTGGGATCGGCTTCATCTAACCGGATGCACCTGAATACCAGTATTTTACCATGGTGCGACTGCCTATCTGACTTCCACAACCCAGTAACTACTGGATTTCTTCGAATATTCATTAAGCTGCGCCACGGAGTCTGGTTTTGTACCCGGTTGATGGCAATAGGCTCGCCCCCTGTTACATGGGACTTAAACATAACAGGCGAAATGTGGGTGTACTATTAGGTACACCTCTGCCTAACCCTACGGGGATTATAGGCGTGATGTTATGTGTTCATTAAGCTATTCAATCATTACAATCAACACACATAACCTATTAAACTCATTAAAACAGAAAAAGATAAAAGCGACCTTTAAAAAATATAATTACTTGAAAAGGTCACAATGTCAGATCACATCCGACACTGAAATGTTATGTAAATGTCCATTTTCACCAACACTAAGTTGAATTAATCCCTAAACAAAAGCTCGCACCTGAATTTTCAACTTTCAGCGGTAAGGTTAGGGTTCAAATCCAATAGCGCGAAAGAGTGAGAGTGTCACTCGTTGACTAACTGATGTTTTTTATCTAACAGACGCATACCACGTGTGTTCTGACGTCACAATATTTGATAATTATGTATATAATACTTTCTTTGCGATAGTAAATATAGCCTTTGTAACTCATGGATAATGTAGCATTCTAATAGTGAACATTTTTTTGAAATCGGTCCAGTAGTTTTTGAGTTTATTCGTTACAAACATACAAAAATAGAAATCTTTCCTCTTTACAATGTTAATTATTAGTGTAGATATGTCCACTATACATTATGTGTGTATGTACTTATAATATTTGGTTATCGCTTTAGGGGCAATGGTGAAGGTTTTTAGTGAATCTCGAGGCTTGAAAACATTTGATATCTGAGTTTTTGAAAACATGAAGTGTATTTTAGTAGGGGTGGACATGATAACTGAAATCCCGTTTTAAAAAATTGTGTTAGTTCATGAATGGACTACAATAGTATCTAAATTTAAATTTTAAATAAAATATTTATATCCTTTGAATTGTGAAGGAATCGGTCGGTTGAAGACAAAAATATGAAACTAGTAACCCAATGCACTAAGTCATCACTAAAAATAAGAATCGTCATGGAAACTACATTAATACAAAATAAAACGTTAATACTCAATAAAATTGCGTAACTATAAAGGGTGTCAACAGACTTTTAACTAAGCCGAAAGGCACTTGTTCTCCCCGTAATAGCGATCATTTTTATTCTAGACCATACCTGGGAAACTTCTAGTTACCGAGATATTGGGGGTCAAAGTTCAAACTTTTTCACAAGTTTTTTTTTTTAAATACACGTTTTTAATGTAAGATTTTTACTTAAACACCTCCAGGAACCCCTTACTATTCAATCCATCCATCAGCACAATGTTTTGAGTGCGTTACATTGAGTCCTACTGTAAAACGTGATTTTTCAGCCCAAAACAAAAAGTCGTTTCCCAGCACTAATTTTTACGTAAAGTTACTTAGTTTGATGTACATAATGCTTGGTTGACGGCTCCGTGAAGAGTCTGTTTACACCCTGTAGATGCAGTCACAATAAGAATATTTACTTGCATATTAATTGCACTCATTATCTCAATGACGCACGTAACAAAATTAAGTGACATTGATAGAGGATTACGTTCACGCCATGTACTAACCTAACCAAACCGATCGTCCAGCGAACACACATCCGTCTCGTTTGTTTTGTTCGGCGAACACAAACATGTGTCCGTTGCAGACTTAAAATTTCCGAACAAATGAGTGACATAAGAAAATTGCGATAAATGACATGAAGTTATGGATTGGACATTAAAAGTCAATTGTACGATCAAAACAATTTAAAAAAAATGTTTGAAAGGACAAAAAATCACCTCAATTAAATACATGCACACATAAACGCATACGTTTTTCGCAGTTCACCTTAATCATGTTGATTTATTTTCTATAATAGGAAGGATAATTGCAAATAATAAACATTTACCGACCTCTGCCACGGCGGTATCTTTATCAGTGGCACTACAGATAACCTCTTATTACAATATGTTTTTCCTCTATTCCTCGATCAGGGAGACATAGAGTATTTATATAAACATGACTCCTTCAGTTATCTGTCGATGTGGGATGCTGCCACTTGCAAGGCTTCTTATTTCTGTGACATCATCATAATTTGCCTAGCTTTTCACCAACTGTGTTGGGGTCGGCATCCAGTCTAACCGGATGAAGCTGAATACCAGTATTTTACATGGAGCGACTGCGTGTCTGACATTCCCAACTCAGTTAGTACTGTGTAATACGATACTCTTTGGTAAGACTGTTGGTCAGACTTGCGAACCACTGACTACATGTAACGGCTATCAAAGATCTACAATTGACAGCTGGGACAAACTTAACTTAACGTGCTTTCCGAGGCACGGCGTAAAACTCGGTATGTAACCATGGTAGTCACCCATCCACGGGCCAACCTAGGTAAGCACGGCTTAACCTAAAGTTTGACCCGAGCGGCTGTTATTATTTAGCCACTAGTCCTTCTTATTTCAACAATACATACATATTGTAACAATATTCGGAAAGATAAGGAAAAGAAACGATGTATAAACTGTGTGATAGATAATATAACCAGAAATGAGAGTGACTCCTGACATCTCAGCAATAGAGATATAGAAAAAGAAGACATGCTCCGCCGACCAGAAACAAATATTTGGGATAAGGGCAAGAGAATAATGATATTGTAACATCAATCCAAAAAATAAAACAATTTAAAAAAAAGTCTAAAGTTGTAAAAATGACCAATTAATAAATTAAACTCAATTTAGTTAGTTGTGTTTGGTTAGTTTACTGGCGAACAAAATCACTTTTCTAATTCCATGAATAAATTATATCCACAATACCTACCCATCACAGCGTGACAATTGCCGTCATTAAAAAAATAAAAGTGTAAAATCTAATAATTCAATAATGACCCCAATCATTGAAACAATCCAATGAATTAATGCGTCCATAAAATACAGGTTCTGAGATCATTTGGTTGAGTAATGAATTATTTATTCAATCACCTCGTAAAATATAATGATTTGCATCGAAATATACCATCTGTTTGTATCGTGTCTGGAGTTCTGAAGATGTCCTCATCGACAAAGTAAGGCGTCGAACTGATTGGCACACGATTGGACGAAATAACTGTATTTTATTGTAAGAGCATCATCTGCTTAGCGTTATATTGGCTACCAGTCTAACCGAATGCAGCTGAATAACAGTAACAAGTAACAATAAAGCAAAAGTCATCATTCTGACAGTCATGATTCTCTAACTACATACGTGTTACTGGCGCGACTTATTTTTCATCAACCTAAAACCTGATAATGACCTACAAATTGCAAAAAACGTAAAAAAAATTGAATTTGGCGGGCTACCCTGTCGCAACCACCTTAAGCTAGATGTTTCACATTTGCCGGGCGTCCCGTGACGGCCAGTTTTTTTTTTAATTGTACTAAAAATTGAACTGACAATGGTATGGTAACCAATCCTTGGCTAAGTGTTGCCATACAACGTGGCAACGCCGCCAGTCTCTTGGGCACATTACCATCTGACAGCGTTGAGGAGGAGTTTTTCGATGCCCTTTTATAGTTTGTTGTTAGTTTATCTATTGTAGTTTAATAGTTTTTAATTATCAATGTATATAGTTAATACAATTTTTACCAATCCTTATGACATAGCAAATCATTTCAATAATTACCTAATACAACTATCGAACAGTAATAATGATAACATACAAAATACAAATAAAAACCGTACAAACAATACCATATTTCTTACACCGATAGAAGACATTGAAATTGTAAATATTATTATGTCCTTAAACAATACAAGTTCTGTCGGTTATGATGGTATTACAACCGATATTTTAAAAAAATGTGTCGTCAGTATTGTCCCCGTGCTCGGATACCTGATAAATTTATCCTTCCAGGAAGGAAATTTCCCTAGCCGGTTAAAGAAGTCAGTAGTCAAGCCATTGCATAAAAAAGGAGAGAAAACAGAAATGGGTAACTACAGACCCATAACTTTAATCCCTATCATGTCTAAAATATTTGAAAAGGCTATGCATGATTATCTTCGTATTTGAATAAGTACAAATTAATTAAGAATGAACAGTATGGCTTCCAAAAGGGAAAATCAACTACACTTGCTGCATTCGATTTAGTACACAATATCCTAGTAAACATTGACAAGAAAAAGCAGACAATAGTAATATTTTTTGACATGTCAAAAGCATTTGACTTCGTTTCTCATGATCTGCTTCTACAAAAGCTGGAGAACTATGGTATCAGAGGCCCAGCATTACAATGGTTAGAACAATACTTGAGTAATCGCGAACAATGTGTAGAAATACCTTGTGAACATAATACAGCGGTAAAACAAGAGAGGTCTGAGTATCTTGTTAACAGTTACGGCGTTCCGCAGGGAAGTATCCTCGGACCCCTCCTTTTTCTTATATATATTAATGATTTACCTGACATTCTTACTAAAAAATGTATATTATTTGCAGATGACAATATAATTAATAATAACTCTGACATTGATATAAACAATACAATTGATTTAGTTATAGAGTGGTTAGTAAGGAACAATTTACAAGTAAATATCAATAAGACGACTTTTGTACAATTCCAAACCCGTGGATCAAAAATTGTTCCAAGGCATATTTCATATGACGGTATAAAAATAAATGAATCTACCAGTGTAAGATTTCTAGGGTTCACCATGGACAAATACCTAGACTGGAAAGGACACGTTGACGGAGTCTGCAAGAGAGTTAACACTTTCGTATATGTTCTAAACAGACTAAGAGCTACGTCTAACCAAAGTACGGTATTGTTGGCATACCATGGCCATGTAGCTTCCGTGCTACGATACGGGTTAATACTATGGGGAAACTCAACAGACTCCCAGCGGGCGTTTCTCTCCCAAAAACGGTGCATAAGAGCAATTGTTGGTATTCCTCCTTATGAGTCATGTAAACCTCACTTTAATAAACTCAAGATATTACCCCTGCCGAGTATGTACATTTTTGAAGTTTGTGTGTTCGTAAGGTCCAATCCTAATCTATTTGTAAGAGCTCGTGATATTTATACACGGGATAATGTCTACCCTCGTAACTCCAGACATGGTCAGCGACTAGTGTTAGATTTTGCACCAAAGACTGCGGTGTTCAAAAAAAATTGCTCAGCTATGTGCGTTAAAATTTATAATAGGTTACAAATAGACATTCAAAATCTCCCCCTACCAAAATTTAAGAAAAAGCTTAAAGAGCTACTGCTTAAAAAAATGATTTACTCAGTAAATGAATGGCTACAGGAATAAGGAAAATATTCTATATATATTTTTTTTTGTGTGTTGTGTATTATTAATTCAACGTAGAAATGACTGAGTTTTATTGGCATTTGACAATGTATTTTACCAGGCACATAATTATTTTATTGACATTATATAAGACTATGAATTTCGGAGACACGTATTGGCTAAGACCACGGGCTAGGACTTACCATTATTTATATTTCTTTATTCCTTTTTTACTTCTAAGAAAACGATTCACATGCCATACCACAGGCTAAATAGAATTATAAGACCAAATAATGTAACATGGAAACCACCGATTGTATTTACTCTATTTATACGTGAATAAATGAATTTGAATTTGAATTTTGAATTTGAAAAATTTGCCAATTTAGACGACGCTTATGATACGTTTTTATGTCTCTCCTGACACAAATTTTAATAGCGTGACGTCATATCATTGAATAGCATACTAATTTAATTAATTTTTTTGCTCACCTTTCATAAATATACATAAATGGGACCAGATTATCATATTAAGCTAATATTAAAAGCAAAATGCTTAATCTTTGAATATATTCAAAAGTAAAAATAAATTAATGAAGTTATTAAATTAATTCTAAGTAATAGTGGCAGAAGCGGAATCAGACTAAGGAAATGCAATTTATTTGATTATTTATTCTTATGACCTACTGACAGTGGCTATGATAAGTGATATTTTCATTTCTATAAAATTACTTTAACAAACATCCTTCAAGCTGCGTCCTAAGCCACACAAGATGTAACGCATACTTTACCGACTTTCACGAACACGAGCACGTCGCCTATGTAAACGCCAGTATCGTAATGTTTGAACATACAATCATTGATGGCGGCTACCGGTTGACCTACAAACGATAACACCGACCGCTCCGCCAGTCGCGTGCGACGTTTCCCAACGAGCGTACGTATCGTCCCCAACGTCTCATCTACGTATAAGAAATTTGTACTACGACCTGATAATATCCCTTGGCAGTACCAAGAACCAAAACTATCGATAACATATCGTGTGATAAGTCATTATGTGTGCTTATGAGTATTATAGTGACTGTGTCATGAATATTGAAATACAAGTGATAAATATAATAAAATAATGAAGTGTGATATTTAGTGGATTATTGCAATGTTAGTGCGGATGTGTGGGAATGAAGATAGGACGCCGGTGAACTGCAAGGTAATGCGGCAGGCTGTGCCGGGAGCGCACGCAGTGTTGATAGCCACGCGCGTGATACGAGCGAGTGCATTATTGTTTTATAGTGAGATAAGTTAATTGGTACAACTGAGAATTTGGTGGTCGATAGTCTTTTGTTAACAATAAATACAGATTCTACCAGTTTTGAAACAGGTCATAATGTAATCTGCGTCGAAATCTCAACATGAGTAGTTTTCCCGCCAGAACGCGAGTAGTGTACCAACCTCACAACCGTATAAACCATATGGTTGTTCTTAGAGTATATTAAGCAAAACGTAATAAACGAACTCTGACTGGGAACACAAGGATGTCTATGACATTAACTTATCACACGATTGAGGAAAATATATAAGTCAAGCCGGAGTTCATTCAGTAATCAGACGTAACTTTTACATCATTATCAGTAAACAGAGATCATAGTTTGACCTCTAGTTCAGGTTATAAGACCTGAATGACGCGATGGAAGTCATTAAAACTTGGTTCACATCATGCTACACTTAAAAATGACTTATGAGTTATTCGATATAGACCTCTCGAGACTCGACACATTCCGGGTTCCTCCAAAATATATATAAATGTGTCATGTAAGGAGTATTTGGTTACCTAGCATAGTATTTGGTGACTTGTTAGTCAGAAAAGAAGTCGCTCCATGTAAAATACTGGCATTGAGTTGCATAAGGTTAGGTTAGAAGCCGATCTCAAATTGTTGAGAAAAGGCTATGCTTATCATGATGATGCATCGTATAAATATTGTATACTTCATATTTAATAACAAAGATATTGTCAGTCAAGTACTAGTAGTAATATATTACGTTACAAATATACTCTCTATATTTCGTAGAAGAACGTTTTACAAAAACCAGGTTCTAAAACCTCCGGCATACGACCACAAACTTTGCATAAACACAGGTATAACCACTTTGACTTCCCCGCCGTTACCAATATTGTTTGCAACTAATATGAATAAGATTCTTGTATCATATTAATAAACTTTACATAATCAGCCACGTCCATGTACGGGTATAAAATCATATTAGAATTAATCGCATTTCGTAATCATAGCATTCATGTGTATCTTGTTCTTGCACCGCAATCAGGGAGATCCTATCTGCTATCGGAGCTAAGTCATTGAAATACTATCCTTGATGCGTTATCTTTTGTTTTTATAGGATGAAGGTTGTTAAATAATATTCTAGTACTTGTAGAAGCTTATTAATTAATCTCTCTATTAAGAGAGCTTCTCAAGTGTTGTTTTGATACCTCTCGGTATGCTGAAGTAAGAAATTCCGATCTTCCTTTCCATCTTTATAAAACTCAATATCCGGTTACTCTATTCTTATCTGTTTGTTAGTGTTGTGTTTTGAGCTTTTTGATAAGATTGATTGTGTCGTTGACCCTTTTTGCTTGCGGTCTTTTAGCACTTTTGGTCACCCTAGCAATTATGATTTGGCGTTTCTTTATGGGTGGTATTTAATACTTTAACTGTAAATCCCCTTTTTTCAATCAAAATATTCGAAATTACCACCAAAAATACTGAATTGCACACTAAATTTGCTCATCAAATAAATCAATAAAATTATACTATACTGTAAGATCGTTCAACACCGCGACTTCGACTTGTAGTCCGAAACACGACAAAAATTTGGTGACCAATTCAGTTGTAATATTGAATAATTTGTGTGCAAATCAGTATTTTTGTTTTACGCAGTAAGTTATTAGTGGAGAAATTTTGTTTGCTTAAGTTTCTAAATAGAGGTGCAGTTAAAAATTCCCCTTTCTTTATCTTGTGGTTCAGTTCTCTCAAGGATCGTCTTTGTGGCGTCGTGTATTGTTTACGTTTGCTTTACAGTGTTTTTCAAAGCTTTCTTTCTTATTTCTCGACATTTTGTTATGTTGTTTTTACAAGATTTATCAACCATAGTCACCCTTCTTGCCACAGCATCAGTTTTCCATCATTCTAATGACATAATCTACATTGACGGAAAATCGTTTCCGTATTTAAATAATACGACTAGGGTAACACAGGACTTGAATCCAGAAGCCAGTTATCGTATCAAAACAAACATTGCAGCTCTTTCGTGTATTTTTCCGACACTCGTACTACACTGGTTCACGCATGTCTGCCGTCCGTTTACACTAGTATTACGACCCTTTTGAATGGTTAGTCTTTCATTTGAGTTTCTTAATCGTTTTACGAAACATCATTTGATAACAGAACTTATTTTGAACATGTTTCTTCTTTTTTACTTCTCTAATAGTCGTCATCTCAGAAGTCACCCGTTTTCTAGCCATATCATTTCTCACACAGTCCATCCATTCTTGGATTTGTGACCCAGAAGCTGATTACCTTATCTAAAGAAACATTGCGGCCCTCTCATGTGTTTGTCCTACCCTCATACTACAGCGGTCCGTTTACACTAGCCTAGCATTAGCGTCCACGCTGTCTTATCTGTTCACTTTCTTTGGACTTTGCCTTATGACGTCAGTCCTAATCCTTTGTAAGCCATTATTTGCTTTTAGCATTTTGATGTTTTTGATAAGATACATCGGACGTCGACACTTTTTGCCTACACTCAGCTCTTCCATCATTTGAGCTAGTTTATCTATTGACGTGATATTATCCGTGTTTTAATTAACAGAACTTACATCATCATCGTGCCTGTAATCCCCGAAGGGTTAGGCTGAGATGTAGCTAATACATAGCACACCCACATTTCGCCAGTTATGTTTAAGTCCTATGGAATAGAGGGCGACCTATTGCCATCAAATAAAAATAAAAAGCCTTGCGGCATCACACAGCTACAAACTCAACAGAACTTGTAACACAGAAACTCTGTCATATCAAACGTTGCAACTCTCTCTCTTATGTGTCCCTCAAGTGCACTACACCGGTTCATGGATGTCTACTGTCCGTTTACACTAGCATCCGCGCTGTCTAATTTGTGCACTTTCATCGGAATTTGTCCTATTACATCTGTCTGCTTTCGTAAACTAGTCCTACTTGCCAGCATTCTATCAAAGTGTTTTCGATCTGCCATCATTTAAGTTTTCTATTGACGTAATATGATTCTGTGATTTAATTAACAGAACTTGTACCTAGAAGCTCTTTCAAATTCAAATTAATTTATTAGCTTGCAAAAGAATACTGACATTATTACCAGCGGGTCCTAAACTAGGCATAGCCTGTATGTTGGTGACACAGACACTACAAAAAAAAAAAATAATTGAAAAACATGTTCTGCTAGCGCAAGAAAAATAACTTAGGTTAATTAGCATATTCTTACAGAGAAAAAACAAATTGAAACTTATAATTAATATGCAAAATATGTTTGCTGAAGGAAAAATTAAAACGGTAATAATTATTATCTTATCACACAACTATTGCAGCTTCCTTGTGAATTTGTCCTACTGCACCGATAGTAAGGCACAAGGCAGGTCATGGATTTCCGGCCTTCTATTTACTTTAGCATTAGCAACCACGCTGTCTAATTTGTTCACTTTCATCGTCGAGTCGTTTGGAATTCGGATGATGCAAGCATTGTTGTTACGTCTGTAGGTTTGTAGGGTAGGGTGACTTTGTTTGTGTCATGTAATATGCTAGTACTTCAAAGTCATTGCTGGTATTAAAAGGTTGAAATAACCCGGTATGTTTTTAGGAGATCGAAATAAAAACTGTCATCTAGCAAATTGCTCCGGGCGTACAAGTCACTTCCTCTTACAGAGAGGAGTATAGAACCCCAGCAGTTTTCTTATGAATGCTGTACGTATTATATTTTGAGTTAATCGATTGACTCAAATGACCAGTAAATAAAAGTGTCGCTCATATTTAATTACAAAGCTTATGCGTCGTCAAATCAAATCAAATCAAATCAAATCTTTATTTGTGAACATAAGTACAAAAAGATGTTATTTATACATTTTAGCTGATCTGTATGTTCGGCCAATAATCGGCATACAAATATAATATTAGTAAGCAGGTTATTTTTACTATCATAATGAGTAAAGTCTAGGATAAAAGAAATGAAGCAATTGAAAAATGTCATGAGCCAATTAAATTCACAATTAATTGCCAATATTTCTTTTATTAACTTCGAGTAGAACAAATTATTGTCAAAATATTTAATACTTTGCTACGGAGTAAACAATAGTTTGATACAACAAGATACATATTCAAGTGTTAAAATCCATATTATTAATATGTGTCGGAACTCTGAATTTGTTCAGATGGTACCATTGACGCACAGTGTAATATACTAATATACACGAGTTTTGGGTATAATATTTTCAACTGTATATTGTTCAGACCATTATAAATGGTGTAAACAGACTCTTAACGAAGCCGAAAGGCACTTGTTCTCCCCGTCATTGTGATTATTTGTTTGTTCTAGACCATACCTGGGAACCTTCTAGTTACGGAGATATTGGGGGTCAAAGTTCCAACTTTTTCACAAGTTTTTTTTTTAATACATGTTTTTACATACATACATACATAAACTCACGCCCTTTTCCCATGGGGGTAGGCAGAAACTACAGAACGCCACCTGCTACGATCCTTACATACTCCTTTTGCCTCGTCCACGTTCATACATCTGGTTGAACACATGTTTTTAATGTAAGATTTTTACTTTAAACACCTCCAGGACCCCCTTACTATTCAATCCATCCATCAGCACAATGTTTTGAGTGCGTTACATTGAGTCATACTGTAATACGTGATTTTTCAGCCCAAAAAAAAAAATAGTTTCCCAGCACTAATTTTCGTGTAAAGTTACTTAGTTTGATGTACATAATGCTTGATTGACGGCTTCGTGAAGATCTCAATAGTGGGTTGAGTTAGATTTAGAACAGTTGGGAGTGGTCAGTAATATGGCGGCCTTTTATATATATATTTTCTAGTCATTTAAGATGATCATAGGTGCGTAGTAATCGTAACCGGCGCACGGTGGGCTGAAAATCGGCTTTCATAGACTTAGGGATTTCAATTTGCAAGTGCTTGTTTTTATGCCGGATATCGCTTCTATTAGTCATTACTATGTACAAAAATGACACCCGAGTTAATTCTACCCAAAAACGAAGGAAATATAATTTTTTTACGAAAAATTTGTATGAAGCTAGTATGAAAAATCGAATTATCTCCTAAACGGCATGTTTAACCGTAATATCCTTGGAGATGGTCATAGTGCTAATTATTTATGATTTTTTGGTTGGCGATTGGACGAAAAATTTAATGCCGTTTTTTTTTAAAAAATCGTCAAAATATTTTTATTTATTTTTACATGTAAAACGATCCCTTTTAGTGTCTAAGTTAAAAAGTTCGATATGTTATTAACCCAAATATTAAGAACACACGAAACAAGAAAAATAAAATAAAAAAATTGCTGTTTTTGACACATTTATATTAATTTAAATAAAAAAAGATTTATATTGAAGTAACATATGAAGTTATATTTTATACAAAATAAGTTAATTTAAGGAATTAATACTAAGCATTCGTAAAATAAAGTAAAATAAATAAAAAAAATAAAACATATCATTAAATATTACAAAAAAACCCAAACACACTCAAATACAAATTTACAAATATGTACATATATATCTTTTTTACAAATTTTCCTTATCACTCTCGTTGTCAGACTCCAATTCTGAGTCAGCATCCAGATTGGATATATCCAAAAATTCGAACTCAGTTTCCTGAAATTGAATTAAGTCGAGAGTTTCAGCAAAAAAGCTCTGCTTTTTCTTGGCATCTAACTTAGGCCTTTGTGCACTTAGCAAAGGGTCCGAAGAAACAACAAGCATATTTAAAATGTCTTGATTGGAATCCTGCCTGCTTCTTTTCCGCGAATGATGTTCTCGAAACCTCCTAAAATCTTTGTTTCGAGACTCTGAGGCTTCTTCCGAGAGAGTCCCAATCGGCACAATATTATTTTTCTCGATTATGTCAGCCCCATGGATTAGTATAAGGAAAATTTGTAAAAAAGATATATATGTACATATTTGTAAATTTGTATTTGAGTGTGTTTGGGTTTTTTTGTAATATTGAATGATATGTTTTATTTTTTTTATTTATTTTACTTTATTTTACGAATGCTTAGTATTAATTCCTTAAATTAACTTATTTTGTATAAAATATAACTTCATATGTTACTTCAATATAAATCTTTTTTTATTTAAATTAATATAAATGTGTCAAAAACAGCAATTTTTTTATTTTATTTTTCTTGTTTCGTGTGTTCTTAATATTTGGGTTAAAAACATATCGAACTTTTTAACTTAGACACTAAAAGGGATCGTTTTACATGTAAAAATAAATAAAAATATTTTGACGATTTTTTAAAAAAAAACGGCATTAAATTTTTCGTCCAATCGCCAACCAAAAAATCATAAATAATTAGCACTATGACCATCTCCAAGGATATTACGGTTAAACATGCCGTTTAGGAGATAATTCGATTTTTCATACTAGCTTCATACAAATTTTTCGTAAAAAAATTATATTTCCTTCGTTTTTGGGTAGAATTAACTCGGGTGTCATTTTTGTACATAGTAATGACTAATAGAAGCGATATCCGGCATAAAAACAAGCACTTGCAAATTGAAATCCCTAAGTCTATGAAAGCCGATTTTCAGCCCACCGTGCGGCGTGCGTGTCTGAAGCACAAGGAGAGTGTAAGGATCAAAGCAGGTGGTGTTGTAGTGCGTGTAGTGTCTGTCTACCTCCATGGGACAAACGGTGTGAGTTTCAAGTATGTAACAAAACTGCCAAGTGCGAGTCGGACTCGCGCACGAAGGGTTCAGTACCATAAGCCGAAAAAAACACGTTTCTTGTATGGGAGCCCCCCTTTAAATAAATAATTTATATTTTTATTATTTGTTGTTATAGCAGCAACAGAAATACTTCATCTGTGAAAATTTCAACTGTCTAGCTATCACGGTTCATGAGATACAGCCTGGTGACAGACAGACGGACGGACAGACAGCGAAGTCTTAGTAATAGGGTCCCGTTTTTACCCTTTGGGTACGGAACCATAAAAACTACGATTTACGTCAGAGTGAAACTTTTCATAGTTACTTTTATGATTCGATGACCAACAACCGATAAATTAACAAGAGAATCGTCGACAAATGCTGGTTACTTAATTTATTTTCTCAAATGTGTACATTTCGCATCTTTACATAGTATAAAACAAAATCGCTCCCGCTGTTTGTACGCTTAGATCTTGTAACTCCGCAACTGATTTTAATGCAGTTTTCAGCAATAGATAGAGTGATTAAGAGGAAAGTTTATATGTATAATTAGTATCTACATTGCACCATAAATAATCTGAAGTAGGTACTAAGATTAGTCATGAGACTTATAATTAATTAATTGCTGATAACCTAAAACAATAAATTATAATTAAAAGACATTATAAGATAAGAATCAACGTAGCTAACGTAAAATAAAACCACTTTTTCCTTTTATAAATTCAAATATGATTTTGATTAATATATAGTAAGTAGGTCTGACAATGGTTTATATTTACTTGATCATCTCGAAACGCAGAAATCGTGTGCAACACAGTTAATAGAAGATATACTTCTAGACTCTAGAAGCAGATTTTGCAAGTTTTGTCACAAAGGTGAGGTAAGGAAGGATTTCGGGAAATTGATCCCCTGAAAGAGTTAAGGCCGGCTTGAGACTCCCACAGACCAGGGAAGCATGGCTTGAAAGGAGCCTACACTCATCAGTCGGTTGAACAAGGCTCCCAGTGATGATATTGTTGAAGGGGTTGAATAGGGTAAAAAATAGACATAATGCAGAACTTTGTCAGCTGATATAACGTTATCTGATAACAACTAATAAACAAGGATTTATAAGATAATGAGAATTCTAAATTTTACTTTGTCAATTGTGTTATCTTTTCACTTGACGTGCATAGCAAATAAATTGACCATTCCCATTATTTTTAATAAATTAAATCCAAGGTACCTATAGTAGGCCATTTAGATAATACCAACTTTCAAAATGAAACCGTTTGATTATCACTTTCTATATTATGAATGGTTTTTGTGAATGATTAAGGCCGACTCCAACAAAGGTAAGACTGGATTTCAACCAGTGTGGTTGGTTGATTCCCGCGCTTCTTGAGTCCACTCGTCGTTTTGGTGAAGTCTGCGCCTTAGTGTTGGTTTTCATATTCATTTTGACCTCACTTACCCCGCACGACTACGGTCTATCACCGCCCTCGAAAGACCATGAAGCGACAATCATGACGAAAACTTTGAAATTTTTTCGCAACCGCCATCTTGAATTTTCGTTTGAGCAACAACAAGGTCCGTATGCTACCTTTCCATCGGATTATAACTGCACGAAAGAGGTTCTTCATTGCCACAATGCATTATGGCTTTTCTTCTGTCAAAATACCTAGCCCGCTAGCCCTTTTCCATCAGAGCTGTGCTAATCAAAACTAATAAGTAGCAAAACAAGCGAGTAGCAGTAAAGCTATGCTTAATTATTGCATACAATTGTTTAGTAGTAGCAGTTAAGTTTATTCGGTGGTTGTTGTTGTTGGTGTGTTCTGTTGGCTTGCTGCACGCTTTGGTGCAAACTGTAAGTGCGGCAAGTATCTATTTAAACAAATAAACAAAGGAAAGTAATATAATTTTATCGGTGGACTTTATCCAAGCGCACATTAAAGAGGAAGTACGGAGATTGCGGCTTAAATGAATGTATAAAAAGTAGTAGGCATGCTCGTTAGCTTGCATCTAATAAATCATACTTAAGATAAAGACCAAAATCCCCTGAAAGATCTTAATGCTGAAATTCGATACCTAAGTACCGGAGGTCAGATAACATCAAAAATACCTAATTATCGTATATCTTATCAGTGAGAATACAAAAAGATAGAGGGTATGACAACCGGTTTAAAGGAAAAAAAAAACAACGAATGACTTACGTAAAACTTATATATGAAATTCGCTAATATTGTTATATTGTTAATACGGCCAACATGTTATAAACGTAGGTTATTATTTTATTTTTTTCTTATTTATTTGTTGTCCACATAATGGAAAGAAAATAACTTATTACTAAGCCCCAGAAAACCGTAGTAATATGTAGTTGGACTCGGGTCGGTGAGTCTCTATACACTCATTCTTAAATTTTGTACCTAAAATTGATTATTATTATCTATAGGTAGCACTTTAACATATTTCTTAAAAATATCTTTTTAATTTTTAAAACTATTTTTAGGTAAATCATTTGGAGACCAGTAACGTCATAAATTGACAAGACTCAATGTAATAAGAAAATGAAATTAGAAAAATGAAAAGCCATAAGATTACCTAACTTATATACAAACCCTAATCCTAATCCTATTCTAGCTTTTATGGTATTTTCAAGAAAGCTTCCTCAGTACTCACTTCCCTTACGTGGAACCTTTGTGCTAAATTTTAAGCAGTCCAGACTCCGTCATGCTACTGAGAAATTCCCTATGCAAAAACCCTGTAACACTTTTCCCTACCTGGGAATCGAACCTCTTGCTCAGTGGCGCTTGTGGCGACTAGACTAATGAGGCAGTTTCGTGTTGCAATGTTGGCGTACATTATGGCCAATTGCAATCTTTACTTCATTCAACATAACTTATCTTTCATTGTAGTTACTTCAAAATCATTGACTGTAGACATCTATTTATTCATTAAAAACGTTGAATGGTTTGTCAGCTACATCTTTGTTTATTACTTTGTCATATTTCATACATGTAACGTTTTTTATCTGGCTTTTACATTTTATCTTCGTACGTTCATCGTTTATCAAAGAAAATCGGCTTATGCGATTACTTATCTGTTTAATGCCGAAATACACGCAACTTTTTAGTAATAAATGTTTAGATTATATCAACTGGTAAACAGTAATCCCTATCGGAAACGCCTCGTTTGTTATCTTTCTTTGTTATTCAGTTTTTATGTAATTTCCCTTTGTTGTCATCATACATATGTACATTGACACGCGTTGCCGTGGCCGACTTGGAAATCCCGAAACAGACTTCGAATCCAAGTCGGTCGGAGCACCAAGGCTGCGGAACTGTTCGAAAGAGATACCGCGGCCCTGGAACACAAAGGGCAAGAAAGGATCATGATGGGTTTTAGTCAGTACAAGGCTGACACTCCCTTCCGCTCTGCCCAGAGTGGGAGAAGTCATTTGATGATTTCCCATCCGAAAAAAATGCCGGTCGAAGCAAAGACAGTCTCTGCAGATGGGGGGTTCAAGGAGGGCTCAGACCTCTAGTGCGTATGCGGAGTCTCCCCACAGACAATGGACAACCTTCCATTTTGCACCGTATGCTCTATCATCTGCGCACCTGATGATCTGCTTACGGCATCAGTGAGCGGGGTTCGCAAAGCTGAGGCTACATTTGAACTTTTTGCGATACGCTAAGAAGTAGATCGGTATCTGAAAGCCGATGCAATAGGTGCATATTATTTTGTTTAACCAATTACAACAGCTGACGTGCAAGCAAGTATGTATACCAGCCGCGTAGGCACGACGGGAATTTGATGATATTTTCATCCTCCCTTAATGGAATTACGTTTCTAAAATCCTTTCTTAGTGCTTAATTTCATGATCAAAAAAATAAACTATAAATTCATTGGTTTAGAATATCTGTCTGTATGGGATAGATGCCAAAACAAGGAAATTTCAAATTTTACGAAATATCCTGTACATTGAAATTTGAAACCCAAACATACGTCACATTTTTATTGGCTGTGTTATTTTTATCTCTATATCTCCAAATATTATATCGACACTAAGATAAGCTGTCATATGATCATTATCAGGCCATCATTTCGGTCGTTATCTTTCTTATAACTTAGCGTTCACCTTTGGCGACACGTGGACTTTATTTCTAGCGATGACTTTTAATATCTGGATTTTCCACTTTGTCTTTTATGAATAACACCTGAAGATATAGGAGAACAAATATGTTAATCAGATGAGTAATAAAAGAGATAGTGATGATATTTTGGTAATAATGAATTTGGTGAGTCATTCACGTATCTAATATGGTAATGTTAGTTGCATAATATGTCTCGTTGGAGAACTAAACCGACCATGATTTTCCTGTAAGGCTAAAACATAAAAAGATTAATTTATCAACAACTAGACAAACATGTCTAGTAGTTGATAAATTAATATTTTTATTCCCAACAGGGAATAGTGGATTGATAGTTTATTCTTTTCACCCTTTTTTTTTTACGGATGGGAAATCATCATATGTCTGCTCCCGCTCTGGGCAGAGCGGAAGGGAGTGTCAGACTTGTACTGACTAAAACCCATCCATGTTCCTTCCTTGCCCTTTGTGTTCCAGGGCCGCGGTATCTCTTTCGAACAGCCCGCAGCCCTGGCAGGCATCGGCCCTTGCGAGCCCCTCCCTATTTGCTGACATCTCTTTGAGGCGCGCGTGGAACACGAACGCGCCGTCAACACGGCCTGTCGTCAAAAGACGGACGGACGGCGAGCTAGCCCATTACTCACCGTCCACAGGTCCGCGTCTACGGTGGCCGGAAGCCACCACGTGACCCCCGACGCCCGAGGCGTCTCCCGCGGCGGCTGGGACGAGAGGTTCTCTCCCTCTCACTCTCCGCCACCTCCTTCGCTAGCATGACTGCTTCGCAGAAGGCGGTGACGGCGTCCCATTTCCTCTCGCTCCGGACCATGGGCTGGACCAGGGCCGGACGCGATAGGTCGCCGCCGCCGATCGCCGCTAAGAGGACACGGCGGTGCTCCGCCCAAGCGGGGCAGACCTCCACCGTGTCCTCTGGGCGACCTTCACAGTGGTAACACCCGGGCGTTTCCTCCCGCCCGATTCGGTGCAGGAACCTCCCGAAACAACCGCGTCCGGTGAGGACCTGCGTCAGGCGGAAGGTGAGGGTGCCGTGGCGCCTCTCCAGCCACTCCTCAAAAAGGGGACTTATCGCCACTATTGTGGCCTGCACGGGGTTGCGATAGTCGCTCTCTCCATGTCGCCATGAGATCGCGCCGGAAGTCTGTCCGCAGCGCGACAATTTGCCGCGGCAGCGGGGTTTCCCCCCGGCGTAGTGCCTCTACGCGCCACTCGTGTAGGCGCGCGAGGACCATCACCCTTGAATTTGAAGTGTGTTATAGCGTGAAGAGTATTTGCTATCTACAGACATGTTATATAATAATAGTAAATAATGTCAGATATAATTGAAATTAAATTATAACAAGTATAACCAAACACATAAATCCAGTAGACACTATCATAACGGCAGCATAATTTAATAAAGAAAACAAAACTATTAAACATGCAATATGTAGTAATAAAAAGCTTTTATTATCTGCAGCACCTACGTGAACTGGCGACCTCTTAGGAGCAGTGCACTCTGAAAAAGTGTTGACACTAGATAACGCACTGACCCGACGTAATACTGACACTCATTGTGCTACTGTTATAGAAATTATCGCTACTAACTATTATGCTCGTTCAGAGATATCACGTGAGTCATTTGCTAAAATTATCGAGTTTGTTGTTTACTAGAAAACTAAATGTTCAAAGATTTAATTGGAGTTGACCGAACTAGCTACAATTTGAAACAGTTAGGAGGTGACGTAGCAGCCATCGTAGAAGATATTGGGAAAGGAAATAAGAATAAGAATAATTTATTTAAAGAAAGTATTACAACAAACAAGTGTAAATTTAGGCGCAGTAGTATTATTAACATATAATGGTATAAGTAGTTTACTTGTTGTTGTACTTATAAATAAACTATAACTAAAATATATTAAATATATAAGGTCCCATTAAAATAGATGGACATACTTTTAGAAATCATTCAGACCACCAAAATAAGGATAATGGTAAGAAAAATAGTAAGAAAAACACATTAGATAACTTACAAGAAAAAAACCAGGTAGCGAAAATACACTAAAAATGCCGGTAATTTATTATTTTAGGTCAAAATAAAATAGTCAGTGTTTTTTTGATGGCATATCTTTGGTTAGACGTACTGAACGCTGTGTTAAAATTTGTCCATCTATTTTAATGGGACCTTATATTCAACATTACTGATAATTATGTTCTATAATTGTTTGGTAGCGACCTGCCCGATCTAGGTTTAAATAAAACGAACTAGACAAAACAAAACGAACTATGGTCCACATAATGCTCTGGGTCTATATAGTTAGAAGTCTTTGTTGGAGTGCCTTTGTCCAGCAGTGGTTTGATGCAGATTGACAGTATAAGTATTCAGATAAGTCGTGATGAAATACAATAGTGTATGGAGTGCATTTAAAATGATAAAGTATTTATTTGTGAATTAAGTAACTGACTAACAATGCGTTATACTTCTCATAAAATGTTGCATCAGTCTTGAACATTTAAAAATAACTTACAGTTTATAAATGTTAAGTGTAATCAGTTTATTGACAAAGCTTTCTCGAATTATTCCTAGCTCGTTACATTCGATAATTCGGTCGAGCGATATCATTTGTTTATACGATTTTAATGTGGTTTGTGACCCGACTTCACTGATCAGAGGGTAGATCGACTGCCGAGCGATAGCCTTTACAATATTTTGCCTATTGTTGTAATATGGTCGGATGCAAGTGCAGTATCGTATGCTACAACTTTGCAGATTAGGGAATGTGGGATGATGAAGCTCACTGATGGAGCTCTTTTGTTCATTTAATGGCATTTGTTAAACGCTAAAGAGCAAATCCATAGCAAATATGTAAAAGTAACTTAGTAACATAACTTAGGCCTTTAACAGAGTAAGCTTCAAGCAATCAGCTTGTTTTGGAACAGTTTCAGATAAATAATGCTAGTTTAATAAACTTTATTTAGTTTTAGAAGAGTAACGTCTAAATAAGGTCAAAATCATAAATATATTTGGTTTTGTTACATATAGCAAATGAGGCGTAACACAAGGCGTTATACTACGACCTACATTATTTTATAGTGTTACCATTTCTTATCAACCAGTATTTAAATAACGCCGTTTATCTTAAAACCTATTTATACATGTGTTATAGTAAACATAGATACTAATATAATTTCTTAAAATTATGTTATCGTTATATTATGTGGAGATACGTATCTACTAATAAGGCCGACGATAAAAACGGATCGAGTTATAATTGCTGTACAACGCTCGTGACTCAATTTAGTGAAAGATTTGATTTTGATAAAATACAATTTATATCTTTTTATCCGGTTTGTTTTTTCGCTTCATCATCGTAAGTCAGATGGTTTTGGTATTAATAAAACCATCTTTAGCAATCTTTATCTTGAGTAAGTAATTAATTATGGCAGCACACTCTCCAATAGCATGTGGACACGATTTGTTCACTTTAAGAAGACAGACTTTGTTAATTTTAAATTCTTAAGAAAAAATATTGACTAGTTTACCTATCCATGTTTCAAGGCTATTTTAACAATGTAAAATTAAATGTTGCCTCATGCAAGTATGCAATTTTAATTAACGTATATACGTTTTAATAAACATGTTCTTAAACAAATATTGCATGCAGTCTGAGTATTGTTCTAAGAATAGTAAATAGACGAATTATGTCCTCATATACACTCGACTAAACTTTTTGGTGATAAGTTCACTAGGAAAACGAATCGCCGTCCTTTTGAATTCAGATCTGCCAAGTGTCTATGACATCTACGGTCTGGGGGTCTAAAATGGCCACTTTAGCAGAATCATAATAGGATAATAATATGAATTACGTTACAATTCGTAAAATGGTCACACAGTGACAATTCATAATATTAACAAATTTTGACCATTTTAAGAATTTTAACGTGATTCATATTATGATTCTATTAAAGTGGCCGTTTAAGCCCCCCTGATGTTTGCTGGAATACACACACGGAGGTCTTGTAAATCTTGTTCAATATGAAAAAGTAGATAGTAATTATAATATCAAGTTTTTAAGAGAATTTTAAGATATAAATGAAGGAAATGTCCTTTGGAAAGTTTTGAGTATGTTTGTTGATGCCTATAAGAGTAGGGTAAGACGAAAGAAGTAATGGATGGACTGTGTGAAAAATGAGCTAGAACGGAGATAACATAAGGTATGATTCCGAACCACGCTGCACGCAGCAGTGCTGCAGCGACACTACTGGTCCCCATCAAATTTCTATAAGCTTATATGAGATTACATTCCGAGCTAGGCAGCAATGTCGCGGCAGCAATGTAAGCAAAACACTTTAGTGGCAGCACTGCAGCAACAGCACTGCTGCTTGTTGTCGAGTTCGGAATCATACCGTAAGGGTTAAACCTCATCTATAAGAACGGCATTGCGTTTTTCCATGTTCCATGACTCTTTTCCGTCGCTCAGAACCGTCATTTGCTAGACTGAGAAACAGCGGGAGTGCTATCGCACGCGGCTGCATCGATAATACGTTCGACAGCACGCTCTGTTTGGTGGCACAAGCCTAACAGAAAAGTATGAAAGAAAACATTCTGCGCCAACCCTAAATAATTTTCTATAAGTCCAGGAGAATGACGATGTTAGTTCATGTGTTAAAAAGACAAACCAGGAGGTAAACTTATCTCAGTAACGAGGCAACTATTGGCAGCCGCACGCTCTCACGTCATACCCAACATGATCGCTTCATTTGCCTACTAGTCTGTGTAGCGTATCGTAGTAGTGACCCGGCGCGGTCGTTCGGCGCTGATAACCCGATGACTGCGTGACGAAGTGCACGTGGTTCTAGGACAGAATGTGTGATGTGTCTGTGGAATGTTCTAGACCTTTAGAGCTTTGCTAGACTGGCCTTTCCAACAAAGAATTATAGTGGTAAAGTATTTATTACAGGGTGGTTTAGTAGAAGCTATGCCGCGAGGCAAACACAAACTTTGCGGCATCTGCTAGCCTTGCTGCTAGGTAGCTGAATGGAGGAACAAACAATTAGCGCCATGTATGCGGAATTAATTTGTCCGTTTTCTTCCTCATTGACCACACTTTACCATTAGAATCTTTAGTAGTTTCCGCATCCCGCGGGTCTTACCTTAGACTGCGACCACGCGAACGGGTGCTTAATATTGGGAAGATTAAGATTACTCAAGAACATGAAACTTTTCAAGAAGTTATCTGACCTTTTCAACCCAATTAATGAGGTATACTGATATCCAAAGGTTAGGAATGTATTCTGTAATTAAGTGGCTTGATGATGTCTCATGAGTCAAGTTATGTGATGTCTATTGAATCTACTTCAAGTTGATGGCTATAAGTTTTCCCCCAATTACGTGTAATTGAAACATAACTTGTACTATAGGTACGCCTCTGTATAACCTTGGAGACTACAGCCGTGATCTTATGTCTACTTCATGTCTGCAGCTTCTAACAAAACGATTCTCCTTGTTACAGATGCGGGCCGTCCCGGCGAACGAGCGAGTATACACATTACGAACAAGGCCGCCCTCCCTCCTGCCCCCCTCCCCCCTCTCCCTCGCCAGTTCCGGTGACAAGTCCCTAGTAGCCCACAACACACATTCTCCCTCCTTAGAACGGCCGGCGAGTCAGCCCTCCACGCCCGCCACCACCGCTAGTTTCGTCTGTTATGTCTGCGGGGTCAGTGCCCCCAGCTCGCAACTAAGACTGGTCTACTGCTGTCCAAACCCTGAAAGAGAACCTTATTACCCTTTTATAACGACGCTCAAACCTCATCCAGATGCCAGTCCTATTAGTCCACAAGGTGAGTTCAAGATTTTATAATGATGTAACTAAATTTGGACCTAGACGAGTAGTCAAACTTTCGAAACTAGGTTGTTAGAAGTTTCTAGCAGAATCGTTAGATATTCAAAGTCTTATTCAGGAAACCAGAAAATGGTCACGGCAATTCCAGTTTCGCTTCACCTGATTTGACGTATGTAATTGTTATTTGAACAGTTTTATCGGAGGTGCAAGGACATGCGGTACCCAGTAGGAGTCCTTGCAGCGAATGATACACCTGCTCGATACCAGGGCCAGTTTCCGTACGATTTTTTCCAATGTATGTCTGCCAGTCTTTAATTTGATACAGCATGTAAACATACTCGATTTTGAATGTTGGGCTGAGAATCAACCCGTTTTATACGACAAAATTACATTAGACCGTCCCCTAAAACGCCTGCCCTTCGTCCATCGCACGGGAGAAAATGAGGCGGAACAAACTCTTGGCATTATTCAGATGATTCCAATAATATTCCGTTAATCGCAGGCATGGTACAAATATGCGCGTCGTGTTATAAAAGCATCCCCCACAAGTACCCGGCGTACGGCGAGAACGGTGAGCCGAACGCTGCGCACAACAACTCACACACCAACAATATTAGGTAAGTGTAATTAACAAGAACTTTGAACAGTCCAAAATATCTACAGGGTGTAAACCGACTCTTCACGAAGCCGTTAACCAAGCATTATGAACATCGAACTAAGTAACTTTACTCAAAAAATATTAATGGGAAATGACTTTTTTTTTGGGGTGAAAAATCATGTTTTCGGTAAGACTCAATGTAACGCATTCAAAACATTGTGCTGATGGATGGATTGAATAGTACGGGGGTCGTGAAGGTGTCTTAAATAAAATTATCTATATAAAGGGTGGAAAAAGACTCTAAACGAAGTCGAAAGGCACTTGTTCTCTCCGTCATTGCGATCATTTTTTTGTTTTAGACCATACCTGGGAACCTTCTAGTTACGGAGATATTAGGGTTCAAAGTTCCAACTTTTTCGTTTAAAAATAAGTTTCTTTTTTAATTACTGTTTTTAATGTTTTTTTTTTTATTTAAGACACCTTTACGACCCCCGTACTATTCAATCCATCCACCAGCACAATGTTTTGAATGCTTTACATTGAGTTCTACCGTAAAGTTACTAAGTTTGATATACATAACGCTTGGTTGACGGCTTCGTGAAGAGTCCGTTTCCTGTATGTCCTATACCTTTGCATTTAGAAATCCAGCGTTAACACCTCTGCTAGCCAATGTCACACCTATCATTTCCCAAAACGTACATAAACACAATATTTCTGTTGCAGATTTAAGCCATACGACATCAAGTCAAGTTCGAGTCAGTCGAGTAAACGGCCGTCGAACGCGTTGTCGAGCAGTCCGCAGAGCCAGATTGTATCGGGAGAGAATGGCATGGGACTGTACAGGTCAGTTACTTACCATTCACTTATATTTGGCGAAAACTGTCAGGCAATTTTGGACCATGTTGTCGTGACCATACGTACCTTATCGAGATCCCTCCGTCCATCGGGAAGAACGTAAAGCAAGATATCGAGTGTCATTAGTAGGTCTTTGGTAGTCAGTAGCCTGAAAAGCAGTCGTAACGCAGGGTATCCTGTCAAATAACTAGATTGTGGAGGTCAGATAGGCAGTCCCTCCTGCATCAGGTTAGACCGACCCCAACATAGTTGGGAAAAGGTTTGGCAGGTGATA
The DNA here is from genome assembly GCA_950005105.1 of Lycophotia porphyrea. Taxonomy (NCBI): domain Eukaryota; kingdom Metazoa; phylum Arthropoda; class Insecta; order Lepidoptera; family Noctuidae; genus Lycophotia; species Lycophotia porphyrea. The sequence continues at coordinate 1,073,985 of OX465406.1, forward strand.
GTGGCGAAGGGTCAGCTTCTTGTCAGTGGAAGCCAAGGAAAAAATTGATAATAGTATTTTTTTTTTTGTCACTCGCTATTTTATTTTCTTTTAGACCTCATTTTCGTTATCAGCGACCCCGAAAACCACGAAAATGACACCCATGAGGAAAAACGAAAATTATACTTACATTTCAAATAAATGGATGTAGCCACTGCGACCTGCGATCTTTTCCCTTGATATTTAAGCAATAAAATGCAAAAAATGTATTATGTATTATTATTTATGTATTTAAATGTCTGTACTGTGATTTGACACCCACAGATGTGTACGTAATATACTCTTTGACTACAGTAGATACCTAGACACTACGTAGAGTGCCTTGTTCTCGAGGGAAGCGGGCAGGAATCGGCTTCTTAGTTGACTTTGGGTCTGGCTGGTGATAATGTTATGGGAATCTTTTCAATGCAGATACCTGGGGATTACTACTAGTAGGTTAGGCAGGTCTTGTCGCAACGACCCAGATGGATTCTGGTCCTTCAGCAAATCTGATGTAATTTTGTTTGGTTTCAGATGTTACGTGTGCGCGGGGCTTTTCCCGCAGCAGTCGATGGAGTGGCTGTCGACGTCAGCGGAGTACATGAACTCGCACGCCATGCACTTCCCGTGCCTCGCGGGGGGCGCCGGCGGGCCGCGGGGGGCGCGCGTGCTGGCCTGCTCGCGCTGTGTGCGCCACCTGGCGCGCCAGTGGGAGCTCATGGACGCCGAGCGGGTGCCCCTGGAGCATAGGAGGTAATACTGCACGTGCGCCACCTGGCGCGCCAGTGGGAGCTCATGGACGCCGAGCGGGTGCCCCTGGAGCATAGGAGGTAATACTGCACGTGCGCCACCTGGCGCGCCAGTGGGAGCTCATGGACGCCGAGCGGGTGCCCCTGGAGCATAGGAGGTAATACTGCACGTGCGCCACCTGGCGCGCCAGTGGGAGCTCATGGACGCCGAGCGGGTGCCCCTGGAGCATAGGAGGTAATACTGCACGTGCGCCACCTGGCGCGCCAGTGGGAGCTCATGGACGCCGAGCGGGTGCCCCTGGAGCATAGGAGGTAATACTGCACGTGCGCCACCTGGCGCGCCAGTGGGAGCTCATGGACGCCGAGCGGGTGCCCCTGGAGCATAGGAGGTAATACTGCACGTGCGCCACCTGGCGCGCCAGTGGGAGCTCATGGACGCCGAGCGGGTGCCCCTGGAGCATAGGAGGTAATACTGCACGTGCGCCACCTGGCGCGCCAGTGGGAGCTCATGGACGCCGAGCGGGTGCCCCTGGAGCATAGGAGGTAATACTGCACGTGCGCCACCTGGCGCGCCAGTGGGAGCTCATGGACGCCGAGCGGGTGCCCCTGGAGCATAGGAGGTAATACTGCACGTGCGCCACCTGGCGCGCCAGTGGGAGCTCATGGACGCCGAGCGGGTGCCCCTGGAGCATAGGAGGTAATACTGCACGTGCGCCACCTGGCGCGCCAGTGGGAGCTCATGGACGCCGAGCGGGTGCCCCTGGAGCATAGGAGGTAATACTGCACGTGCGCCACCTGGCGCGCCAGTGGGAGCTCATGGACGCCGAGCGGGTGCCCCTGGAGCATAGGAGGTAATACTGCACGTGCGCCACCTGGCGCGCCAGTGGGAGCTCATGGACGCCGAGCGGGTGCCCCTGGAGCATAGGAGGTAATACTGCACGTGCGCCACCTGGCGCGCCAGTGGGAGCTCATGGACGCCGAGCGGGTGCCCCTGGAGCATAGGAGGTAATACTGCACGTGCGCCACCTGGCGCGCCAGTGGGAGCTCATGGACGCCGAGCGGGTGCCCCTGGAGCATAGGAGGTAATACTGCACGTGCGCCACCTGGCGCGCCAGTGGGAGCTCATGGACGCCGAGCGGGTGCCCCTGGAGCATAGGAGGTAATACTGCACGTGCGCCACCTGGCGCGCCAGTGGGAGCTCATGGACGCCGAGCGGGTGCCCCTGGAGCATAGGAGGTAATACTGCACGTGCGCCACCTGGCGCGCCAGTGGGAGCTCATGGACGCCGAGCGGGTGCCCCTGGAGCATAGGAGGTAATACTGCACGTGCGCCACCTGGCGCGCCAGTGGGAGCTCATGGACGCCGAGCGGGTGCCCCTGGAGCATAGGAGGTAATACTGCACGTGCGCCACCTGGCGCGCCAGTGGGAGCTCATGGACGCCGAGCGGGTGCCCCTGGAGCATAGGAGGTAATACTGCACGTGCGCCACCTGGCGCGCCAGTGGGAGCTCATGGACGCCGAGCGGGTGCCCCTGGAGCATAGGAGGTAATACTGCACGTGCGCCACCTGGCGCGCCAGTGGGAGCTCATGGACGCCGAGCGGGTGCCCCTGGAGCATAGGAGGTAATACTGCACGTGCGCCACCTGGCGCGCCAGTGGGAGCTCATGGACGCCGAGCGGGTGCCCCTGGAGCATAGGAGGTAATACTGCACGTGCGCCACCTGGCGCGCCAGTGGGAGCTCATGGACGCCGAGCGGGTGCCCCTGGAGCATAGGAGGTAATACTGCACGTGCGCCACCTGGCGCGCCAGTGGGAGCTCATGGACGCCGAGCGGGTGCCCCTGGAGCATAGGAGGTAATACTGCACGTGCGCCACCTGGCGCGCCAGTGGGAGCTCATGGACGCCGAGCGGGTGCCCCTGGAGCATAGGAGGTAATACTGCACGTGCGCCACCTGGCGCGCCAGTGGGAGCTCATGGACGCCGAGCGGGTGCCCCTGGAGCATAGGAGGTAATACTGCACGTGCGCCACCTGGCGCGCCAGTGGGAGCTCATGGACGCCGAGCGGGTGCCCCTGGAGCATAGGAGGTAATACTGCACGTGCGCCACCTGGCGCGCCAGTGGGAGCTCATGGACGCCGAGCGGGTGCCCCTGGAGCATAGGAGGTAATACTGCACGTGCGCCACCTGGCGCGCCAGTGGGAGCTCATGGACGCCGAGCGGGTGCCCCTGGAGCATAGGAGGTAATACTGCACGTGCGCCACCTGGCGCGCCAGTGGGAGCTCATGGACGCCGAGCGGGTGCCCCTGGAGCATAGGAGGTAATACTGCACGTGCGCCACCTGGCGCGCCAGTGGGAGCTCATGGACGCCGAGCGGGTGCCCCTGGAGCATAGGAGGTAATACTGCACGTGCGCCACCTGGCGCGCCAGTGGGAGCTCATGGACGCCGAGCGGGTGCCCCTGGAGCATAGGAGGTAATACTGCACGTGCGCCACCTGGCGCGCCAGTGGGAGCTCATGGACGCCGAGCGGGTGCCCCTGGAGCATAGGAGGTAATACTGCACGTGCGCCACCTGGCGCGCCAGTGGGAGCTCATGGACGCCGAGCGGGTGCCCCTGGAGCATAGGAGGTAATACTGCACGTGCGCCACCTGGCGCGCCAGTGGGAGCTCATGGACGCCGAGCGGGTGCCCCTGGAGCATAGGAGGTAATACTGCACGTGCGCCACCTGGCGCGCCAGTGGGAGCTCATGGACGCCGAGCGGGTGCCCCTGGAGCATAGGAGGTAATACTGCACGTGCGCCACCTGGCGCGCCAGTGGGAGCTCATGGACGCCGAGCGGGTGCCCCTGGAGCATAGGAGGTAATACTGCACGTGCGCCACCTGGCGCGCCAGTGGGAGCTCATGGACGCCGAGCGGGTGCCCCTGGAGCATAGGAGGTAATACTGCACGTGCGCCACCTGGCGCGCCAGTGGGAGCTCATGGACGCCGAGCGGGTGCCCCTGGAGCATAGGAGGTAATACTGCACGTGCGCCACCTGGCGCGCCAGTGGGAGCTCATGGACGCCGAGCGGGTGCCCCTGGAGCATAGGAGGTAATACTGCACGTGCGCCACCTGGCGCGCCAGTGGGAGCTCATGGACGCCGAGCGGGTGCCCCTGGAGCATAGGAGGTAATACTGCACGTGCGCCACCTGGCGCGCCAGTGGGAGCTCATGGACGCCGAGCGGGTGCCCCTGGAGCATAGGAGGTAATACTGCACGTGCGCCACCTGGCGCGCCAGTGGGAGCTCATGGACGCCGAGCGGGTGCCCCTGGAGCATAGGAGGTAATACTGCACGTGCGCCACCTGGCGCGCCAGTGGGAGCTCATGGACGCCGAGCGGGTGCCCCTGGAGCATAGGAGGTAATACTGCACGTGCGCCACCTGGCGCGCCAGTGGGAGCTCATGGACGCCGAGCGGGTGCCCCTGGAGCATAGGAGGTAATACTGCACGTGCGCCACCTGGCGCGCCAGTGGGAGCTCATGGACGCCGAGCGGGTGCCCCTGGAGCATAGGAGGTAATACTGCACGTGCGCCACCTGGCGCGCCAGTGGGAGCTCATGGACGCCGAGCGGGTGCCCCTGGAGCATAGGAGGTAATACTGCACGTGCGCCACCTGGCGCGCCAGTGGGAGCTCATGGACGCCGAGCGGGTGCCCCTGGAGCATAGGAGGTAATACTGCACGTGCGCCACCTGGCGCGCCAGTGGGAGCTCATGGACGCCGAGCGGGTGCCCCTGGAGCATAGGAGGTAATACTGCACGTGCGCCACCTGGCGCGCCAGTGGGAGCTCATGGACGCCGAGCGGGTGCCCCTGGAGCATAGGAGGTAATACTGCACGTGCGCCACCTGGCGCGCCAGTGGGAGCTCATGGACGCCGAGCGGGTGCCCCTGGAGCATAGGAGGTAATACTGCACGTGCGCCACCTGGCGCGCCAGTGGGAGCTCATGGACGCCGAGCGGGTGCCCCTGGAGCATAGGAGGTAATACTGCACGTGCGCCACCTGGCGCGCCAGTGGGAGCTCATGGACGCCGAGCGGGTGCCCCTGGAGCATAGGAGGTAATACTGCACGTGCGCCACCTGGCGCGCCAGTGGGAGCTCATGGACGCCGAGCGGGTGCCCCTGGAGCATAGGAGGTAATACTGCACGTGCGCCACCTGGCGCGCCAGTGGGAGCTCATGGACGCCGAGCGGGTGCCCCTGGAGCATAGGAGGTAATACTGCACGTGCGCCACCTGGCGCGCCAGTGGGAGCTCATGGACGCCGAGCGGGTGCCCCTGGAGCATAGGAGGTAATACTGCACGTGCGCCACCTGGCGCGCCAGTGGGAGCTCATGGACGCCGAGCGGGTGCCCCTGGAGCATAGGAGGTAATACTGCACGTGCGCCACCTGGCGCGCCAGTGGGAGCTCATGGACGCCGAGCGGGTGCCCCTGGAGCATAGGAGGTAATACTGCACGTGCGCCACCTGGCGCGCCAGTGGGAGCTCATGGACGCCGAGCGGGTGCCCCTGGAGCATAGGAGGTAATACTGCACGTGCGCCACCTGGCGCGCCAGTGGGAGCTCATGGACGCCGAGCGGGTGCCCCTGGAGCATAGGAGGTAATACTGCACGTGCGCCACCTGGCGCGCCAGTGGGAGCTCATGGACGCCGAGCGGGTGCCCCTGGAGCATAGGAGGTAATACTGCACGTGCGCCACCTGGCGCGCCAGTGGGAGCTCATGGACGCCGAGCGGGTGCCCCTGGAGCATAGGAGGTAATACTGCACGTGCGCCACCTGGCGCGCCAGTGGGAGCTCATGGACGCCGAGCGGGTGCCCCTGGAGCATAGGAGGTAATACTGCACGTGCGCCACCTGGCGCGCCAGTGGGAGCTCATGGACGCCGAGCGGGTGCCCCTGGAGCATAGGAGGTAATACTGCACGTGCGCCACCTGGCGCGCCAGTGGGAGCTCATGGACGCCGAGCGGGGTGCCCCTGGAGCATAGGAGGTAATACTGCACGTGCGCCACCTGGCGCGCCAGTGGGAGCTCATGGACGCCGAGCGGGTGCCCCTGGAGCATAGGAGGTAATACTGCACGTGCGCCACCTGGCGCGCCAGTGGGAGCTCATGGACGCCGAGCGGGTGCCCCTGGAGCATAGGAGGTAATACTGCACGTGCGCCACCTGGCGCGCCAGTGGGAGCTCATGGACGCCGAGCGGGTGCCCCTGGAGCATAGGAGGTAATACTGCACGTGCGCCACCTGGCGCGCCAGTGGGAGCTCATGGACGCCGAGCGGGTGCCCCTGGAGCATAGGAGGTAATACTGCACGTGCGCCACCTGGCGCGCCAGTGGGAGCTCATGGACGCCGAGCGGGTGCCCCTGGAGCATAGGAGGTAATACTGCACGTGCGCCACCTGGCGCGCCAGTGGGAGCTCATGGACGCCGAGCGGGTGCCCCTGGAGCATAGGAGGTAATACTGCACGTGCGCCACCTGGCGCGCCAGTGGGAGCTCATGGACGCCGAGCGGGTGCCCCTGGAGCATAGGAGGTAATACTGCACGTGCGCCACCTGGCGCGCCAGTGGGAGCTCATGGACGCCGAGCGGGTGCCCCTGGAGCATAGGAGGTAATACTGCACGTGCGCCACCTGGCGCGCCAGTGGGAGCTCATGGACGCCGAGCGGGTGCCCCTGGAGCATAGGAGGTAATACTGCACGTGCGCCACCTGGCGCGCCAGTGGGAGCTCATGGACGCCGAGCGGGTGCCCCTGGAGCATAGGAGGTAATACTGCACGTGCGCCACCTGGCGCGCCAGTGGGAGCTCATGGACGCCGAGCGGGTGCCCCTGGAGCATAGGAGGTAATACTGCACGTGCGCCACCTGGCGCGCCCATAACGAAAAACAGAAAATTTTCGTCGGCGCCATCTTGAATTTTTAGTTTGGCCTCATTTTCGTTATCAGCGTCCCCGAAAACCACGAAAGTGACACCCATGACGAAAAAACTGGAAATTCCCTTCGGCGCCAGCTTGGATTTCCCTTTTGTCACTCATTTTCGTAATCAGCGTCCCCGAAAAGCATAACCATGACACCTAAGAAGTTAACAAAATATCGACCATTACTCATTCTTTTTCGTTCTTCCCTACATAATTACTTTCTATTTCTGCTCCTGTCGTAACTAGAGAATCTTCGGCTAACCTAGTTCCCTAAACGATGCGGCCGCAAAGTCACGGGTGCTGAATATAGGATTTTAGTGAATTCTGACGCTACCTGTTGCTTTCTTGGTTGACATGAAAAATGTTGTAATTTTTAAAATGTTGTCATTTTTTAATGTTTTCAATCCAATGATGTATTGAATGTCTGTACTGTGATATACGCACAAATGTGTATGTTATATACCATTTGACTACAGTAGATACCCAGGCACTACGTCGAGTGGCTTGTTTTCATAGAGAAACTGGCAGGAATCGGCTTCTTAGGTGCCTTCGGGCCTGGTAGGTACTAAGATTAGTCATGAGGCATACGTTCGAGATGGTTGTCGCTCGAATGATATATAATAGCGTCGAATGACTAGCGTTGATGAATCAGGGAACAAAAGACAGACGACTTCAGAGTATGAACTTCGAGAAGAGTTGGAATCCCAGTACTGGCGTGTAGCTGTTTACTTGTTATTCTCTGTATCGACACAATTTGCTACAATAAAGTAACCGAAACACGTTTGTTCCAGATATAATATCCCGTCGCCCCTCCCGGCGAACTCGTCGGTAAACGGCGAGCGCGTCATACCCACCCCCCCCTCCACCACGTCCGACCGGACCGTCGCTAGTAATAATGGTAAGACAATTATTTTCATTATGACGCCACGCTTAACGCCATTCGGCCTACTAATTCCCACGTTGAACGAGTGGCGTTAGGGCCAATTTTGGGATAAAACCCGGCTTGAAAGATAATAATTAACACTGATACAGTTTTAAATGCCATAAAGCCGAAATAAAGTCTAAAATAAAGAATCTGCGTGTGTATTGATCCGTTTAATGGCTCGTCTACATGCTCCATGTAATCGAAAATTATTTTATAAAATGTTCAGACATGTTACAGTCATCCGACACGATTTCATCATCATTCCAACGCTAAGGGACTACGCACACTTATTCAGCTCTATTCAGCTTATGCCCATAGAAAACAACGATTTTGTATACGATTTTGAGACGCGTACGCATCCGTTCAGCTTTCCGCTGCGTACGCGTCTCCATAAAAAATCGTTGTTTTCTATGGGCATAAGCTGAATAGAGCTGAATAAGTGTGCGTAATCCCTAAGACGGCTAGTCTGGACATAACCTACAAAAATTTTCACATCTTACTAATGATAGACTGATGACAATCCGCTGTAATTGTTTTGCCACGCCAGGTGTGGCAACGCTACATACATATTTAAGCGGTATAGACATAATCACGAGTACTTCTGCCTGTGTGTAAGAATACTAAGCGTTAGCTAAATGAATGCCCAAATATTACATTAATTCCAACTCACAGCGCTGAGCGGATCGTCCATCAGAGTGATTAAATTTAGGAATTCATTAATTTGATGGTGCCTATTGTTAAAAACGTGTTAAAAAACAAATTCAAATCACAGTATGTAGGTAAGGAAGGTCGAGACTTTACAATCGAGTGAAAACACATGCACACGTAGACCATACACCAACCATTCCCTCATAAGGCGGTGGGTGTAGGGACACTCCTGTGCTCGGTCGGCGTGCAGCGGGACATAGGACGGACACATTAGGATGTTCACTCGATGCGCGCGCGTCCGCACCGGTACACGCTGATTCCGCGTCTGTATGACTGTGCGGGTGTTGTCACTCGTTGTATAGACTGAATCTCTTTTACCCGTCTATTTTGTGCTAGTATTGTGAACTGTTGTTAATAACTGTTGTTTTTGCAGCATGTACATCAATCTACTGCTTCCTGTGCGGGCTGCACTCAGACTTCACGCTGGCGCGCATCCTGTACGGCCAGCCGCAAGGCAACGCGCCCTATTTCCCTTGTCTGCTCACACACCAGGTGATATATTCAAATAATAAACTCTTATCTGATCTTCCTGAGCTCCGGGGTTTGATTCACCAGTGTTATTGGGTTTTTCACATGAGGAACCTCTCGGTAGTTTCTCAGGGATGTAAAAGTTGGCATTGTAACCGCGGCTCCGTGCCACGGGACACCCGTTAAGCTGTTGGTGCAGGACCAACGGCTATTTACTTTCCTGAGGTCCTCACGAGTGTCCGGACTGCCATTTTATGTCCTCGCTATGAAACTGAGAGCAAGAGGGAAAGACTAGATCTATACTTTTGTCTGCGCCCATAATTGTACACAATAATATTTCCTGCATTGATAGCTAGTCTCTGCCTAGATTGGCTGCCATGGACGACCACGCTCAGGAAGATTATAATTAATAATATGATGTGTTGTCGACAGAGTCATCCAAACGCGGAGCAGTTGCGTGAGAACGGCTCGGCTCTAGTCTGTACCTTCTGTTACCACTCGCTGCTCAGTCAGTGGAGAAGGTGAGTGCATACATGTTAAATAATTAATAGCAAATTCAGTAAAGGGGTAAAACAGGGTCTTATGATGCGGGCGCTGTATGAATCCTGAAAATAACGACCGATACCAGAATTAACTGTAGAGTGCAGCGAGGAAACTGATCGAGTTCAAAATAAAATCCTAAGCGCAGCAAGGGATCCAAGTTTGTTAAAGTTTTCTTACGAATTTCTGTTGAGTCATCCTTTTCGTCATGGAGAGTTTCAAATTGTAATATTTTGCGTCTTTAATGCAATTCAGTATAATTAGTAAGATGAACGAAACCATCAAAATATAACTGCGCTGCCGTCATCATTTATATTCTAATCATTTATCAAGAAACTTAAGTCTATATGCACCATATTGAGTCCTATTCTGTATAAGACCCCGGTTGTTACAGATACGAAGCGCTGGGCGGGTACCCTCCCGAGCGGCGCGTGTACAACACGCACGACTACCACTGCCATCTGTGCGGGATTAAAACCTACAGGAAACGAGTTAGGGCGTTACCTATTAAAGTAAGTAATCATATCATAAATACAGGCACTAAATCAATCTTAAATAGAGAAAGGTGTCTAAGAGGTATGAGGGTACAGATCTCTTTGAGTAAATAGTGCTGTGTGAAATAGAGGCGAAAGGATCAAAATACCACGGGAAAATATCTAGCTGTTTCCTGTTTGTGCTTTCCACCCTGTATTGTATGTTAAAAGTCTATATTGCGAAATTGTTTTTTTTTTATGACGGTTATTTTTTTATTTGTAAGAGTTTTATGAAGATTGATTACATACTGTTTTTTTTTGTTCCAGGAATTCCCATTCTTAGTGCAAAGGCGGACTGAAAATTCATTATTATTAGAAAATGGCGATTATGCCGTAGTATGTTTAGACTGTTATGAAAGCTTAAGGTTAGTAACATTTTATTCATTTATCTTTACTATTTGAGAAAATAGATCATCCTTACTTTATTACTGTAATATTATAAATGTGAAAGTAAGTTTTTTTGTTATCTTTCACGCCTAAACCACTGAAACGATCATCCTGAAATTTTGTATATACGTTGCCAGGTGTACAGAATCGTACATAGGGTACCTTTCATCCCGAAATTAGTACTGTTCCCGAGGAAAACAAAAATAACGTTAATATGCTCATAAATAGCGCCACGTGTCTTTCTAATCATGATTGAATTACAAACAGAGTATAACCCAACTTGATTGTCAAATTCTAAATTAACGCGAGCGAAGTCGAGGGCAAAAGCTAGTAATAAATATTATAATTATATCCGACGAGTTAGTTATCATCTAAGGAAGATCTTTGACATTAATTAGAAATAGGAAAGGGCCGAGAATTGAACCTTTGGGTACACCCATCTTGACTAGAGACTTGTTGCATCGTTTATATGTATTTACATTTTGCCTGTTTGCAAAGAACAAGATCAGTAGTATTGTCCACGAATTCCATAGTAGTGTAATTTGTTGAGTACAAAACAGATCATTGTATCGTGGTCAATACAATCAAACGCCTTTGATAGGTTTCAGCAAATGTTACTTGCAATCTGGAAAGCAACCGAGACTGCTAAGTTAACACCTACCTCCAAGTTGTCTACGGCTGTGTACTGTGCAACTGTTACATGCATTCAATTAGGCATCCTTCGGTAAAAACTGGCATTGTGCATTGAGTTAGGTGTCACTTAGTGTTGGTGAAAATGGGCATTAGGTCAGGCCCCCTTCACTCGGCCGTACTTACAGCGATAAATGCCTACACTTTCGCTGGACCCGGGTCCACTCCGCCAGTCGGCTGTCACTGCTCGCGCGCATAGCTCGCGCGCGCATACTTATTTTTATTTCAATGAGCCATTTTTCCGTTGTACCTATTTTAGACCTACCTATCTACTTAAGTATTTTAGATTATTGTGTTGTTCACAAATAAAATTTGATTCCTTTTTTATTGAATTAGACCCAGTTTAAAATAAATTTAGCGTTTGATAAGATAGGTTTTAAAAGAATTGTTACGAGTTTCATACATGTTGGATAATTATAAGAGCAACTTGAAAATGTGATGTTTTGTTTGTTGAGATATCTTAACGATTTTGTCAAATGAAAGGTCTAGGTCTAAAACCATTTTATTCGTTTGAATCATGTAAATGTCCACGGGCTTAGGAGATAATTAAGAATTAGTATAGAAAAATGAGGAATGTTAAACAAAGCGGTATCTAGGTAGCCTAAAAATTAAGGTTTGTTTTCATTTGTTAATTACAAATGACGGACTTTAATAGTCATTGTCTATCTATCTAATTGACCGTGTAATCAGACACATCAAACATAAGATAGATGACGTGGTCAAGTAGGTAGATAGACGACTAGACGACTGTGGCTAGCCGACAACCCTAGCGCCATAGCTAGCGCGTCACTCCGCGCCAGACAGCGACAAAGTTACGCGTTAGACGAAAGCGGCAACGTTTAGGTGAATATTGCGGTAGGCATTGAGCGCTTATGCGAGCTGTATTGCACTTTCTTGCTTAGTAGCAAGAGTCGATATTTCTATTAATTGTTGCGCGAAGTGCCGCTTCTGTACCTTTCTATTCTGTGATTAGGCATTGAGTTAGGAAATGTGAGGTCACACCTCGAGGATCACAGGCACAATATGTGTTATGTTATGATAAGTAGATGCTAAGTTAGTATCGTCGCAGTAGTGAGTGGTGTGTCGCTTGCAGGACGCAGGCGCAGGACTACTCGCGGCGCGGCGTGCCGGTGGACAAGCGCGAGTACAACTGGCTGCAGCAGCCGCCGCCGCCGGAGGACTCCGCCGACGTCACCATCGCGCGCCTGCCCTCCGGGGACCGCTCCGACAAACTGGTGAGTGCACACACACACACACACACTACACTGGTGCGTACACTGATAGTCTTTCAATAATATTCATCCATATCTAATGGAGCAATTCACTCTTCCAACAGTAGTAATTATCTCCAAAATGATGTTCATTGTATTTTTGTGCACTAAACTAAATTCTAACCATCTATTGCAATTTGAAATCACCAATTATTATCGAATTTTTGAACCATCTGCACTATAAATGTTGATGAATGGATAGGAACGATAAAAGAGAAATTATAAGGAAGAAAATGAAGTGAATGATAGCGTGGCGGTCTCCAAAAAAAAAAAAAGCGCCGTGCTAGCCCAAAATGACATGGTTGGGACAAAAGCAAAAAAAAATATACACCAAGTTTTGTTTTGCCATGCGATGATGACACGCTTTTATATGCATAATATCGGTGTAAATGGCAAAATTCTGGGCTAACAAAGTATACAAAATTGTCATGCCAGCGATACGAAGAAAATTAATATTTTCCTCATGCACAAACCTCCTAACACGTGTCCTCTGTCCTCAGATACCTCAATCCCTGGTGATGTCCCGCAGTAGTTCGAAACGGAATAGCCCGAAGCAGCCGAGTTCAGCACTCGCGGACCGGAGGCTAACGCCGAACAAGATCGAGAAGCCTGACCAAGGTATGTTTATGTTCACTTACTTATACGAATTACGATTAATAATGATACTAGCAAGTTCGCTTGCTGTGAAAAAAAGTTAGAAAGCGCTTTGGAAGAACGGAAGTGCTTATATCGGCTAAAATCGACTCATAGATTGCATAAACGTATCTTAACTCACGTTTTCATCATCTGTCTGGCTTTTTTCTTACTATGTTCTGGGTCAGCTTCCAGTCTAACCAGATTCAGCTGAGTACCAGTATTTTACATGTTAACGCACGTTTTGAAATATGGCCGTTAATCGTCGACATGATTGCGCGTTAATTGATGTTTGCATCCGAGCTAATAAAATAATAAAGGCAAAAGACATCGAATTTCCTGTTAAAAATAATGCTCATCAATGCATTATTCGATTAATTATTGTCAGTATTGAAAAAATGAATTGAATTAACGAAGATTACTAGGAGTAGAAGTAAAATCGCATCAAAACAAACGAAAACTGATTCAAAACAAATACTTCAAAATACAATAGCAGCATTCACCCCGAATCCACCCTCATATCTCGGATCCCTAGAGGCGCGCGGCTCTAATATGGCGCATAACAATATAGCCGCTAAAATGGCTCACCACCTGTGGATGTCCATAAAGTGCTTACCCTCCTTACTATGACTCGTCAAAGAGTAGACGGAAGGACTTTGGGAGAAGTTTTACCTACACCTAGATTGCCTCTTAGAGGCAGATACGTTAATATGAAACAGACGTAGTGGTTATTTAATTGTTTATGTTTTCTCCGGAATATTTCGAATTATGCTGAAATGCGTGTCAGCTTCAATACCGAAGAAAGAAGGGTTATTTATTTCGTGTCGTTCTAATTCTATGTAAGACTGATCGGATTCTTATCTCGTAGATTCGTTACAGTTGAACATATTTAAATGATTTTGTCTTTATTCTGGGAACGGTATTGACCAAGATCGCAATAATTTAATATGTTTAAGTTATTTCATAGAAAACACGATTATAATTACGTTTGTTATGGTTAGCCTCCACTTTTTATCTTTTTCGTCATTTTTTTTTCATATTTTCAACGACATCCCGACCATGTAGGTACAAAACTCCAACCCCTCAAACAATTGCCCCATCTGTTACCAACCTACTCCCTCCCCCTTTCCGACCCTACCGGTAACAATACACCATCTTGAGTGCGCGAGTATCGCTGACGTCCTCCCCCTCTCCCCCTACCTCGTGACGTCACACTTCCCTCCCCCCGCGCATCTACCGTCTTTTGTAAGAGTTCCGAGCGCGTACTTTATTACCCTTTGTTCATGGGAATAGGGAAATTACTTAATTCTTTCAGATTTCCATTTTTCGGGTTACGGAAGTCCGAAAGGTCGGAGGAGGAAAGTTGATTTATGCGGTTTTTGAGGGAGTTTTCTGCTTATAAGAGTTTAAAGCGTTGGCTTTAAAGTTTTCGACTGAATTGTTATTCAATAGATTTAGCCATATCTGCCATATCTTTGGGTGCATTTAAGGAGCTTCGTTATTTCTCGACGGCATGTCAATCTAACTCAGTAGCCCTTGGGAGGCCTGAAAACTCTGACACCAGGTTAGGCACTAACCACACGATAAATAAGAAGTTACACGAACTTTCTGAGAAAAGTGAAATGTTGTGATTGGTTCCCTAAAATATCGACTGTCAATCAAATCGCTCGTTATAATAGATTAGTTTCAAAAAGCTTTTTGTAATTTCGCTACCACAACAAATCTGACAAGCTGGAAAAGCTACCGATATTCAATGTAAAATGATTTCTTATCACATAGGTTATATCTTTTTATTCAAACACAATGACCGAAATATTATCATTTAAATATAACCCACAAAAAGCTTTTGCCTATCCACTCATGGTTTAACACATGAACCTCTCCATTTTGTTCCAATTTCAACTTGAACACATAGTAATACGGTCTTTTTTGTGTTGTGAATGTTGTGACATATGTCCTTTGTGTGTAGTAAGTGTAGTGATGACGGGAGGAAGTCTGGATAACGTTACATATTGGTATTTCGCGTAGGTATATTTTGTTTGGATTGGTGTCGGCCATAAGCTTATAGCGAGTTTTCGTAATCACATAAGTGTATTTAGGTTTATCCCTATCATATTATTCACTTTGTTAAAGTTTATACTTTCTACTCCCTTCGCGCGTTCCGGCCGCGCGAAATGGCTACCATTTTGAAACGCGCGCCAATGTGTTTGTTGAAACGCTCGAACTTAGAGCGGCCCGTTCCATTAGGGTTAGAACTACTAAAAGAGGAATAGTCCAGATTATTGTTCCGGTTAAAACAGTAACTACAATTCATCAATACCATCGATCCACTACAGCAACTTATAACTTTCTCACCGCTGGGGTATAGAACTCATCTATCGAACCGCTTGCCTCTTTGAAAGATTCCGCGGCGGATGTGACGCGGCGCGGACAAGGTAACTCCAACGTCTCCCTTTAATGTGGAAGCGTGAGGGTAGCCGGCGAAATTCAATTTTCATGTAACTGGACTATTTTATGGAAAAGCCATTCAATGGGATTAAATGAACTTAAGAGGGTTGTTGATGATTTTAATGATTAAAACTCTATAAAGCCATATTTTTTGCGGTCGCGAATCATATTTTGTTCAACATACAGACTGATAATGACCTGCAAATTGCAAAAAAACGTAAGAAAAAAATTGATTTCCCTTACCTTAAACTAATCTCTATACATTAGCTAGGTCACCTGTTGCCCTCACCGCTCAATCATAGACAGCCTCCATCGACCCGCTCGCCGCTATAAATTATTCCGCGGCGGGAGTGACATGGCGCGGACGGAATTGATTCCCGTCATCGACAATATCTGTTGTATAATAATTGAGGTGTAAACGGGTATACGTACAGGGTGTAAACAGACTCTTCACGAAGCCGTTAACCAAGCGTTGTGAACGTCAAGCTAAGTAACTTTACGCAAAAATTATTGCTGGGAAATGAAATTTTTTTTGGGGTGAAAAATCACGTTTTACGTTATCACTCAATGTAACGCATTCAAAACATTGTGCTGATGGATGGATTGAATAGTACTGGGGTCGTGAAGACTTCTTAAGTAAAAAAAATACATTAAAAACATGTACTAAAAAAAAACTTGTGAAAAAGTGGGAACTTTGACTCCAAATATGTCCGTAACTAGATAGTTTCCAGGTATGGTCTAGAACAAAAAAAATGATCGCAATGACGGGGAGAACAAGTGCCTTTCGGCTTCGTTATGAGTCTGTTTACACCCTTTATATGTATGTAACATCTCGCCTATATTGAAGGGGGTACACAGTTAAGTTTTAGTCTCGAGTAAAACACGACGAACGATAGGCTCGTCCCGCTCCGAGCATTAATTATTTCATTAGGTGTACTACAAAACCCCCATAGGAAAAGTGCGTGAGTTTATGTATGTATGTGTACTACAAAATTCAATTTAATAAAAATTTGTTTGACCCGGCGATTAAACCCAGGACCCAAGGAAAGAAACAAAAAAATCATATTTATTTGGCACATGCCACAAATGCACACAGTAAAAAAAAAAGAACTTAAATCTAAATAAAAAAAAGAGATATTATTGTGTATCTCACGGCTGCGCCAAATAGGCTCAGTTCAGCAACTGCCGAGCAGCTAGGCTCAGCAGTCGGTCTTACTTCCATTATTCAATACGATTAACGAAGTACTTTTTAACACAACTTCAATATATGATCGGCACAAACGTTGAATGTAAAGTGTAGTCTACGAGACTAAGATAGAAATTCTTCTCCTCATCTTAAAACAGACAGTAAACTTTTTTCCGCAATCCTGGTCCAATTAACCCCTAACAATATTATCTTACCAAACAACTTCAAAGCTGAATTAATAATCGTACTCACCAATGCTAAGCCGCAAACATTACCACCATCTCGCCAGCTCTCAGAAGGACATTGGACAATAGCGTCGAGTACTAATTTGAGGGTCGTCTCCGTCGATGGACGGAGGCGCGTCAAAGCCCGGATTATTGGAAAGCCATTTGTGCCGCTGTGAGCGGGAGGCGGGGTGGGGCTTCTGCTGCAGCGGGTCTTGAGGTTGAAGGCTTTATTGAATGCGGTTTAGTAGGTCAGGTTCCCGTGATAGTCCGATTGCAATTCAGTGTTGACTTCCGAAAAGAACAATATTTTTATTCATTTAATTTTTAACAAAAAATAAGTTTCCTGTCTTAACAGTTGATGCAATTTTGGGTCACGTTGTCTTATAGTACCGCCGATTTCATACTTTTTTATGTACCATCACGCACTACAATGGTCCACACCGCGCCTTTTAGTTTTCGTGTGCGAAGCTGCACTGCACTATAATATGCACCTGCCGTTCACAAAATAGGCTGACAAAACCTCAAAAACATTTAGGTAGTAGTTTTCGAAGTATTTTGGAAGTCTACGACATGGTCTCACAAATACCTAGTTTTAATGATTCCAACTCCCCGCTCCGCTTATGTTTCGGCTCTCACTCGCCCCCATATCTTCCCGCGGAGCTATAGACAATAGAAGTGCCGATTGGAAGCCGGCGTATTTTCTTTGCGCTCAACACAGCTGTGATTTGTCAGCGACATGATTATACGAGATATTGTTAATAACGCAGCTTCTTGCGATCTCCAGGACAATAGATTGTTTTACCTTGATTGGAATCTTGTTTTACTTTTACATACAGGTTGTAAACAGACCATTCACAAAACCGTCAACGTCAAATAACATTGCGAGTAAAATATTGGTAGGAAACGAGTTTCTTTTTGGTACGAGTGTAATTTTTCTTTCAATCCAATACGCACAAATTGAGGACGCGTGTCTGTACACCGGACTCGGCATCTAGTGCGCAATTTGTATCTGTCCCTACTTTTTTGGCTGAACCTTATTACTTAGTAGCAATTTATTTAAGCCAGGAAAACAATATCCGTAGTTTGGTTAATGCATTTTCTATCACTACATCACTATCTATTATACAAGAAAGTCCTCCGCCGCGTCTGTCTGTCTGTTCGCGATATATTCAAAAACCACTGCACTGATTTTCATGCTGTTTTCACCAGTGGATAGAGTGGTTCTCGATGAAGGTTTTAGTATAAAGGTTATCCCTGGAATGGTTCGCATGGGTTGCGGGAGCAGGATCAAAATTTCATGATTACTTTTGGTCGCGATAACCGACATCCACGCGGGCGAAGCCGCAGGCATCAGTTAGTAGTAAATATAATTACTTCGATTCTCTTAGATATCCGAGTTCAGGTTTTACAAGTTAGTTACTCGTGACTTTATTCAAACAACGTTTTTGTTCTATCAAATCATCAACACTATCACAAAATAATTTCCTGCGGAAAATGTATCGGTTTTAAACGATTTTCCACCCCTCAATCACGTAGCCACAAACCAGTAGCAGTATCCGCAGCGTTCGGGGCGCGAACATTCCGATACACACTGAGAATAACTCTACATCACCGGTGTGTTGCTACTGCCGCGAGTCACTGGTGCAAGTTAATGTCGCAAGTCACTGGCGCGAGGCACTCTCACTATTTACTGCGCGAGTCTCTGGCGCTAACTCTTGTTATTGACGCTTGGAACTAGTGGTCACTGGCATTATTACTGGTGCTAGTCACTGTCGCTTGTTACTGGCACGTGTTATTGCCGCTAGTTCACGCCTACTCACGCCATTCATGAGGTAGTAAACTGTTTGTAACAGAAGCGTATAATTAAAATATAAATTATTCATGTAACCTAAACTACTTCATCTGCTGTGATAGCGTGCTTAACAATGCAGAATTTAATAAGCTTTGCAACTCACGAAGGGATCGCTAGCTCCAAAGGCTGCTCTGTCATATAGGAATGAGAAAGTTACTAGCGCTAGTATGAGTAATAGTTCAATTTGCCCCAATAGATGGCGTATGTTGTAATACAGGTTAGGTATTAGACGTCGTCTGTTGCTTAGGAAGCTGGTAGAAGCGGTTTTATTTTATTTAAATCTAAGTAAAATAACGAGCTTTTCAAAGGTTGCTTGATCATTTTCCGCGTGTCTCGAAATATGAATATGCGTGTGTTCACAATTTCAAATCCCTAAGACAAATTAGTTAACTTTTCCTTTCTTCTAATGAACCCTTCCCTCCAGTTTCTTGCTATTTCACTTATAAAGCAGCTTTTAAACTGCTTACCCCATGATTAGTTGCAACTATAACGAGAGGGTTCCTGGGTTTTCCCTTACTGATGACCGTCTTGTGTTCTAAAACGCTGCCATGTGTGGCTTCTCACGGCCCGTGGAACTCCCAACTTCTTTGTAAGCGTACAGTATTTAGTGAGCAACCGTTTATTGACCATTTCCAAAGAAGAGGGGACTTTGTAGGCTTGTAATTAGCATCGCGGGTTATGACTTTGATTACTGTAATTGGAGAGACTTGGAGGCTTTTTTGCGACGTGGGTCAGAGGTCGTCATACAGAGGTAAAGAAGAGTGCAAAGGTTTGGGAAAGACCTTTGCACAGTACTGAGGCCATGCAAGTTGATTAATAAAAAAATCTAATTAAGAACTTCCACTTCTTGAATTAGACAAAAGAAACTTGCAATAACAAGACCTAGCGTGGCAACATCCGTAGACTTGAAGGTGTACAGCGTTTAATGATGTGTGATTTAATACATTTGACTTATTACTATACAATTTGGTTTGTTATGAACCCGAATTCACAGCATGAAAATTGTAGGATACGATTTTAAATGAACATTAAGTTTCAACAAGTAAAAATATATTATACACAAATATAATATAATTGTTGTGTATAATATATTTTTATATTATAACAAAAATAAAGAAATCTTATCTTATGTAACACCCCTAACCCAGTCCATTTGTTCCGCCAGTGGCGTGGCGCCGCCTACCGGTGATTAGCACTCAACCAGTTTGAAAAACAACCGCTGCATAGTTGACAAGACTTGCCTCCGTCGAAACATACTGCGGATTGTCTATGATGTGATCCGCTGCGTTTTTCATGGTTCAAGTCGATTTCTTGCTAAAGAGTTACAAAAATGCTTGACTTTGATATGAAAGCTTATTTCTTCTTTTATATCGATACTAAGTCTTGTCAAATGGCTTGAGCCTTGTAGGTAGCCACATTATGCGCGAGGTCAGTGACGGTTTTAAGCTTGAGGCGAAAGCGTACTGGCAACTGGATTTCTGTTAAGTTAAAAAAATTAAACATTTTTTGTTTCTACTGTATCTATGTCTATTATCTTTAATTTCAATACCAGTGGTTTTTAGTCTTTACTGTTAAGTTACATCACGCTTGTAATTTCCGAAGGTCTAGGTAGAGGAGTAGTGAATACACGTATACCGCCGTTAAAAGGGAACAGCCAAAAAAAAACCTTTGAAATTCAATTACTTACTACAGAGAAAAAGTCTATAAAATCCGGCTTTTTGCTCGATAAGCTTATGTCATTCATAAGCAATATTGTCAACAGTTCTCAATAGTAAATACTGCAAACAAAAGTGGTTGTTTACTGCAGAAAGTGATCGATATAAAAGCCGCGTCGCGCACCGAAGGATCGTACGCTGGGCGGGGAAAACAATCGTGTCAAGTGTTACGGCCATTAGTTGAATACAGAATGGTACGACTTGGCTGTCTTTGAACAGTTGTGTGTTAATATTGGCTTCGATATATAATTTAAACACAAGAGAGCGGTTGCTTTATTTTATATAAGGTTTCTTGACTAAAGTAGGTTGTAACTTCATCATAATTATGCTTAACCTTATCCCAATCCAATGTTGTGTTTCAGAAAAATGCATTGTCTAAAACTGAAATTTTGTTTAAAACAATCTATATGATAACATTATTTATGCCACTTTCTAATTTGAGTAAACAATAAAATAAAAAGTCTTAAAATTAATAACGATATTAACTGCACAGCAATGTTCAACTTTCCGACAAAGTGCCCATTCTAATACACGAACTCGCACGGAGCCTTACTGGCGCCCAGCGTGGGGCAGCTGTCATGTGTTGTTTCGCTTTTGTTTCTACCCATACTGACTTAGAAGAGTAACTCCAGTTGCCTGCTAGCTCACATACGATGCTTGTTTGACAGTTTGCTTCAGTAAAACTAGGCTTTAATCATGAGCATAAGGAGTAGATAAATTGGGCGAATTTTGGTCCTCCGAACCCGAACCACACCCACTTTGGGTTACCAATAAAACCTGATTCTGAAATCTGCTGACTTATTTGAATTGATGCTTCAAGAAGCTATTGCAATTCAATTGTATTTATGGAAATTAAACACGATTACCAGCTTATCGCTGCAACCCAACAATTAATATAAGATTCTACGATTTTTTATAAAAATACACTCTATAACAGTCTTGTGTGTGGCTTCTCGAGTGGAGTGTGGCTTTGTACCGGCACCACTCGGTCGCCGATGTTTTTGATAGCGGCTGCGCTTTGTTGCAAGTCGCAACCACTTGTCGCGTGTATCCCTTTGAAGTCTGGACGTCAAAACTAGAACAGGTCTAGGTTTTAGATTTTTTTTTGCGCAAGCAAAAAAGTTGCTCTCCAAAGAACATCGTTATGTAATAAAATATGGAATGTGTGGACAAAAATCATATCACCTTACGAATAATGCTCTATGTACATGCTATTGAAACATAATTTTGATAAGAATTAACTCCATAATCCATCCTAAAATACTTAACATTCAACACCACGCAACATCCATTCATAAATCGGCTATTTAACTTCGTAATCGTATTTATTTCCAGAGTTAAATTAAATTGATTGATCATCATTCACTGTCTCGTGATATTAATGCTATCCCATCCAATCAGAATCTACTTATATCTCATGGTACCTAGCAACAGTGCCGCAACCTAAAATTATCAGAATTGTCAGAAATTGGATTCAAATAAAAGCTTCGTTTTCGGAAAAATACCTAATGAGGCTTTTTCGTGATTCTCGGAAGAATTTGATGAATATTACAGTAAAGCCTTGGGCTCAATCTCTGTTGGGAGCCAGTTGCCTTTGTTGGCGCCCAACGCGGGACTTGTCTTCATTTTTGATCTGTTGTTTGTCCAGAATTTGTGATTACTGTAAATAAAACATCTAAGAATCATTTGAAACACTGTTCTTTGTTATCTTTATGCGATAAAGGTTTTATTGTCTTCGTTTACAGTAAAGCATATTTTCTAAGAACTTGAACTGGCCAACTGGTTTTTTAATTTAAATCGTGGCTACGTTTAGCAGCATGGTGTCCCAGCTTTTAACTTCGCAGGGCGCATGCTCGGTATAAGTCTGAGAGTTATTTGACGTAACGGTGGTGACTTGTTTATTTTTATAGCTCGCCCCCCCCCCCTCCCTTGTCACGCAGCCTCACGCCGTAATTGTTTTGATTCCCCATCGTATTGGCCTTTTGTTCAATGTTCCTGTTTATATGTATTCATTGAGGTATTTATAGGTAATGGAAATTAATAAATTACGCGTTTCTCTTTTATTTGATTGACTAATATTAATTAACAATTTGACACCAGTAAAGCTCCTGGATTGTACAACCAACATTATTGTTCGTAAATTGAGTCAGCACAAAGTTTTTTCTTGTCGTTTGTTATGTATCTCTTTCAAAACCTTACTACTTTCACAAGTCACTACCCAACCCGAAAGGAACGGCGCCATCCGTTCCATTCATAAAAACACACAAACAAAAAACTGCGTTTTACGCTTCTTTGCAGCCCTTTCATTGCTGATTCTTCAATTAACACAAATTACGATATAGCAATTGTTAAAATGAGGGTAGAAAGGTACCCACAAATTATTTATCTTTGCTATTGTCCAACAATCATTAACTTCCCGTCTTTAAACAAACCTGTAAACAACATGGCAGTACTATCCTGCCAGTACGTCGTACATCGTGACAACTAACAGCGGGGGTAGTTAGAAAACAGAGATAAAGATCTCTTCAACACGTACCTACCCTCTCGTCTGCTCGTGTAGGTACAGTCGAACGAGCTGTTTGGTACACGTAAAATATATTCATGTTCCCACTGAACTGCCAACATTCATCTTTACTGCTTAACCACAAGCTCAAACGACACGCGTGTTGCGACAGTTGCTATGGAAAACAATAATAAAAGAATTGGTTTAGATCATACAGCCATTACACGACAGTGCAAAGGAAACACGCGTATGTCACGTCACATATCGCATCGCCTGAGATTATGAACGGAGCGATATTTTGTGCTTGATAACTTTTGACATCGGTACCCAAGAGATCCCGATAGAAAAGGAATGACAACTCCGCGTACACACAACAGTTCAAAGTGGTCGCATATCAGCTACCTGTATACCAAACAGCTCGTTTGACTGTACGCATCTTACCCTTTCGCACACTCTTGTAGGTACATTCCAGAGCCCACTAGCGGCGCTGTCACGAGCGAAGCGCTAACCACAAGCGCGCATTAGTGTTAAACAGCCGCAGATACGGATGATGTAGGATTGTTATGTCGTACGTCGCCTTTGCGTACTGTCTTGTGTCGACGCACTGTGTAGTTACTAGAAATTTATATCGGTATATGTATAATGTGTCGGAAAAGTGTTTGATGGTAGAAAATGTGGTAAAAATTAAAGATGAAATGGAGGAAAAAAGAATGAAGGACGAAACTTACCAAATATGATACTAAGTTTATAAAAAACTATAAACTTCGATCGTTCAAATTTTGATATTTCATTATTCCTACACCTGTTCTTGAATAAAGTGAAATCGTAATTATAACAACGTTTCATTCCCAGAATTGTATCGGTAGTCAAAACTAATTAATCCCAATTCGATTCACGGTACAGCTCTCACAGCCTCACTGACGGAGGCAACACAACGTCGAGTTGAATTCTCTGCCTCTGCTTGTCTACTATTCCGGTAACGGGCGCCCAACATGGGACTATAAAAAAAAGGTAACAGAAGGTCGACTCCATACATCGAGCGAAAACAGGCGCACCCACTCTTAGACGCGTACGAAACGTGTGATATCAAACAAATGCCGGTCGCGAGTGCGCTTACACTCGGTGTACGTGAAGCGTATCTACAGGGTGTAAACGGACTCCTCACGAAGCTGTCAACCAAGCATTTTACGGTGGGCTGCATCAATTGGGTACCCCAGTTGGGAACATAGGTGCTATCAAGAGGGGTACCCACATCGTGAAGCTGACTGTACATCAAACTAAGTACGCAAAAATTATTACTGGGAAACGACTTTTTTTTTCGTGTGACAATCACGTTTTGCAGTAGGTCAATGTAACGCATTCAAAACACTGTGCTGATGGATGGATTGAATACTTTAGTAAAAAAAATACATTCAAAACATGTATTTAAAAAGAACTTGTGTAAAAGTTGGAACTTTGACCCCCAATATCTCCGTAACTAGAAGATTCCCAGGTATGGTCTAGATAAAGAAAAATATCGCAATGTTGGGAGTCCCTTCGGCTTCGTTACCGTTTGTGTGCGTGCGTTTTCGCTCGTTGTTTCAAGCCGGTCCTTCTGTAGTTTCTATTTTGTATCATGGGACTATGTCGTATTATTATACGTACGCATACAGTTGATGCGACGATCGATGGCGAGCTACACGACCTGGTTCGTGTTTCCTATTCTGAGACTGGCTTGATATGTGATTGATGTTTCGATAATTGCGTCTGTCATTTATTTGGCTGCGGCACAAAGCGTAGCTTTCAGTGCTTTGATATTTTATATCATGCTGTTAAAATAAACTGCAATAAGAATTTTAGCGCGGTTTTCTGAACTTAAAAACACGAATAAAAAAATTACGTCTGAAATGGACAATCCACCTTGAGCATGCATGTTCATGTATGCTCAAACTCATGCCTTCTCCGTATAAGAAGAGGCATTTGGCCTTTGGCCTTTCTGTGGGAAAGTAATAGGCTGGTATTAATTCTCGGAGGTGTTAACAAGTTCGTGATAATAGATAGCATAGAATAACCCGCTTTAACCAGCATTGTAGCTGTTTAATAGTTCTAAAACTATGTACAAACGAACAAATCTCAAGGACACAGCTTACATAAACAAGACGAAGTAAAACCTCCAGATATAGCTCGCACACTGCAAAGATTACCAGCGCAGCACATTAAACCAGCGGTTATCTTCAACTCGCGACGTATGCCAACAGAACCTCGACGTATGAGGGTAGTCGGAGTTTGTACAGACTACCCTTTAACGAGGGGGGACCTGTAGCAGCAGCGTTTGAACGCGTTGTGAATTTTGAATAGTGTAAAACGTTGACGGTTTTGTTATTGGTGTTTATTCATTGTTTTGTGACTGTTAGTGAAGATTGTTGGTGGTGTCAACGAAATGTGTTTTGAGACAGTAGTATCCACTGACTTGTTTGACATTAGATCCCCTTCTTTAAGATGTATCGGCAGATTGCTAACCTCATTATAGTTTGTCGAATGCGATCCACTTTTCCTGAAATCAAAAAGTCTTTAGTTGACAAAAATTATTAAAATTAAAATTATTAAATTATTACAAGCATCTACCTCCTACCTTAATAGGTCTCGCTTACTCACAAATGACTGAAGATTAAAAGATAATTCACAGACCACTATCTGATTACTCTCTACAAGTAACAATTACGAAACATATAGTTTTCACTCAGTATTCAGAGAGCGAACTGTTGGCGCCCAACGCCCGTCTCGCCTCGTCCATGACATGAAAGAATGTACTTCATCGTTGTTTATACGCCATACCATGGTATAATAATGATCATGCGCCGTACGTAATCATGAGCTAATTGTGCAACTTCATGTAATCAGAGACGATTGTGTTTGACATTTACTTTGACATTTGTCAGCTGTTTCGTATTACGTTCATTACATTAACTCGCTGGGAATTGTTAATTATAAGGTCCAGTATATATTCCTTCATTGGCAGGCTGTTCCACGTGCTCCACGGTTTTAAGCTTCACCGGTTCCCATCTTATCGTATGTCCAGTTTGTTTGTTGTAAACTAAACATCCCAAGACTTCACCAAGTTTGGCATTAGTCCTTCGATCCGACTGGCACTTTCTTTCTATTCTAATTAAAGTTTAGTACATCCATTATGACGACCCGTTCTTACTACTCACTAGTCCAGCAACACTCTTTCATTTAAATTCCCCACTAGCCCGCTCACTCGTACAAGTAACTCTCCCACTCAAAGGCACTCCACTCAGTATTCCGCTAGCGTGTCGACTCGCCGCCAAGTATTTACTGCTCTGTGTACCGACAGTGCGAGTAGCTACACTAGCTCACTAGCTCGAGAACTTTCTTTGTGCGTCCACCAGCGTCGGGAAATTGTTATTAGCTCAAGAAACTTGTTGGGGAGAATCTCGTTATATCTACATTTTCTGAATGCTGAAAGAAGTTGGTTTTTAATATTCTTGGGAGTTGGAAGACGTACGTATTTATCAATAAGGCGACGTTTTTAGATTACTGGTAGGCTTCTTCGAGGAAATATCGCTGAAAGTCTTTCCTTAATGGGATAGTGTTTTCAGTATCGGTGACTGGTTCTTTCTAGAATATTTCTATGATTATTTTTAAAGTCTGAAGGGTTTTCTCTAATAATAAAATCTATTAATGTAGTCGTTAAGTTGAGCAAATCAATCTCTATCCAAGTCTGTAGTGACGCAAGTCATTAGAGACACATTCAAACGGTGACTTATGCGTACAGGGGTGAAATGCTGATATCAACAGCTTACGAGGGAGGAATAATGCGATGTGTGTTGCTTAATGTAGTGGTAATTGTAGATGATTATTACATAAGCAGGTTTCCCGCCAGTAGACTGACTGTTAGTTACTTTAAACATTTTTGATCGCGCACGCATTTTTGATAGAAAACCGTTTATCATAAACGTATACGTATACGCTCTTATAAATCATCTACATTACAACGATACATCACAGTTTGCCGTCCGACAAGGAAACCGATACGGTCATCTGCACTCCAAGATAGTCCACTTTACCCAACACTCCCCCTAATGTAAACACTGGGACACTAACGCGCTGAATTATACGAACAATTTGGACTCTCCCCTCAATAACAGAAGAAATGATGCCAAACAAACGGAACTGCTGAAGGTCTCACTAAATGGACATGTGTCATACTATCGTTGAAACATTGCCAAGAATCTTGGCATGCGAATTTGAATCTTACTTCGGCGTTCTAAGGTTTGTTTTAGTTGGGATGGGGGTTGGCGGTTAAATCAAGTTTGTGCATCAAGACGTTATTGCCGTGCTACCCCCTTTTTACGAGCGCTTAATCCCCAGGTCGCTGTGTGTAGTGTTAGCGTTTCCATTACGCACACGTTACGGGATACGTCCGACTCGTAGGAGGTACGAAGTCAAAGTCGAAGGCGATATTGATCGGAGAAAATTGGTTTATTTCGCAAGTTATTATTTAGCATGTGACTATAAAACTAAATAAAGAACCAAGGACGGCTTCGATTCCCAGGTTGGGCAGTATTATTGGGTTTTTTTATAGCCACAGAATCTAGAATTTTACACGGTTGATGGCAATCGGCTCGTCCTTATTTAACTGTGCTACAACGTGGACTTGTCTGTTATTTAGTCATTTCTAGTCTTTTATGTAGTTATACTTAACTTTATTAAATTTCGTCTGCCGTATGTTCAATGGAGACGTGTCCTTGCGACGCATGCGCGTGGCGGTGCGGATGCGGGGCGCGGACTGTTGCGATGTCCGCCTGCACGGACCTCACTATGTGACTCTGTTCTGACTTGTTTGCTGTTTGACGTAGCGAATTATTTGCGGCTTGTATCCGCTTCTATTCACAGATGTATTGGCTTACTTACTTGGTTATTGCTTTCCGAGTTATAGTTTGTCGATGCTCATTGACGTTAAAAATGTAAGAAAAACATTAAATACATAAATTCACGGTTTCTTCCCAAGGAGTAAGGCAGCAACTACAGAATGCGGCCTGTTCCGATCCTTACATATTCCGTTTGATCTGTCCACGTTCAAATATCTTGACTGATAAGACTTCTGAAATCTCTGCCTAAAAAAAATATATTGAATTACCTTATTTCTCGCATACAAATCTAACAGAAAACCCAAACTACCCACTTTTCAAATGATGCATTTTATTAGGAGTTAAAAACTTGCCCAGTGTAATGAAGCGTCTTGGTTGCCTTAATAAGATACTACAGATTACTGCGCCTACAATTTCAAATACTGCAAAATTATCTAAAATGATAATCACAATCTTTTAGCAGGATTTAATAACATCTAAAACTCCTCACATAAATCCGAACCACTGGTACTTCTACTTTAAAATACGATTTCTTGCTCGGTGTTTATTTAATGTTGCCCGGTTTACGATCCGGCCCGGTCTAATGAAATTATGCGTTCATCAGATTACGGGCCAAATTCGTTTTTTTCTCGACCCCGAACGGCACGGTCAGTAATGAACGCCGTCAGCCGAAATTGTAAGATTCCGTAAGTAATAAGAGAATCGGTATTATGAAGCTATTGGAGAATGTTGTGGGGGTTGTGAACTTTTGAAAGTGTTTCTTGTGAAAGAGAATTCCATTACAGTCTCATGAACATGTGAGTGGTGCTGTTTTCTTCTCTATCTTGAACGTCTTTGATGTCTGAGATTTGATGATGTTCAGCTAGGTTCTCTCAAGTTGATTTCATATTATGAGTCACCAACTGACCACCAGCTTTTTTAAAGAATTTACAAGAAGCACAAGTTAAAAAGTAACCTAAGCAATGTTGCAGTCCTAGTCTATCTCTCCCATATCAACCAATTGGGTTAGTAATTACCTACAATCAATGACTTCAGCTAGTATAACATATAGGGTGTAAACGGACTCTTCACGAAGCTGTCAACCAAGCATTATGGACATCAAACTAAGTAACTTTACGCAAAAATTAGTGCTGGGAAACGCCTTTTTTTTTGGGATGAAAAATCATGTTTTACAGTAGGACTCAATGTAACGCACTCAAAACATTGTGCTGAGGGATAGATTGAATAGTAAGGGTGTCCTGGAGTTGTTAAAAGTAAAAATCTTACATTAAAAACATGTATTTAT
This sequence comes from Lycophotia porphyrea, assembly GCA_950005105.1. Lineage (NCBI taxonomy): Eukaryota > Metazoa > Arthropoda > Insecta > Lepidoptera > Noctuidae > Lycophotia > Lycophotia porphyrea. The sequence continues at coordinate 1,102,925 of OX465406.1, forward strand.
AAAAAAAACTTGCAAAAACGTTGGAACTTTGACCCGCAATATCTCGTAACTAGAAGGTTCCCAGGTATGGTCTAGAGCAAAAAAAATATCGCAATAACGAGGAGAACAAGTGCCTTTCGGCTTCGTTAAGAGTCTGTTTACACCCTTTATTTCAATAAAAAAATGACCGAAAGTCAAAACTCCAATAACAAAATGAATATTACAGAACCTTAAGGAAAAAATGAGCAGTTTTTCAGCACAGTTAGAAAACGCGTCGGGGCAGATTTTAATTGGGCCGTTTCAGACTGTTATTGTAGCGATGGAGACGTTAAGTGGCCCGGATTTTGTGCGGAGGGGCTTTAAGAAAATGTAGACGAGTAATAGTGGCGAAAAGGGAAGCCGGCGCGAACGTTAGCGGTGAAACGTTCCGTTAGAAGACGAAAGGGAAGGTTTTAAATGGAGGAATGGAGTGGAACCTATTCGTTTTTGCAGCGGATTTTATTTGCGAAAATTATATGGAAACAAGGGCTCGTGGCTAAACAATAACAGTCAAGTCAAGCTCGTGGTTAAGCTGTGCTTGCCTAGGTTGGTCTGTGGATGGGTGACCACCCATTACATACCGAGTTTCCTCCGTGCCTCGGAAAGCACGTTAAGCCGTTGGTCCCGGCTGTCATTTGCACATCTTTGACAGTCGTTAAAGTAGTCAGTGGCCCAAAAAGTCTGACAACCAGTCTTACCAAGGGGTATCGTATTTCCTAGTAGTAACTGGGTTGTGGAGGTCAGATAGGCAGTCGCTCCATGTAATATACTGGTATTCAGCTGCATCCGGTTAGACTGGAAGCCGACCCCAACATAGTTGGGAAAAGGCGAGGCAGATGATGATATGGAAACAAGGGCAAAAAACTTTTGGGCACTATGGCCTTCTGCAATTTCGCCTTCACCATTAGAAAAAAAATGCTAATATATGTTAAAACCTTTGAAGGTGTTGAATTCAAAGCCAACGAAAGTTATTTCATAACAATAACTATTCAAATATCCAAACTCCCGCAGTGAAAATATTCGTGCAAATATTATAATGTTCCAGTCGTTTCGGTACTGCAGATATGGCCCGACAAATTTCGTCACGTTAACAATGTCGTTTCGAAACTTTTTATATTGTAAAGAGTAAATACATAAGCAACAGTTAAGGTGTCTTTTACGACGGTTGTAGATTCAAGGCTTGGGCCTGTCGCCGACCCGAAATAAGAACGTTCAGAGTCCATTTGAGACTCGACCAGTTCACGGGTAGCTAGACCACCCGCGTCCCTTTACAGCGGTTCGGATCGTAAATACGTATAAAACGCGCCCCTTGACGTGCTATAATTATTAATTCAGCTGCAGAGTTGGCTCTAACCGCAGAATAAGAGGGTGACAGAAGGTCCTTTTTCGCAAATATCGTGTGCCAACACACCACTCACAATGTTGCAGACATGTTATATGCGGTTATGGCGGGATAGAAGACTGCCTAAAACCGCACACGTTTTTATTTGACAAAATGTGAAGCATATAAAATGCAAAAAGCCAGTCTAGTTTGTAAGCTAGGCTTGTCGCAAATGGTGTTTGTGTCACAGTAGAGTAACCTGTTCCAGGTTTATAGTGGTATTTATTCGACCTTATGGACGGAGAAGAAACTGAACTGATTCTGTCTTTGGAGTAGCTTAGCAATTAGCAGATTTGACTCCATCATCTGCGTAGGCTCAAAATTGTAGTGATAGGTCTCGAAATAGTAGTTATTTGGGTCTCTTGACTGTTTACAAATTGAGCACACATTTCTTCATTAGTAATAGAAACCACTGCAAGATATAAAAACGTGTTCACAAACTAGATCTGCCAGTAACGTAACGTATTCCAGAGGTTCTATATCCGCAGCAGTGTGTGTGTGCGAGGAGCAGATCAAACATTGTTAGTAGTCCTTCTGTAGTCCCGTGCCTCGTTCTGTGGAACAACAGTCGTGGCTCGGTGCGACGCTCAGTCGTCCGCCTCGAATTATTCACGTAGACTTTCTGACGGAGTGCATACTTCCCGGACAGAGTTGGGTAATGCTGGGATTTCGATTGTCGGTTTTTATTCCGATCTTTTTTGTATCGTTTGTTTTTTTTTTCGGTGCGCTAGTGGTGGCTGCGATTTTTAATCAAGATGGATTATGAAATGATGACTACCTCTCATCGCATTTTTTCATAGAACAATGACGACTTTGTTAAGCTTGCATAGTATTTTTCAAAAGCATTATAAGACAAAACTAAACTTTCTTACAAAAAAAAAAAAAAACAAGTCGAATTGAGGATCTTCTTTTTCTTGAACTTTTTCTGAAATTCGCAAGTTGCAACCTTACTGGCTCCGCGCGGTGGATTACGACCCGTTCCCTCGCACAAAGAGGAAGTTTGTGTCCCAGCGGTGGGAACATTACGGATTATACGAATACCATGTTGAAATCTACACAATGCACCATTCAATTCATCCCTAACACAATTGTTTATTTATTGATCAATCACCAAAAATTTCTATGCCGATATGATCGCGAAATTGCGAACACATTAGCGACTATAAATTGTTCCCTACCTATAGTCGAGGCAATCTAAAAGGAGTTTGATATCGATATCGCTCGCACCACTACCGGGGGGAGGGTGGGACAAAGTTTCCTCGTGATTAGCGGAGCAGCGCTGTCGCGTTACCATGCATTCGTGTGTATTGCTAGCAGCCACGTTGCTATAAGACCTGGGAGTTGTAGTGAGAAGTTCGACGAGCTTAGATTTTGTCGATGTTCGTTGATGCATGATTTATGCATTTTTATCAATACTTTAAAATAGTTCAAATAAAAACTAGGAGAAAAAGATACTACTGTAGAAATAGATGTACACAATCGATGGTTCTATTAGATCTTATGTAAATTATGAAAATGGGTAAGCCGGTCGTCATCAGGCTAGACTCGATTCCTGAAATGCTTATCGGGTAACATCTGTGTTTCAAAATATTTCACTCGGAGCATCTTTTTAGTCCTCAACTTTGAAAGGGCTACTAAACAAGTACCAATTTTTAGTAGAAGGGTGGAATCTTTTCTCCGGGACTCGTTGAGCTTCTTTGCCTCGATATGCACACGCGAACTGGTTCGTATGTACTACACAATGTAGATACGTGGAACAACATTCGGCTATTGGTTGGTTATTTGACGCGCTGTCACCGGGATGCGACGCGACCGGTTATTTGAACAGTTCACCTACTGTGAGCTTTTAACTCTGATTACATTTCTAGTAAGCAATGAATTTTGTCGAGAGTTTTGTACGTGATTGAAATAATAGTCGTAGAAGGTCGAAGGTCGTAATTTCAAACTCAGACTGAGGCACTTTCATCATCACTTCATCAGCATACAGTCCACTGCTGGACATAAGCCTATCCAATCGCCATTCATTTCTCGACGGGCACACAACGAAAGCGTCGTGAGGAAACCGATGTGTCCGAGAACAGATAGTAGTAGAGAAGCCCTGAGTCCTAGAAATGGGAGTATTATAGGTTGATTATGCCTGCTTTCTACTTAGTCACATTTCTAGTACTTAGTGCTTTGTGTTCAGTTCAAATGAGCTGTTATGCAATATTCCTGTGACTCGACCCACGTGGCTCCGACCATCTGTAAAACATTTATTTTTCCTTCTCGGATAACCCTTGCCAAGTCATCATCATCTGCCTAGCCTTTTCGGCTTCCAGTCTAACCGGATGCAGCTGAATACCAGTATATTACATGGAGCGACTGCCTATCTGACCTCCACAACCCAGTTACTACTGGGAAATACGATACCCCTTGGTAAGACTGGTTGTCAGACTTTTTGGGCCACTGACTACTTTAACGACTGTCAAAGATCTTCAAATGACAGCCGGGACCAACGGCTTAACGTGCTTTCCGAGGCACGGAGGAAACTCGGTATGTAATGGGTGGTCACCCATCCACAGACCAACCTAGGCAAGCACGGCTTAACCTAAAGATCGACCCGAGCGGCTGTTATTGTTTAGCCACGAGCTCCTTGCCAAGTATTTATCATAAAAATGATTCTTATAGAGAAGGTATTTATTTACTTTTACATTGCAATAAATTGCTGTGCTAATAATGTTGGCTGCAATACGTAGACACATACAGTCACACGTACACGGTTGTTAAGGGTAACCGGAACTCGAAATTTTGACAACCAGTTTTACCAAAGAGTATAGTGCTACCCAGTCATGCTTCAAGTAAAACCTGGCACTTGGTTAAACAGCCAGCAGGTTAGATTGGAAGCCGATCCCGACATCGTTAAAAAGATTAGGCGGATGATGATATGTAATGAACAGCAGAGCAATATAATAATTATTATACCCTAGAATTCAACATACTTGTTTAATCTCTAGATATAATATTTCTTAGACTGGAAGACATCATCTTCCTCTATGAACTAAGGCTTCACCTGATCATGCGAAGTAAGATTTCCTCCTTCAATTAGACACATAATTAACACCCGCTCATCGTTTCCCCTCGCACCACACGCCAACCTATAAGGCGGTGTATAGACACCACACGCAGTCGGGGGTGGCAAGCCAATGATAACTGTGGCGGAGTGGTCGCGAAACACTGACTTTGGAACCCCAGTGGATGAGGTCGCAGTGGGTAATGGTAGTGGATTGTTAAGTGGTTATGTCTTGGCTATGGTGTAGTTAGATAACCCTTAAATAAATGTTCCTTTTCTGGAAGGAGGCGTTGTGTTAAAAGTTTAATTTCGCATTAGGCAAGAATGCAAGTGCATTGAGTACCTATGTGGTACTTTAGACCTCCAATATATTATAAAGATGATTATCGTAATTATATTCATGTGATGTATAAATTCTTGAAATAATTTATTTTGCTTTGTAAATCTAATAAACTTTATTTTTGTTTCAGGTAAGTTTTGTATCTCCGCTTTTCGTAAGTATCGAAACCTCACATGAAATTTAGAAAAACCCGCTCAAAAGATTGAGGACCGCCTAAGCAGCCTGTTGATCCAAGTTTAAAAGACTCTTTGGGAAAAATACCGTGTCTACATCATTCCTTGTTCCACGTTCGTCACAGGACGCATGCGCTCACCGTGCCGGTTAGTGCGGCCGTATCCTCACTAGTTACACAGGGCCCCACGGCCGGGCGCGATGCACCGCACTTTGTACCCCATCCGCGATCCGCCCCGCACCTTGTGCCCCGTCTGTGTGTTATACGCGTTATACCGGCTATACGGCGGTAGAGTGTAGGTACGTGTCGCAGCACTAGTCGTGCGATGATACGAGTGCTGTGTTCAAGTCGGATTGCGTAGGGATGGGACAGTGGTGTGTTTGAGTATCGATGTTTATTTTTGTTCTGTTTCGTGTGAGCAATAATTTCGATGAGCTTAGAAGAATAATTTCGATGTGTTGACACATTACTGAAAAGTAATCATTGTCTTCCTAAATTAAGCTAAAAATCGTTCTGCACGTAAAAAATCGAAGCGATTTGTTAAGTCAACCTTTTCTTCCATTGTTTTAAGCTTTCACGGTTTAAAACTAAACTTAAACTGTCACTTACGGGATATCTTCCGTGATTGGTCGTGTTGTTGTTGTTTGTTGTGAACAATCACGGAAGATATCCCGTGAAAGTTTAAGTTCAACCTTTTCCTCTTCGCTTTCGAGATGCTGAGGATCATGTCACATACGACGCGTCTTCAAGTTAATCGCTAGCCATTCGTTTAATAATATGGAAACTTCCACTGACTACTCTATCATACTACATAGCATATGTGCTTGCAACTATGGTTGAAGCTTGTTAACTCAAATACGGCCTAGAGCTTTCAGTTTTTATCCGGAACCAGACATAATGAATATTCATAAATTGAAACGTGAACTGGACGTGGGTCTACAGGCGTCTTTTTATAAAATATAGTGTTTGCTGCTCTTCCTGGATTTAGTTAAGGACTAATTGACGTCACTGCTTTTCTAGTTCCGAGTTACTGGCAGTGTGCACATAGCGTGATACATTGGCTGTTAATATTTTCAAAATCTTCCTGTACTTTTCTGTGTATTTTTACAAAAAAAAAAAAATATGTGGCTCACTCCATCTCACAAACACCTGTGTCCCAGCACTGGACACGTCACTGTCACAACACCAACATATTATAACAGGCTAGTTTTTGCTCGCGGCTTCGCTCCCGTTATGTACAGTTTTTCCTATATCTTTTAGCCTGTATCACTCGGGGATTTTATTAGAATTTCCCGAAAATTACCCCCTAGACCCCTACATACAAACTTACGAACAAATACCTCTAGTAATAATAGTAATAGATTTCAATACCATTACCTCTAATTATAATACTCTAACGGAGTCCATCCACATCACTGAAATTAACGCGTGAAGGCACAGACTAACTAGCTCGAATAGCACTAACGACGACGATGCAATATTATACGCAACACTTGACTCGGCACTGCAAATATATTGTGTTCGCAACGCAACATTACGGGTCGCACAAAACCGTGCGAATACGAACGTACGAATCGGACATAAATGGTATATGGTGGTGAATGCGCGATCTATAAATCTAGACTGTGTAATTGAAACATTATAACTCAATAACAGGTTTGTGAGCTCGATAGTGATGCGAATTGTTCCCATTTTATCGATATATTTTTTTTTTTACTTAAATGAACTTATTTTATTTTAGTAGTGTTTTTTAAAGTTAATTTTTTTTGTTCAGTTTTGAGACTTATTCATTAAAAAAATAACTGAATTGTGTTTATTTAACATTATAGCATCTTATGTGTATATGACCAACTATTTCATTTATATTATTTGTTGTTATTATGGTGGTAGTCTAAGTTATCGATTTTCAATCGGGTTTAAGGTAAAACTTACACTTATTCAAAAAATAATATAAATTGTCTCTAGATTTATCCTGCTTAGTTCTAAATGAGCAAACTCTTATATTTCTTTAGCGTTCTCTTTTTTTTTTCTTTCAATGAATTTCTCAAATTAATGACGCCCCACTCAATTACAAATTCTACCAAGTACTTCATTAAAAGTTTTACGTATTTTCCAGCCAAAGATAAATCATGAGTTTCTGTCAACGTTGTGGTATTTCGGGAACTTTTATATACATCATGTGGCGAGACTGACGGACGGATAATATTTTTATAGGCAACGTTTCATAATTATCGCCTGAATGTATTCATGTGTTGACGGATTTCATAGATTTGGCTTCTATTTTTGACATGATTTAAGGTACTGTCATGCCCTATAGTTAGATCCCTACTTCATTAACCGGTGTGCGAGTATGACCAGATGTATGAAGCAAAAGTGGTATGTAAGGATCGTTGCATTTGGTGTTCTGTGGTTTCTGCTTATCCCAAAGGTAAAAGGCGCGAGTTTATGTTATTAAAATTAATGGCACCTTGCTCCGATTTATTTTGTCCTAGATTTGGTGAAGGTTGTACTCGGTCTCTTAAGAAAATATTAAATTTTACAATAATGTCTTATAAACGTAAGGTCGAAAAATAGTAAAATAAATTAAAAATGCCCATCTAAGTTTAACGAATGATTAAGTTATACGATATCTACTTAGCAGCGGTCACCTTAAGCCAAGCCGAGTAGCCGTTCGATGTAAGCGTAATCGCGTTACTGAAGCGAAGAGCGCCCGCCTCGGGGCAAATCTCATTTTTATTAGGGAAGTAACGTGGAAAGAGTGGAAATGACACTGCACCGCGCACTTCCGACCCCTACACGCTTATACAGGTGTCTCTACCCAACTACCCCATAATAATAACCCTTATTTAACACGTGACAAAGTCTATTTTTGTGTGGTGGAGAGTTGATTCGTAGCGCATGCGCTGTACGGTGGACGCTTGTGTTGTGTCAGTCGTCAGTCGGGCGTCGGGCGCACTAATGAGTGCACGTGCTGCGCGGTTCTGTGTACAGTAGTGATGTGACATGTTGCAACATCGTTGTCGATGTAAATATGTTTTTTTTGTGAGTGATTTCTCTTTGAAAGTCATGATCTGAATCAATCAAATATTTTTTTGTTGTGTTGAATTCTCATGGAACACAAAGTAAAAAAAAAAACAATAAATTAGGTACTCAACTAAAATGATGAAATTGTAACGTATAAGTACAGTGTAGGGTGGCCACACCGCGCCGTTCACGCGGCAGTCCCGCCGAGTGCCACAGTTTATGTTTTAATAATGGAGGTATTAGCGTCGCGGCTGTCACCCCCGAGCCCGGCGGCACTCCGCCGCTGCTACTGTCGCCACGAGTTACGCTAACCGTGGACAATCTCTTCGCACTTTGAAACATGTCTTCACTACCGAAATGGAATTGTTTCTTGATTAATTGTATCAATTTTCTGGCTTGAGTAGATCGTTCTGTAGTTATATGTAGGACTCCCTAACGGCTTGACTCGTATGCATTTTTTTCAGTAAGATTGCAACGATTACGCTATTTACTGAATTATTTTTCGTAAAAATGAATGCAAAAAGTGCAGATATACCCAGCCTATTATTAACCTAAGATCTCAGTCTCTTTACAACTCTCTCCGTCATTTAGATCCAAAAACAGGACATAAAAAACAAACAAATCACAGATGAGAAGGTTTATTAATTAATAAAATAAAAATAAGAATAACTGAACCATGCAAGTATCTTGAAATATAAATCTTTTGCGTACATTTTCAAATGTACTGAAATGTAACTGGAATTTTTAAGTTTGCACAAGATACACTTAACAAACGTTTAAATAAAAGTTAGTATTCTGAACGAAACAAAACAGCCTGTAATTTCGAACTTAAGTGCTAGGCTTTTAAGCACCCATTCATTCTTCTACCAACTCAAGACTAGTTTATTTCTCAACCGTAACTTAATGACTCCATTAGCTATAACTCGTCTTCGTTAGAAGCCCATGTCGTACAGTAGTCAGTACAGGTTTATATTTATGTATCCTTTGTCGCTAGTCTTAACGAGATACTCGACTACTGCGTAGTTGCCACTGCTGAGCTGGAGGTCCTGAGTTTGATTCCTAGGTCGGGCAAAATGTTACTGGGTTCATCCATGAGGAATACCTAGGTAGCAGCCCCGGAGTCTAGATTAAAGCCTGTTTGATAGCAAAAGTCTGGCCTCGTGCGTACTACATAGGGCTGACAAAATGTGGGTGTAGGGGCTATAGGTAGTCGTTGGGTGTTACACTTCTGCCTAACCCTTCGGAGAATAAAGGCATGCTGTCACTCTTAAGGACTGGTCTGTCATCAGATGTGGTAAAAAATAACTGAAATAACAATAAAGTTCACTGCTGGTTACACTTTACTTTTTCACACCACAGCTACATCTTGAGAAATGCTCTTGGCTGCAGATTGTCTATTCTATTCAAAAGTAATAACGTTAGCTCCACTCTCTGTAGGTCGTACCAATCTAGCCGTATTTTTCCTCTGTACACTGTTTCATCCATTCAGTCTGAATGAAATAACCATTACCTAGCTAAGGTTAGGACACGATATACTTTTGATCCTAGTATTACGTCCCTTGGAGTAATATCTGACCTACACGCAGATGAAACCGCAGGAAAAAGACTGGTTTTTAATTTACTGGAGGTATGGGTGAAACAGTTCCAGGACTGATGGTCTAACTGATTAGCCACCATAAAACGCAAAGCCGTTTTTGATAGAAATATAAGATAAAACCTATAGCTCTTATAGGGTCATATGCACTATTGAAGGATTTTTCGCAACTTTCTCCTTGGCAGGCTTGACGTGGGATTGAAGTTTTTATAGGAAATCTGATAGTTGCTGTCTGAAATCAACGTGGATAGAAACAATAAAAGCTGATAGTAGAAATAACGAAATATGAATTATTACAACCATTAATCAAACGCTATTACCAGTATTAAACCACATTTCGGCGTTTGTTGATTTCATTTTATTTACATTGTCGCGGTTTTTGGCTCGAGCCAAAACCTCGTTCATAGCCACCGCTTAGTCGGTAAATATGACCACCGTAGCATAAAGCCCGTTGTGTTTGCTATTGTTTAAAATTGGTGTTTTATTGCCTATTGCTGCAAGTGTTAACGGAACAGCGCGTAAGTATTTTAGAGCTGCGTTTACAAATGGCTCCAGATGGATGGTCGCCAGTTCTCATGTCAAACGCATTGCTCTATTCGTTTGGGGAGTTTTATTACTTGTTTGCACGTTATCGAAGTTGTTGAGATTGGCATTAATATATAATACAAGCCTATTACTGTCCTACTGCTGGGCAAAAGCCTCGTCTCATACGGAGAAGGCATAAGCATTGATCGCCACGCTTGCACTAGACGGATTTCTGGCTTTTTAATAATTAATAATAATAATTTCATTGAACTCAGGTCCGAAACCCATATAAAACAATGTCATATAAAAATACAATCACAAAAATGTCAGAATTACACTAGAAAACAAAAATAAGCAAGTCAAAAGTAAATACACAATTAACTATTAATACAATAACAAAAGTCAAAATAAATTATCAAATTATAAAATACATTAATTACAAAATGTGATAATTGAATTACAAACAAGATAGATTACACGAAAGATTGAAAAAATAAAATAACATTTAGTAGACCTTCACAATATGTCGGCTACAACAGTACCTCGTATAGGGACAATCAAGTCTCCCCGCAATCGTTGCCAGGACAACGTTGGAGCTGGCTCGCACCCTGCGCACCAAGGAACGCGCACCGCGACGCACCGCACCGCGTTTTTTGTTGGTCCAGATTGCTTTACGATGTTTTCCTTTATCGATGTCAATTGATTGTAAGCTTCTGATAAATCCATATGAATAAGACCCACCAACTATCCTTGAATTTTTGCAGTTGCATAACTCTTTTGCCCTTTCGAAGTCGTCTTTGGTATTAGTTATTCTACCAACATTTATACAAACAATGGCAAGAGCATTAAACTAAATAACGCTACTTCCACATTCTTACATTACTTAACATGACTATGTGTCATACTTTGCCATAGACAGTCGGCTTGCCAAGACTCCTTCAGTTGATTTATTCTCCCTGATATACTCTATCGGGGAGGAAACGATACAGTATTATCTTTTCAACCACAAGTATAACTTCAGTATTAAGAGTGATCATACTTATCAACACCGAATTTCCTAGAGCTGGTCAATAAGACCATTATGTCGATGCAATAGAAACGAAGTAGACGCCATTCGTATGCTTTTGGTTCGGACGACATGACTCAGACTAATCGCTTCTATTACATGCAGTACATTAAGCTCTCTCTAGGCAACTCGAGCCGTTTCTTCGACAATAAGTGTGGACACTCGCTGTTAAGGATTTGCGTTATTAAATTCCTCCGAAAGTTTACCATGTATTAACAAATTTCGGAGCTCATCTCCAAACGCTTTGCAGATGCGGTTTATACTCCCTAAGTTCTAAATGGACTTCTGTTGTAAACTGTACAGTTAGCCCAGTATGCTTATTGATTTTCTCGGTACGATTAAGAGATGCATATTTGATGGCTCCAGGAGCGCTTGTTGGTTCGGTTTAACTTGGAATGATTTTTTATTTATTAGTTGGTAGTTTTTGAGCATTGTGTGGAGTTGTGTTATGGGTTACTGACTTTGTAGCTACAGTTTTCCGACCCTGTAATTTGGAGGATACTTATTGCTATACGCCAGTGGAGCTATCTGGACCATCAGCTTTTTGACATACCCACTTCTTGGTCACTCGCCTCAATAGCTTGCTTCAATTTAATGCAATTAATTTCGTCCTAAAATTGAAGCGGAGCCGCGGAGCTAAAAACTAGCATATGCTCTTAACTCAGCCTCTCTGAGAGAGGAAGTAGTGGATCATAATCCAACATGCCTGCCAAGTACGGATTGGAATGGCGTATAATACTGTGTACAAATTCTAATTCCCTCCAAAATGTCGCCACCGTATCATACCTCTGGGTCAGTAATAACTGTACAATATCCATAACGAGCACTTATAGTACTCAAGCGCGTTGGAAATAATTTATTTTAATTACTACACTTAAAAATCCAGTGTAACGTACATCTCCATTAAGGCGGGCTGCCTTACCACCCCCGGGAGCTGTGTTAGCTCTGTTTGTAAATATACCATGCGACATTTAGCGGTGCAGCGCTTTTTTAAGCTACTTTGTTTTCGCTAAGCCGCCGCGCTGGCTAGAAACCTTCATGCGGATTTTTTGTAGCAGAGAATTCGAGTGAAGGATTACTATCAAACGTTTTCTCGTCATTACTGTTTTAAAGCTTCAACTTTGGTTGTGTTCACATTATCCCTCTTCCATACACACCATTTGCACCTCAAAAAATTTCACAATCCAAATCCAATGAAATTTTTCCAATTATTTTGGGTCAGCGCAGCATTTTATCTTCAGTCGTACTTCTCTTTTAGTCATCATCTCAGTAGTCACCTCCATTCTGACTTATTATCTTTGTCTGTGTTCAGTTTGATTGCTTCTGTTCTTAAAATTCCACATTGTATGAAGAACCCAATTAAATGAATGTTAAAACATTTTTCCCACGTTCTAATAACCGAAAGAATGCCGTAGATATACAGCTGAGCTTCCCGCTGAAAGCGCCACACTCAGTCTGGCCGTCCTATACGTGGTTTTATGGCTTTCTGTGCGTGCCGCCGCGAAGAGCTTCGTGTTTGTTAATTTGCCACCTTCTCTCCCCTCTTCCGTGACCCCCTCGTGATCCCCTCACACTCCATCGGGCTCGGAACACACGGAACGCGGTTGCGGTCGCGCCTGTTGCGTTTTAATCGTCCCCTGACCACCTATAATGTGCTGAGCTCGGTGTTGGTTGCTACGCCTGTTTGCACGCTATCGTTGTGTTTGTTTTTTGTGGTTTTATATTACCCATTAACATGTGTATCTCACGATCTCACTCTAGTTGCCTTTAAATTATTACTTAAGCTAGTTACTTTCTGCCTTTTTAGTTAAGTTGGACCAAACATATTTGTTCCGTCTGATGTTCCCTTTTATACCATTAGCGTCAAAAGAGCGAATCTAATAGTGGTGGCAGTTATATAAGGATGGTACACCCCCTTGTCAATCAACCCCGCTACCAACCTTGACTGACTAGTCTTTCAACTTGGCGATAAATTGAACAGTAATAGAATCGGAAGATTTATGAAAGTCTTTACAAATCCTGTAAACTCAAGAAGCGAAAGAAATCCAACCGATTTTCGCTCAATTCTGATTAAGATTGAAAATAACTCGATTCTCTAGATTACTATTAACATACTCACAAACTCAAACCACAATATTTCTTCCACAAGCAGGTCGACTTCTATAAAACACACACAGTCCCTATAAAATTATGTCACCAGAACAAAAACCAAATGAAAAATACAATCGTATGAATACCATCCCTGTTTTATTTGCAGTAAAGCCTTTTTTTGTTCCCTACCCCGTATGTCTATGAAAACGGATATCGTTTATTACTTTTTTCCATTTGATCTGTCGTTCTCACAATTGGCCGGCCGGGATTTATTTGAATGGGCTGTTATATTATATGGTAAATGCATTTCGGGCAAACGTAAGATAGTGCTGTGTTTTTTAATTAAAATCGATTAATAGTTTAAATAGTGTTGTATGGAATCGTCGAGTAATTAATATATCGATGTTGTGACTGTGGTTCGTTGAAATAGAAAGGCACTTCAAAATGCCCCCGTATTTATTCCCATATATTGAATATCATTAATTGGTATTCCTAGAACATCATATCTATTAATTAGTATGAAATCGTTCAATCATTCGTATAAATTCATCTGCAAATAATTTTAATCGATTCTGTGTATAAATAAACACTAGGTAGAGAGGCTTATCGAGTGGGCAGTTTTTCAAGCGGCTAGGGTTGGGAGCAGCTGCTTCGACGGAACCCATTATATTATACCGAACGTCGTAATTGACGCATTTTTTAACGTAACATTTGAAACTCCGATTCTGCGAACGTGATCGTGGTGACAATTTTATCGATAATTCATTTGAAATTTCATTCCTTATCCCTTATTTGGCGGAATGAATTAATGAGTTGGTTTGGTTTTTATGTTTCGCTTTCTCGTTTGAGAAACTGATTTTCATTACTTTGAATTCCAATTTCCACGGTAAAAAGTTGTTATTACGTGCACAAAATAACTGATCAGTGAATAGAATACATTATCATCTTTGTAATACTCGAAATTCCTTTGAGTACTACAATAAACTTCAATCATAGATTGATTGAAATGAACGGCATGAAATTAAATAAACGGCACTCCACCTAAATTATTCCAACTATTAAATAAAAGTTATCTCGCATTATTAACTTTAATGGCGTCATAAATACAGAAATAGTCCAACAAGTAACAACAAGTGCGTGTAAACCAGTCCGACTCAGAATACTTCTTACTATCAATTAGTAGAATGCGCGCACCGAACACGGCTCGATTCATCCGTCCGGCTCCTGGCGCCCTCTTCATTATTTATGAGTTGAGACTATAAAGTGCTCCCAGCATGACTGAAGAAGAATACGCGTTCACAGACAGCCGCGTTAAATCACGCGCCAATTGACATCAGCCCGCGATAAAATGCTCTGACGCCGACACAATGGGCCGCGCTTCGACATCGATATACTTAAGTGTATGTTCCATCACTACTTTGTATTCCAGGAGAGTTCAACATTTTTAACATTCGGAAATTGAACGGTGAAACGAAAAGTGAGGGGGAAATGTTGAGTGTTGTGTTCGCGCGAAGGGCGCTAGTGTTGTGTCTGTGTTTGTGATGTGCGTTTAGTGTGTCGTGATGGATTACCGGGCCCCTCCTTCTGTGATGAACGTCGGCCCGCCGCCGTACTTCCCGCATCCAGGTAAACGTCTACTTTTAATGTTGTGTGAACTTGTGTGTAGTTTTCGACATCATGATTAAACAAATTAAACATATTAAATTTCCTCCGTGCCCCGGAACGCACGTTAAGTCTTTATTAGTGCCGGCTACCATTTGTTGATCGTTGGCAATCATTACAGGTATTCTATCCAAACTTTATGGCGGCTCGGAAGTTAGCTGCGAGTGACGGTCGGCGCATTATACAGTCAAAACGATGCGTCTTCTGCGCCCGTTGTTAGAACCGTTATACCTGCGCTGACCGCCAATCGCACCTAACTTCCGAACTGTCATAAAGTTTGAACAGAAGTATAGTCAGAAACCCGAAAGTCTAACAAGTCTTACCACGGAATATCGTAGATATTCCCCAGTCACAGGGTTATTGAGATTAGAGCGTCGTTCCATGTTAAAATAACCGGTATTCAGACTGGAAGTCAACTCCAACTTTCCGATGATAATTTATCCGTCAAAAATAATCGGAATCGAGTCTAATAAAACTTCTCAAACTCTACCTAGAAGGATAAGTCACATACTAATTTAAATAAATACCATATCGTTAAACCCCTAACGGCTCTTAGCACAAGAACCCGTTACCCGTAGCTATAAAGATAATTATACGCGTAAGGTCGGGGCGAACCCCCCGGGGGTCGCCGGTCGCCGCAGACGGGTTAATTGAGCGACTCGAGAGCAAAATGTCAACCGGACCCTGGTGATGGATGACGTGTCAACGTCTGTTCACGGATTGAGAGGATGTGGAGGAGATTATGACATTGCTGATCGTTTTTGACAGGAGGAAGTGTTTGGGCTCTTTGAAATTTATGGGTTCATTGGTTTAGGGAGATTGTAAGATTGTTAATCTCAACGGTCAAGTGCTCGTTAGTAACACTTGAGTGACTGAGTAAGCGGGGGCTTAAGGTTCAGTCAAGCTGGTATGGACAAAAAGCAGATGCGTTTCCGGACACCTTAAGTATCTGTCAGTGACTAATGTTGGCAAACGATCGGCAGTTTTTCCTGTTTGTGCTACAAAAGAAAAGCACCATGTCAGTCGATTGACCTCTTGTTAAGTTTAACGTCAGAACAATGTGGTGATTTGGATTTTTAAGACTCTCAGTTTTCAAGTTATGCTAACTAACCATCTAACTACTCCCATCTATCTTCATTTACGCCCTAACACGAGAAAAGATATACAACGAAATAAAACAATTTCCTGCTAAAAACTCCCAAACATGAGTTCAGTTCTGGTACAATAAATGGTTAGTATCTGCGGCGGGGTTGCGACCCGGCCGGGAGCGGGACTGTCTCGCAACCCCGCGATACCATCGTCACCCTATTGGGATGCGCGCGCACGTCGCCGTCCCGACTCCTTGTTGCGTGTGCCCAAGGTATGAGCAGATAGCGGAAGCGAGGAAAATCCTTTTGGTATGCGTGATTATTTTGGTGACAGGGTCGCTTGGCCCTGCACCAAATGATATTTAGTACAATATAAGATGCGCTTTATTATTAAACTGACAGAAGCTCTGTCAACCTGCCGCCGTATTCACAAACACTTCGATACGATTTCGATTCGACAAGTCGTATGTCTATCTTTTTTTGGCATTACGAAAGCAAGCGAGATAGACAATTAGACATACCACTGAAACGTTTGTGAATCGGGGGCCTGTTAGATAAATCTACTGTTATTTTTTTTTATATAGTGAGTACTACATAAAAAAAGAACAGTAGATCATCAATCTAAGATAATTAAGAATCAGTAGAATCTGAAACGTTTAGTTAGCTATAAAAGATCCTACTGACCTTAAGCAAGAAGTACATGAAATAATGGTGAAATTGTTTAAAATATCAATAGAACTGATGACTGGTCTGAACAAAGCAAAAATATGATGAGGTCAATAGATGAAGCAGTCGTATTGCATCCACTCATACGAAATATGAACCTTCTACATCTCATGACCATAGCAATGAACCAATTCTATCCCATACCCGCTCGTCCTAACAACCTGTTAGTACCGCTTGCTCTCATCACCCAGCCCACCCACTAACACAGGCCCTCACTCCGGGAGGTGGGGTGTAACGGTACCCGTCGGAAATGGCCGTCAGATTTGTCGCGCCCCGCCGGCCCGCCAATTACCGCGTCGCGATAATTTATATGTAACTTTACTACCCGCCGCAATCATTATGTTGTGGGAAATGAGAGTTTCTAGCACTGTCAGTCCCAAAAGCGGTTGGAATGAGGTATGCTGTAAGAGTTAGTAGGTATAAACGTTTCAATTGTTAAAGTTTGGTCTTCTATTGGCACTTCAAAGAATACCAAAGTTTTGCTTAATTACGTGTGGTTAGTCAGAAGCAAAATGCTCATAGCAGTTTTCTTTCTTTTTTACCTATCATTTCGAACCTATTGCCATCAACCGTGCACAAAGCCGAACTCCTGGTTGCTACTGAGAAATTCCTGATGGAAAAACCTCAAAACAAGATATTACCTTCGTTTATCATAATATTACCTTAATTAATCAACAATATTCTTCGTCTTCCACCCACTCGGCTATCTAAAAATACTACAGCTTATGTTCAATCGTGCATAATTGGTAATTCCATACCATCACAAATCGCTTTTACAGAGAACCTTTCATGTTGCGGTACCCCGTTTCAATGGAAGCGCCGATATGTATCTTATTGGTATAATATTGTGCGACAAATTAGTTGTTTTGTTTGCTGTACGGAGGGATTAAAATTGGTACTAATAAATTTTTCGGTATGATAAAGGAGTTGGAATATTCTTATGCCATTTAATCTGACCGTGACCATGGTGTTCTAGTCATAAGGCGTGCTACACGTATGTTCAGGTTGGCCTGGTTCGGCACTGTCGGGCGGCACAACTTCAACTAGCTCCCTGTGTCTTCACGAGCAAAAAATTAACTGCAGCTCATCTAGTAATATTGTGGTTGGTAGCCTCAGAATAGTTAGATACAACAAAATTCAGCAATCTTGGAAGCAATGTATGATAAATCATTAATCACAAACCTAACTGAATACGAGCCATTATCCTCCATAAGTCTACCGTAAAAGCCAATTCCCTGTTTCTCGACTTGAGAGCATCTCAAAAATAAAGTCGCCCTACCCCTGTCCGGTTAACCTTCTAACCGATGCGGATATCCTTATCCCGGATCGCGGGCCGTTGTATAAAAATATCCCCCAAGTACCCGGGTCGGGCTTTGCAGGGGTACTCTAAGCGGGGACTTGATGATTGCTTCTATAACTTATTACGGTTCATGCCGGGATGTTGGCCCATCTGTAAGAGGTAGTTAATTGGCTTAACCGATAGATTGTTATTTTACTGTTTGATTACCTACGTGTGATTTTGCAAGCATTCATGCAGTTTAAAAGACTCCTCAATATTGTGAGTTTTGCTGAATTCGGTCTTGTGAATCCGGCTCGAAGGACCAGAATTTAAGAGATGTAATTTGAAAGACCAAAGATTCCATAAGCTAATAATAGATAGGTTAGTCTAGTTATCTGTGTACAATGTTACCTAATTCAATCCCACACTTAAATCGATCCTGAAGACACACAAAAGGCGCTCTCCGCAAGCGAAGCAAATCTCAATTCAATCTGTTCGCCCCCTCTATCAATCAAATAATAGTGCCGATGGAAAGCGCCGTGTCATCAAATCAAAACAGTTGAGCGGACGCGTCAATATAATAATACAGTGACGCTTATTTATCCTCTCAGACCCCTCCGAACTTTTAATTAAAGTTTGACGAACAACCACCAAGAATTACCACCAACCATCCATATAAAAATACATACAAAATACTTCGTACCACCCAAACAATAAGAACACGCAACAACGAAAATCGACTCTGAAGTCGACGCCGCAAATCACGTATTACTTCAACAAACAACCCTTAGAAATCTCGATGAAATCCGTGTCTGTGTAAATTATACTTTATTGTTGACGCCACTGAGTTCACTTTCAAGTGACGCTGTCGACGCGAGGCGCCCAAATGGAAATTGATTCGCCCCGAAACGTAAGGTCGGAAGCGGCTTGTGTACCGTCCAATTTAAGTTGACCTCTCGTCGGATGGAACGGTCACCCGCTGTGGCGCGTTAAGGTAGGTATGCGGGGAACGCGGTCGTTCTGGTTAGAGTGGTGATTCCCGGCGTTTGTTAGCTATGTATGACGCTGCGGTAGTGAGGGGCTCGGTACTCCCGAAGTGGCGAGGGAGTACGATTACTAACAGTAATCGCCTTGATCCCAATGAAGTTGGTAACAGACTGCCGCGGCTTGTGCTCTTAGAATAGGTTGGGATCAGAAAGGACAGTCTTTTGACCACAAAATCTACATGAATGGATATCTGAACTAACCTAACTCATATGCCTTTCTCAAAAAGGGAAAAGATAAAATCTTTCCTCATATATCACTGGCTTTTTCTGCACTGTTCGAAAAAAATGTGAATGAAAAAACCGCTAATCGTAATAACCAATTAACAAAGTAAAATGAGAGCAATAACCCAAGTTAACAGAAGTGACCATTCCACTTCCCTACCCTTTTTTTCTACATAATCCAGCCCTCCCTGAGGCGATGTATTCATAGGCATCCAAAATATCAGTGACGCAACAGTAACATGTGTCGGACGGGCGGGCCCCGGGGAGGCGCGCCTGTAATGGAAATCCACAGACGTTATACACAAGCCTATGGTACAAGGGAAAGGGTGGGGCGGGGAAGTTAATTCAGTTGAAGGTTAATGGCCGTCTTCGGAGAGAGAGATTTTGTGGATGTAGGAAGAAATGTTCATTGTAGTAGGCTCAATTCTAGAACTGTGTAGTCAACGACCTTAGAGCAGCTTGGTCATTCAGTTTTGCTACTGACCTAGGTTAAGGTTTGGTCATTGACTGATATCGTCCGGTGCCTGCACCCAGTTTGTCATTTGTTCGGACCGTTTGGGCATTTCAGCAGACCTGGAGCTACAAACTGATTAGTTATGGCATTCTAGTCTACAATATATACAGGACAGAGAAAATAAACACTTAATAATAGAACTTGTCATCATAATTAAACCCGCTTCCCGCTGATACCTTGGTCGGAAGCAGGGCGCAACCCCGGGCGCTCGAGAGCGCCGACTCCGCTCTATCACTCGCCCCCACCGCCGCCGTATACAGCTCCTACCTACTACTACAGTCACACTACACTTAGTACCCTGTACCACTATTGAGACACGAGGTTCCGGATTCCAGTAATCCACTGCTGAAAACTAAAATTCTTGTGGATATTAACAAAATCGTTAATCACAACATTGTACTAGTAAAAGGAGACGGTGCCCTACCTACGAAGATATGAGTAATTGCCCTGTACTGTAATACTCTCGACTCAGCCCACTCATGGCTCTTTCGAGATGCCTCGTTAAAAGCCGACACGGGACGAAGAGCAAGCGAGGAACACAGAGGCTAGACGAATGCCCTCCCTCAGAGTCTCTGGGCGAGAGTGTGCAACCAAAACAGGTTAAACTTTTCTTCCCTGAAACAAGTACATGTGAATGGCTGTACCCACAAATTCAATTTCCATTGTGTCAATTTCCCGGTATGCATATTGCCACTACTACTGGCAATACTGGCAGTCCTATATGTAATGTTTTTCTGGTGTTAGCCACTCACAGTTAATCATTCAGCAAAAGTTTTCGGCGTGTACGTTCTGTCAACACCAATAATCCGTGGTATATTTGATCCGACAGCCGGACGTATTTGTGCAGGGGATGCAGTCATATCTACTAATTGAGGCTGCTCTCCCACGTCAGACTTTTTGTAGTACAGATAATCGGGCCGATTTTTCCTTTTGATTCTTAGGACCGATTTTGTATGCGCCGATTTTCGTGTGCGTTGCACTATTGCTATCAGTGTGTTCTATTTTCTCCTACAAAAAATCGGTCACCGATTATCGGACGTGGGCGGGCAGCCTAATCCGTGTCTCGCCGACTATACGAAAAAATATTGCATACGGGGATATGTCATTATTCAGGATTATTACAATTGAGGCATTAATAAAGGGTGTAAACAGACTCTTAACGAAGCCGAAAGGCACTTGTTCTCCCCGTCATTGCAATCATTTTTTTGTTTTAGACCATAACTGGGAACCCTCTAGTTACGGAGATATTGGGGGTCAAAGTTCCAACTTTTTCACATTTTTTTTTAAATACATTTTTTTAATGTAAGATTTTCACTTTAAACACCTCCAGGACCCTCTTTCTATTCAATCCATTCATCAGCACAATGTTTTGAGTGCGTTACATTGAGTCCTACTGTAAAACGTGATTTTTCAGCCCAAAAAAAAAGTTTCCCACCACTAATTTTTGCGTAAAGTTACTTAGTTTGATTTACATAATGCTTGGTTGATGGCTTCGTGAAGAGTCTGTTTACACCCTGTATTAGCTCACAACTTGTCTTTTTACATTTAGTTAGATAATGATTTTGTCTTCCGGAATAGTAAGTCACTGACGTTGTTCTGATCATTTTGGCTTCTGAACTGCATTACTGTCTGTTTAAACTGGGAAGGGTTTCAGTGTAATCACTAGCATACATGGCTAAGGAATTCTCTGAACACCTCATAGGTTCTTTCGGTACGTAGGATATAGGTGAAAAATCCCAATAGTCACTTTCTAAAGGTTTGAATGTATCATGTACCAAATTCCGATTTATATTACAAAATAATCATTTAAGAAATCAAGTCAATCACTCATTATCGACAAATAACCCCAGTTTATAACACTGTTATTTTCGTGTCTTATTAAATCTTCAAAATACTACCTCACATTTCCGGCCCCCTTCTTTACGTCATCCTCAAGCAATTATTACTCCACCATTTACCCTTAACTGCCGTCTAATGATACAATAAAAATATATTTAGCTCATCGTCACCCTCCAAGACGTTTTATTTCTAAAAACAACCGGTACCAAACGCGTTAAAAAACGTATAAAAATGTTTGTTTAAAGCTTTTCTTGACGTGTGATTAGAACCACATGTCGACTTGATTTCAAGCCAAATGAGTGCGTTGCGACTAAAAGTGCGGTGACTGCTGAATAATTTATTGTGATAAAGAAAAGTTTGGTGTAATGCCGGTATTTTGATTATTTTTTATGAATATAATTACAGGAATGACAACATGAATATCTAATATTTTCGAGTAAAAACTCTTTAGTTTTCCTCTAATTAGAATGCTAATCAGGTCAACATTAAAAAATAAAACGCGCAAAGCTGTATTAGATATCTAAACTTTGCTCCTTCGAGCCGGATCATCAATTTCAGAACTAAAAGTTTGTTATGGTGGAATAGACCTAACACGCTGCTAGACCAAATAATAAGTAAACCTACAAAGTTAACTAAAGAATAATTATTATCGCTTTTGTAGAGAAATTATGCAACCCTAGCTCAGACACGTACGCACTCACGTGTTAATGAACACTCACACATGCATACAGATCTTTAGCCAATTAGCGAGGCGAATCCGAGCCAGGGCTGTCGATATCACGATAATCTCCAATGTTTTGACTCGTAAAATAATCCTACAGTTACTGAAGATTATGAAACGAAAATTATTCAAAATGTTTTCTAAATAAGCGAAGATAAAGAATATTTGATTTTCCTTTTGCATATCAGTTAACTGAGATCTTCGCTTCAGCGTATATTTTGATAAATAAATTTTTATGGTAACTTTATCCGTTGGTATTAGGTGGGGTCATGAATAATTTAAAAGTGGCGAATCGCTCGTACTACAGTGAGTTAAACAAATTGCGGTTTCGTGAGGGAGCTATCTTGCGAAGTTTTCTTTTCTCGCGTTTTTACCTTTAGTTACAAAACTCGGAAATGTTTTAGATTTTCTTGTATTTTTTTTCATAATTAATCTATTTGACTCTCAATTCGACGGATGTCTTAAAAGTGCTTTTACTCTTCTTAACAAGATTGAGTGACACTTGGATACATTGGTGCCGATTCCCTTGTTTACAAACTAAACCAAATTTAAGTTCGGTGTTTTTCTTTCTATTTCATTAAGAAAAGGACAGAAGATAAATTTTAGTTTAGTCCTGTCATATTAACCAGCGCCTGACACAAGTTTAGACGTGATTAAAAAGTAGACTTCTAAAATTACATCAAATTACGACAGGTGCTGACTAATTTGACAGGAATAAACTAATATTTATCTTCTGTCCTTTTCATAATGAAATAGAAAGAAAAAGATGCACTCAACTTAAATTTAGTTTAGTTTGTGAACAAGGGAATCGGCACCATTATCTGACTCAGTCACAAATCAACTCAGCCTATTGCAGTCCACAGATGGACACTGGCCTCTCTCAAGCTATGGCACAACACTCTGTCCTCCGCCTTTTGCACCCAGCCGGTTTATAACTACAAATAACAGCCATTCGATCGAAATATGCCTCAAACACGACGCCATCTTTAAAACGCAAGCGAAGTCACTTATCTGCGAGCCACGATCTAATCTATGCCCGGCGGATAGATGTTGGGCGGCCCCGGGACTTCTCTACTCAAATTAGCGCTTCAGACTAAATTAATTGCCGCTCGCCGCTTCGGTGACAACCCTCTGCTAGGGAGCTAGGGTTGCTTCACCGTCGCCCTGCGCGTCGCGACGCTGTTGATTTAGCGCAAGCGATTTTGACTACGTAATGAATTATGAAGACATCTAGGAGAATAAGCTGCTTTCAATGGAAGGCGTATGGCTTTTACGATATTATAATCTAAACTAATAAAACCAAAAGTAGCTTTGACGTTCTTTTCAAGTCCTTTTCAAGTCTTAGTGGCTGAGCAGATTGGATGAAATATGGCACAGGGATAGACCATGATAGAATTTGACCAACCTTCGCTGTCCCGTTCGATTTCTTTCTTCCCATACAATGGAATGATCCTTAAATTGGGATACTTTTTATCCTATTTTGTGTGCCCATAGGGTAACTTCCGAAATACGATGGAATACCTATGTTAATGTGTGTTCTTTTTTGTTACAGGTAAGAATGCAGACTGTCAAGGATATAATTATTCGGGTAAAGTTTATCAAATATAAAACAGTGCTGTGAGAACTAAACTTATTCAATCAAAACATACAGAATGGTCTGTGATAACAGTGAACGAATTTAAATGAGTATTTATAGTAGGTACCTATAATATTGACAGACCATGCACCTTTTCACTGGCTTACGTTGATCGAGATTTGCTAGTTCAATGCACTGCTCGAACTTCTAATCCAATCATTGATGATTTGTGGGTCAGTCACATGCTGATGATGTAATATCTTACCATGACACTCTCGACTCTCATCATCACGATAAATAAGTCAAATGTCGAAGCAATAAAAACAATTTCCAGGTACTTTAGTATTGTCAAGTAGCGCTACGTTCCACATACACAAATCAAACCGAATTAGCCCGAAACTGGTTTTAACCAAATATCAAATAAATGCGAACTGGATTCATATAGTGTTGTGCGATGATGGTGTGAATTCTATTCCTGTTAGTGATGGGACGCGCGGCCGTCGTTCACCGCAATTGACCCCCGAGATTAATGTGCCCCCGCCACTTGCTTACGCACGTTAAGGATCGCGCTGACGATCGCGAGCGAATCATGCATCAGGAATTTATTTGATAGATCGATTCTGTGCTGCTTTCGTTGCAGAAAACTGTACAAGGACTTATGTGTTTTATCTGCCAAAGACCTTGTCAATTTTTAGACTGTCGCAAAAGTAACTGGATTATTTTGTCAAGAGCACTGCTCAGTTTTGATACCGCAGCGAGACTAGCATCTTGTATCCAAGCCACGGCACCGTGCTGACGATCGTTCTAATGCAGCATGCTTCTTTTTAGCTTATCGATGGCAAAACGTTCAAATATGTTTGTGTGTTAAGGTCACATGACAGGGTTGCGGCAGTATCTGGTAGCAATAATTGTGGTATCACTTAAACCGATAACCTTAGGCTTCTTTCAGGACACCGAAACAACATACCATATTGATCAAGCCTGATTGCTGAAAAGCCGCCCCCCATCGCAAGTTGCTTACGCAATGATCAAGATGTTTAGTTGTAATGTAACATCTATTCTAGTTAGTGATGTTCCGCGTAGCTCCCATTGACCCTCCCAATTGACCCCTAAGATTAATGTGCCCCGCGCTAGCCTATTACACGACGTAGGGTCGCCGTGCTCCAGTGCCATCATCGTCTAAATAGGAGCTTTGTTTTAGATCAAAATGTTAAAAGAATTTAAAGGGTTAGGTGCTCTTCCACCAACGAAAGCGGTTGTATAAAAACTAGCCTTGTCGTGAAGTGTGTCTTTATAATAGATACTTTTTGTAATACAAGAAGTAACAATCAATTCGATTACTTCGCATATCGGTACAAACATGAGAATAGGTCATACCGTGGTTTAAATATTTGTCAGACAGCAAGATGAATTGACTATTTGAATACATGCAAACTGTGATTATGTAATACTTAAAAGTCAGTAAAGTAGTGATCCACTATCTCGTTTATCGATAGTTTTTAACACTACATTTTCAGAAAGTACTGTTACTTTAACTGCTGTAGATATAATAGAACCTAGAGCAATCTTGTCGAATAGTCAACACCTGTACTAACAAAGTAAAGTATGGAAATTCATCCCGGTCGGCATTTAATTTTGCTAACGACACAGTCGTTAAAATGGCCGTCCTAATGTACTCCCAGCTCAGGTGGGATCCGGCAAACAACTGCGCGGGTGTTGAGGATAGCTATTACTTGGATAGGGGAATAAATAGAACCAGTATGTTGATTGCTTGTGCACGTTGATTGGCTTTCTTTGATAGTTATGAACCATTCGGTCGTCGGTTCTCGTGGTCGCAAGCGTCATACTGAGTTTGAGATGCTGAGTTCGATTCCCAAGGTCCGCGAAGTGTTTATGGGTTTTTTCAATCGGAAATTCCTTAGTTGTAGCCCGGGGTCTGAATTTGGGTCCTGTTTTTGGTTATAAGCTTGCCTACTAATTACATGGAACTTAAACATACCTGGCAAAATGTGGTAGTGCTGTGCGTACACGCTGGCGCTCCCTTCGGGGATTACAGCCAATGCTATGTGCATTTGAATCATTGTGGTGTTTGCGGGATTTGTGTCTGTAAACGCATACAGCAATACACCACACTACAGTAACAGGATGTTACCAATATTCCCACAACTGCAAGCAACACACTGCAATTTTGTAAGAGGGGGACAAGGTGTCACTTTAGGCATGTATGTGAAGAATGAGTTTCAGTTGCAATAAGTGAAAAAGAAGGATCTTCAATACGCTAGTCAAAGAGTGAAGTGTAGTTGTCGAAATTTACTTAATGAAAATATAAATTCAAACGCACAGCCTAAACCGCTGGGACCTCAAGCATAATTTTGCACAATGCAATGAAGGTGAGCAGAAGGATTTTTGAAAGTATGGAAATGTGGACGTGGAATTTGGTTCCTAGAATTTTCTTTATGAGTTAAAGTTAGTTGTACTATCGTTTTTTTGGAAACTCATCCCCTAAAGTCTTTAAAAGTTTAAACCAATCACACACACCGGCTTGTTCTAGAAATAAATAAAACGGAGCGCCTAGTATTGCACTACATGCCAAAGGCAGTAAACGCCAATAATGGTTAGTGAAACCACTCAATATGTTCCAAGAATGGTCAATAACATAAAAGGCATACAATTTCGTGTTACACCGGATACGACCGCCTTTAAACGTGATAGGCATATCTGTTTCCGCGTCTACACCGAGCTACGAGTACGGTCAACGGCAAGGAGTAGTATCACAAGTGTCAGTTTGTTTTTTTGTGTGCAAAAACCGCCGTAAGGTGAAATTCTGAAGGCGTTGTGGTAGACCATAAACGAAAGTGGCTATGCTGCTGCGGTTTCAAACGAACGCGTCGACACAGCTGCGACGGCGTTTCTCTTTCTCAGTTTTCATCAATAGTCTTTTGGTCAAACAAAAAATATAATTGTTGCTACACACATTTTCGTGACAGCCTGGTACGGGTCCCAATATTGTGGCTTAATATTGCCACTGGGATGTGCTGAATTGTGTCACCATAGTGACAGGCCTTTGACCGCAGTACTGGTATGATATCTGCGCTAGCCACTCCGCAGTTCTGGATTGTACCTGAACTACTACATACCTAATACGTTGTCAAAGTCATATAGTTGCCATATACACGCAGTTGACTGTTCAAACGAACGATTCGCGAAACTGTACGGTTCCGGATAACATACAAAGGCTAGATCTAATATCGGTTTCGGCGAAAGTGCTGAGTGGTTTGAGGATGATCTTTCGTTTTAGAAATATTACGAACGCGCGCGACGAAATCCTTCACGGAGTTAAGCGTTTGAGAGAAAATGAACAGCTTTTTGCTTCCCGGTTAAATCCTACCAATATTATAAATGCAAAAGTTTGTGAGGATGGATGGCAGGTCATAAACTACGAGGCATGCCTTTTAAGTTCTGTCGTTTCCATATTTCCCGGCAATATAGAATTTGGAACTGTTCTATATTCGAATGTGTTTAAATTTTGAATCTCTAAACAGTTGAAAGTATTAAGATTAATGCTTTTGTTAGGTCACAGCGTCGTTTCTAATCTGTCAAGTTACGTTGGTTAATAAGAGAACATTTCCTGTCAACGTGAAAATAGTATGTATATAGTATTTTATATGTATGTTTATCTATATATATTGTATGTATTACGTATATTATATTGTATATATAAGTTAATCTAAGTTTATAAATGTACTCTTTATGCACATAAGGTTACCCTCTTCTGCAAATTTTGCAATCGAATTTAGGTTTGTTGTAAGAAAACCCAATTCTGGGTTAAGCTCGCCTTTGTACATAAGCTATTTATCATAATTTTGTGTGTATTTCTCTTTTT
Organism: Lycophotia porphyrea; assembly: GCA_950005105.1. Taxonomy (NCBI): domain Eukaryota; kingdom Metazoa; phylum Arthropoda; class Insecta; order Lepidoptera; family Noctuidae; genus Lycophotia; species Lycophotia porphyrea. Next base: position 1,130,741 of record OX465406.1, read on the forward strand.
TTTTTTGTGTGTGCAATAAAGAATAAGAATAAGAATTACGTACGAAAATGAATTTTTCTAAGGAAACTGTTCGTGCAATAATTTTACAACTTTAGAAGAGGCCTGACACGGCTTCAGTGTTTTGAAGAGCTAACATCTATATTCAGTGATAAAGCCCCATGTCTGCGGACTGTCGAACGCGGGTATTTAAAATTCCAGCGTGGACATACTAGTGTTAGTGACAAATCTCGCGAAGGACGCCAAAAATCTGCCTTCACTGAAGATAACATCATTGCTGTGAGACAACTAATTCTCGAAGATCGTCATGTGACGTATCGAGAGATAGAGACTCTATTAGGCATCTCAGGGACAACCATTCAGAAGATCTTGCATGAAGCACTTGGTGTGAGAAAGCTAGTTTGCCGTTGGATACCGCATCTGCTTTCCGACGATCACAAGGCGGCCCGCGTCAGATGGTGTAAGAAAACTCTGCAAAGGTTTAACCGAGGAGAGTCAAATCACGTCTACGACATCATCAGTGGTGACGAATCTTGGATCTATGCCTACGATCCTGATTCCAAACAACAATCTACGATCTGGATCTTTCAAGACGTGCCAAACCCGACTAAAGCTGTTCGTTCTCGAAGCACTTCAAAGAAGATGGTGGCCACGTTCGTTGGAAAAACCGGCCATGTTGCGACTATTGCACTTGAAGATCGTAGAACGGTTAACGCAGATTGGTATACCACAGTTTGTTTACCACAAGTCATCACCGAACTTCGAAAATCAAACTCAAAGCGACGCATCATCCTGCACCACGACAACGCAAGCTCACACAGCGCTCGTCAAACGATTTATTTGAAGCCGGAAAAAGTAGAAATTCTTGGCCATCCTCCATTCCTCATTCCCAGTCCTGACCTAAGCCCTAAAGATTTCTTCACATTTCCTAAAATTAAGAAAAGTCTTCGTGGCAAAGGTTCCAGTCCGGTGAAGAAGCAGTCGACGCTTTCAAGTCAGCCATTTTGAACACCCCCACTGTAGAGTGGGCTAAATGTTATAATAACTGGATTGAGCGAATGGAAAAGTGTATTAAGCTACGTGGTGAATACTTTGAAAACAATAAAAAGTACTATAAGGTTCTAATTGTAAAGGGCAGGAGAGCCATGCTTGTTAGCTACCGCCTAATCTTGCAGAAAAAACCACACAAACATAACATTCCGCCGCGATGAACCTATACTTGTGATTGCGTATGCGTCGGTGGCGCCATAAGTAACAATTGAGCGGGGGCACATTGATCACGGGGTCAATTGTAGGGTCCAGTCCGATGGAGCGACGGCCGGGACCTAGCTAATAGATGCATGGATATAAATGGCTGGGAAGACATAAATGTAGACTAGGTTGGGCCGAGTCTTGGCAACTATGATGTACGAAGAAGTAAAAGTGATTTAGTTACCTCTAACAAAAAAGACTGACGTAAGCTAAGAATGGGACGTGTTTTCAAAAGAGAGCGAGGCATTTGCCATGCAGTCAAGTGAGGAGTAAATAGATGATGCCTAAGGTGACTATAAAAGCAGAACCCAGTTAGTATTTACCGCAATAAACCTAGCCTTTCGCAGGCCACTGCTGAATCAAAATCAATACATTTATTTCAAGTAGGCCAGTTACAGGCACTTTGAACTGTCGACAAAGATAACAATATAATGAAGCTACAGTCCCAGTCACAAGGCATAAAAACTTTGAAAGTACTGTAGTTGCAGATTCCCTAGCGTAGATCTCAATGGCGAAGAACGGGCAAGAAACTCCAGAATGTGGAGATATTTCAAATTCCGGGCGGCCGTTATGGGTGGCTGTCTTAAATTCAGAAGATTTTCATCATGACTTTTGATTTTGTGCCAGAACACCAGGTTCTGCGGCTTCTGCATCTTTTATCATTTTGAAGGTCTTCAGTCGATCTAATAAAGTGTCTACGGATGCCATATAAGTAACATTACTTACATAGCGATATATTTTTTAATCATACTCCCTCTGTACGGACTTATGAATCACCAATCAATCTAAAAATAGCATCGGACCGTATTGTGTGCAATGTTCAGCGCCATGTCAATAACAGACCTCGTCAAAATTTAACTAAGTGTGAACATAATTACCGGAGGGTGGGAACAGCGGTGTGGCGGTTACCACAACACTATGTGCAGGGGCAGAAGTTCCATTGGAATTTTAAATAATTTAGTGATCGTTTTGTTTCGTTGGGTAGTGCTGAAGGTAAGGATGTTATAACTCAGCTGTGTTATGCACTTATATTCGCGTCGGCATGATTTTTTATGTGTAAAAAATAATTGTTCGGGAAAAAATCGCTCGGTTTATCTGGCACTTTGTAGGCCGTCGCGCCTGATTACCGACTAGTTACTACCTCGGGACAATTTTTTTGCTAAACAAAAACTGCTGAATAGAATGTGGCGACCTGAATAAATGTGTAGGCCAGAAAATCGTGAATGAGTGTTCATTTTAGCGTGATGTTTTGTTCAATTCGAGTTCGACTTCTGCCCTTAACTTTATCGGCTCGCGGCGGGAAGCACACTGCCTGCGGTTTACGCGCCGTAAAAAATACACAAACACGCCAATGAAACGGCAGTTCTGAGCTTCAAACATGCGGCGTGCGACAGCTGCTGCTCTTCCCATTGGTCGCAATTATAAATCAACCGTTTGTAATTGGTGAAGGAAGGCATCCTCGTCACGGTGTCAGGAACAGTTGTCCGTTCCTAATCAATATGAGTTCGATTATGTTTTAACCGACTCAAAATAATTGTAAGCAGTGGTTCCCAATTTTTATTCGTTTAATTTGTGACCGTGACGACCAGATCTTGTTTGCGGGATTAAACATGGCCGCACAAGGTAGAGAGACTTGGATACGAGAAAGGGGAGACTTTTGCTCAGACGTGGGACAACGCAGGCTATAAAAAAACTATCTCGTTTGTCAGCTGGTCGTAACCGCGACTGCTGAGCATGACGGCCTGAGTTGGATTCAGGTCAGGCTATGTGTTATTGGGTTTTTCCATCGGCGAAATGTTGGTGCCTAAGGCTCCCTGTACTTGTTCGTTGCCGAGAAAAACTACGGTTGATTCGGCTTGTGTTGTATGGATCACTAAGGAAGTTTGTTACCAGACACGGTGCTTACGGTGGCGGTAGCCGTGCCGTAGTGCCAGCATATAAAGATGGATATGTAATGATTTAAGCTGCCTCGTTGTTGAGTTCGACTCCTAGGTCGGGCAAATTGTTATCGGGTTTTTTCATTAGGAATTTTTCAATGGCACAGAGTTTGGATTTGCGCCCGGTTGATGGCAACAGTATCGCCCCCACATAGGACTTAAACATAACTGGCGAAATGTGCAGACAATAGAAACATTTCCTCCAAATTCTTTGGGTAGTACAGGCATGATATTATGTGCAAATATAGTGATATAAACCTCTCCGCATTGTCAACAGGTGTGAGTGCGAGCAAGATTCCCAAGCGCGCGGAGATCCCTCCCAACAAAGGAGGTCCTTTCGCTGCGGCGTTGCGGACGCTCGCCAAGAACGCGGGCCCTGACGTCAAGGACGGTGAGTGGACCCGTAGCTAGTCACCCTTAACCTTGGGCGAACGGGCGGTGGACTGTCATGTGGGAGGTCATACGCCATATAAATCTTTTAGTTGTTTGGGCAGGTAAAATTAATAGAAGAAGAATAAGCTTTGGGGGTGAGATAATCTGAACTAAAAAGCAGATTTTGCTCATTTTAAGGTGCGATAAAACCATGGCATGGAGAGATTGCGGACCGTCTGCGGACCCCGGACGCTGACTGATACTTCAGTACATTTATCTGTCAGAGTCAGTGGAATCCGCAGTTATCTGCTATTTGGCTGTTTTATTTTTTATTACTCCATGATGCTTTATTGGAAAGAGGATGGATAGTAAAAAAATACAGAATTCGAAAAAATTACCCCTCGTTCTTCAAGAACCAGTCTTCATAATCACAGTCCACTACCCTACTAGTCTGTCCCCATTTTCTTTTATTTCCTTCAACTTCAGCGTGCACTTGTTGGGTTATTAACTTGTCCATACGTGTACTGATAATTGTCAACTTATCTCGCTAGAACTTAGTTGTAACTTACATCAGACATTGTGAGGATTGACCAGAGTACCGCACTTGACCGGTGTAGGAAATCATGCCTGTTGTTCTATACCTCTAATGTTTGAGGTGTATGTGTCGTACAATGGGTGATTGTTTTAAACAGCTAATATTGACCGGATTGACAGTGTGTGTGTCAAAGATTATTTGTTTGCTTTTTTTTAAAGAATTTTGTGAATATCTCTGGTCGATCTGTGAAAAATGCTTGTTCCATACAAAATCATTGTATTTTTAACTATAAGATATTTTAAGAGTTTTTTATCCTGTAAATAAGAGTGATATTTTAATATTTTGTTATTTAATGTTTTTAACAATATCGACCTGTAATTTTATTTGTTGATTTTATTGCGTTTAGCTCTTTATAGTGACTGGTTTTTATATATTTTTAACTTTACTTCACTTTTTAGAGTAGGCTTTGCAAATATTGTTATTTAGAAACCTAGCTCTGGATAACGTTAGTAAATTCCTGAAAAAAGTTTGGAAAACTGTTTCTAGAACAATATCAGATGCAAGTAATTGGAAGTGGATTCCGATGAAGGCCTAAAGTTTTAAGAACTTAAAATAAAAAAAAAATGTTCTTGAGACCAATTAAATCAGCCCCTATTCTATTTCAAACACAAATTATTTGGTTGAAATAAGATCAAAATAAGAACTCGTAGCTAGAGTCCGGGCCGACTTATTAATGATTGTAATCGCTAATCTTAGAAATCTTAAATTGCATCTGAGGAGGTTATATAAAACAAAAAAGCCCCTGATACAACTTAGCTTTTCCACTTTTCTATCTATGGTGATAAAATATTGGTTAGCATAGTAAGAGCTAAATGCACGTACGTAGCTGGGCCCCAGCCCGGGGGGCCGGGGGCCCTGCTGACTGACGAGTGTGCAGGCGGCGGCTCGGGGCCCACGGCGGAGCGCGACGCAGGGAAGGACAAGCCCGCGCCCGCGCCACCCAAGCGCGCCTCGCCGCATCACCTGCCTGCCAGTGGCTTCCAGCCCTACAGACCTGATGAAAGGTAGGAATTCGTCAATGCATCACAATATTAAACTAAGATATTAAAGCTAATAAATGGAGTGGAGAGCTAATAGAGGAGAGAGTTAGAGAGTAAATATTAATAAAATATGTACATTTATCGAAAAGGGGCAAAGAATTTCGGGGTATGGAGAACAGGGTGTAACGTTTTTCATCCCCCATAGCAAAGGGAGAATCCTCCGACTAGACGGGTGTTATGTCTGGTGGGCTACTGCCCGACAGTTGATGTTGGGTTCTTCTATATAGTCTTAAGTCGCGGATAACTACGCTTGTCGCTGTTTAGTTCATCGTCTATGTCATAGATGGAGCTGTAGTACTTTTGCCGCTACAGAATCATTGGTATCAAAACATCCTCCGCATCGCTGAAAACGGGTAAACTGTCCAGCCATGTGCCATGTCAAAAAGGATACCTGTATCCCGAGAGCTCCGAGAGGAGTGCTCTGAAAACGTGTATATAATATGATAATACGAGTAGGAAAGAAGAGCAGCAGAGAAATGCAAGGAAGTCCAAAAAGCACGGCCACGGCAAGATGTTGATGAGCAGAGTCAAAGTAATAATATAAAGAGCAGAGTGAAGTGAGACAGAATTTGCTCCTTTTTAGAATTTCGAGCTTCACCTCTGATACAGGAACTCCAGGATTGAAAAGAACTTTAAATGCCACGTGCATAATTATATCACGGTGAACGAGACGAGCGGAGAGGTGACGTGCTAGATTCGACTTATCACAAGAGAAACAAGAGACGCGATGTGGATTTTAACTAATGCGATTGGTGATTCTACTCTCCCCTCGTCTCCAGTTTGGTGAAACCGGCGTTTACGGTGGCACCGTAATCTGAAACCCAAGTTTAACGCCCGAGAGTACTCGTGTGTAGCTATGTAGGTACTTGTTAATAATGGTTCATTTCTTTGTGTTGTAGACTGTCGCACCCGGCGGCGTCGTTCCCGCTGCTGGAGCCGTCTGCGTACTCGCCGTACGCGCACCCCAGCATATACTCCAGCGCCGCGCTTCAGTACAGGTAATACTTATTATATCTAGCGTACTTACCGATAAGTGTCGCATTATTTGTATCAGCACTGTGTCAGAAGCGTTTTTTTGAGGACATTCTAACCCTGTTTTCATCTTAAACTATTTTCGGTTGAAATTCACTGTTATACAGTTTCTATACCAAGAATGATTCAGAAGTTAAAACAAGCATCTCATTTAGTACCCTCTGATTTGTAACGCTATACTTTACATTTGTCTAAGTGTATGTGTACCAGTAACTGCATGTTGTGGTGGCCGATAAGCTATTAGCCATCAGTTCACAAGTTTTAATATTCTTTCGACCCTCAAGTACAGGAAATTAATTTGTGACCGATATTTAAACACGTAACGGTACTCATCAAGGAGATCTCAAATGTACTGAACAGCAGCTTGTTCCATCATCCCACCCATGTGGGAAGATGTAACTTCAACCATGTCAAATGAAATTCTCAACGGAACATTGTACAAATGGAGGTGTCTGAGTCATATAGAAGTATGGAAAAAGAAGACGTGCTGCGCCGACCACAAATGAATTGGGATAAGGGCAGGAGAATGATGTTGTCGTGCCAGTGATATTAAGGCGAAAATGATGAGACAATCGCATTTAAGACGTGTGTTTGTAATTACCAGTCAACCGATACAGCATGTATGAGAAGAGTGAGGTCATATTTGTGTATCTGGTATGGACCATCAATCTGAACATCTTACTCCCTACAACATAATGGCGAAAAAGTAATTAGCTGTCCCATACAAAATTTTAATACCTTCTCGAGCCAGATGTATGAGACATTTGTTTTTTTCCGTGATCCCCATTTTGGTGCCATGGAGAAAGTGGTTTATTTTATTGTTTTGGTGGCTTAAAGCTAACAACACAAAAGTTATAATGAAGTAATCGCCACACCACACGGTTTATACCACATCTTTAAATATGACCACACCATTGTGGTACATGTTGTAAAACTTTAGTTTACCCTAATTGTAAACATTATTATAACTTCTACTTTGAATCGAATTCTAAAATTTGAGAGTTGTTCCCGTAGTAGAAGTTGTTACGCGATGAGTAAAAGACGTTTAAGGTTAACTAAATCTAAGCATGTATTGTATAGTATGTTTTTTATTTCTCGTCTTCCTTAAACCTTTTGTCGTACAAATGCACAGGCTAGCAGCAGAGGAACAAATGTACCTGGAGCGCGTGTTCCGCAGCGGCGTCGGCGTGAGCTGGCTGCCTCCCTACGCGCTGTACCCGGGGCTGGGCGCGCCGCACCCGCTCGTGTCGCACGTGGCCGCGCTGCACGACGAGCGGGACAAGGAGCTGGCGCTGCAGCGCGAGCGGGAGCGGGAGCGGGACCGCGAGCGGGAGAGAGAAAGGTGACACAAGCCGCATGGTTTACTGATTCTATTTTGTATTCGTTATTATAGTACTGCAAGACTTAGCTGTAGAAGGACAACGGTGTAAGGGACAGTCCTCTGCAAACTGATAGAGTGCATACAGTTAAATTTTCATTTATTTTTGAAGTAAAACTTCTTTAGGCGCGACTAGGGAGTAACTCAGATTTTTTTTCTGACGGAAGTAACGCTTACTATATTTAAAAATGGAACGATCTTATACTCAAAAGCATGGCAACCAAGGAGCCAACTTATCAAAGGTTTTATTTAAATATCGAATTGGCTTGCAAATAGAAAGCAGTTTATTGAAAAAAAACAAATGAACTCATCAACGCGAGAAAAAATATTGTTGTTTGTTTGAAAATTTTAATTAATTTCCTCGCATTATTTTCATGCCGTTTTTAGTAGGCGAAAGAACTATGTTTGTGTTATAAAATCTGTAAAACACCATATTTCAGGCAAATAAAGTCAAAGTCAAAGTTTTTGAAGTAAAACTTCTTTAGGCGCGACTAGGGAGTAACTCAGATTTTTTTGAAAATCTCTAAATATACTTGTTTATTTATTACTTTTAAAATAAGTAAATTAATAATAAATTTTCTGACGATTGCGACATTCTATAATATTCAATAACAAGATTATATTGGCATGTGCTGACTAACCTTCAATTTGCTACTCTCAATTATTTTATAAGAAGTTTTACTTCAATCGCGCGTAAAGGTTACACGCACACATTTGTTTTATTGTATTTCAGGTTTTATTCCTTTTTTCAATGTTAAATAACATTTTTTGTATGCAGCACTCTATATAAAATAAAATAAAACCAACAATGGATGTTGAAATACTCTAATGAACGACGCGTGCAATCAGCTGTTCACTTCTTGCCTAGCTATAGAGTTCAACAAACTCGTCATCGCGCTTGCCGTTCGTTACGTGCGTTTTGCCCCGGTAACGATACATTCCGTATGAGGAAATAAAAGAAATCTAATTTATTGGACTCCCATGACGTTCTTGAGATAATTTATCCGGTTATCTTGATATACTGATTTCAGATTGTGAAACAAAGAACTAGGGTTACCACGCTAGTTCTTTGTTTATGAAAGTGTTCGTAGCCAAAAGTAATTGTTTTGATTTCATCATTAATTAAATTGTAGTCAACTCAAAATCCACAGAGAACGAGAGCGGGAGCGGGAACAACGGGAGAAGGAGCAGCGCGAGCGAGAGCGTGCGCTACGAGAGAAAGAGAGGGCGCGTGACGAGCAGAGGGCTCTCGCTGTGGCGTTACATCCGCACACGGCGCACTCGGCGCACTCGGCGCACTCAGCGCACGCGGCGCACGCGCACGCGGCGCACGCGCACGCGGCTCACGCGCACCACCTGCTGCCGCCGCCCGCCTACCTGCCGCGCGCGCTGCTGCCGCCGCCGCTGCTGTACCGCCCCTACCGGCCCTACGCGCCGCACCTGCACCCCGCGCCGCTCGCGCTCACGGCGGACGCGCCCGCCCCGCAGCCCACCCCGCCCGCGCCCGCCGCCACCCCGCCCGCGCCCGCGCCCACCCCGCCCGCGCCCGAGCCGCGCGCCGCAGGTGAGGAGGCGCCGGCCTGACCGCGCCCCCCGCCCCTCCCCACGCCCCCCGCGTCCGTGTGACCCCACGACAGCCCCCTCCGACCTAGGACCGCAGTGCTTCCCTACAGTGACCACTCTACCGAGTATTACCTCACTCAACTTTCTCAAAAGAATACAACTTTTTGCGTCCCACAGCACTTGTCTTGCTAACGACCGCATGCGGGGACGACAAAGTGCAGTGAAACTGTAGGATATTTATCTAAATCATTTTGACATTTGTCTACATATTTTGACCACAGTAACAATTACGCTTAATAGAAATAAAATTGACAGCTAGGTATGTAATATAAAATTTTGTACAAATTTAATGTTTTGTAAGTTTTTCTGCACTGTGCCGTCCCCGCATGCGGCCATCAAAGGACAAATGCCTTGCGATGAGAATATAAGTATCTTATCCTGATATGTCATGCGTATCGAGCCGACTTTCTACCTTGACAAATAATATTATATCACAATTTTTCATACAAAAATTCAACAAAATCTGCGATATAATATGTTTTGTCACAACTATAATACATCGAAATATGATAAGCTTGTAAAGTGTAAGCTGTAGAGTATTAATTTGTAAATAATAAGAATACAATACTGAATTTGACACATTATGGTCAAAAGGCCTTTGCTCTCACTGCCATTAGCAATTGCAAAGACAACAAAAAGGGTAGCGTAGTCTACCCCTTTTAATATAATAACTAGTTTTCTTGCTTAGTAATCCGACGACATACGATATTAAAGAATTCTAGTATCTAGTATACCCCGACGTATGAAAATCAAACGCATTCAATTAACATTATTTGTACTACTTTTGAAAAGCCCTCTATAAATTAAAATTGAATATAGAGAAAGGCAAGCTACTGTAAAATATCACAATCGCAAAAACTTACAAAATCATTGATGATAACCACCCACCACAATGTTGGATAGCGGTAAAACCAGATGGATACTAACAAAATTATAGTTGGTTACCGACGAAATCATAGTTGGATACCGACATTTATTATTATTTGTATGCTTTTGAGTAAAATGTAGCAAACTGACCATATTATCATAATATCCTACTGTAACATACATTTCCGAATAAATAAAATTTGATTTGATTTGACAAAATCATGGTTGGGTACCGACATAATCGTTGTTGGATACCGATAAAGTCGTAGTTGGTAACCAACAAAAACAATGTTGGATACCGATAAAATATGCTTCTATCTTTTAGGTCGTGTCATGTCGGATTGCTAAACAACCATGATAGGTCGGTCTCGTTACCATGATTGAAAATATTGTGCTCCCCATCCTTACCTATTTACCTTCTGCGTAAAACATGAATAATATCTAAATGTAAAGTTGATTGTTTCAAGAACTTAGTCGTTTAAGATTAATATCTTCTTAACAAATGTTATCAATTTTCAGTCACTAGTTCATCAAAATTATTATTATTTTCATTTTCTTTCTGGTTTCTTAAAGCCTATTCAAGAGTTCGTTCAGTAAACCTGCCGTCTAGTCCCCAATCACATGTTACAGATTTGATAGGAGATCTGCTGACCAGTCTTTTCAAGGCTTTCAGAAATCAGGGTATCAAATAAATTTAATTGAAAATTTAATATGCGCAAAATGTTATAACTAACAAGCTTTCGTTACGTGAGTCTTACTTAAAATGAATTTGACGAAATATGTGATTTTATAACTCAATGGCAGAGGTGCATAGAATGATGATCTCCAATATTACCAAAGCTGGTAGGTATTTTCTTTTTTCCTTGTATCCTGAGGAGCACCTAACCTTAACAAAGTCGTATGAAGTTTTTTTTTCTCTGGGTTTTTAAAGGCTGTCCAAAATAATCAGTTGCCAAAAATCATTGATGATGATTTTGATTGCATAAATAAACGAATTTTGGAAGGATATCCAGCAAGAAAAAAAAAGGGTGAACTCATGTAATGAAAGTTTATTAACGAAACACCTTACTGACTGAAACCTACAGTAAATCTTTACTCCATTATTGTATCTTCCAAAACAAAGAAACTTAATTAGTTGATTGAGCTACATGTTATTATTTTGTGTGCTTTTATCGAAACCGATTGAATTAAGTTGTATTTGTTATTAACTTCTAGCAATTCTCGCCCCTATAACATGGAACTAAACGTCACTGGCGAAATGTGAGTGTACCATAGGTACTCTGTCTAACCCTTCGGGGACTACAGGCATGATAATTGATGTATCTTTTGACACTTTACAATTTTGTAAAATACATTATGAATAAAGAATTGTGTCAAATGTGTAGGAATGATTTCGATTATACAATTTGTAGGAACTCGAAAATTGAATTAGATAGTCCATTATTACTGATCTGTAATTAGAATGAATGATATGCCCAAAGTTATCTGTTTAAAAAATGTTCTGAAACTTTAAAGGGAGTGCTAAAGCCATAATTTGTTTGAGTTTGTAAAAGAGATAGTGCTATTCGCCCTGTATAGCTCTATCTCTGTCTTGCTTGACTAAGTAATGATGGCTTTGTCAACACCGTATACGGCCCTAAAGCAAATTGATGTACTGATTTGCGATTAGAAATGGTATATCGAAAAGTATAAAGTTGAGTTTCGCTTCAAGTTACTTAAACTTATAGTTTTTGTAAAACTGACAATAGCTTTTTAGTTAGATATCATAAGACAATAATTTAACTGTTGTACTGTTTTTTTGAAGTTTGTCTTTTGCTGATACTATTACGTTATCACACTTTGCTAATAAATTATTTGTTTGATTTTTGTGATTATACATAAAAGGCTGACATCCAGTCTTCTGGAGCAATATATTGAAGTTGCCATGATTATATAATTTTTACAAAGTTAATTTACTTATTTTTCATCTAGTTTATATAAATACAAGTGATCAGTTTCGATAGAAGTACATTCAAGTCGTTGCTTCTCGCTATGACATAATCTGAGCCTTTTGTCATTGTGAGAAAGTGTCGAATTGAGTAGCAACAGCTATAGTACTGTACTCTTTAGCTGTGAGAGCGAGAGAGAGGTCGGAGACGACAAAGTGAAGCCAAACGATAGAACTGCCGAGTTCCTACATTATATACTTTGTGTCGCCACGCGGACTCCCATGTATACTTGTAAGATATTGTGTGTAAATAAAAAATCTGTAATTATTATGTTCAATCAAAATGTTTCACTGTTGTATGTAAAACAATTTTGTTGCAGCAACGTTCTATGCAATGAATGTTACAGCAACTCGTTGCTATGTTCGCGCAGTACGTGCAAGTGTATAGTGTGAAGTTCGCGCGGCCGCACGGTGCACATACTCTACGCTTACTAAGTCGCCACTAAGATAATATACACGTTGTAATATAACTCCGCTATGATCAAATGATGAATAAACGACTGCCCGGCGCAGACTGTAACTAGATAGGAAGTGCGGTTATTTAAAATTATATATATTATACATCTAGGTGTAAAAAGAAATGTATCGATCGATAATGCACGAATTATATACGTAGGTATGTCATATGTCTCGCGAGTGCCGGCTAGTACTTACGCGACATATCGATCGACTAATTTTATTTGTAATTTCGCTCGTCCGGGGTCAAACGTAACTTAAGTAGCTTTAAGTTGGGCCCGCAAGGCCAAGCGTGCAATCTGCTTCGCAATATTGAACTCTACTGCATTTGTGATAAGACTTGATTCCCGTTGCAGTATTCGCGACCATGACCCCGCGCGAACGACGACTGCAGTGTTTAACGAACATTGAATTAAATAAAAAAAACACGAAATTTTATAACAAAAAAACCTCTTTATACGTTAACTTAGATAGTTATTATTAATTTTAGCTTTTAATAGGTGTTCAATATTTTTCAATATTTTTTTCGTTCACGATCAGCATTTAGGCGGACGGCGTGTTGTCGTATTCCAAGTGTCAGTGTCCGATATGTCATGTAAATATTATATTTAATAGTTAGATATGATATGGACAATACCTAACAAGTGAAAAAATATGGTTTTATTGAAAAATACATTCAATGAAATTAAGTGTGCATGCTAGCGATGTGGCGAAGTAACGAAGCTCGCTGGTCGCGTCTTCGCCGCTCGCGTAGTCACTTTTATTTTTGTTTTCACCCCTCCCTCCCCTACAGCTTGAAGTTAGCATGTAGTTAGTATTTGTGCAGCTTATAGGTAACGCAGCAAATCTTGCATTTACCATAATAATATACATACATGTCGGTATGAACTATGCCCGCAATGGGCCCACGTGGTTGGTTACTCTCACCCAGGTTCCAGCGTCCCACCAGTGGGAATATTATAGCCTGATTATGCTTATGAAGTCTGAGCGACTAAAATGACCAGTAACGAAGTAAGACACTATTTGTTCGCACTTTGGCACATGTTGTAATACATGCTTTGTGACTAGTATCGGAAATATTATATTCAGAACATTTTTTGGCACAAAATGTGATAGACAAGGTCACATTTAGTTAGCTAGAGGAACTACAGTCGTGACGGGTATCGATATCTTATCACGATAAAATGTAAAGAAAGATTCGATATTTTTTTCTTTTATGAGTAACCGTAGTTCTTTTTGTCTTAAACCCAAAAAAATACAAATCGTTTTTGTTTTATCGTATTTTGGTAATCAACAACCGTAACAGTGTCGTGTTTCCCTAGATAATTAAATTTGACCCTGTAGATGACTGTTTTTGTGTTGTTCTAGATTCTAGAGCCATTATTGTTTGATTGCGAAAAAGAGATATAGTCGTCTCGACTATCTCTCTCGCACAGTAACAATAGGTCTAATATTGAGTATGTAAACATGATAAAGCTTGACTGCCTTGTTGGTCTACAGCTGAGCATGAGGTTTTGGGTTCGATTCCCAGATAAGAGAAAGTGTTATTTTTCCGACATGAAATTCTTAATTCTAAACCTCAGGAACTCGAATTGTGGCCGCTTTATAGTATTAGGGTCAACTCACACCGAAAGAGCGGCGAACGGCAGCGACCCGCTCGGTAGAGAAGGCGCGCGGACTTCTCGAGCAGTCGCGGGACTCCGCGCGCCTTCTCGAGCCCGCCCGCGATGAATTCACGGGTCGCTTTCCTATGCGCAGTTCACTTTCAACAAAACTCGAGGAAACTTGTGTTTTAGCAGTGAAAATGGGTATTTTGGATTTAATTATTATTGCACATATAATTGAAGAAGCGACTTGTCGCGCAGTCGCACGGCTCCGTTTATGGAATTCGCCGGAATTCCCGCGGCGCCGCGGGCATCCGCGCGACTCGTTCGAGTTTCTCATGCGATAATAAGTATTATATTCATGAAAATAAAGTTAAAATTCATATGACACTGAAACTGCGCTCCGCTTCGCTGCCCTTCGCCGCTCTTGCGGTGTGAGTTGACCCTTAGGTTCGCCCTCTATTACATGGGACTTGAATATAAACGAGATTGTGGTTATGAAAGGTATGCAACATAAGTGTCGTAAGTAGAGGTGCCCGGAACAAGTTTTGAAACAAGTACCACAACTTGTGTCGAAGTGTGGATAAAGATTTCCAAGTTCTTAGCGTTATTTTGTTAATAAAAATTGCAAACATGGGTAAAGTTTGGATAGCCAAATCATGCAAGTATCTTGATAAATTTGCCAAGTGGTGAAGTGTCAGTATTACAGGACAAGATTTGCAGATCTGCGAATTGCACTTCACTTTCTTGTAGCAAGGAAATAGCACTCACAGATTTGGATTCAATCATAACTAATTTCGATATAATATTAACGATTTAAATCGCTGTTTTTAACATAAAACCTAACCTGGCGGTTATAATTTTTGACCACATTAGTGAAAAACGTTAAAACTATTCGTCCACAACTGGCAGAATGTAAAAAGATAACAAGAAAGATAGCAAGATAACTATTCTCACATTATCTGCGTAAGTACGCAAGGTAGTTACGCCAATAACAGAGTAAATATAAATTTGGTTCAGACCAAAAAGGCGGGTTCAACTCTCAAATTTTTCAGTAAAAATAATAACAAACAACATTTTTTTAATGTTTTCTCTTAATAAAAACTCAAGTGATTAATCTTTTAAACGCCATTATCACAAATACGTGACAAGCAAGCGTATGCCCTGTACGCCAAGCGAACCAAATATGTGACAAAATGGTTAGAAATTGTGGCTTGGCCTTGGCTTGGCGTGCGTTTATGCTCTGGCGTTCAAAAGGTTAGTTGGTTTTGCGAGACAGGAGGCCCATGGGCGGCATTACAACTCTGACACCAGATTAGGCACTAATCACACGAGAAAGAAGAATTGGTATTAGGTCCATCTATTGTCTTTATAACAGATCAGCATAGGTTTTCATAGGCTGTTTCAAGAAGCGTTTACAGGTAAAATTTACGTTCATTCAAAGGCGAGTTAAGTACCGAGAAACGACTTGTTGTTTACTTAAATAAACCAAGAAATATGTGCGAGCCTCAAAATCACGACACCCTAGGTTACCTTTAGTTATATGTCTGTTTACACCTCCGTGAACTGTCCTCTGAGGTTTTCACTCGGGGCTCTATGGTAGGATCATTGTAAAATAAGAAGAAGGCTCAGGGCTGTCAGATCCTAGCCGGTCAATCTATGTTGTCAACAATCTTACCAAATCTTTTAACATCAAAACGCAAAAGAAAACGAACATCACTTAATTTTAAAAAAAGCAACAATTTTGTACCTTAAGCTGCATAAAAAACCAAAAAGATGTTTTCCAATGGCCCCTCGCATTTTGAAGACTGAAATCCAGAACATTTCGGATCAGGGGGACGGAATAGTCATCCCGAGGAAGACCCCATCGCTCTTAGATGTAACCATAGACGGCATAAAGAGTAATACGAGCAAGAATTTGATATTAGGAACCTTCGTGGGCTGGGTTTCAGGTATATCCGTCGTCAGGGTAGGTAGAATCGCCGCTTTTGGTCTCGGAGGGGGGATCATTCTTCTCCACTTCGCAGCAGAATTTGGTTACATCAACGTCAACTGGGAGAAGATTAAAGAAGCTGCGACAGGAAGCCAGGAGTGGATGGAAACGTTTCTCCGGTTCGTAAGGAACAACAGCTGCTTTTCAGTCGGATTTCTTGGCGGATTCTTCTTTGGCGTGGCTTCTACGTAATGTTAGGTAAAAGTAATCGAATCATGTTTATTCCTTAAAATTGTAATAATTAGTTAATCTTTCAATACCTATTATTTATACCATTTAAGTACATTCTGGTTTGCTTGATAGACTCCTGTATCTTAGTAACTGAGATCGGTGCGGCCCGATCCCCAGGGGGTGGTCCCTGCCCCAATTCTTGCAAGCAAGTGCAAAATTGGGTAAAGTGAAATCAAAGTCTGTTTAAGTCGATTTAGAGAGGGTGCCGTCATCGAGGTTCCTTATACTAGAGAGATCACACACGATGCTAACAACAGAAACACTTTAGAGTGCGTAAATTACTTCTGAAGTGGTCCTTTCTGTGGACTCATTACAGGGCCAACCATCGGAGGATTCACTTCCACCTATTAGGCAGTTTTGTTATACTAACCTACTTGTGGCTAGGAATAAACCACCTGTAGCTTTATTGTTTAAAGCCAGTTTGATACAAACTATTTACCCAACCCCTGGGTCTCTTAGGAGTTAGGACTTCAAAAATTGACACAGTCACAATATTCGAAATATTGGTGTAGGTTGGTATCTAGAATAGGTACGGTATTCAGCTGCATCCGGTTAGACTGGAAGTCGCCCCCCAACGTTTTTAATATCTAAGTACCGCCTATAGAGAGGGAAGCAACAGGTGGCCAGCCTTTCGAATGCTTAGTATAGGTACCTCCTGTCAACAAGTCCGTGTCTTGGTACTTTACAAAATACTCACGAACAGGATAATGATAGGCACGCACTTAGCAATACATTCACACGGCTGGTGATCATGCTTATCCAAGCTGTTAAAGCGGGGATGACTGAAGATCGCAAGGTTTCGTGGTTCGTGCCCTACTGCTGGACTGTTGACGAGCACTCCTGCACCTACCCGCTCCGATCGTTACTCGTACCTCGTACCTCTTCGTGGTACCTTTTAGTAAGACGTAAGTATATTAAATTAACCTTAACTGAGGAAAATAATCGAAAAATAACATTCTGATGATACACAAACCTGCTGAAGAGGTGCAATGGTAAACCGGCTGACTGCTAGGAGGCGTTGTTGCGGGTTCGATTCCCGCACGGAAATAAAGGTCTATGACTCTCAATTGGCAATTGGGCAATTGATAAACGCAAAAAAAAACTAAGTTTATCTGAGAAGTGCATTGTGGGTAGATTGTTTTCGTTAAAAACTTAAAACCATGTTGACAGGATGGAGATTCCAAGCAACTTTAGAGATAAAAGAGTACCTACTAGAGAGGACATAACCATAACATCACGCCTGTAATCTCTTATGAGTTAGGCAGGGGCGAGCCTATTGCCATCAACCAAGCATATCTAAATCCAGACTCCGAGCTGCTACTCAGACATGCCTGACATTACCAGATCTGAGATTCGAGTTCAAGACCTATGAGTTCAGCAGTAGAGCTTGCGATGTAATAAACCAAATTATGCGGCAGTTATAGAATGCCTAAATAAGCTAGGGATCCGCTCAGATCAGAGAGGCTACGCGTCCTACGACAATGTAAACTACAAGGCGTAGGAGCTGTTATAGGCAGAGGATACCTGTAAACCAACCCGAAAATGTGTGCGCTACGGTTATCATAGGGATATCCTCGTATCTTTCTCCACGAGTGAGAATCGCGGCGATATTAAGTAAAATACGTGGCCAACGATAATAGGAATGTTTCCTGAGTAAAAAAAAAATATAATTCTTATTAGGCCGTCACGTCAGTTAGATTATCGAAAAATATTGGATATGTATTTTTTGTTTTATCAAATCAATGAAAAATAACGAAGATAAAACGCATTAAAGTTCATGAGTGGGGGCTTGTGACGTCACTATCCGCTAAAAAGTGTACCGAAATGTGACGTCACACGAGTTTTCGACGCACTGCATCGTCCTCATTTTAAGTTTACGAGAAAAAAGAATCGTCGTCGTCGTTTGTCGTGTCGTACGTGGAGTCTGGATTTGTGCTCGGTTGATGGCAATAGGCTCGCCCCCTATTACATGGGATTTATACATAACTGGCGAAAGCTGGCTAAGGGTATTACGGGCGTGATGTTATGTGTGTCCAATATTTTTTGGAAATCTATCTGACTGACTAATTAGATTTTTTTGGTCAACTACCCCCTCTCGCTCATGGAGACGGCCTCTTACTGTTTCCGATTAGCAAGAACGTCACGTGAAAAAACTTAGAAGCTTTGTCACTGTCGAGTGTGGACGGTTAAGTCTGTGACGTGAACAGACTTAACCGTCCACACTCGACAGTGACAAAGCTTCTAAGTTTTGCACGTTGTATCGATCTACCTACGAGTTTGTATAAAGCTATCTCTCATTTGGGTAACTGATCGCATCTATAGTTATATGTCACACAGCTCTATACTAGTACGCATAATCGCGACTTCGTGTTTTCGAGGAAAACTATAATTACGGAAGCGCATACTTTTACTGGCAGTTCTATAGGTAGCTAAGGACAATACTTGTAACAATTGTAGGCGTAAGTATACTAAAATCAAAGAAATTACATACGGTATCTATTCTATCAAGAATCTGAACTTAATTTTACCTGTAAAAGCCACAACATAATTATTTCGTATGCTTTACTGTGACAATTACGATGCGAGAAAGAGAAAGGAAAAAGATCTGCCCCGTATTCACAAACGCATCGAATCGATTCTCGCTCCCTCCCGTAATGATAATAAGATAGACATTTGACTTGTCGAATTGAAATCGAATCGAAGCGTTTGTGAATACGGGGGCTGGATACTCGGAAAATATAAATTAGGTACATGGTTTAATACAGACACACTACTAAAGACACCTAGGCCATATAAACATTGAAGTTCGTAGATCAATTCACGCTGATGCGATCCGCTTTTTGATACCAAAGTCGGACCTATGAACAAGCAACTACTTTTTCCAACTACTTTCTTTTAAACTTCTATAGCGGTCCACGGCCAAGTTACGCTTTATAACAAAATGTAGTTTTAGGTGGGGTATTTTATATTATCTGTGATGGGGTTGTCCCCTGCGAGTCACGGCCACGCTACGCACGGATGCAGGGTTGGCAAACACATGAACCGCGCAGCTGACACGGCAAACCTTTCCGTGCAATCGTGCATCTTAATAGTGGGTAGTTGATTTTGGGTACCTACTGGTCGGTATGCCGTTACAAGAAGCCACTAACCTAGCAGTGGATACATGCATCGGTGTATTTTGTTAGTATTCTTTATTATAGGAGCCTTGTTACGATAAGCCGTTGCGTTGGTCCCGACTGTCATTTGAGGATCTTTGACAGTCATTACAGGTAGTTAGTAGCTCAGAGTCTGACAACCAGTTTACTAAAGGGTATTACCCAGTACTAACTGGGTTGTAGAGGTCAGACAGGCATTCCTTCCATGTAAAATACTGGTATTCAGCTTCATCCGGTTAGACTGGAACCCGACCCCAAGATAGTTGGGAAAATGCTAGGCAGATGATGATAGTGGCCTTGTTATGTTGCCTACCAAAAAAGTAAGTATCATTGAAACAGCTTATGCATACGCTTTTAGAATGCTTGCCACATTGCAATCCCAACGTGCACTGAGAAAGTGAGAAGTTTAGGATCGACATTGAAGGTACAGGCGCCAGCACATTAAGCTACTACAGTCTGTCTGTCACATATCTTTAATAGATTTGAAATTTTTTCCCCATTAGGTTCAAGGTTGATTGGGAACATTTTTCAGAGTCGGGTAGCTTAATGTCCTGGCGTTTGTACAATTGCGAATGTGATAGCAATTGCGAGATGGTTTCTATGGACGTAACTTAAAATTCACAGGATTACATAAAAATTAATTGTTCCGGTCTATCAGTACTAATGGGCAGTTTGCTGTACGTAATGCATCTTGCATCTCAGTGCACGTTTCATTTTGTGTATTTAGATTGCATTGCTCCCTAATTCCTGTCCTCAGCATGTATTACCTGTCCACTTATTTTACTCCTTAAAATTAGAAACTTAAGAAACAAAATGGTGTATAGCAAAAAAAATGGTAATGGTATATGGTATGGCTCTTAGTGCAATCGATACCAAGGTATCCCAAAGCACGTAATCTCCACGTGCGTCGGTAGCATCAAGAGATGGCAGTACTACTAACTACTAAGTGACCATTCGTGACGTCGAAAATGTGTTGAGTAAACGACCGGAGATGTACAGTAAGTCCAGTGCGTTCAGAAATTCAAATTTTCTTACGTTTTTTGTTATTTGCCTGACAATGACCTCATTGTCAGGTTGCATGTTAATGAAAAATGAGTCCCGCCAGTAACACGTATGTAGTTACAGAATCAAAATCATGACTCATTTTTCATCAACATGCAACCTTTTTTTTTACGGATGGGAAATCATCAAATATTGACTTCTCCCGCTCTGGGCAGAGCGGAAGGGAGTGTCAGACTTGTACTGACTAAAACCCATCCATGTTCCTTCCTTGCCCTTTGTGTTCCAGGGCCGCGGTATCTCTTTCGAACAGCCCGCAGCCCTGGCAGGGTCAACATGCAACCTGACAATGACCTGCAAATTGCAAAAAACGTAAGAATATTTGCATTTCGCGGGCTACTCTGACGCTTCCACCTTAAAGTCTAATCAATAAGATGAGAAAGTGTTTACTAATATAACGTTACATTACAATCAATGAATTAAGTTTCTATAGTATTAATCAATATTGTTACACATTACGAATAAATTAATCATTAAGTTCTTGAACAATCAACACTTTGTAAACACATTTACCAATTCGCAAAATGCGTGGTGTTAGTAACACCGACGCGCAAACTGTTACCATGAAGTCAACACATAATTCTTGTTAGACCATGGAAATTATTATCGGTAATTGTTAAAAAAAGTTTCATACGAAAGTGCAAAACCTCTACGGTTAAAATGTTTAATTGCGTCGATGTACCTTACACCCTATGTAAACATACCTGCAATATACTAACACAGCATTTCTAACGTTACAGTGATGGTTCCCGTGAGGCCGATAACTCCACTAGCGCCACTGGACCCAGAGAGAGCCTTCCCCCCAGACCCCATTCCCCCTAAACCTCCAGAACTATACAACCCTGAAGAAACTGTCATGCATGAGAAACCAACTTTTATAATTCCTGCTAAGCCTATACCACATTGTCCGATAATATCGCCATCATCTATTCCTAACCCTAATCCTAGTGTCATGACCCCGAAACAAGTGGAGGGCGGGCACCCAAAGTTTGGAGGTTACCTTTACAATATACCCGGATACTCAGCATTTCAGCCTATTACTCCGGTGAACTACCAGCCGCCATTACCCCCGCGCCCGCCTAGCAGTCCCCCTCCACCTCCAATACTGAACGAGCCACCAAATCCTGATTTATACACGATACCCTTCCCACCATTGCCCAAAGAAAATCTAACAGCGCCTATGGTTGAAGAACAAAGTACTGAAATGGAACCACCCAAAGAGATCTTAAAACCACAGACTGACTTTGAAGAACATTTCACTCCTGAAATTATAACAGCTACATCAGTACCTGAGTCTAGTAAAACACAAAGTACTGAATCAAAAATGAGCATCACATCGTTAGCACAAGGTTCAGGAGCTACGGTCACTATACCGGCCCAAATTACAAATAAAGAGTTCAAGAAGAAACCAGAAAGGTTCAGTTTAAAAACCAGCATACCTATAAGTAAAATTGATATGAAATGTGTCAGCAATCCACCCGATACTGCCTTCCAAAGTTCTTTAGTAAAGAAAACCCACAGCAAGGAGTCGCCGAGAGTTGAAATTCAGAGTAATATTATCATAAAATGCGCAACGAAAGAACCTGAGATTAAAGAGGCTAAGCCAACTGAGATATCAAATAAAAATATTGGTACTTTAATTAATGCAGCTGACGCTATCAGCAAAACGGACAATTCGTTTCGTGTGCCCGAACCAAAAATTGACCAACCAGATGAAGTGAAAGAATTATTCAACCCAATGAATATTGAAACAAGCAAGCACGCCACCTTTAAACCACCGCAACTATCTTTTACTGATACGAAAAATAATGTAGTTTATATACAAAGTAAGAAGAAGAATTCAGACTCAAAGATGATGATTAAGATACAACAGAATCCAAAAGTATTGATACAAAGAACTAGTTTCGAGCCAATACCCCTGCAAGCTCCTATACGACCCCTAAACCAAAATAAGAAATGCAAGGAAGACTTAGTGAATGAAAGCACTTCGTCGAAAGTGGTGGCATTGAAAAGATTACACCAGGAAAATAGTGATGAAAATGATTTTGAGAATTTGATCACTGAGAATCAAATATATGGTAACAAGATAGTTGTGAAGGAAAAGTCTCAAGGCACATCGCAGGAACAAGATTTAAAAACTAAACAGGTGACTGAAAAAGTCACAACGACTGAGACTAAGAACGTTATTTTACAACCTTGCAACAATTTCTTATACTTAAACAACGTCCAGATTCCCGCTAATTTCATGGTGATTAAAAATAATGCTAAAGTGTCACAAACTCCAGAAGCTTTTAAAGCCAAGATAGCGCCAATAGTAAGTAGTCGAGTAGCACCTGAACTCATTACTGTACCAGGTACAGTACCAATTACAGAAAGTAATACAGAAATAATAAAAACCTCAATACCGAACACCGTAGTGAGTAATGAAAGTCATGTTTTGAAATCCAACAACAGCGTTATACAAACACTACCAAACATAACTAAGCCTGACATAGTGATACAAGCTAACCCAAGCATAACTAAGCCCGACATAGTTATTCAAGCCAACCAAACTGTCACTCAGCCCGACATAGTTATACAAGCTAACCCAATTATATCTAAGCCTGATATAGTTATTCAAGCTAACCCAATCATAACGCAGCCTGATATAGTGATTCAAGCTAACCCTTCAGTTATTGTAAGTCCAAAGATCGTTTATCAAGGGCCAATTTCCTCCATGAACCTCGTGGAACCTGACAAAATAAAACCGCCACTAAAAAAACGAGAATATGTACAATTTGTTCCTCCACAACTTCAAAAAATTGCCCCTAAAAAGGAAGTCCCCAAAAAAATAGATCCACCGAAAGCAAACGAAAAATTATACATAACACGCCCTTATCAAATGGACGCAAAATTACAGCCAACAATAGTAATAACTAATATACTACCAATTAATAAAATTGATGAGGTTAGTTCTGTAGATAATTATGAGAAAAGACAACGTTTGAGGCGACTGAAGCACTTGTCGAATCGTGAAACTAAAGACGCTAAACCTGATGCTAAGAAGGTGGAAAAGACTGAAATTCCTAAAATTATAATTACACCTGATAATATAGATATTGAGATATATAAAGAATTTGCAAATAGTAAAGTAGGCACAGATGATGGTAGCAGTGGAAGCGATAGTGATGATTACGGAGAAGATGAACTAAGAATGTACGAAGATATTATCGAGGATTATGGCGCTAAAGCTGACAACGACAAAGGGAAGATTGATTTCATGGCTAACCTTAGATTGGCGACACCAGAAGCTTATAAAGGTATGTACATTAAAATCAAAAGATTACTTGATTATTTCGCAATCTTTGTAAGTTCAATAGTCTGTTTTATAGATGTTAAACTAACCCCATGTTTGGGTCGGTCTAATTTGGCACAGCAGGCCTAAAAATAAATGTACATTTGATTTTGCCGGTCAACTTATGGCGAATCAGCTCTATCCGTACATTTGTGTGTGGCATCTCCCACTTAAAACTTTACAGAAAAAGACCTCGAGCTTCAAGACAAGGTGCTAAGAAACGACTCGGTAGCATCAGCATACGCAGCAGTGGGTCGTCTGGATGTGCTGCTCAATGTTCCGTCCGGGGAGACAGCCGAAGACAGTGATAAGCAAGAAGTGGAGGAAGAGAAGATACTAGAGAGTGAGGATATCCAACAAGAGACCAGGACTGCAACGCAGAGGAAGAAACTGTTCCTATCGAAGTTGAAGCTAACGCAAGTCACGCAGAAATATAAAGAAGGTAGGACTAAACTTCCGAATATTTATTGATATTAATTATTAAGCAATTGGCTTGTGGTGGATAACAGCAAATTCTCTCTTACTGAGAGGAGGCATGTGTCCCTGCATTTACCGGATTGCTAGTAATTACAGATTGGGTTCAAACTTGGTGACTCGCCCAATACTAGGAATGTGTTATTGGCACAAGACAGCCTAGTTTCAACGCTAAGGCAGGACCTTTCTAGTTTCATATCGGATTATTCATTTCAATTTCAGGATACGACAAAGTATGGCAAGAAATATTAAAAGAAAGAAAACGTCGCAACAGCAACCCGGATAGAGAGGACAACAGCAACCCGGATGGAGAGCACAACAGAAACCCGAATGGAGAGGACAACAGCAACCTGGATGTAGAGGACCACAGCAAAGAAGCGCGTCTAGGGTTCGAAACTAACTCCCAACTCGAGCTCATAAACGAAATCGAGAAATCCGTCAACGAAAATAACAACCTTATCAAAAAGAGATTAGATCCAGTTTGCAACGGAGATGCGAATGATGACAGCATTAAAGTACTAGCAGAGAAAAACTTCTCTGAGTTAAGCCGCCTATCCAAAATGGCCGACAATAGTGTGAAACTGTTCAAGGCTCCAAACACAAGAAAAAGAGACCTAACCCCTGGTTTCGACAGCGAGAACATTAAAAAACCAAGCATGAAAATAAAGCTGCCGTACCAAGATTACCCTAACATTAAGATACCAAGTATTCCAAAGATAATTTCGTTGAAGTCGACGCAGGAGTGTTCGACCGCGACGTCCACGCAGGCGACATCTATGGACGAGCCGCAGAACTCGGCGGCGGGGGTGACGGAGATGTCCGAGGAGTCGTCACTAACGGAGAAGAGGGACATGAGCTGTCAAGTGGAAATACCGTCATGGCCAGGGGTAGAATTTTTGGCGAAGAGTTATAGGGATTATGATGCAGGTAATTGACGAATCAATCTATTTCATGTCCTGAAAAAAAGCTTCCTTAAAAGTCATTAAGCTAATATTGTTACTGTGAATTCTTTTCTGGCAGCGGTCTACAAACACAATTGGATGATCTACAATGCCTGCTCATAAACAAAATTTCGCGAATGTCCAATAATCGGGAGGACAACTCCAAAACCACTCTGCCTGCCTTAACCATATTCTGGCGTTTTCATTCGAAACATTGCTATCGTAGAAGGCTGAAATTACTATTAAATATAAATTACATAGAGTATTAAGTGTAACCAACAATTCTTTAATTACTTTGACGATGTTGATTCCAGCTCGCCGAAAAGAGATAGCCGAACTTCACAAGCGCAATACCATCCTCAAAATAGAAGGCGCACACATCACCTGTTCAGCCTCGCGCGACTCGGATCATGCGCGTGCGCTTCTAGCTGAGAGACAGAACCTCTCCATGGAAGAAAAAAAGCTTCGTCAGTCACTGCAGAGGATACAACAAGCCATCGAAGTTATTAAGAACTACTAGCCAGGGATGAGAGGCCGGTTCATTGAACCCAAGAAGAGTTCGAGCAGGTATGACTTGCGAAAGCGGTCGAGACTCGAGAATTTGAAATAGTTTTTGTATAGAGGGTGCTAAGAAAAGTGTCGAGGTAAAGTTACGGAAATTAATAGTTATGCAAGACTACCGACTTAAATTCTATGGAATATGGATATTCAAATCACAACTGTGTATGTAATGGGTACTTAAAACTTGTCAAACTGACGTAATGTTGATTTGCTTCTCAATTAATTTTCGTGAATGTACCTGTCATTCGACCTGTATATATTAACAGTAATTTTCAAAATTAACCGGCCTCTATGACTAATAATAGTTTGACTCCTAAGACAAATTTTACCCGTTTTTACTTACAATAGGCTCAATAAACACCTAAATATTATTGTACTGCTGGAATTTTAACTCTCAGCGCTGATAAGAACGTGAGTGACATAGGCTTCATCAGCACTAGGATAAAAGTCGACATAAGACCAGTTCATCCATGTGTCGTGATCCTAATTAAATAACTATTGCTACCTTTGGTTTACCTAGTTTGTTTGAAAATTAGGTACAGGTTCCTCTTTACGACTGTAGGAATATCGAATTTCTAACAGGAATATAAAAAAATAAAGGGATTGTCAATCCTAGCTCGCAGGTGGTTTCAAAGAGTTTAGTTATTTGAGAGAAATGATTAGTGTTTTTGAGATCATTGCCATATTACACTGTTTTCACAGTTAGTTTTTCTATGTATTATTTGGATAGACGCTTAGAAACACTGCCTGTCTTCTTGCAAATATGGGTGTTAATCTCCATACATTGTGATTCACTTCTGTAATTTGCCGCCTATACTTCGGACACACTGTAAGAAAAGGTCACAGATAAATAATGGCAAGATTATTCGATTTTATACTGCTTTCTTAAATTATGTAAAGTAAGAAATAATGATTAAGGGCGATAATCGCCGGTGAAAAATTGTAAATAATTTAGTAAATATGTAGTTGCAATTGACGGAGACAATTATTTTGTTATGTTACTTTAACTTATCATAAGTGGCCTAGCCAGTTTGTGGGTCGTAAAGTGTAATATCAAATTAATTAGATGAAAGATAATGATGATGGCTAAAGAAAAATAGCACTGATATACATTTTAACAAACTCAGATGATGAGAAATTTTCGATTTTTAATATGACACAGTCATCTTTCGGCCTACAGGTGATTGACATTTATACCTAATATAAAAATGATATCAAATGTATGTGTAAGATAACTGTAAAGGATTAAAATGTGAAAATAGAATAATTTTGCATTGTAAATCTAAAGGGAGCTAAGTACATAAGAAGAAGTGTGAAAGTGGCGCCGGTGACGGAAGAGTTGTGGTAATCGGTTGATGCGGATCATGTGATGCGGAGGAATGAGGAAAATGTCGTGAAGCAGTTTCGGAGTATGAATGTGGATTGATAAAAGAGTAGAGGAAGACCAAAGAAACGATGGATTGTCTGTGTAAAGGATGATATGGCAAGAAAGGTGGTGTCTGATGAGATGACAAGTAATAGAGCAGTAGAAGAAGAAGAAAGACGTGCTGCACCGACCCCAAATGAATTGGAATTAGGGTAAGAGAATGATGATGATGATAGGAGCTCCCACGATAAAGGGGTTCAAAAATAATTTTGGTCTGTCCTCAGTAATTTATTTATCCAAAAACTAAAAACCTGTGGTCTGACCTAAAGGTTAAATTAAATTGTACCAAAAATTGTAAAGAAATGTTTCTGTCAATTTAACAGTAAGATAGAAATAACTAGTCAGTTATTTTTAGGTAATATTTATTGAAGTAAACGTTAAGACTCATTGAAATAATGCAATAATTACACTACGGTTTACTGTTTTTTAACGCCTTTTTTATTAAAATGTGTTCTGTGTTTAATGCCAAACTCAAGTACCTACAGTTTTGCATGGCTATTTTAGCGTGTGTATCGGCCCATGATTGGTTCTAACGCCGCCATCGTATTTCCATAGACAATTTCATAAATATTTACTGACAGCGTCACTGTCAATGTCATTAAAAAAAAGAAAATATGGCGCATTGTTTATTTCCAATCACTGAAAAACTTTTGCCACCACTCAAGTGGGCACACTGTAGTAGTTGTAGGAGGGAAACGCGAATTCTAGTACTACTCATGTTATAGTCACTGTATAAATAAGATAACCATAAAATATATATTTTATTCCATTCACCTAGTATCTATTCTGATTTGAACTACACTGATCAATTTGCTGATTATTCAATATATTTACAAGTATAATGCACATACCATTTGACACTATGATTATTTTCTACAAATTAAAAACCGCTTGTAATGCGTCTCTTTTTTGTTATATTTATTGTAAAATACGTTTCGCGGAAACTAATACTAGTAACGAAACAATAAAAAAGATACTCAACATTTTAAATCTTGTTTTATTACAACTTTCTAATAATAATACTGTTTAGAGCGTAATCAACATTTTGTGGTTTAAATTATTAACAATGTGGTTTTGTCATTAGAAAAGTATAAATACTGGTGCTACTACAGGTTGACTAATGTAGCGTTCACACTGGCGAAATATTTTCATTAAAAAGCGGCCAAGTGCGAGTCGGACTCGCCTCCTTTAATGTATTTTTATTTTATAGCGCCATATATATGTTATCATAGCAGCAATAGAAATATACTTTCTGTGAAAATTACAGCTGTATAACGGATTATGACCCGCCGACAGCCCGCTGACAGACAGACGGACGGACAGCAGAGGCTTAGTAATAGGATCCCGTTGGTTACCTTTCGGGTACGGAACCCTAAAAGACAAGTTAAAATCTCTACTCTACTCTTATATTTTAGTTGAAATCTTTTTCTCGTTAGGTATGTTTTCATTCGAATATTTCACCAGTAAGAACACACAGTACCTACCTAATAAATAATCACCAGTAGTAGCACTATACCGAATCATACTTCTCACCTAAATTATATTTCCTGACGGTGTCTTCAACTGGGGTCCTCAAAACAGCAAAGAGCTGTTCCCGCCATGATTAGCACAATACCCACGATTGATCCTGGAAAGAAAAAGGATAAATATTTAAGATAGAGCGGGTATCATCTTTGTAAAGGATTGAGATTTTAGTATAAATAAAGTCAAGTTGGTCGCATTCGCGAATGCTGAGCATGAGGTTATGGGCTCGATTCCCGGATCGGGCAAATCGTTATTGGGTTTCACCATCAGTAATTTCTCAGTAGCAATCACGGAGTCTGGATTTGTGCTCGGTTGATGGCAATAGGCTCATGGGAATTCAATAAAGCTGGCGAAATGTGGTTGTACTAGTGGGTAAACCTCAGTGTAACACTTCGGGAATTAAATGCGTGATGATAAGCTCTAATTACTTTCCAAAAAGGTTTACGTTTTTTGAAAACGCTTTACGTTTTTTGAAAACTTTGGAAGGGTGGGGTCTGCTGGGCAGGGCATCTAGGCCGGGGAATAATCAATCATGATGACTTTTGTAACAGACTATACGGACTTTTATCCAGCGGCTCTTCAGCGCCGATGCTTGCTCCAGTGACTGCGGTGAACACGAAGGCCAGGCTGTTGGCGACAGGCACGGCCACCGACAGCGGCGCGCGTTGCACGGCGGCGAGATAGCTCAGCGACCCCGCCTGGTTCACCAGCCACGGTAACACGTACTGCAACATGTTACACTGATGGTTACTAGCCACAGGCACGATCACCGACCCGGACAAACTTTCACAAAGATTCAGTGTCGATGACGTCTAAAATCGCAAATACTCTCCGACTAGCCTCCAAGCGAATGCAATCGTGAGTTGCCATCTTTAATGGATTTCAACAAGACGCGATCTCTAAGCGGTTACATGAATGTCTGTTCTAGTGGTCTTAGGAAGACCAATGGTAACTTATAAATAGACAAAACAACCGCTTACCTTCCAATTCCCGAGCAGGAAGGTGACTTCGGCCCAGACCTGCCCCAGTACGGTGGTGGCTGAGACGTCACGCAGTCCCTTCGTACCCTGGCGGATGAAGGGGTTGGTACATCCCCACAGCACACCAGTTAACACCAAAAGACCTAGGAACATGAAGATAGTATGAACTGGTTATTTTTGTACCCTTCTTCGTTTTTTTTTTTAAAGAAGACCTTTGTTGAGGAACTGTTCTCATTTATTGTTTATCAATGAGTATAATCTAGTTGTTATAACTGATTTGTGTGTAGGTATTCTCATCACAGTATATTTACAAATCTCTTAGGTCCACTTATCACAGATCAGAGGGGAGGAGGGTTCTAAACAACGTATCACCAAGGACGGGGCCCCCCTCCCCGTCCTTGGTGATACGTAGTTCGAGTCCCGCACGGAACAAATATTTGCATTGCCTCCAGGTAGTTGTTCCGGGTCTAGCTGTGTGAGTGTAAACCAAGCAATATCAGGATAATATTCTGATATTGCTATCTCCTTTATAAAGGGTGTAAACAGACTCTTAACGAAGCCGAAAGGCACTTGTTCTACCCGTCATTGCGATCATTTTTTTGTTCTAGACCATACCTGGGAACCTTCTAGTTACGGAGATATTGGGGGTCAAAGTTCCAACTTTTTCACAAGTTTTTTTTTAAATACATTTTTTTAATGTAAGATTTTTACTTTAAAGAGCTCCAGGACCCCCTAATTATTCAATCCATCTATCAGCACAATGTTTTGAGTGCGTTTCCTTGAGTCCTACTGTAAAACGTGATTTTTCAGCCCAAACAAATAAGTCGTTTCCCAGCACTAATTTTTGCGTAAAGTTACTTAGTTTGATGTACATAATGCTTGGGTCAACCAAGCATTATGTACATCAAACTAAGTAACTTCGTGAAGAGTCTGTTTACACCCTGTATGTTGCTATACTAAACAGTAAGGTTCACGAAACATTGATCTACGGCGTTCGACGGTTTGTCCGTACAAGAGCACGACGTATGGGACGCCGTACGCATCCATTCGCATCAAACGTGCCGTCTATCATCGTGACCTTGAATGTAAAATGCAGGTTGGAAGGGACAGCGCCACTTAAACGGTTACCTCGTATTCAGTAAATCATTCTGAACCCCCCAGATAGAACTTTTTTGTCGGCTATTAAAAAAAACAGTTGTTTCCTACAAAATTGCAATACTGCCCTGTATAGGACAAAATGTAGCGTTCTTTTTCTGATATTGGACTATTATCCGGGGTACTCATTCTAACAAAATAGGCCAGGAATAATGGTAAAAGAAAAGTCGATTTTGTAGTAAAAAATATAAAACTTTATTATTATTTTTTTGCTATAATTTTTACATTATCATTGCACGGGAGCTATTTAGTGTGTTCATGCTTTTAAAAAAATATTTTTCTTTTTCTATAATTAGTCTAACCTAAGTAGCAACGCAGTAAAACAATTTTGCAATTATTTCATCTGTACTAGATACTCTATCTAATAGATAACAAAATTTTGGTCATTTTCAAAATAGAGATCAATTTTATGCCAAACAGTTCATCCTTGATTATAGATAGACACTATAATTATTTTTTAATAACAAAAAAACAGTTTGACATTTTTTCGGAAATAATATCTTAGGACAACCAACACACTGCCATCTGATCCCAAACTAGGCAGAGCCTGTACTATGGAAATACATGTTTCTTACTATAAATGAATAATGATCTACATTGTTAATAGTTACATTATGAATTAATTACAGCTAATGATACTTACATACTGAAATAAAGTCACAAACTTAAAAAAACAAGTACAATATTTATTATGACTTTCCACTCTTAAACACATTAGGCACATTAAAATACAACATTTTTTATGTGTAAAATTGTAAATGCATTCTATATAATTATTATATTTGTATAAAAAGTTTATAATTACAAAATGCATTATTTAATGCCAAAAAGTTTACAATTTAAACCAAAACCTATTTAATTTCAAGAGATCAAAATAGTCTTTATATTAATAATCTTTTTTTAAAGCAGCCTCAGGCTAGTTTTTACTTAAAAATGCCTGTATTCTAGAATAGTGTGAAATTTAAAACTTACTGGTTTATTGCTTCTCAAAAGGCCATTGTTGGGTGATCCATGATATAAACAAACAATATATAATTTATGTCCGGACTTAAGAATTACTCTAGAATAAAAGGCATAAAAGTAAACTATTTTCAATAAATAACAGTGATAAGAATTTAGATCACATACTTGATTAAGTCTAAGCCTCTATGCTATAAGCAAAATAAGAAAACTATGAAAAAGAAAATCTTACAAACAAGTGACTACATAATATAGAATAGAAAAAAAAAGCAAAATGAATACAAAATTGTTTTTAAAAACTAACTTTTACATGATTTGTCATAATAAAGTCATAAAATTATTAAGAAAAAAAAAAAAAAGTGCACAAACTTAGCACCATACATAATGGCAATCCAAATGAGAATAAAGCACTAATATACTTGCTGTATTGTAGCAGAAAGACATATTGTAACCCTTGAGTACATCAGGAAACTTTGCATGAAAAGTTATATCAAATAGATAATTTTAATCTCCAAGTGTCACACCAAGTCTCATAGCATTGACTTCACTAAATTTACATTGGTTTTTCTCATTGTCGACCCACTCCACAAACTCTTTAGCGATGGCCACTGATGCTTCCATAGCCATGACACAGTCCTTCTCGGCCCGATGAGCTTCTATGGCGGGACGACCGACAACACGCTCATAAGCATCTTTTAGTTTGTATGAACTGGTAGGCTTTTTATCTTGCTCTTTATAGAATAATCTTCGTCTAACTCCGTTTTTAGGTTTACTGGGCTTTGAAAAACCTTTCTTTTGTACGGGAGTTCTTTCATTCTGCTGTTGCATTAATAGCTGAAACTGTAAATCATCATTTTCCATAAAATCTTTCAGCAATTCTTCTGTTATATACTCTTCATAATTTGTAGTGGCACCATTGCATATTTGTTTCTTTGAACTTGTTCCTTCTTCTACTATCTTGTCAAATGTTTGGATTTTCTGTTTTTGGACACTGTCACGGTCAGGTGACTCATCAGGCTTCACACCATTTGTTTTATGATCAACCACAGACACACTGGCTTTACTAGCATTATCCTCACCCCTTACCAATTCAAATACATCATGAAATGCATGGAGGCTGTCAGCACACAAGATATCATCTGGTAAACTGACTCCTAACTTCTCAAAATGATTTTTTAAGATCGGAAAGTCGAAAGAGTGACCGTTGTGTGCGACTAAACACACTGGCTTCTCAAATAGTTGTAAGAAACAGGTTATAGTGTTAAATACGTTCTTGTTGAAGGGCGATTGATGCTCCAGTAGGTAGTTGTCCAGGCCTGATACCTCGGAGCTATCTGGATGAACGAGTCTGCCAGGGTTGAAGCACAGAGTAAGCTTTTCCTGCACTCGCGGTGCCGCGCCCGGTCTTGTGTCGAGAATATGCCTCCGTCTCACTACCACCATACTTATTTCAGTAATTCTCGTCTTGTTTAAGTCAAACTTAGGAAGACCGGTCGTCTCTAAGTCTGTGAACACGTAAGTAGCTACCTGCGGCATGATTAAATCTGGCGTAATATCATAAATG
The DNA here is from genome assembly GCA_950005105.1 of Lycophotia porphyrea. Taxonomy (NCBI): domain Eukaryota; kingdom Metazoa; phylum Arthropoda; class Insecta; order Lepidoptera; family Noctuidae; genus Lycophotia; species Lycophotia porphyrea. The sequence goes on from OX465406.1 coordinate 1,164,237, forward strand.
CTTACCAATTGCTTCCAGCATAATGCAGTCTCTGGTAAGTGCAATTATGTTGGTTAGGCTTTCTGCCAAAGATTGTTATTGTTCAAACACAGACGAACAGACTTTATTACAGATTCAATTCATTTATAAAATGAATTTTATTAGATAGAGAAACTTTTTTCGAGAACGGGTTTCAACAAGTGTGACAATTTTGACATCAAATATCAAAATGCTGTTTACCTTTACGTTTTTTGACGTTTGACCATGGCGTTTGACACTGACTGATACTTCACTTGGACAGCTCAATTTGTTTCGTTCGGTAATTTTGCCGGAAAACCGATCGTGGAATTATTAAGTACTATACAGTGTGTATCAGAGAAGTGTGTTCGTATTTAATGGTGAGAGTTAGAGAAAGTTGTTCAGTTTGATAATTATAAAATTAAGGACGACGTTTGGCTATAGTTCCTTGTGCATGTGGTTTTCCTGGTAGCTCATAAACGGAACTTTATGAGCGTCATATGAACGATTGTAATTATTCTCAATCAGATTTTTGACGTGTCACGTGACAACGTCTAATAAATCGATGAACGCCGGCTGCATGCACGAAAAAGTGTTCCGTTACGCTCATTGTACGCATGCGCCGCATCTATCTCTCTTCCACTCGATTTTATGACGTTGTCACGTTAAACTATCGTCTGTAAACCATTTTTTACAGTGTTTTGTAATCATACAAACACCTTTTGTTCAGAGTAGTTACAGCATTTATGACTACATTTGTGTCACTTAGTTAATAATTATAGTCTCTTTAAAAGTTTGTCTTTGTATAGAATCTTCTTTGCCGATTGTTTGTGAATGTGTGAACATTATAAGCCTCGTAGATGCTCCCGAGATGCTTCGATTTGTTAACTTTTCCATTCGATTTGTGAACCACCACTTATTGTTGGGATTACGCTGTGCTCCCATACTTAAGTATTAATGCTGTTACAAACTACATTGTAAAACCAAATAATTTTAAAAGAGTAACCCCGGAGTCTCTTGAGGGTTCTTCTCCATTTTTATTCTGATCCATAAAAAATGCATGCGTCGTTGAAAAGGTAATATGGAGTTCTGAACTTTAGATCAAATGAAATAAAATTCATTTTCTAATGCACCATGTTTAATTCATTTTATAGATATAAATTTAGACGTTGGTCTTATTACTGAAGTTTATTGTCCTTTTCCACAAGAATATAAGCTTCCAAACGACGGGTTGACTTAACTTAGTGACAATTCCATCCTGAATTCTAGCCTGAATCAAAACCTTCTGGTGATCACATTTCTCCTATTAATTGCCCCGATGCGTAAGACTGGTGGTGTTTTTAACACTCACAGATTAACATAGTTTTTTTCTTTAAACATAAATAAACCAGAGTTTAAAGAAAAAATAACTGCACTAGTACAATAGCGTAATGAGTGATAACTGCCATGAAATACATCGGCAGCGTCCCGTCGACACAGAACACGCCACACGGGGTCATCTTACTGAACGTACGGTTTGACTGTATCACGTTTTTGCAGAGATGTTTCTGGCTCTCTGTAAGGAAAGATACAGCATATTAAGATTTGTATTCATGCTTGTTGGGTCTCGTTCACCACTCGGCCACGAGCCTCACGAGCAGCTTCCTAAGCAACATGCGTGTTGCGACAGCTCCTGCGCAATGAATGAGGTCGTAAAAAAACAACTGTTCTTTTTTAATATGTTCTTACCTGGACAGTCCCTGTTCCCCATACGCTGTATACAAGCCGTCTTAGCTTCCTCAACAGTTATATAGAACTTCTGACAGTTAATACTATGTATAATTGGAAATAGTATACAACTTATTGCTTTTGAAAAAACGGAAAAAGCGAATCGCAGAATCTGGAAAGAGTCATCACATCACACTAAACATCACATTAAATCATGCCTGTAATATCGGTAATGCAGAGGTGCCGTGTTGAGGGTAAGGCAGAGGTGTACTATATACAATATGTTAAAAAATCCCTGTCCGAACCGAAAGGGGCATATAGGTATACGTATAGGTATAGGTATACCATTAAAATAACAAAATAAAATAAGAAAGATAAATTATACCTATTATACCTTATCAATACTGAGGTTTGTGCGCTCACAACTTCCACCCTCTAACTCTGACCGTGGCGTCACAAGAGCATAGTCACTCAATTGTTTAATTATGCTAAACCATTTGACCATACAGCAAAAAAAGAAAATTCATATATTTTTGAATTTAGATCACAAATGTTAATACTATATATTTATCTATCTTCTATATATATAAAAATGAATCGCCGAAATGTATGTATAGGTCGCGGCACGTAAGTTGAACCAATATGGCGGTCGTTCGCGCAGTTACAAATATGGACACAAGTATTAGACGCATGGACTGTGGTTGCACGGGAAATTGAAAAATCTTTATGGAGAAACCGTGAATTCGTCGTATTTAAATATATTTTTTGATGAAGTGTACAAATGGAGTGAAGTAATTAAATTAAACGGAAGTTAAACGGAAATCAAATTTCATAAATAAGAATAATCTCAGATTTTAGTAGGTCAATTCAAATTCAATATTCATAGTTGATAGGACAACGTCTGTCGGGTCAGCTAGTTTGGTCTTAAAAATGTATTGAAAGACGTCGTTTGATACAAGTGGGCATTTGTTACTGTCGTTCTCGGCTCCATAACAACCTCGCCTGCGGCTCGGGTGTGAATTACAACTCAAATGCTATAACAAAGTATCCCCACTTATATCAAAATATACTATTTTATAATTCTTTCTCTGAAAATGAAAATATCACTTATCAAGTTAAAATTTTTCGAGGGGCACAAACAGGGACAATTTATATACTAAAACCTTCCTCGAGAACCAGTCTATCCATTGGTGAAAACAGCATGAAAATCGGTGCAGGAGTTTTTGAGTTTATCGCAAACTGACAGACAGACAGACGCGGCGGAGGACTTTGTTTTATAATATGTAGTGATTTCATGTTTGAAGTGTTTTGTGTGAACATAAATAAATAAATAATTAGTGTGAATTCAAATACAATCAATTTACTCACCCCGCTAGTCGACCATGGCTCACTTGCTACTACTTCGACTAGTTTCATCACAAATAATACTACCTCAAAGAAACCTAAGGAACGCAGAAATGCTTCAAGAACTTGATATAATACCTTAGAACAAAAATAAATTAAAGTTAGACTTTTTGTTTCTAAAGAAGAGGGCTTTGCTCAAAGATACGGTTTCCGAGTTCTGGCAAGTTGTGATAGGTTTATACCGATCGATGTGGTAGAATACCTAGTGCCAATACTTTCAAAGAAATAGATGCCGAGAAACATAAATACGGCAAAAAAAGATACAAGTTTTTTGGTGCTTCAAGTGAAAGTATCTCCGACACTGTGGAGGTCTGCTCACTGTGGAGGTCTGCCCCGCTTGGGCGGAGCAACGCCGTGTCTCGTAGCGGCAATCGGCAGCGGCGACCTATCGCGTCCGGCCCTGGTGCAATCCATGGTCCGGAGCGAGGGAATGGGACGCCGTCACCTCCTTCTGCGAAGCAGTCATGCTAGCGAAGGAGGTGGCGGAGCTTGAGAGGGAGAGAACCTCCCGTCCTAGTCGCCGCGGTCAGCAAACAAGGAGAAGCCCGCAAAGGCCGATGCCTGCCAGGGCTGCGGGACTGTTCGAAAGAGATACCGCGGCCCTGGAACACAAAGGGCAAGGAAGGAACATGGATTGGTTTTAGTCAGTACAAGTCTAACTCTCCCGCTCTGCCCAAAGCGGGAGAAGTCATTTGATGTTTACACATCCTAAAAAAAAAAGGATCACCGACTTACCAATACTTGGAAAATTTGTTTATATAGATCATAGGCTTTCAAAATATTTTGATATGTCTCAAGTAGCTTCACACACTGCTCTTCATTCTCCCGTTCATCATTCATCATCAAGACATCTTTTATCCACATGTCGAGATATAATTTTAACAGTATTATAACTCGAATAGTAAGCACTAAATTAACATCAAATTCTATGAACAATATGTCGCAAATAAAACTTGGGGTGAAACCATCGAATACGTAAAGAAAAATAGATTCACTACAGATGATAGTTAACATTGAGATCCAGTTCCAAATGATATAGCTTCGAATGTTCTTACTGAAATCGATGCTGTTATGGATAGTCTGGAGTTTCAAGATAAGACTGACGTAGTTGTACTTATGGACATTGTCCAGAATGAACATGGTCGTGAAACAGATGAAATAACTGAAGGTGAAGGTAACAGCAACCAGCACAGTTAAGGGAAATCCGGAAACACCCGTATAATAAGATATATTGCTAAGAAATATTATATTATTTAACTGGTACAAGCATAACGCACACGTTACTAACAAATGACAAAACGACACAAAATTATAAAATTTTCCGTTTGGATAAATATGATTATCTCGAATACAATATTTTGAAGTAAAAAAAAGATTGAATACAAAATTAAAAGAATACGCTACTTTTTGAATATCTTTATCGAGTCTATTATTGCGTAGCTCTTGAAATGGAATTATTGTATGTTGGCGAAACATTGTTTTCACCTTCATAGCCCGATAGTAGATGACGAATAACAGACGACAAGTATCCAACAAAGTTGTTTGCAATACTAAGTAATTATACATATATAATGTGTGTGTGTATACTAATCGTAATGTTAAAGCACTCCTCATTTATGTTATAGTCACTTTACTATTCTAGGCTTACTGCTACTAATAACCGAATGATAAAATATATTACAGACATCATATAAAGTTGACAAGTTTGTTGTTTAAATGCATTTATACAAAGGCAAATACCGTGAAACTTTTCAAATCATACCATCATCAACCCAGCAGAACATCTTCCTCCTAGACATGAACTCCAGTGGGCAATCTGGAAATCTCATAATGGATTGGCTGTCCGCTGCAAAAATTATTTGGGGTATCCTGGACTCAAACCGTCATTATGGAGCGAGCACCTGTGCAGAATATGCCTCCTTTCTCGCCCATCTAGCACAACCACCTCCAGAATTTAAACGAAGTCAACTATAGAGCTGTGCAGGTAGGATAAATTTTGAGCCCATCGAAATACTAAGCAGAAGAAGAATTCATAACCAGCGTTTGTAGTAGAAACAAAGATATTTAAACATATTTCTGTTACCCGTGACCGTCAACCGCGTGAAATTATTATAAAAATAGTACATTTTGCCCGCGGTTTCGCTCACGCCAATTTAAAATTTAACTATCAATTCAAGTTTTACTCTACTTGTGATAATATAATTCACTCATTATTCGAAAGGCACGTGGCGCTATCTATTATCATAAGAACGTTATTGTGGTTTTCCTAGGGAACAGTACTTTTTTTCGGGATGAAAGTACGTTTGTTGTACCTGACAACGTATATGCAAAATTTTAAGATGATCAGTTCAGTTGTTTAGGAGGAGCTCGTGGCAAAATAATAACAGCCGCTCGGGTCGATCTTTAGGTTAAGCCGTGCTTGCCTAGGTTGGTCTGTGGATGGGTGACCACCCATTACATACCGAGTTTCCTCCGTGCCTCGGAAAGCACGTTAAGCCGTTGGTCCCGGCTGTCATTTGCACATCTTTGACAGTCGTTACAGGTAGTCAGTGACCCTAAAAGTCTGACAACCAGTCTTACCAAGAGGTATCGTATTACCCAGTATTAACTGGGTTGTGGAGGTCAGATAGGCAGTCGCTCCATGTAAAATACTGGTATTCAGCTGCATCCGGTTAGACTGGAAGCCGACCCCATCATAGTTGGGAAAAGGCTAGGCAGATGATGAGTTCAGTTGTTTAGGCGGAAAAAGGTTACAAACAAACTTGCTTATGCTAAAAGCTATGATTAATTCTCTATTTATTATAATTCATTATGTAATTATTATCATTTTAGATCTATTTGTAGTTTATGTAGAACTACAAATAGATCTAAAATAATAATAAAATAATTCTGTACAAGTATCAAAATGGAACAGAATTACAGGGCGTCGAAAAATTCGTCCATATCGTTGTCAAAAGGAAAAGTGCCGGGAAGGCTGGCAGATTTATTCCCCAAAAAGTCCAGTCCTCTGGTCACGTGAAGACTCGACCAAACGCTTGACAATATCTCGAAATACTAGGTGCGCAATCGGACCCCATGGCCCTTTGTTCAAAGATACGGTTTCCGAGTTCTGGCAAGTTGTGATAGGTTTATACCGATCGGTGTGGTAAAATACCTAGTGCAAATACTTTCTATATGTGCTCGCAGATAAAGAAATAGATGCCGAAAAACATAAATACGGCAAAAAATGTTTTTTTTTTTTTTTGGTGCTTCAAGTGAAAGTATCACCGACACTGTGGAGGTCTGCTCACCGTGGAGGTCTGCTCCGCTTGGGCGGAGCACCGCCGTGTCCTCGTAGTGGCGATCGGCGGCGGAGACCAATCGCGGCTGGCCCTCGTTCAATCCATGGTCCGAAGCGAGAGGGAATGGGACGTCGTCACCTCCTTCTGCGAAGCAGTCATGCTAGCGAAGGAGGTGGCGAAGCGTGGGATTGAGAGAACTTCACGTCCCAGCTTCCGCGGGAGACGCTCGGGGCGTCGCCGGTCACGTGATGGCTTCCGGCCACCGTGGACGTGGACCTATGGACGGTGAGTAATAGGCTAGCTTGCCGTCCGTCCGTATTATGACGACAGGCTGTGTTGACGGCACGTTCGTGTTCCACGCGCGCCTCATGATGATGTCATCAAACAGAGAGGGGCCCGCAAGGGCCGATGCCTGCCAGGACTGCGGTACTGTTCGAAAGAGATACCGCGGCCCTGGAACACAAAGGGCAAGGAAGGAACATGGATGGGTTTTAGTCAGTACAAGTCTGACACTCCTTTCCGCTTCGCCCAGAGCGGGAAGAGTCATTTGATGATTTCAGACACCTTTTTTCTTGCCATCATTCTTTACACAGGCCATCCATCGTTTCTTTGGTCTTCCTCTACTTATACACTTGGCTTTTTATGATATAAGTCTTAATTCTTTATGCCTATGTAAACAACTAGAACGATGATAAAATCAAACGGCCTAGAAAAGTGACAGGCAGCCCATCCGCGATAAGGACAAAAAGTGACATTTGCTACCGAAAACCTTTCAATCTTGTTGAAATTAAGACATAGCAGTTGTAGTAATACAAATCGATCCGAAAGTGATGTTCACTTGTCTTGACACTCAAGACATCACACAGAGCAATTCATTGTATTGATTATTTGGACGGGCTTAATACGACAATGTTCTGTAGAAATAGATTTGAAATGGTCGCAAAGATTGTAAAAATGTTTAAAAATCGTGAAATATTTCCAAAAACCTCATTCCAAATGTTACCAAATAATCAGCTAGATGAAGAAGTTAAAGAAATTGCGTATACTTTTAATTCTACGTACTATCTATTATTTTCGTCAAAATACTGTATTCGGGATAATCATATTTATCCAAATGGAAGAAAATATTATTGGCTGTCGTTCTCCTATTTGATTGTTGTAAATATGTTGTCTATATACAGAATGATGTTTAGTGTAAATCAACGTTTAGAATATAATGCATCTAATAATTTAGGAAAAAGTTTTGCTATTCTCTTTACTATATTGTATTTCATTACTGATGGGATCGGTTTCACAATGTTATTTATTTTGGACATCGTGCATAAGTACAACTATGTCTCTCTTATTTTGAGGATTCAAACTATCCATAGGAGCATCAATTTCAGTAAGAGTGTCCGCAGTTATATCACTTGGAACTGGGTCTCACTATCAACTGCCATTTGCTTTGATATTTTGGCAGTCTCGATACAGTATATAATGTCGGCCAGTAGATCTGATTTTATCGGCTTTATCCCCAACTTGATTGTTGATTTGGTGTTTACCACATTTCATGTCAATTCAATGGTTGCTATCCGGCTTATAATATTGTTGAGAAAATATCTTGAGGCATGGATTGATGATGTCTTGTTGATGAAAGATGATGAGGCTAATGATGAACAATGCCAGAAACTTTTTGAGATATATCAATATATTTTGAAAACTTACAATCTGTATAAATCTATTTATCAAGCATTGGTAAGTTAGTGCAGCTTCAACTTGAAAATTGCTCAAATATTATAAAAATGAGAACCTTCTTGGTTACAGGTGTTATATCAAATATATCTAGCATTCTTTCGTGCTATCGCCTATTTGGATTTACTGTTTTATGGATTGCTGAATTTATTTTCAAAATCAGAAAATCACACAATACCGAAATCTCTGGTTAGTAAACATAACACACATAACATAACATCACGCCTGTAATCCCCGTAGGGTTAGGCAGAGGTGTACCTAATAGTACACCCACATTTCGCCAGTTATGTTTTAAGTCCCATGTAATAGGGGGCGGGGGGGAGCTCTGGTTAGTGTGTATTTATATCTAAATCCATTTTATTTGTGTAAAAACATTAGGAGTATCAAACAAAATTATGGCGACAGAATTATGGTTACCTGTAACGACTGTCAAAGATCCACAAATGACAGCCGGGTCCAACGGCTTAACGTGCTTTCCGAAGCACGGAGGAAGCCTGATGAGTTATGGGTGGTAACCCATCCACGGACTAGTTTAGGCTAGTGCGGCTTAACTCAACGATAGAGCGGGAACCTGAGCGGCTGTTATTATTTAGCCACGACCTAAAGCCCGCAAGCACAAGCGAAAGTTAGAAAAACTATTAAGATTATAAAATTTTCCTTTCCAGTTTTTTGGAATCGGTTTTCTTACTGTTGTGTACATAACAAAAAATATAATATATGTTATTATACATAGTATGCACTGTGGGAAGTTCTATACAAGTGTTGAGGAAGCTAAGACGGCGTGTATACTGTTTACGAAGAACAGGGACTGTCCAAGTAAGAATTTTGTGAAAACAAATATACGGCTTTGGGAGATAACATCGTAACTAAATTCAGCATTTTTTTTCTTTTCGATAAAGGCGGTATAAAAGAACTCAATACTAATTAAATGGAATAAAATTAAATGCGATGCGTGATCATGTGATGCGGAGGAATGAGGAAAATGTCGTGAGGAAAGTTTTGAGTATGACTTATAAGTAGAGAAAGATCAAAGAAACGATGGATAGACGGTGTGAAGAATGATATGACTAGAAAAGAGGTGTCTGATTCGATGACAAGTAAAGTATGAAAGAAGAAGATATGCTGCGCCGACCCGAAATGAATTAGGACAAGGGCAAGAAAATGCTGAGAATGAAATCTGAGTAATATATTAAAAATATGATATCTTTCCTTACAGAGAGTCAAAAACGACTGTGCACGAATGTGATACTGACGAATCGATCGTTCGGTAAGATGAGCGCGTGTGGCCTGTTCTACGTAGACGCTACGCTAATACGAAGTTTGATAGTAGTTATCATTAATTATGTAATTATACTCTTGCAGTTCTTTTTTCTATAAACTCTTTAGTGTGTGAGTTAATCGTAAGGATATAAAAAAGGTTGAAACTTTAACTGAGATTTTATTTTTTATCTTTGATACCCAATTGACTACAACTATCATTACAATTAAACAGTTATTTAGTTTAACGTAATACATAATAGCAGTATGCTCCGCAGTCTGCTGATCTGTTTTCTGAATAATAAAGTTTTTGTCAATTATGGTTTCTGACAGCTATAGTTTCTGTCATCTATGATTTTTCTATGCGAAACAGAATATTATGGCTGATAACGCTAAAAGTGCCGGAGTGGTAACAACTTCGTCGTCCCCACGGGGTGAACTGATTCCTGATCAAGGTCACAGTAATTCACTGGATGCAGGCCAGAATTGTTAATTGGCGTAGGTCAGGGAGATAGCTAGGGATCTGCAGAAGGACATTGGCGACTTTTATTCTGAATACTTGTATTACAATATCATGACAATATAACCATATCATGTCAGTATCATTGACTGTCTCTTTGCGTAGTGGTCGCAAGCGCTACTGCTGAGCATGAGGTCCTGGGTTCGATTCCCGGGCCGGGCAAGTAAATTAAATAAGTAAAAAGTCGGACAAAGTGCTATTGGGTTTTTCCATCAGGAATTTCTCAACAGCAGCTACGGAGTCTGGATTTGTGCACAGTTGATGGCAATAGGCTCGCTCCCTATTACGTGGGACTTAAAAACATAACTGGTGAAATGTGGGTGTACTATTAGGTACACTTCTGCATAACCCTTCGGGGATTACAGGCGTGATGTTATGTTATGTTACAATATCATGATTATTACAATACATGCAATTGCGAGCAAAAGTTAAGCCAGTATCCTGGTTGCGGGAAACGCCTAACTATGATGCAACTTCACCATACATCGGTAGGCTCATCGTCATCAGGAAACGAACAACCCACTCTAATAAGGCGGGAAGGGAAAGGTGCCTGTGCCCTTGCCTCTTTCTTGACTTTGAATATGATCAGCACTTAAATATTTACAAGCAATTGGGGTTTCATTATCCATGTCGTAATGTCAACAAACGGAGAGTGTGGGAGAGAGATAGAAAGAGTATGTAGGATGTCTATCTCCATCTCTTTCCAACACTCTAATAAGATATAAATAGGTTTAGACTTTCATTAAAAACCTTTTATTTTTTGCACAGCTTTATGCCTTAAACTTTTGTTTTCAAAATCAATCGATATAACCTTAAAACATAAACAAAAATGGGCCCAGGAATAAACCCTGTGGTACTCCCTTTTTTCATTAAGTTTGCAGACATAAATACGTAGTAATTTCTAAAATGCGCACCTAAACATAATTAATCGAATGCTTTTTAGAGGGCAAGCATTTATCTCCCTGATCTAATCTACCGGAACAACAACACCACACTCATTCGTCTTAGCAATGATAACATCGGTACGTGAACAAAGCAATTTATTGTATTTCCTCGTCAAATAGGCATATTAGGGCAATATTATAGAGAACAAGTTAGAACACAGTTATCAAAACAAGAACGAGATTAAGATAGTAACAATGTTCAAAAAACGTAAAACTTTAAAAATACGAGCATTTCAAGTACTACCCAACAATCGAATCGATAAAGAAGTTAAGGATATAGTTCGTTCTTTTAACTATCCTCTTGAAATTTTATTGTTTTCAAAATATAATGTTCGTAATAATCATATTTATCCTAACCAAAACAAATTCCTATTGTTACTGTCGTTCTGTCGTATGCTAATTTGTGATTCGATGTGTCTCTTTCGTGCGTACAATATATTAATCAGTGGCATTAATACAAAAACTGCAAATAATGATTGTACTTTTGCTTTCGTATATGTCTTGATCATAACTTTATTTACCATCGTACAAACTATTTCTTTTACAATGTTATTCATTCTGGATATTGTGCACAAGCACAATAATGTTAGTCTTATTCTGAAGATGCAAACTATCCATAAAAACATCGATTTCAGCAAGAGTTTTCTGACTTACATTATTTGGAACTGGATCTCAATGTTTATTACTATTTCTACTGATATTTTGTTACTTGTGACTTTTTACCTCTCATTTGGTGACATGGAAGACGTGATGACGTTTCTTTGTATGTATACTGATGTGTCGTTTTTCGCATTTGATATTAATTTCATGATTGCCACACGAGTAATTGTATTGTTAAAAGAATATCTCGAAACGTGGACTGTTAATGTCCTGAGGATGAATGAAGAGCAGAACAATGATGAAAAATGTCACAGACTGCTTGAAATATATCAAAATATTTTAGAAGCTTACAATTTGCATAAAACAATTTTTCAAGTAATGGTAAGTTCATGATTATTACACTTAAACCTTAATGTATGATTATTTTAACAGTCATGGTAAGAATTCGTCTGTCTCTCTCTGGACATGTGATGAGGAGGGATGAATTGCTTGTGACTAAACGAGTGATGAATATGAATATTGATGGATGGAGAGAAATAAGAATACCAAGGAAAACATGGATGGATTGTGTGAGGAATGATATGAAAGATAAAAGAATAAACTCAAACTCAAAAAACACACAACAGAATAAAACGACTGCAAGAATAAAACGTGTTACGCCGCCGACCAAATGTGTAAGGCCAAGAAGATGATAATGATGATGTTGGTTGGCACGACGCGTGTGGTGAATTATGGTCTACTCCTTCTCAAAGATCCCACTGCTGGGACACAATGCCTTTTCCATGTGTCTAAGCAGTGGGGACGTTATACGCTAATCCTTGGTTTATAATGCAAAGTCCATTTTCACAGGCATTATGTCACGTGATGGACGCATTTTTCCGAAGTCTGTACTTTTTGGATACAATATTTAAATTCATGAAGGAAGGTCAGTTACGATTCAATGTGAGTATAAAATCATCGCATATTTCAGATTGAATAGTGATGATTGAATATCATATTAATATAATTATTTCGTTTCATAACTGGTAGAATGTGGGTGCACGAAGGTATATATTACTGCAAAACCCTTCGGGGATCACAGATGTGATGTCATGCTATGAAATAATTAATTATTTACAGCTAGGTCTGTTCACGATAATCACATGGCTAATCAAGTCGATAGCACTTGTTGTTACACACAGTTTAAACTGTGAGAGGTTCTATGTAACCGTTGAGGAAGCTGAGGCGGCGTGTATACGGCTTCTGAAGAACAGGAACTGTCCAAGTAAGAATGTTTGGTCAGCAATATTTTCCCATGAATTTCTACCAAATTCGGAACACAGACTAACTTACATAAACATTTTATCCCCTCGTTGACCCATTCAGGAGAAGAATTTCCAAGAAGCCTTCCTTTCCTTATTGAAGAAACTCTCCTGCACAAATTAAAGCTTCTAGATCCTGCTGCTCAGACTATGCTTTGTCTGTCAAGTGTCAGAGAGTAAATTTAATATTTACATTAAGTAGATTTTGAAACTCAACTACACATCCTTTACAGAAAGTCAAATACGTCTCTATAAGAGAGTGATTCTGGAAAAGCAAAGTTTCAGTAAGATGAGCGCGTGTGGCTTGTTCGATGTAGATGCTGTGCTACTAATACGTTTGCTGGGTCTTCTTACTAATTACATTATTGTACTGCTGCAATTTACTTTTCTGTAAAATTTGTATTTGTTTGAAATAAACACTGTTTTCACTGGTGTAAGGTAATTCTTCGTTATCGTCATTTTCCTCAATCCCAATTTATTTAGCGTCGTCGCAATATATCTTCTTCTTACACACTCCTTTAAGTCTCGCCATTGATGCAATCGCGTCCTTTCTAACAATACCATCACACTGCACATTCATAATTTCTTTAATTTATTTAATGAGGGACTATAAACAACTACAACATATTATAACAAATAAGATTAAACAAAATTTAGTCGTTATGTTGCGGTTCACTGCATTATCCGCAGATAAGACATATTTAAAGATCAGTGGTTGCCACTGTCTAGTGGCAACCACTGATCTTACATAAAAAAAACAAAACCATCACAAAAAAAATAAAATTAACAAATATTTTGAAATAGATTAGTTACTATAAAGCTACAAAACCGAATCCAGATCAAAAACTATTCCCCCTATTCTGTTAGCATCCACTTTCTTATTCCTAACTTTCCTCATTTTCCTCAAAAGACACTCTTCTTCCCTTGGGATATGAAATACATTTAATGCCATTTATGCCAGAGACGGTTCCTGTAGTAAAGTTCCTGAAGATGAACACGTGGGGCACGGCATGATACATAATTTATTCTGGTTACACATTATTCGGTTTCAGTTCAAGGATATCTTCAGATATAAACTAATTTGCAAGTAGAAAAAAAGCTCCTGGTTTGGGTAAAGACAAGTTTTCTTTATTAAACCGAAATATGGTTTAGAACCAAACATTCGAAGGCATCCACCAATCTCATCATCGACTCTCTCTCGCAAAGGAGGCCTGATTGCAGTGATATCAGGTGATAATGATGCTAATGCTACTGAATATAACACCAGCCTATGTGCTGCAGTGAGTCTGTAGCAGAATAGCTCTGAACAACTGCAGGTCAAAGGCAAAGGCTTCTTCTCGTAGAGAAAACTTTTTTTTTTGGAGATACGGACGAGGACATTCGTAATAAAAGGGGATAAAAATAATGACGACCAAAAATAACTTTGTGACCACTAATCTATCACCTAAAATATCAATTGATCACCAAATTTAGTAAATGAGCACCAAATATTAATGAGATGGTTGATGACAAACTACACTCGCGAGCAAAAGTATGGAATCACTTATTCGGAATTGATTCCGCGCGATCTTGAGTACTTAATAACTAGTTAAGAATAACAAAAATGGTACCATTTTAAAGGTTAAATTGTTAACTTTAAATTGATACCAAATTCATTTAAAGCACGCCAGGATTTAAAGAGCTATCCCGGTTAGAGCGAAGAAGTTAGGAAAACATAAGGATAATGGAAAAATAATTAATGAATAAAACAACAAAAATTAAGTGATAAAAAATTTAATTGGCCTTAAAATTAATTTTCAATATTTTGTGTCCCCCGCCAGGCACGAAAACAAGCTCCGTTTTACCGTCGAAGGAAATGCCGGCCCACATCATACAAGAACCGCCCCCATAAGCCACTGTCTCAGCGAAACAGCACTGCGCAAATCACTCCCCAGGCCGCCTGTAGACAACCCGACCCCTTCGATCGCTGCCGTGCAAACACATTCTGCACTCGTCGGAGAACAGAAATCGCCTCCATTGCTCAACCTCCCAAACAAGATGGAAGCGAGCAAATTGAAGGCATGCTTGTCGGTGACCTGCCGTCAGTTTCGGGCCTGTGGCAGGCCTTTTTGGAGTCAAATTAGCTTGCTTAAGTCTTCGACGAACTGTCCACTCGCTGGTAGCTACCCCACGAATATTTCGGAGCTCCTGTTGCACGTCGACACCAGTCATATGTCGATTTCGGAGAGAGGTTGACACGATAAAACGGTCATCTCTCTCCGATGTGCACCAGAAGTAGCGCCTGCCAGGGCTGCGGGCTGTTCGAAAGAGATACCGCGGCCCTGGAACGCAAAGGGCAAGGAAGGAACATGGATGGGTTTTAGTCAGTACAAGTCTGACACTCCCTTCCGCTCTGCCCAGAGCGGGAGAAGTCATTTGATGATTACCCATCCGTAAAAAAAAAAAAAAAAAAAGGGTCAGAAGTAGCGGAGATGTATACCGGTCAACGTGTGAAAGCCGACTGATAATTTTTTATTTTTTTTTTGTGAACCGCATCTCGCAGTTCAACCTAGGGAGGTTGTCGACTGCTTAACCGGGCTTTTCTGTGGATGCCTCGAAATTAAGGCCTCCAGCCAGAACAACTTACAAACTAAGCGACTACGCACTAAGGGCACCCCCTGTGGGGTACGGACCTCGGCTCAGGGCGTCGCTGGGAGAGGACAGCAAAGGGACAGGCTGGATCTGAGTGATATTATTTAGGGGCTGGTTGAAGTCTACAGGCTCAGCTGCGCGGGCTGGCTCGAGCAAGGGTCGGGGAGGGCGTGTACCGGGGTTTCGCGACGGGCCTCGTCGGCGAGGACGGAAAGACGGATAACGGCGTCTGTGTTTTGTGAGCGTGCTGGTTTCCCTACTGCTCTCCTGGAGGAGGGTGATGT
Source organism: Lycophotia porphyrea (assembly GCA_950005105.1). Lineage (NCBI taxonomy): Eukaryota > Metazoa > Arthropoda > Insecta > Lepidoptera > Noctuidae > Lycophotia > Lycophotia porphyrea. Next base: position 1,179,894 of record OX465406.1, read on the forward strand.
CGTCGTCGGGGTCAACGAGAGTGTGCCTCGGGCGGCGGATCTGACTAATACGCGAGGGCTCGTATCGGGCGGCCGATGCGATCAGGGGGTTACGATACGATGCCTAATAGCAGAATTGAAGAAGCGCTTGGCGAGGCGTTTCATGAACTGCTGGATAGTGGGCAATCTAAGATCAATGTGCAGACGATCATTGCGGACATAATAAGGGGCTCCCGTGACTTTACGTAGGAATCGGTTTTGGAGAACTTGCATTTTATAAAGTTACTTTGGACTGGCGTGAGCGAATACGACGCACGCGTACGTCATGATGGGACGAATCACCGCAGTATAAAGGCGCAATTTACACCTAAGACATAGTTTACTTTTTGCCATGAGCAAAAAGTGGAGTCTACCCATCGCGAAGGAAGCGCGGTTACGAGCTTCCGTGATATGGTGTCTGAAGGACAGATGTTGGTCGAGAACTACTCCTAGATACTTGGCTTGCTTCTCCCAAGGGAAAGGCTTACCGTACATAGTGATCGGGCTGGGGGAGGTGCGATTGTTATCGCGCGACGGTTTCGAGTAAAGAACCGCCTGACTCTTATCGGGATTAACCTCGATTCTCCATTTCCTGAACCAAGCGCCTAGGACGTTGGCTGAGGTTTGGAGGGTTTTGGCGATAGCGTTCTTACAACGACCCGTATAGTAGATGGCCGTGTCGTCTGCAAACAGGGCCAACTGAGCCTTTTTGCTCTTTGGTATGTCGCTCGTGAATAGGGTGAAAATCAGCGGAGAGAGAACGGAGCCTTGCGGGACTCCTGCGCGAATGGGGTGAGGGGAGGAGAGAGCGTCTCCGATGCGATAGCGGAAGGTGCGATCCGACAGAAAGTCTCGTAAGATGAGCACGAGACGATCCGGCACGCCCAGTTGGTACAGCTTGTACAACAAGCCGTTGTGCCAGACTTTGTCGAAGGCTTTCGCTATGTCGAAGTACAAAACACCTGTCATCGCTCCGCGCTGGAAGCCAGCGCTCAAATGTTCGACGATGCGGTGAACCTGCTGAATGCATGAGTGTTCGGTCCTGAAGCCGAATTGCTCGTTAGGAATGAGGCTCTTAGCTTCGGCGTAATCCTTGAGTCGCTTATAAATAAGCCTCTCGTAGATTTTGCCGAGTGCGTTCAGGAGATGCCGGGTTTCGGGATACCGATAACAGTGGCCTCTTTCCATATTTGGGGGAAGAAATTGTTACTCAGGGCGCCATTGTTTTATTGGCGGCCATCTTCGGCCGCCAATAAAACTATGAGTTGACTGGGGAGAATTTTAAGTACCTTGTCAGTGATACCGTCGGAGCCTGGTGCTTTCCGTGGTCGAAGCTTTTTAATGATGTCGTGCACTTCGTCTGGTGAGACTTCAGGCAGAGGATCATCGGGGTCTTCGACGGGAGGGATGGCAGCCCTACGTTCGACTTCAGCGTTCACCATCTCGAGGTGAGCTCTGTCTACTGGTTGAGAGCTAGGAGAGCACTGAGTTTCTAAACTGTCGGCTAGGCATTCGGCTTTTTCAGAGTCGTCAAAAGCGACGCTCTTGTCGGGTCGGATGAGAGGAGGCATCGAAGCCTGATCGGTGGCACGCATCTTTCTTTGCAATTGCCAGAAAGCGAGGTGGGTGGGCTCGAGTTCACTAATGTCCTTCTCCCATTGGGCGGAGCGATGCTCACTGATGCGCTTCTTTACAGCAAGCTGCAAGGTGCGCATGTGGGTCTTATTCGCGTCGCAGGGAAAAGAGCTGTAGGCACGGATGGCCGCGTTCTTCTCGTTTATCAGTTCACGTACGTCATCGGGAAGACGCCAGCGATGATCACTCATGACTGGGACTTCTCGTAAACAATCCTTCAGCACGGATTGGATGTGTTCTGTAAACGAGTCGATAGCGGTTGTCGTGTCAGCAATTGAGACAATGTGATTGGGGATAGTATCCAGGTGAGGCGACGAGAGGCACTTCAGCTTTTCGCTGACTTTCCTCCAGTCGGTGATCACTTGGGTAGGCGGGGGCTGGCTGGGGTCTGAGGGACCTGAGCGAGGAGTTAAGTGCATGAGCACTGGACGGTGGTCGGAGTTGAGCTCATGGAGCGTTTCGATCGAATGCAACTTGAGGTTGACATTCTTGAGAAGCGCTATGTCTAGGACATCTGCGCGAAGATTGGGATCGTGGGGATAATGAGTGTGCTCCATAGGAACGATAGAGTCAAAGATGAGAGAGTTCGCTAGGTTGAACACGAGTCGCCCTCTAGGAGAAGTCAACGTGCTGTTCCAGGCTGGGTGTTTGGCATTGAGATCGCCCGCTAAGATAAACGCAACCGCGAACCGCAGGCGTAGCAAATCAGCTGTGATCGCGTACGCAATACACAACCGACCTGCTACGACGTAGCACTACACAAACACAGCACTGACGGAGCCGGCGGCCGGCGGGCGGGGCATACACCGTGTGCTACGAACTAGCACACAGTGACAATGGAGGGGCGCGGGGTGCGCAGGGAGCGATCGGAAGCAGCGGAACGCACGTGTGCACTCTGCGGCGGCCGAGAGCGGAATGAAAAAAGAATAAAAAAAATCCGATAACACGTGCTTTTATAGGGTGTCAATAGGGTGCAACTCGCGGCGTATCAAACAATTGAAACATATCTTTTTCCTTACTTCTTCACGTATTCCGAGATAGCTTCTTAAATAATGGCGTGATGTGGATGAATTTGGTATTAATTTAAAGTTAAACCTTTAAAATGGTATAATTTTTATTATTCTTATTTGCAGAATAGCTCTGAACAACTGCAGGTCTAAGGCTTCTCCTCGTATAGAAAACTTTTTTTTTTGGAGATACGGACGAGGACTTTCGTAATAAAAGGGGATAAAAATAATGACGACCAAAAATAACTTTGTGACCACTACCCACTAATCTATCACCTAAAATATCAATTGATCACCAAATTTAGTAAATGAGCACCAAATTTTAATGAGATGGTTGATGACAAACTAGTTTTACGTAGGCCGACTTACACGTGTTTAGCTAAAGTTTTGTAGTAACACTTTTTTTAAACATGTGCTCAACAGATGTTTAACTTTTTGTTAGCTATAGCTAAAGATTTCTTATGTCTGTGATACAATGATTTTTAATCATTAGTACAGGCATCAACGATTCACCTTGGTTTAAAATGCTCATTTTTATTGAAAATTGTTTTATTTTTTGTGAAACCTAAATATGTTTTTTCTGAAATAAAAATTTATTATTAAAAAAAAAAAAGGTTTTGTAGTAACACTTTTTTTAAACATGTGCTCAACAGATGTTTAACTTTTTTGTAGTAAGACTGTAATTATAATTTTGGTGATCATTTACTATTTTTGGCAATCAAAAGTGATGTTTTTGCCGTTACATTTTACTAAATATGGTGGTTGGTTAAACATAAGCCATAATAAAATACACAAGGTTTACTGTGTAGTTAACGTTTACTGTAGAAATAGTGTAGTATTCAAATACAACCCAGTTTTGTGGTAACACTTTTTTTAAACATGTGCTCAACAGATGTTTTTTTTGTAGTAAGACTGTCACAGTTTAATTTCTGTTGGTGATTAACTATTTTTGGTTTTAATTTCACGCTAAAATAGGGATCTAATTTTGGTGACCATTTACTATTTTTGGCAAATTTTGCTTAAACATAAGCCATAATAAAATACACAAGGTTTACTGTGTAGTTAACGTTTACTGTAGAAATAGTGTAGTATTCAAATACAATAGCTCCTATTGATCTAGTCACCCAATTTTGAGCTGAATTAATTTAGATATCCATCACCACAGAAGAAGTTTGAATTAAGAAAAATCGAACTATAACAAGGCAAGAGTGTAGGCGGTGATGACGCTATATATCTGAAAAGGTAACGTGGCATCGATGACGAATAACCCACAGGCGTTGAACTTGTTAAACGATGTTATCTGCTGGCGTTGTATGTTCTTGCATATTCTTCTTTGTGTATCTGTAAAAGACAAACACTGATATTGATAAGTACTTAATATACAAGAAGAAACTCGAGCAAAGACTCTCGGGTCGGGCAAAGTGCTATAGGGTTTTTCCATCAGGAATCTCTCAATAGCAGCTACGGAGTCTGGATTTGTACCCGGTTGATGGCAATAGGCTCGCCCCCTATTACATGGGACTTAAATAAATAACTGGCGAAATGTGGGTGTGCTATTAGGGACACTTCTGCCTAATCTTTCGGGTATTACAGGCTTTATGTTATGTAAAAACTCAAACTCAACTCAATATTTCGGAAATGGTCTAATAGTCACAATCGCTACAGCTGAGCATGAGGTTCTGGGTTCGATACCCGGGTCGGGCAAAGTGCTCTTGAATTTTGCCATCTGAAGTTTCTCAGTAGCGGCAACGGAGTCTGGATTTGTGCCCAGTTGATGGCAATAGGTTCACCCGCTATTACATGGGACTAATTATTTGAATCGATTCGGCTAACAATTTCAAGGGTTTTAATATTTTTGCACGGAACCCTAATCCTTGTTCTAGTCTATACTTTTTCTGTGTATAATATCAGTTATTTGCCAGTAAAAGTCCCATCAAAATCAGTCCAGCTGTTTCGGAGATTTGCTTATTATTTTATACGGCGAAGCCTTGTTCAGTCGATGTCTCGTTACTGTGATGTTACTTAGGAAAACTTACTTCGGACGACCTTACGGCGATAACCAAGTACATCGATTTTCTAAAACAATACCTACATTTTTAACATTACTATAAAAGTCAACTTTTCTTCCCAGTATGAAATTTACGCAGTAAAATCGTTCGCAGTACAGTTTTTTGATGTAACGAAATATCGCAGTAACAAGACGTCGATTTAACAAGGCGGATCTAAATCTTTTCACGCCTAAACCACTGAACCTGTTCCCGAGGAAAACCAAAATAAGGTTATTACGATCAGAGGGCACCACGTGCCTTTCGAATCATGATTGAATTACAAACCGAGTACAACCCGAATTGATTGTCAAATCCTAAATTAACGCGAGCGAAGCCGCGGGCAAAAGCTAGTAAAAAAAGACGTGTGGCACTCGGAGACTGCCGCGGTAAAGCATAGCATTTTTTATCAACTTATGTAATTATAATTATTTATTCACTTTCGTAGTGTCAGATATTGACAAGCCTAGGTTATTATTTTTAATCTACCGCTGGAGACCTCCTAGCTAGGCTTGTCAATATCTGACAATACGTGTTAGGCACTAGGTGCTAGGTTATTTTCGTTACGTTACGTTACGAAAGTTACGTTACGGTTATTTTCGTTACGGAATTTCTGGATTCAGTCTCCACGCTCAAGGCCCGCGATAGAAGCTATGCAATAGCTTAATAATAAAAATGTACTAACTTCTTCTCCATTGTCTGCCAATATTTGTTTCATTTGGAGTAATATCGCTACGGTCATTAATCCATGGCACACTGTGTGCCCGACAGGGTCCATGATTGATACATTTTGGAAAAATGTTTACCACCTAAGCCTACATTGTGGAATGCAATAAAGAATTGAGTATTGAATAATAAAATATATGCAGTTGCGAGCAAAAGTTAAGCCAGTATCCTGGCTGCGGGAAACGCCTAGCTATTATGCAACTTCACCTTACAACGCTAGGCTCGTCGCGAAACGAACAACCCGCCCTAATAAGATGCGAAGGGAAAGGTGCGCGTGCCCAAGCCTCGCTCTTGGCTTTGATTATGATCAGCACTTAAATATCTACAAGCAATTGGGGTTTAATTGTCCATGTCGTAATATCAACAAACGAAGAGTGTGGGAGAGAGATAGAGAGGTATGTAGGATGTTCTATCTCCATCTCTTTCCAACACTCTAATAAAACTTTATGCCTTAAACTTTTGTCTTCAAAATCAATCGATATAACCTTAAAACATAAACAAAAATGGGCCCAGGAATAAACCCTGTGGTACTCCCTTTTTTCATTAAGTTTGCAGACATAAATACGTAGTAATTTCTAAAATGCGCACCTAAACATAATTAATCGAATGCTTTTTAGAGGGCAAGCATTTATCTCCCTGATCTAATCTACCGGAACAACAACACCACACTCATTCGTCTTAGCAATGATAACATCGGTACGTGAACAAAGCAATTTATTGTATTTCCTCGTCAAATAGGCATATTAGGGCAATATTATAGAGAACAAGTTAGAACACAGTTATCAAAACAAGAACGAGATGAAGATAGTAACAATGTTCAAAAAACGTAAAACTTTAAAAATACGAGCATTTCAAGTACTACCCAACAATCGAATCGATAAAGAAGTTAAGGATATAGTTCGTTCTTTTAACTATCCTCTTGAAATTTTATTGTTTTCAAAATATAATGTTCGTAATAATCATATTTATCCTAACCAAAACAAATTCCTATTGTTACTGTCGTTCTGTCGTATGCTAATTTGTGATTCGATGTGTCTCTTTCGTGCGTACAATATATTAATCAGTGGCATTAATACAAAAACTGCACATAATGATTGTACTTTTGCTTTCGTATATGTCTTGATCTTAACTTTATTTACCATCGTACATACTATTTCTTTTACAATGTTGTTCATTCTGGATATTGTGCACAAGCACAATAATGTTAGTCTTATTCTGAAGATGCAAACTATCCATAAAAACATCGATTTCAGCAAGAGTTTTCTGACTTACATCATTTGGAACTGGATCTCAATGTTTATTACTGTTTCTACTGATATTTTGTTACTTGTGACTTTTTACCTCTCACTTGGTGACATGGAAGGCGTGATGACGTTTCTTTATATATATACTGATGTATCGTTTTTATCATTTGATATTAATTTCATGATTGCCACACGAATAATTGTATTATTAAAAGAATATCTCGAAACGTGGACTGTTAATGTCCTAAGGATGAATGAAGAGCAGAACAATGATGAAAAATGTCACAGACTGCTTGAAATATATCAAAATATTTTAGAAGCTTACAATTTGCATAAAACAATTTTCCAAGTAATGGTAAGTTCATGATTATTACACTGTATTATTAATTTAACAGTCATGGTAAGAATTCGTCTGTCTCTCTCTGGACATGTGATGAGGAGGGCTGAATTGCATGTGACTAAACGAGTGATGAATATGAATATTGATGGATGGAGAGAAAGAAGAATACCAAGGAAAACATGGATGGATTGTGTGAGGAATGATATGAAACATAAAAGAATGAATGATAACGTGACGGTTGACAGAGAAGACTGCAAGAATAAAATGTGTTACGCCGCCGACCAAATGTGTAAAGCCAAGAAGATGGTAATGATGATGTTGGTTGGGACGACGCGTGTGGTGAATTATGGTCTACTCCTTCTCAAAGAACCTACTGCTGGGGCACAATGCCTCATCCATGCGTCTAAGCAGTAGGGACGTTAATCCTTGGTTTATAATGCAAAGTTCATTTTCACAGGCATTATGTCACGTGATGGACGCATTTTTCCGAACTCTGTACTTTTTGGATACAATATTTAAATTCATGAAGGAAGGTCAGGTACGGTTCAATGTGAGTATAAAATCACCGCATATTTCAGATTGAATAGTGATGATGGAATATCATATTAATATAATTATTTCGTTTCATAACTGGTAGAATGTGGGTGCACAAAGGTATATATTACTGCAAAACCCTTCGGGGATCACAGATGTGATGGCATGCTATGAAATAATTATTATTTACAGCTAGTTTTGTTCACGATAATCACATGGCTAATCAAGTCGATAGCACTTGTTGTTACACACAGTTTAAACTGTGAGAGGTTCTATGTAACCGTTGAGGAAGCTGAGGCGGCGTGTATACGGCTTCTGAAGAACAGGAACTGTCCAAGTAAGAATGTTTTGTCAACAACATTTTCCTGATCACCCAGAGGACACAGTGGAACACACTGTGGAGGTCCGCCCCGCTTGAGCGAAGCACCGCCTGGCCTCGTAGCGGCGATCGGCGGCGGCGACCTATGGCGTCCGGCCCTGGTTCAATCCATGGTCCGGAGCGAGAGGGACTGGGACGCCGTCACCTCCTCCTGCGAAGCAGTCATGCCAGCGAAGGAGGTCGCGGAGCGTGAGAGAGAGAGAACCTCCCGTCCCAGCCGTCACGGGAGACGTCCCGGGCGTCAGGGGTTACGTGGTGGCTTCCAGCCACCGTAGACTCTGGACGGTGAGTAATGGGTTAGCTCGCTGTCCGTCCGTCTTTTGACGGCAGGCCGTGTTGACAGCGCGTTCGTGTTACACGCGCGCCTTAAAGAGATGTCAGCAAACAGGGAGGGGCCCGCAAGGGCCGATGCCAGGGCTGCGGGACTATCGGAAAGAGATACCGCGGCCCTGAAACACAAAGGCCAAGGAAGAAACATGGATGGGTGTTAGTCAGTTTCACAAGTCTGACGCTCCCTTCCGCTCTGCCCAGAGCGGGAGAAGTCATCTGATGATTTCCCACCCGAAAAAAAAAGCAACATTTTCCTATAAATTGCTACCAAATTCGGACAACAGACTAACTTACACAAACATTTCATCCCCTCCTTCACCCATTCAGGAGAAGAATTTCCAAGAAGCCGTCCTTTCCTTATAGAAGAAACTCTTGTGTACAAATTGAAGCTTCTAGATCTTGCTGTTCAGCCTATGCTTTGTCTGTCAGTGAGTGAATTTAATATTTACATTAAGTAGATTTTGAAACCTAACTACACATCCTTTACAGAAAGTCAAATACGTCTCTACAAGAGTGTGATACTGGAAAAGCGAAGTTTCAGTAAGATGAGCGCGTGTGGCTTGTTCGATGTAGACGCTGCGCTACTAATACGTTTGCTGGGTCTTCTTACTAATTACATTATTGTACTGCTGCAATTTACTTTTCTGTAAAATTTGTATTTGTTTGAAATAAACACTGTTTACACTGGTGTAAGGTAATTCTTCGTTATCGTCATTTTCCTCAATCCCAATTTATTTAGCGTCGTCGCAATATATCTTCTCTTTAGACACTCCTTTAAGCTTCGCTATTGATGCAATCGTGTCCTTTCTAACAATACCATCACACTGCACATTCATAATTTCTTTGGTATTTTTTAAATTTATTTAATGAGGGACTATAAACAACTACAACATATTATAACAAATAAGATTAAACAAAACTTAGTAGTTATGTTGCGGTCCACTGCATTATCCGCAGATAAGACATATTTAAAGATCAGGGGTTGCCACTAGACGGCCATTACAAAAAAAATAAAATTAACAAATATTTTGAAATAGATTAGTTACTATAAAGCTACAAAACCGAATCAGATCAAAAACTATTCCTCCTATTCTGTTAGCCATCCACTTTCTTATTCCTAACTTTCCTCATTTTCCTCAAAAGACACTCTTCTTCCTTGGGATATGAAATACATTTAATGCCATTTATGCCAGAGACGGTTCCTGTAGTAAAGTTCCTGAAGATGAACACGCGGGGCACGGCATGATACATAATTTATTCTGGTTACATATTATTCGGTTTCAGTTCAAGGATATCTTCAGATACAAACTAATTTGCAAGTAGAAAAAAGGTTCTGGTTTGGGTAAAGACAAGTTTTCTTTATTAAACCGAAATATGGCTTAGAACCAAACATTCGAAGGCATCCACCAATCTCATCATCGACTCTCTCTCGCAAAGGAGGCCTGATTGCAGTGATATCAGGTGATAATGATGCTAATGCTACTGAATATAACACCAGCCTATGCGCTGCAGTGAGTCTGTAGCAGAAATACCTCTGAACAACTGCAGGTCAAAGGCTTCTTCTCGTAGAAAAAATTTTTTTTTGGAGATACGGACGATGACGTTCGTAATATAAGGGGATAAAAAATAATGACGACCAAAAATAACTTTGTGACCACTAACCACTAATCTATCACCTAAAATATCAATTGATCACCAAATTTAGTAAATGAGCACCAAATTTTAATGAGATGGTTGATGACAAACTAGTTTTACGTAGGCCGACTTGGGGCACCCCGATATTTTTTCACAAACCACGACGTCGACCGGGTGTCCCTCGACTGGGATGCAAGAGCATAACAGTCTTACTACAAAAAAATATTTAAACAATGGTCCAACACGTATTTTGCTAAAGTTTTGTGGTAACACTTTTATTAAACATGTGCTCAACAGATGTTTAACTTTTATGTAGTAAGACTGTAACAGTCTTACTACAAAAAAAATATTTAAACATTGGTCTGACACGTATTTAGCTAAACGCCTCCTAAAACGTTAAACACGTGTTAGACCGCTGTCTAATTTACGCTACCACAAAACCGTGTTTAGCGGGTATCTTACTAGACAACGTCTAACTCCATTTTTTTTTATCGCTTGGTCACATTTACATCACTCGTTACATTTTATGCAAAGAACCTACGATTCTGGCAAACATTTTTGTACGAGAAACATAGAAATGAAAGTGATTGCAACCGAAGAAATGAACGTAATGCTTAGCACTGTCATTTCGTTTGTCAATCTTTTTTTCGGTTGATGTTGTCGTAAATTTGCATCTCGGAGATTTGAATTGAATTTAGTTAACTTGTGATCTTGCTCCGGTGCTATTTTGCTAACTCAAATAACTAAAATTCACAAAATCCATGACATCCATTTTACTACCAAAACTATGCCATACGAATGACACACCAACAATAAACTTATAATTCTGTCAAAATTTAAGGTTAGACACTTGCAAAACAAGCTTCCACGTCTGTCTAACTTTAAACAACTTCTATTGTCCAGAGATAGACACTCTATCTCTAAAACCCAGTTTTGTGGTAACACTTTTTTTAAACATGTGCTCAACAGATGTTGAAGAGTTTTTTGTAGTAAGACTGTCACAGTTTAATTTCTGTTGGTCATTAACTATTTTTGGTTCTAATTTCTCGCTAAAATGGGGATCTAATTTTGGTGATCGTTTTTGGCAATCAAAACTGATTTTTTTACATTTTATTAAATCTGGTGGTTGCTTAAACATAAGCCTTAATAAAATACACAAGGTTTACTGTGTAGTTAACGTTTACTGTAGAAATAGTTTAGTATTCAAATACAATAGCTCCTATTGATCTAGTCACATTGATGTTGATAAGTAGGTACTTAATATACAAGAAGAAACTCGAGCAAAGACTCTCGGGTCGGGCAAAGTGCTATAGGGTTTTTCCATCAGGAATCTCTCAATAGCAGCTACGAAGTCTGGATTTGTACCCGGCTGGCCCCCTATTACATGGATTTAAAAACATAACTGGCGAAATGTGGGTGTGCTATTAGGGACACTTCTGCCTAATCTTTCGGGTAGTACAGGCTTGATGTTTTGTAAAAAACTCAACTCAGTATTTCGGAAATGGTCTAATAGTCACAATCGCTACAGCTGAGCATGAGGTTCTGGGTTCGATACCCGGGTCGGGCAAAGTGCTCTTGAATTTTGCCATCAGAAGTTTCTCAGTAGCGGCAACGGAGTCTGGATTTGTGCCCAGTTGATGGCAATAGGTTCACCCGCTATTACATGGGACTAATTATTTGAATCGATTCGGTTAACAATTTCAGAGTTTTAATATTTATGCACGGAACCCTATTCCTTTTTCTAGTCTATACTTTTACTGTGTATAATATCAGTTATTTGCCAGTAAAAGTCCCATCAAAATCAGTCCAGCTGTTTCGGAGATTTATTTATTTAGCCGGAACAAACAGCAATAAAAAGCTATTATTTTGAATCTACAAACACTTCAATTTTATTTGTATATACAGGGTGATTGGTAATTGAGTGCAGGCCTTAAAATAGGTGATGCTAGAGCTCATTTGCAACCAATTTGACCCCGATAACTAGGGGTCCTATCTGAGTGGTTTCGGAGTAATCGAATTTTTAAGTATTTTTGGAAATTTTCCTCTCGACCAAAAATTGATAATGGTGACAAATCTACGTCGCTCAGAGCGTTGATATGGTACTTTTCTGAAAGCGCATAAACGAATAAATATTTTGAAAACCAATTTATTAAAAAAATAACCCAAGCCTTTGGTTTGACAGCGTCATAAAGTTATAATATTGTAAAAAGTTGAAACTTTCCTTGCTGTTCAAGGTAGCTTACTCAAAATAAATGTATGTCACTTAACGTGCAAATTACAGAAACGACTTCCTTGTCTTATTAACTATCAAAATTGGTATCACAGTACCCACTTCAAGATAGAGTATGGATACTAACAATAGTTGTTCCAGACAAGGTAGTATTTTGACCGTACTGGTTATTACACATTTTTGGAAGATGGCTTACTTGTTTTGTTGCTGATGTGTCATGTTTATCAAGGTTATCTGGGCCTTTGTGACTTAGTTAGTCAGCATGACAGTGAAGGTAGTAAGTAAACTTCCATTTGTTTGATCTCAACAATTCAGGCTAAACCTTCTTGCAATGATGTTACTGCGGGTCTTTCACTTCTTGGATGTATAGAACAAGACATTCTCGGCCAACCCAAAAAAGTGCAGGAATTACAAGATTCCAGACCAAAGTCACTTATTTTTGCGAAATAATAAAATGCCTAACAGTTAACTATAACTCGTGGCTAAATAATAACAGGCGCTCGGGTCGATCTTTAGTTTAAGCCGTGCTTGCCTAGGTTGACTGTGAATGGGTGACAACCCATTACATACCGAGTTTCCCTAATGCCTCGGAAAGCACGTTAAGTCGTTGGTCCCGGCTGTCATTTGAAGATCTTTGACAGTCGATAGGTGGCCCAAAAAGTCTGATAACCAGTCTAACCAAGGGGTACTAACTGGGTTGTGAAGGTCAGATAGGCAGTCGCTCCATGTAAAATACTGGTATTCAACTGCATCCAGTTCGACTGGAAGCCGACCCCAACATAGTTGGGAAAAGGCTAGGCAAATGATGAAAAAAACAGTTAACTCAAACTCAAAGCATCTATTTCAATTAGACCATAAAAGGCACTTTCGCAAGCCAGAAAAACAAAAAAAGGCGAAGCTACAGACACAAGGCATAATAACTTGTGCAAGTACTGTAGTTATCTGTTGTTAGTTTGTTGAGTTACCTGAACATCCTCTTGATTTCTTAAGCAAGGTACAAACACTTTTAACTGCAGTCATGGTTGTATAGAATCTCTCGCTTTCAATGCTCAGGATGATTTGTAAGGCCGTGTTCTTGACCAGCTGGGATTGTGATGTTATTGCAAATAATGCAAACTGAAACGGAGTAGATATTTATGGAATACGAACTTGAGTGCAAAAGCCGTATCATCGAATTTTGTTTCTTCGAAACCTTTCAACGGCATCTCTATACTGCGGTGCCTTGTTAAATCGACGCCTTGTTACTGCGATATTTCGTTACATCGAAAAACTGTACTGCGAACGATTTTACTGCGTAAATATCATACGGCGAAGCCTTGTTCAATCGATGTCTCGTTACTGTGATGTTACTTAGGAAAACTTACTTCGGACGACCTTACGGCGATAACCAAATATGTACATCGATTTTCTTTTCCAAAACAATACCTACATTTTTAACATTTCTTTAGAAGTAAACTTTTCTTCCCAGTATGAAATTTACGCAGTAAAATCGTTCGCAGTACAGTTTTTTGATGTAATGAAATATCGCAGTAACAAGACGTCGATTTAACAAGGCGGATCTAAATCTTTTCACGCCTAAACCATTGAACCTGTTCCCGAGGAAAACAAAAATAAGGTTATTACGATCATAAATTAACGCGAGCGAAGCCGCGGGCAAAAGCTAGTAAAATAATAAAAATGTACTAACTTCTTCTCCATTGTCTGCCAATATTTGTTTCATTTGGAGTAATATCGCTACGGTCATTAATCCATGGCAGACTGTGAGCCCGATAGGGTCCATGATTGATACATTTTGGAAAAATGTTTACCACCTAAGCCTACATTGTGGAATGCAATAAAGAATTGAGTATTGAATAATAAAATATATGCAGTTGCGAGCAAAAGTTAAGCCAGTATCCTGGCTGCGGGAAACACCTAGCTATTATGCAACTTCACCTTACATCGCTAGGCTCATCACGAAACGAACAACCCGCCCTAATAAGATGCGAAGGGAAAGGTGCGCGTGCCCTAGCCTCGCTTTGGCTTTGATTATGATCAGCACTTAAATATCTACAAGCAATTGGGGTTTTGTTGTCCATGTCTTAATGTCAATAAACGAAGAGTGTGGGAGAGAGATAGAGAGCTATATAGGACATCTATCTCCATCTCTTTCCCACTCCGTAATAAGATACTTACTAGGTTTAGACTTTCGTTAAAAACCTTTTATTTTTTGCAAAGCTTTATTCTTTAAACTTTTGTTTTTAAAATCAATCGATATAACCTTAAAACATGAAACAAAAATGGGCCCAGGATTAAGCCCTGTGGTACTCCCTTTTTTCATTAACCTTAGAGACATAATAAATACGTAGTAAATTTCAAAATACGTTCTAGACACTTAGACGCACCTAAACATTTCTCTGATCTAATCTACTGGAACAACAATACCTCACTCACTCATTTGTCTTAGCAATGATAACATCGGTACATGAACAAAGCAATTTATTGTGTTTCTTCGTCAAATAGGATGTTAGGTCATTACTTTATAGCTCAAGTTAGAAAAGAGTCATCAAAATACAGAACGAAGATAGTAACAATGTTCAAAAAACGTAAAACTTTAAAAAAACGAGCATTTCAAGTACTACCAAACAACCGAATCGATAAAGAATTTAAGGAAATAGTCCGTTCTTTTAACTATCCTCTTGGCATTTTATTGTTTTCAAAATATAATATTCATAATAATCATATTTATCCTAACCAAAACAAATTCCTATTACTACTGTCGTTCTGTCGTTTGCTATTTTTAGATTCAATGTGTCTCTATCGTATGTACGATGTATTAACCAGTGGCATTTATACAAACACTGCAAATAATGATTTTACTTTTGCTTTCGTATATGTCTTGATCTTAATTTTATTTACCATCGTACATACTATTTCCTTTACAATGTTATTCATTCTGGATATTGTGCACAAGCACAATAATGTGAGTCTTATTCTGAAGATGCAAGCTATCCATAAAAACATCGATTTCAGCAAGAGTTTTCTGACTTACATTATTTGGAACTGGATATCAATGTTCATTACTATTTCTGCTGATATTTTCTTACTTGTGGCTTTTTACTCCTCACTTGGTAAAATGGGAGCCGTGACAATGTTTCTAAATATGTATACTGATGCATCGTTTTTCGCATTTGATATTAATTTCATGATTGCCACACGAATAATTGTATTGTTAAAAGAATATCTCGAAACGTGGACTGTTAATGTCCTGAGGATGAATGAAGAGCAGAACAATGATGAAAAATGTCACAGACTGCTTGAAATATATCAAAATATTTTAGAAGCTTACAATTTGCATAAAACAATTTTCCAAGTAATAGTAAGTTCATGATTATTACACTGTATTATTAAGTTAACAGTCATGGTAAGAATTCGTCTGTCTCTCTCTGGACATGTGATGAGGAGGGATGAATTTCTTGTGACTAAACGAGTGATGAATATGAATATTGATGGATGGAGAGAAATAAGAATACCAAGGAAAACATGGATGGATTGTGTGAGGGGATGATATGAAAGATAAAAGAATAAATGATAACGTGATGGTTGACAGAGGAGACTGCAAGAATAAAATGTGTTACGCCGACCGTAAACTGTAACATAGGAAAAGGCCAGAAAGATGATAATAATGATGTTGGTAGGCACGACGCGTGTGGTGAAAAGAACCCACTGCTGGGACTCAATACCTCTTCTATGTGTCCAAGCAGTGGGGAACTTATATGCTAATGCTTGGTTTATAATGCAAAGTCCATTTTCACAGGCATTATGTCACGTCATGGACGCATTTTCCCGAACTCTGTACTTTTTGGATACAATATTTAAATTCATGAAGGAATATGGTCAATTAGGGTTCAATGTGAGTATAAAATCTCCCCATATTTCAGATTGAATAGTGATGATCGGATAGGTACGCTTTCATATCAATATAATTATTTCGTTTCATAACTGGTAGAATGTGGGTGCACAAAGGTACCCACAGGGTTTTGGCAGGGTTACTGCAAAACCCTTCGAGGATCACAGATGGCATGCTATGAAATAATTAATTATTTACAGCTACTTCTGTTCACGACAATCGCATGGGTAATCAAGTCGATAGCACTTGTTGTTACACACAGTTTAAACTGTGAGAGGTTCTATATAACCGTTGAGGAAGCTGAGGCGGCGTGTATACGGCTTCTGAAGAACAGGAACTGTCCAAGTAAGAATGTTTGGTCAGCAATATTTTCCCATGAATTTCTACCAAAGTCGGACAACAGACTAACTTACACAAACATTTTATCCCCTCGCTAACCCATTCAGGAGAAGAATTTCCAAGAAGCCTTCCTTTCCTTACAGAAGAAACTCTTCTGCACAAATTCAAGCTTCTAGATCCTACTGTTCAGCCTATGCTTTGTCTGTCAGTGAGTGAATTTAATATTTACATTAAGTAGATTTTGAAGCCTAACTACACATCCTTTACAGAAAGTCAAGTACGTCTCTACAAGAGCGTGATTCTGGAAAAGCGAAGTTTCAGTAAGATGAGTGCGTATGGCTTGTTCAATGAAGACGCTACGCTACTAATACGTTTTCTGGGTCTTCTTACTAATTACATTATTGTACTGCTGCAATTTACTTTTCTGTAAAATTTGTATTTGTTTGAAATAAACACTGTTGTCACTGGTGTAATGTAACTCTTTGTTATCGTCATTTTCCTCAATCCCAATTTATTTAGCGTCGTCGCAATATATCTTCTTCTTACACACTCTTTTAAGTCTCGCCATTGATGCAATCGCGTCCTTTCTAAACATACCATCACACTGCACATTCATAATTTCTTTGGTATTTTAAAAATATATTTAATGAGAGACTATAAACAACTACAAAACAGGTGGAATCAAAAAAGGTCTAAAGCAACTGAAAGAGTACACACAATGGATACCTAACATGAAAACCAAAAATAGGAAGAAAAAGGAAGAATTGGAAACAAAAAGAATATCAATAGCTAAAGTAGCGACAGAATTCTATAAGAGACTATACACGGACACAGACAAAACAATATCCACATTCACAGAAACAGACAATTATACTTATGAAGAAAAAATGCCTTGCATACTAGAAACTGAAGACATCAGAGCTATAACAACACAAAAAACCGGCAAAGTACCTGGAGACGATAAAATTTCGAACGAGCTACTGAGAGACACTTTGACCGTTATATCCAAACCTGTGACGCATCTATTCAACGAAATTCTGGATACTGAACAAATACCAACTCAATGGACGAAGTCCACTATTGTCTTGTTACATAAAAAAGGAGATAAAAACGAAATAAATAACTACAGACCTATATGTCTAATGTCCAATCTATATAAAGTGTTTTCTAAAATAATACTTGGTCGAATTACAAAACACCTAGAAGAAAACCAACCATGAGAACAAGCGGGATTTCTCGCCGACTATTCTACCATCGATATATACACGTGGTGAAACAGATCATCGAAAAACTCAATGAATATGGTCAGCACTACTACATGGCATTCGTCGATTACAACAAGAATTTCGATTCTCTGAGCCATAGCTATATCTGGAAGACGCTAAAAAACCAGGGCGTTGAAAGCAAGTATACTAAAATCTTAAAAGAAATATACAAAAACTCAACAGCCAAAATTCAACTTGAACGGCAAGGAGAGGAATTTAGCATCCAGAGGGGTGTCAGGCAAGGTGATCCACTTTTCCCAAAACTTTTCACGGCAGTGCTAGAAGATATATTCAGAAATATTGACTGGGAAGATTTTGGAATAAGAATAAATGGAACAAACCTGAATCACCTAAGATTTGCTGACGATATAGTACTATTCGCAGAGAGATCAGATGTACTATAAACTATGTTACAGCAATTAGATAATGAAAGCAAGAAAGCGGGTTTGTCTATGAATCCAGCGAAAACTAAAGTAATGACGAATGCACAAAAAAGAAAAAATAGAGATAGACATAGGACAGGAGGCTATCGAATATGTTGATGAATATATATATTTGGGACAGGTAATATCAATAAAAGATCAATACTCAAAAGAAATCGATAGAAGAATAAGCAACACCTGGAAACGGTACTGGTCGCTAAAAGAAATTGTTAAAAATGAAACAATACCAATGTCGGTGAAAAGTAAACTTTATAACACGTGCATCCACCCATGTCTCACGTATGGGTGTCAAACTTGGCCTGTTACGAGTAAAAACAGCCAAAAACTTATTGTTTGTCAACGCAATATGGAGCGAAGCATGCTAAATGTAAGGCTACGTGATAGGTGGACCACTTCGAAAATATGGAAACGAACAAAAGTAAGCGATGTCTTAAAAAAAATAAAAAAACTGAAATGGAACTGGACAGGTCACATTATGAGATCGGACAGAGAAAAATGGACGAGAGAATTAATGGAATGGTATCCTAGAGATGGTAAGAGACAAAAGGGTCGCCAAATCAAGAGATGGGAAGATGACTTACCAAAAGGATGGAGAAGATTGGCTCGTGACAGAGATGAGTGGAAGAAACTAGGGGAGGCCTATGTCAAACGACAACCTGACCAACAAACTGGTTGCTGAAGATTAGAATAGTACTTACATATTAGAATTAAGTCGTTCAACAACTAAATTTTGTTTGTTTTATTTTTGAGATTTTGTTTTTTATTAGTGTAGATAGAGATTACATTTACGTAAGTTAAAATCTATCGTATTTTGGTCAGCGAATAAAAGCTTTTATTATAATATTATATTATTATAAACAACTACAACATATTATAACAAATAAAATAAAATTATCATCATCCGCAGATAACACATATTAATTAAAGATCAGTGGTTGCTACTAGATGGCCATTACCAAAATTGACAAATATTTTGAAATAGATTAGTTACTATAAAGCCACAAAACCGAATCAGATCAAAAACTATTCCCCCTATTCTGTTAGCATCCACTTTCTTATTCCTAACTTTCCTCATTTTCCTCAAAAGACACTCTTCCCTTGGGATATGAAATACATTTAATGCCATTTATGCCAGAGACGGTTCCTGTAGTAAAGTTCCTAAAGATGAACACGCGGGGCACGGCATGATACACAATTTATTCTGGTTACACATTATTCGGTTTCAGGTCAAGGATATCTTTAGATACAAACTAATTTGCAAGTAGAAAAAAAGCTCCTGGTTTGGGTAAAGACAAGTTTATTATTTTTAGTTTTTATATATATATATATATATATATATATACAGTCAAACCTGGATAAGTGAGACCTCAAGGGACCCCGATCTGTTTTTCGCTTATAGAGGTTTTTCACTAACCCGAGTTTCTAGCTTACAGAGTTACAGGAGGAATTGGTCTCACTAATAGATTGGTCTCTCTATAAACATATGGTAAATATGTATGATAATAGAAACAAAATACATATATACATATATGTACGGGTAATATATATTAATTGAAATTATAGTTGAACATAAATGTTTAATCTATATAATCTTATAACAACATTTACTTGAAAAAAATCTGTTAATTTCTTTTGCGATTCTTTTTTTTATATTTCGTGTATATTTTTCAAGTTCATAAATTTTATTAAATATGGTTTGATCAACCGCCGCATATTCATAAATAATTTTCAGTTAACACTTAAAGACAACGCATTGAGTTTTCGTTTAGACATTATGAGGAAGTACAGGACCTTTCTTCTTAACAAACAAGTCGGTAGGCACATTTGGCTTTCTGAATAGAATAGGAGTTCCACTAACAATAATAAAATAATAAAGACTCACTCGGTCATTCGAATACAACGTAAGTTCTTAGAACTATAGAAAACAATAACACGCACATTTGGTCGTTCGATTAAAAAAAAAGGTCCCTTGAAATTTAAGAATGAGTCATAAAAAGCAAAGTAAACTGTCGCTTATAGAGGTAAAGGCAATTATCAATCTCACTTAA